>JAOTQM010000085.1:1540000-2740000 GCA_026939265.1 Oreonectes daqikongensis | reverse complement strand
AATGACCTGAATGTAGTCTTCCGACTATTATCTGTGAACTTTAGTGCTGCTGAACAGCAGGATACAATCACAGGTTAAGAGTTTGTGTTAAAACCAGAATTAAAACAAAGAACTATAAAGAAATTGCAAACAATTCAAGTTAATAATCCCACAGGTACATTTAGCAAAGTAGTTAAGGAGATAAACGGTGACTATTTTAAGAAATTGTTCTCTTGTGACCTCTTGTGGACTTTACTGACACTTTAGCACCTGCAATGACATTTTTGTATGCATGTATTTAAAGCCATAGTACACAAAATAATCTGTTATTATTATTCACTTATGGTTTTCATAAACTGTTTTTGACCTATAATATAATATTTTGAGAGTGATTTTCTGTCCATACAATAGAATTAGTGAGCGTCAATGTTGTTTGCTTACCAATATTTTTCAAAATATCTTTTGTGAAATATTTAAAATGTATACAGGTTTGGAACAAAATGTAACTATTTTCATTTTAGTTTTATAGCAGATGTTGCTCATTTTATACCATTAGTACTGACAACAAACTGACTAAAATGTATTTTAATAAATGTTCCTGTTAGTTCACATTATTATATGACAATAGAAACTAATATTTCTTTTTGAAATACGTCATACAAATAAGATACAAATAGGATTTGAATGCATTTTTTATCGCATGCCATTATTTTTACAGACAACTTTATGCCCCTTGATACGTTATATTGCAACCATCAAAATGTTGTTTTGTACAGTACAGAATTAATTTTATGGGTATTTACATAAAATGTATTTAACAGAAGCAAACAAACGAGATGCTGTTGACCCTCATCATAAGCACATTAGGTTACAAGTCCATGTATCACACATCACATCTGTTAAACTTCACCAGACATGAGTGTGTAAAAGTTGCATAAAAAATAAAGCTGACATTCATAAAAACTAAACCTGGTCAGCATTCTTGTGCTGAGAACAACAGAACTTAATACAACAGTAATAGTCAACAATTGCACTGTAGGGTTTTGAGCTACAATGGGTAAGATTGCTTTACAAAATATTTACTAAGGCAATACAAATTCAAAAGCAATCACATTGCCGGTATAGGAATGATGCACATGTGCACTTGTTTATACATCACTTCGTTATTGTCTCTGATCATTCCTCCAGATGTTGTAAGTAATATATGAGCGGTCTGTTTGACATCACACTGTTGCCTCCGTCTCCTGTGTGTCGTCGTCCTCCAGCAGGCTGTAGGAGGCATGGCTCTGGAAGGGTCTCTGCAGCGGATGGCACAGAAGTTTGGCCATGCAATTGTGCAACTCGATGGCAGGACCACACAGTGACACCTCAAACCGATAACACATCCCCTTAGAGTCCAACTCACTGAAGGACGCATACACATCCTGAAATTTACAGAAACAAAGCTTTAGTACCTTACATAAAAATGTTTTACATTTCTGTTTAGTGGGAGATAATTATGGGATATTTAACACCTTCCAGCTGGTGTCTTCAGTCTGCTCCTCAGTCCCATTATGAAGGCAAACAAGATCAAAGAAAAAATAAGGAGACTGCAGCATTTTCTGGAAAGAAAGAGAACACAATGCACAATGTTAAATCTAGAAATCTGTCTGTCAATTCAAAACAGCTCGAACATTTGCTACTTTTCACGAAAACTAAAATAAACCATAAGTTATTATATTTTTGGGTTTTTATTTATATACACTGGATACTGGAGGCAGACAGGAGCATGAGACAGGATGAAGGACCATATATCATATATATGTCTGGCGTGCTGACCACTGTGGAACAGCTCTGACACAACAAGCTCTTTTTGTTACCTTTTATTGGTTAAATATTTACAAAACCTACAGACACAGATGTAGAGTGACCAATAATAATGATATATGAAAAAAGTAATAATGAAATATGGAGCTACAAGTTTTGGTGATATGTACATAATAACTTACTTTGATGGCATCCGAGGGGTTAAACTGAAGCATTCCCACATGTCGGCTAAATATGAGGAGAGTTCGGATTACAAAGGGAGGTGGAATGGTCTGAACATTCTCCATCTGAGGAAGTTCAATTTTCTGCAATCTATGTGAAAAAATGATATTGATGATAAAAAAATCATATTAGAAGCTCACATCAGTATTTAAACACACGCAGAGTTTGTTAGATAACATACTCACATTACATTAAGGAGATCCTCCAGATCTACAGGTAACGGTTAAGAAAGTGAACGCTTTGACAATTCTGTGTTCAGACACATTTGATCAGCCGGTATAAAGACTAGTCTATACTGTAATAGTAAGGATACTGAAAGACTCGCAGACGTTGGTTTCCAGGTCGTACAGACAGCTGCACAGCTCCCGCGGGTCAGAGGTGAATCCTGATAACTGTGAGAGAGAAAGAGAAGGAATCGCTGATAAACTGGTGCAAAACAATGTAATCGATAAACAACAATGACCTGTTGTTTCATCCACTCACCCACATGGCATCATCATTCACCACCACCAGAGCAAACTCGTGCCTTTTGTCTATCTTGTGTTTGGTTCTCACAAACATCTCGATCATTTTCTGGGAAATATTTAAGGCATTTGTCTTGGATCTGAAATTGAAACCCATTGATAAAATATTACTACATAAAATGTTGTGTCGACTAAATGTGGGCAAACAACAATTTTAACAACATGCAAAGTTACCCATTAAACGACTCCAGTTTTTGTAGAGACATCTCTTCTGAAAGGTCCAAACAAATGATCTGTTTAGAAGACATTGCAAGACAAACTTAAATGACTTCAACCAAAAACTTCACCAAACTGTGTTCTCGTATACAATGGTGTTTATCGACAGAAAAACACACCACTTTCTCTGGGCAGTTGACCCGTGGAGCGCGCAGGTGTAACTCTGCTGATGGGGGGATCTGGGTGGACAGAGAGGGTTGCGGGGGTTTAGGTCTTTCTTTCGTCCCAGATGCCATCGCTGATATGCCGGTGGTGGTGTTTGCGGCCGCAGCGACAGGAGCAGGTGCAGCAGCTGGGATTGTTGGGCCAGTAGTCGGGGGGCTATCAGAGCTGGCTGCCTCTCCCTCCCCCTCTACTCGACTGCCCACAGCCGGTTGCGGAGGGGACGGCAGACTGTTGTTCAGACTGCCATTGCTGCTGCGCCGGTCCTCAGCGCCCTCAGGGTTGGACCGGGTCCTGGGTCTCAGGTCCATCATCCTCTCCTCACCATCAGCCTGACCGGGTTCAGAAGTCTCCATGACAACCTGAAAACATCCCACATCAGACTGTGACAGATCTTAAAAGTACATAAGAGGCACAATCGAACAAGATAACCGAGCAACAATGTAACCCAAACCAGTTAATAAGATACATATTGTTGTTAATATTGTTTTTAGCCAGTTTCTAAAATCTAACATTTTATGACTGACAGATTTTATGACTGAAGAGAGAGAAATTCTCATAGCTCAATTCTTTCAACAACAGTACATACAGTAAAAATAGCATCATGCACGTTAAATTGATGGCACAAAACGAGAATATAAAAAGTGAAACATTAGACAATCGCGATATCTCATTATTTACTAGTTTGATAAACATGTGGCGTATACAGTTAGCACAGGTGCAATAAAAAGTATTAACTTACCGCACATTAAACGGAAGATATATTTATAAGATATAAACTACGATGTGACTCACAAATATAACAATATTCCTCAGCACTTCCTGATTATCTTCTTTCAGTGACAATCGGGATCGAGTGTTGAGGAGAGTCTGCGATCAGTAGCGCCTCTAGTGGAATGAAATGTAACTGATACTTCAAATCTGCACGAGAACTGCTACAACCAGCAAACTTAAAGGGATAGTTCACCCCAAAATGAAATTCTGTCATCATTTACTTGTCATTTTAAACCTGTATGTCTTTCATTCTTTTGCAGAACACAAAAGAAGATATTTTAAAGAAAGTTGGTAACCGAACAATACAAAGTGAATGGGTACCAGTTGACAACATTCTTCAAAATATCTTTTTTTTGTGTTCTGCGGAAGGAAGAAAGTCATACAGGTTTGAAAGAGGGGGAATACATGATAACAGAATTTTCATTATAAAGAATAGTTCACCCAAAATGAACATTTTCTCTTTATATGACTTCCTGTCTTGCGTTGAACACATTATTTTTTAAATATAAAAATATCAAACATACATATACAGATCGTAAAATGTATGTCTTATGAAGTAATAATAGGCTATATATATTTATATAATATGTAATTTCTTCGTCTTTGTTAAATAAGCTCAAAATTTTATTTTATTCCCACATTATTGTTTCGCTTCTTAAAACATTCATTTGTATTTGTAGTTAGCTTATTTAAATTACTATTAAGATGTATAGGAGATTTTATAAATCACCTTTTAATAGTGTCAAATATATCCCAAACAGGAAAATAAAACAAATGTGGATAATAATGAAGGCATTAATATATGAGAAAGCAGGTTTAACACAATAGTAGCAGTGTGCTTCATCTGTACGTGCTGTGCTAAATCTCACATGCTTACTGAACAGAGGTGGAGACACAGACACGCTCGGATCCAACACACTGAAACTCTTTCAGCCGGACAGCAAACACTATTTAAAAGCCTGGAGCTTTCTTTCATCTTCAGCTCATTTTAAAGAGAGAACTTTACAGCACTTTAACTGAAAAATGACAGAGGTGAGTCTCTTTCTCTGCGATTATGACACATTTCACAATGCACTACAATTCATTTACTAATATGACCCAAAATGTAATAACTGCTAACATTTACATACTATATTGTTGGATTTAAATAACTTTGTAAAGTACCAGATAGCTTAACTGTATATAGGTATATTTGATTTACCAGCACTGTATTTGTTTCAAAAGAAATCAAATGGGTTTCATTCATGTGATTTGTATTAATGTAAACCATGTAAAACATTTACCGATTTGAAACAAAACCAATGTCAGACATTTCTAAGAAAATAATATATAAAACCATTATAGCTGAAAACTAAGGATAAAAGTATGGTTTCTTTTCTCACATTGGGCTAAATCATGAAGCGGAGCAGGAAGTGCAGTTACAGGATGTATCTGTTTCCTCCTCTCAGAACAAAAGAGTTATGTAGAAAACAACAACAACACACATAATGTTTATACTGTACGGCTTCATCGTGGGTTTGTTAAAATGTGCAATGTCCAAATATTTGGGCACCTAAAACTTGAAAATTGTTACTGCATTATAGTTAATGTAATGTCAGCCTAAATGAGATTTTATAAAAATTGAGCATACTTTTCAAACAACACATTTGATAAAAAAATACTTGGTGGCATTGGTTCATTTAAACCATATGGTTGGTTTTACCCTATATACACTAGGCCATCTGACCGAATCTTTCTTTTAAAATAACTGTTTTTGCCCGATAACATCTAATTCTCACACAAGTGACGTGTACTCAGCAGGGATCAGACGGTCTGATATCAGCAGACTGTGAACTGGCACAGTGTGAGACGGAGGTGAACACTTTACTGCAGATTATCTCTGACCTCAACAGAAAGATGGACTCCCTGCAAATACCACGGTAATACTGAACCTGCCCCAAACATTTCAAATATAAAAACAATTCAAATTAATTATTTGAGTGTGCGTTTTACAGAGAAATGGAAGCATCTTCAGCACAGGTCAGTGAGTGTGTCATCCAGCGGAGCTTGAGCTCTTCAGCATGCAGTCTCACAGTGGTGGACGCTGGCAGCACATCTGTACAGCCTGAGACCAAGAAAAACTCCAAGAGCTCAGAAGGCACGTCCTGTCTGTACAATGTCTCATCATCAATCATAGTAAACACTGCATCAGAACAGACAGGCTGCTATTTACTGCACTATTGATTCTATACCAGACTTTTGTTTCTTGACTCCAAACTACTTATTACATTTTAAAATTAGCATCCTCTTTTACTGGACATATCATTATGACCTTAAAAGCTGTGCAGTATTTTTAAATCAAGTCATGAGAATCTTGATAAGTTTCTTTGTAAAAATAAATACATTTCAGTTTCTAGTGTATCAAAAAAACCACAAATGTTTTTTAAAATTCTTTTATAGTTTCTTTATTTCATTATCTTACTTGTCTCTTTCCTTGATTAATTGACCGTATAGCAAAAACCAATAACCAATTTTCCCCCACATTTTTATTAAGATTTTTTAAATACTAAATGTGATAAAACATGCTAAATTATTTATTTTCGAGATGATAAACTTACATACAATGGGATAAGGTTGTGTGACAACAATATAGTTATACTACTATTTGAAAAGTTTACAGAAACTGTTTTACTTCCATATACAGTTGTGCCCAAAATTATTCATAGGTAAATACGAAGAGTTTGGTTCCAAAACGCAATAAATTCATGATGTTTATTATGTTATCATGTTTTTATTGTGTTTTATTGTGTTAGTTAGCTGTATCTTTTTTTAGTTATTATGGCTTAAATCAAAACTAAACAACTGCAGTTTGATTGATATTAATTGGAATGCACAATCAAAAAACATGATTTTTGAACATTTTTGAAAATGGATTTATAGCGTTTTGGAACCAAATTCTTATTATGTCCAAAGAAGTCTGTAAAAATAAATCTGCATCATTAAAAGCCTTTTGTTAAGATCTTTTATTTTAAAAACTAAAAATGTAACATTTCATTAGAGAATAGGAATTTTACATTCGGGGAATCTCATTATGAAATAAAAGGTTTTTCATAATGAGATTCTATCAGATAGATGGCATCATGAATTCTAGCAAATATCAAAAGATAAAAAATCAAAACCTGACTACTAGAATAATTTTAAGCACAACTGTATTTTGTAATACTATAATATAATATAATATAATATAATATAATATATTGCCTGTGTATTTTAATAACATACTAACTCTCTTACTATTATGTACATTGTATGTAATATGCTATATTTCTTTGTTTAGACATTTTATTTCTATAATGCTTTTCAAAATGTTGCATTGTTGAAAATTTAAGATTGATAAAATGTATCTTCTGTAAAGCTTAGAAAAAAAGACATAATAATACAGTTTAGAAATAGATGAAAGTTATAATAACAAAACAAATATGTGTTTATAATGCTTCCACAGGGGGCGGCAGTGAGACTTGGAGTGAACTTCAGCAGGTTCTTTCTGCTCTTGAGACCTCTAGTGGTCAGGGGAAGGATATGCTCAAACTCCAGACTCAGAATGCTGACAGAATCCAGGCCAATCATCTATTTGCAGCCCGTGAGACCTGGGTTCATGCCACACAGGTGCTTATGTCACCACCCAGTACATGATATTTTATGTCCTGCACCACATCTAAACCTCCTCCCTCTGATATTCCTGTACTGTGCTCCAGGTGCTGGAGGAAATGGAGAGTGATCTGGGGATCTCGTACCCCTCTGCTCTGCCTCCTGATGAGAGACGTCAGTATCAGCAGGACATTCTCTCACTGTACAAACAGAACCGAGACCTCGGCGCCTCCCTGAAGAACCGCCAGGAAGAG
The DNA here is from genome assembly GCA_026939265.1 of Oreonectes daqikongensis. Lineage (NCBI taxonomy): Eukaryota > Metazoa > Chordata > Actinopteri > Cypriniformes > Nemacheilidae > Oreonectes > Oreonectes daqikongensis. The sequence continues at coordinate 2,732,436 of JAOTQM010000085.1, read as the reverse complement.
CTTAAGGGTGCTGAAAGAACTCTGACGGATCTTGAGGATGAAAAGAAGTGGCTACAGGAAAAGGTTGATGTTGTTTTTTACATGTGCTTTACTACTATCACATAATAATAAACAAACAAACGTATTGTATGTAACAGATTACTGACCGATTTGTGTTTATCTGCTCTCTTCACCTTTAATCTTTTGTCAGGTAGTGAATCTAAAGGAGAAATGGCTGTGTGGAGTGAGTCGCTCTCCTCCTCTAAGCCCATCACTGTCCCCAAGTCGAACCCCAAGTCCTTGCTTCTCTTCACCGCCGTATCCCGGATCTCCTCTGCTGCCCCGGAAGCGCTCTGTGTCCATCCCAGACTCTCCTCCGTCCCCCTGCACCATTGATTCTGTGCTACAGTCTGAGATTGACAGGCTGCAGAGGTGAGAAATATACAGGCCATATTTACCCCTCTATATCAAATGGTCTTGATATAAATCCACAGCCAAACACCAAATTACATCTAAAGCAGTATGACCATTTCACACTACCATCAATATTTCCCTGTAACATACATATAATGTATGTATATATCATGTTTTTATATATTACCATTATTAATATTAATAATGAAGACACACATTAAACATCAATATTTAATATTGTATATGTATTATTATTATGTATATGTTACGTAACATAAAAAGATACCTATTTTAATGATATGAATATATGAATTATGATATTTTATATAGTAAGAATTGTATAAGGTAAAGCTAGCATATTGCAATCTCTTCTGACAGGTTTGTTTTGTATGAGCAGGTGTTTGGAGCGTCTGAAAGCTCGTAATGAACGTCTGAACGTCGCTCTGGTCAGGAGGAAAGGAGAATCGGAGCAGCTGAGTATGAGTCTCAGCCGTCAGGAAGCAGACAGCTCAGCTCTACACATGGCTCTGACCTACTGGTGTGTTACGGTTCACTGATATATTTCAGAACGCTTGCTCAAAAAAACAGTTTGTCTTCTATACAGTCTCAGTCATGTGATCCCAAACCCTGACCTTATAAACCATTGAAATGTCTGTCTCATGCTGGTACACCTTTAGCTCCTCAGACTGGCATGAAGCATGTGTGTGTGTGGAATGCTGATAATGGCTCTGTGATTGACAGTGAGGAGTGTGAAGAGGCTTACAGTGACCTGCTTTCCCTGTACGAGGCCGAACAACAACAGAACGCAGGTGCTGCAAGTCTCCGCGACACACATTCATGCGCACATGTGCACACAGGCTCACAAACTGAGTGCTTTTCTTGTACAGAAGCATTTAGTGGATCTCCGTCTGACCCCTCAAAGTCAACCGGTGAGAACTTGGATGGAAGGCAGTCATTCTGTTGTACACCAGAGGGCACCACTGAGAAAACACCAACTAGGTATAAAATATGATAATTCAACCCTTCAGCCCTTAGGCACGAGATAATGTGTTCCAATACAAATAGTTCACAATCCGGGCGTCTTTTCAACCGGAAATCGGGATGCAGTCCAAATCTGAGTATTGCAACAAACCTTTAATCTAATTTTAAAGGCCTAATTAGATGAATTACAAAGACTTAACATGCAATAACCTTCCCAAACCAATCCAATCAATCCACTTATTCAGTTCTGATAATAAAACAGACGTCATGAGCTGAAAAGCCTCTCTCTCTGTCTCTCTCCAGCCTGTCAGAGGAAGAGTTGGAAGATAAGTCTGGTGTAATTCTACAGAGGATCTCCAGGCTGAAGCAGGACAGGGCGGCTGTGTGTATCCCACAGCAGGGCAGGGCGGGCGAGGGAAAGATCAGCCCTGACACTGGCACGCTCGCGGGGGTCAGGGGTCGTGCCAGTTCGCTTTCCAAAAGCACCAAAGGGGAGAGAGCAGCTCAGTTGTATGAGCTGGTGACTGTCAGGGTGGGTCATCATCAGAACTATACAATCAGAATACATTTACATTTGTATATAGTATTAATGTAACACCACATATTTTTCATTCATAAATGACTTTACATAACACAGTTTATTAAGCATATTATAGCTATGATGGTACAATTTGATTATATTTCACTTTCTAGCATTCCTGAAATACAGGAAAGACCTCAAGCCAAGGCCAAAATTTGCACCACCTGTGATGCTTTTATTCTGTCAATATTAAATTTAACATTACTACTAACATCAGGGCATGATTTCATATAAAACAGGAGGACATGTCAGAGCTACGTGGTAACTTAAGACTCCTGGAAAAAGACCGAAGGTGTTTGGAGTTGGCGCTGATGGTCCAGAGTGATCAGGACTCCGCTGAAGCTCTGATACTAGACAGTCTGAGAGAAGAGCTGGGGGAGAGGAGAGCCGCCCAACAGGTGTTTATATCTGTTCTGTCCCTTCTATTGGTACCCTTGGTTCATTCATGGTCTGACTTTATGTACCAATGCAGCCTCAAATAAATGCAAAAATGCATGCATGACTTGAAGACATCACTTAGTCAACATTGAGGTTAGTCATCAACTGCCTGACAATTGAAGATTTTCATTTCAATCATGTTAGAACCCAAACCCACCTGAACTAAATTCATGCTAGATCAATTTACAGAGGTCAAAATGTGATTTAAAGGAAACAATTATTCTTTTTAAACGCAGACTTTATTTCCTCTGTGAAACACAAAAGGAGAATGATAGTAACTGACAGCTCCAGTCCCTATTCACTTTCACTGTATACAAATAGATTAAAATAAAAAAAATAAAACATGAAACCGGAAGTGCTTCTGGACCATCTTACGAAGTGGTCTATAGAAAAAAGATCAGCAACAAAATTCCTCCTCTTTTGGTCATACAGGTTTAACTACTGGAAGGTGAGGAAATGAAGAACAATGTTCATTTTTGTTCAAAACAATGAACAATGTTCATTGAACAATGTTAAAAAAATGTCAAGGTTTTGCAGATAACTTCTCTAAAATGCAGTTATACAATATAATGTTCCACTAACAGTGATAACACAATGTGAGAAAGGTTACATAACTTCTCTGTTGTAGAGAATTGTTGAAAATCGAGTAAAACTGGACAGTGGAGGCGGGATACCAGGCCCTCGCAATAAATCTATATTAAGAGAGCTACAAGCAGCACTGCAAAGGTAAGAAAGAGGAATGCTATAGACGCATGAGTCTTTTCTACTTCATTTATATCTAAACCCATGAATCTCTACCAGGGAGCAGGCGTTGAGGAAGAGGGTGGCAGCTTTACGTGAATCTCTGGACTCAACGCTCACAGACAGCACTAACCAGAAGAGAATCAACAGAGACGAGACCGCACGACTAACACTACGATACAAGTACAGAATAACACAATACATCACATTGACATCACAATAATAACAATAATGAACAATGTGATGTTTACCCTATTAATAGCTAGTCTGATCCTCCAATAAATACAAATTTAAAGTCACATGATCATCACATCACAAACAACAGAGGAATACTGCAATTGTGGCCATTTTACACATTTTAAAGTTTTTGTGTAGTATGTACTGCTGTATTCTACTCTTACTACTTCTGCATTGTGTATACTTTATGAAGGAGTGCAATACCTAGTGCCCACTCATACCCACTACCACATCCCACAATGCAATGTGCTTGACTTACAAAGAGGCAAATTCAAATTGAAAAAAACATATCTAAAATATAGCTGCAAGCAGTGATTAGGGGGTCAAGCCAGACACAAAGGCAAGCCTATGTCGACATTTTTGAAGCATCTCAAATGCAATTTAAAACCATAGCTAAAAGCACTTAAAACACCATAAAATTGCCTATAACTTTTGACCATAGGTGGCCCTTCGGGGCTTAACCCCTAATAATAATAATACGTTTTTTTTATACATTTTTGAAGCATTTAAGATCAAAAATTTTCACCAACCAAGATTACAGTAAATTATTCTTTTAATTTGTGCAAAGTTTTGCAAATTCCAGCAGCATTGTGGTGTCATGTGACATTAGTATACAACTGCTTAGAATGTATACAATGCTACAATTTCACAGTTCTTTGTGAAAAGTCAGAATACTTCTCTCTGCAGTAAGATCTTAAGCACCTACAGAAGTTCTCGTAAGAAGCACCAGGAGCAGCTGTGGCGTCTGGAAAAGCAAATCGCGGTCATGAGCGAGCGTCACGTCGCCCAAGAAGCCGAGCTGAGCGCAACACTGGAGGCTGTGGAGTGGAGGAGAGAAGAAACGGTGCTGTAAAAAACTCATATGAAGAAAAGCACAGAAAACATAGACACAGTTTTTGGACTTTTCCTGAAACTGTTATTAAAGCAATATGCAAATGCTGCAACAAAGTCCCATAGGGATCACAATGCCTCCAGGAAGCTATTTCAGTTATACAAAACCATGTCCTATCTACTAATAACTCTACAATCACTGGCTTACGTCACAATATTTTCACCAGCTGTTAAACCTGACATAAACTGTACCATTAATCGCTCAAACTGCACTTGAAGCGAAGTGCTGTCTGACATTTATCTTCTAAAATTATTATTTTTATAATGTTTATATCTAAAAAAATTTAACTTTAATGCTATTCATTGCCATTAAAGTCAAATCACTAAACTACGAGCCTGATAAAAACACCAAGTTAGAGGCTTTTACATCTAAGTCTTAAGTCTTCACAAGTTTTTTTTATTTGTCTCTCTATCGCCATCTCTGTTTGAGACATAAAATTGCAGGTTACGTACCTCGGTTGAGGTAAAATGATGTCGAACTTGTAAAAGTGTACCCGTCAGCTCAACTTCTAAATCATTATTATAATATTTTTACTTACTATGGAACAGTTTTTTGTTTATTTTTTACCAAATAATGCCATGGTAAAAACGTACATACATTTGTATTTGTAAATGGTTTTCTACGGCATTATGTACGTATGTGCTAAAACGTTTAATAAACAAAAGCCCTTTTATAAGTTTCATTGATGTCATTTTGAAACATATGTTGACTGGTAGTTTATTGTATAAAACTGCCAATAATAGGAACGTTCACAGAATAAAAACACATTGTAAGCTTTCCAGAGCTCAATTCACAGTCACGTTGACTGAGATCACCACCCCTCCCTTCTCTGTCCATTCTCCCTTTACGATCAAAGCAGCTGCATAATCATTTTCATTTAAAAGCATTTTCCTTGAGAGTCTCTGAGAGAAAGGCAGATCACAGAATCTGGGTCAGTGTGTGCCGGTGCTTGTGTGTCTTCTCCCAGACCGCATCACTCTTCCTGTGAAGATCTGCCCCTCTGTCGCTCTCACAGTAGAAACGGGGGGAAGGGAGAGATGCACAATAGAGAGAGAGGTCAGAGAAGCCCGACTCGCCCGTTTGTCTTCTCTTTTCACTGATGCGCTTCTTTCAGCGCTGCCCGAGCCAGCTGACTGCAGCTGCGGTAAAGGTTGAGTGTCACACCCCCGGGGTTAAAGGATTTGCTCTCTGTTGCAGGAGCGGCTGAATGAAGGGGGTCACGGGGTCACGTTGAACACAGACTCTGTCCTCAACACGCCTGCTGGGGAAGATCAGAGTTTTAGTGACCGGTGTGGCTAAAGATAATGATTATGTTTTGGATCCCCAATAGCTCTGTACTGACTAAACCCATTACTTAGTGCTTGACAAATCTTTTTAAAACGTTTGATACTTTGTATACAAAGGCAAAACTTTCATGAGCCATTTACAGTATTGCTCATTTTTTAGATTTTAACAAGCCCCTAAGCCAAAGATTAAACTATGGCATGTCCAGTAAATCAGTCTCCTTTACATGTACGTCTCAGAAATATATATTTAAACTTAAATATACTTTCCTTACTGACAGAAAAATACTTAAGTGCACTAAGTACAATTATTTAAGTACACTTCCATAATGTAGTACTTAAAATGCTTTATACATGTAAGTGTATTATAGTGCAGTTTTTCACCTGGGTATATTGAGCCTGTACTTGTCCTTAATCTTTTGGTCGAGGTATACTTCAAATTGATAAAATTTTAAAAAATAATAAATAAATAATAATATCTAAATAGGAACATAATAGTATACTCAAAGTGAAGAAAATAATATAGAAATAGTACACTACTGTATAAATGATGGTAAGTTCAGTAGAACTACATTAGTAGAACTACATTAGCAATAGAAAAACAGATAAACTAGTAGTTTACTGAGAGTATACTTCAAAGTGTACTTTCATAAACGAAAAATGGATTAGTAAACCAACAGTACACTTAGTAGTATAGTATAGTTGCGTTAATACTGTTACACTTAAAGTATACATTAAAGTATACTTTTATGAACTATAAAGTGTGCCGATTTAGTCCCAAGTAGTATTAACACTTGAGTGCACTTACTAGTACACTAACATTTGTATACTTACAAAATATACTTAAACTTTACTTAAGTTATACTTAAAACAAACTATAGAAGTACACTTTTTATAAGGAATGTCATGGATATAATTGATGCCTCAGATTTGGTGACACATTCAGTGTGTTTTCTTGGCATCTATACATGTTCACAAAAAGGGATCAAAAATACCACAGTACCAGTAGGATCTATATGATCTATAGGGACGAAAATATTATAGAAATTAAAGAGGGATGACTTGTATATGCAAGAAACAACCCAGAACGCCTGCATAGCAACACCCTGGCGACCACCAACAAAACTTGAAGCATCATGGTGGTGACTTTTGTAGGGGCAAGCGCGACATATTTTCTTTAAGAAATCTTGATGACTTGTGTGATGTCACACAATGTTAAACGGAATCATAAAAACACTTTCCTCTATTTGTGACATTAAGTGTTATATAAAGTCATCCACGCGTTCTCCATATGCGCTCGGGGTTGTGGGGAGAAATCTGTACACTAAATTCATTAAATTCAGTCATGACTAACAAGTTCACAAACATACAGATATCATACCAGGCAGCCTAAAGAAAAATTCAAAAATGATATCGCGTGAAAAGGAAATGCTAAAGACAATGGTGTGACAACCCCTGCAGCGTCTGTCGTGTATAAATTGTTTTGAGAGCTAGGGGATTCTCAAATGCCTGGGAAAAAACTCACAAAACAGGAGCTGTCAATCACAAGCATGGGGAATGGGTTATTAGGGCCCCGCCCCCGCTTGAAAAGCACACGCACACCCAGCAGGCTCTGACCCGTGAGGTTAAGGTCATCTCATTTACCCCAAACATCATGTCACGTTTAAATACGCTTCCACACGGACAGCATGAGTGGATCGTGACTGGACGACGCTCTTTTCTCTGACTTCTTTTTCTGCTTATGCTCTTCATTTCTGTCTTCCTCTCCTGTTACCTTGGACCCTCCCTCCTTCACTCTACACCTCTCACACTTGGTACTTAGCAGAAAAACACAGTGCCATTCAGATAAACAAGAGCTTTGACCCCAACCAAATGACCCAGCGTGCTTTGTTTTCTTTCTTCTCGGAGGAAAACGTTATTGCTCAAGAGTTGCTCTTTTACAGTTCAGGGCACTGGAGTTCACAGTTATGTCTCATTTTAAGGGGATGTGTGAGGTTTTTCGGGGATGTTTGAAGACTTTTATCCCGGCACAATGTGCAGAAAGACAGAAATAATGTGTATTTTTCAAAGAGAGAGAGATCTTAGACATAAGCAGACAGGCTCCACCTAATCTCATTACTTTATAGGACGAACAATTAATGAAGTTATTTTTTCTCTTTTTATTTGTCACAAATACATGAAATACAATTACAGTTTTAGTAATACAAGACTAAACAAAGCAATGCAAGACATCATGAGAATATATTCCAGTCTCTGCTTCCTAACCAAAAACCAATGGCAGCCACACACAAACACTGACCCCGTGTAAAACCCTAACTCGCTTTTCCAATGAGAGATGGATTAGATGAGTAAGAATCTTAAAGGTGAAAACGGGTCACATGGGGCCTTAGTGAAGGCATCAGGTTTGTAATCCATTTACCCAATAAGATGTCTTCATTGGGCATATTAGATCCCTGTAGCATAACCCCGGCTGACCTCTTGTGCGGTGTCTCCGCTTCTTGTTTCCCTTTCTTAATTGCTGGATGGGTTTGTATTTTGTGTGTGGGATTAGGAAATTGTGTTGTTAAATAAACAAATGTATTTTCACCATTTGGCAGTACATCTAAGTGTGAAGTAAAGAACCCAATAAGATTATTTTCAACAAATGCTAGTCAATTTTATTTTATTTATTTAGCTTGAAATGAATTTAGTTTTGCTTTTTTAGTGATGCTTATGGATTTTTGGGAAGGATAAGATAGGCTACATAAATATGGACGAACTCAATTCAATTAAAGGGATAGCTTACACCCCAAAAAAAACGTTTTGGGAAAATATTTTGAGAAATGTCTCAGTGGTTTTGTGTCCATACAATGGAAGTCAATGGGGGTCAATGTTGTTTGGTTACCACCATTCTTCAAAATATCTTCTTTTGTGTTCTGCAGAAGAAAGAGAGTCACACAGATTTGAAATGACATGAGGATGAATAAATGAAATAATTTTCATTTTCTATAAATTATCCCTTTTAGAAACTTGTCTATATTTGACCCAAGCATGTATTTTCAGCTAAATGTTGAATTTATAGAAACAAACACAAAATTGTTTCCCCTTTTGTTTAAAGGTGCACCTGACTAAATATTTAGTTGCTGTGCTACATCTTTAAAAAACTCAAAATCAATACAGAGGTCAGCTTATTTGAATAACAATTGCCCAAGTGTGACTTTCCCACCAAATGAGGGCAGTTCCTCTGTTTTTCTCAGGGTTGTGGATGTTAGATTCCTGGCCCTGTCGTGCTCCGCTGTGGCCCCAACAGATGTTCGCGTACGACCCGCTGCATCGAGCTGGTCAGTGTCTGACTCTCAATCTCTCTGTGAAGGTCAAAGGTCTCGCAATGTCAGAAGACAGACCTCTCGTACGCGTCAGAGAGCGACGAGTTCAGTGCGTGCTTCTCGAGCAAATGGTTTTACACCTATGAAATGGTTAAAGTTTAAACCCACATTCCTCAACACCTGAACCAAGAGCTGAGACCCTCTGGGTTATTAGAGCTATAAAATCACAGAGTTGGTGAAACAAGACTTTACACCAATGCAGAGGAGAACAGGACGTTTAAATGATCTAAAATTAAAAACATATTTTATGATGTCTATTATGATACAGGTGGTTAAACTGGGCATGTTAAAGATGAACGAATATTTAGTTAAAAGTACTAAAAAGATAATGGACATACAGAATAAAACAAATATAGCAAGCAAAGAGAGCATAAGACAAGCTGTTAAAAAAATAGGTGCCATATACAGTAGGCTAAATGACAAATAGCACCAATAGCATAACAAAACAGCACCAATAAAAACCAATATGGCTTGAAACAAAGAAGTTTTGTATTACTTCAGAACATATTTAAAAAAAATAGAACATAAAATCCACATTTCACGTACATTTACTTATTTGCCAAGTAACTGTGTAATAAATGAGACAATAGAATCAACACGTCATTGGAAAATATCAGAATGATATTACAGTACATACAGTAAATACTAATATGATTCGAGAAAGACTTTATTCAGGCCAGAACAATTAGATGAGTAGACAACAGATTTCCACAAGCTTCCTCCACAGACAGTGATCTTAGAAAGCTGTAAATGAGATTAACATAGCAGCTTTGAGCTGTTTACTTTACTGATGTTTACATCTAAGAACTAAACAGAATACAGGCCAGATTAAGACAAAAGTAAAGCCGTGGGTGATAATTAGAGATATGAGTTAAATATGAGCTGTAGTGAATTTACATACACTGTAAAAAACTGTAACATTCCGGCATATTACATGTTTTTCAACTTGTAAACTTGCAGTTTATTTCTGTCATTTAAAGGTGCACTGTGTAATATTTTGAAGGATCTATTGACAGAAATGCAATATAATATACATAACTATGTGTGTTCAGAGGCATATAAAGACCTTACATGTGAAGCGTTGTGTTTTTATTATCTTACAATGAGCAATTTTTATCCACATACCGCAGGTCCCCTTAAATGGAATTCATCATGTTGTTTCTACAGTATCCCTAAACGGACAAACTGTTGTAAAGAGCGCATTTCATATATATCCTTCGGCAAAATAGTGAAAATGTGACGACATCTTTGTCCTGTGTCAGCCACCGCAGTGCTTCGAAAGTAAGGAGTGAGTCGTTGGTTGCAATTCGCAACCTCATCGCTAGATCTGCTTCTGAAACATTATAAAAAATATGTACAAATTCTATAAAATGAAGAAAAATTCTGACTATATGAACATAGTCAATATCATCAAATTGGAAAAAAAAGGCAGAAAAATAAAATGTGAAACGTCCATTAAAATGTACAAATTCTTTATAAATGTACACAAACAATTGTGTAATAAAGCTTATGTAACAAATAGATAAATGAATCCTCTGAAAACCCTAAACCCCCAAGCACTGTCTTATTTTAAATATATTTATCCTGGAAACAAGGCAAAACTCCACGAAAGTTTGTTTTGCCCTGTTGTCACGTGATTGGACTGTAGCGTCATTGACACACATTATCGTTATTCTCTGATGTTGAGATCTTCACCAACGAAGTTAAACTCTTACGGTGCGTGCTAAGTGTACCGATGGTCATCCCTTGAGGGGTTAACCGTGTGTGTGGTAACACATTCCTAGTTGTTTGTGTAGAGCGCCTGCAGCCCACTCACTGCTCTTTGACTCTATTACCCTTATAAGGCAGACAGTGCCATGGCAACCAGAGGGCTTGAATAGCAGTGTCAAATCCCTGAACACACAGACACACGCTTGCTCACTCTCCACCACTCACAGAGAGAGAGAGAGAGAGAGAGAGAGAGAGAGAGAACAGAACAGAACGAAGCTTGTTGGTCAGTCACCACAAACACTCATAGGTCATCTGTTTCTCTGTGCTGTTAGGTCTCATGGTTTACTCATGAATGAAGAAAGGCAGAGGATGGGAAGCGGTGGAGAGCTAAAAAAGCTTTGGGTCGCTTCTTGGGAATGTTAAGGTCACGGAAACCATACGACTGGACGCGCTGAGGAAACAAGGTATGGAGAGACTCTCTTTAAGACACAAATATGCTCGGGGAGACGTTCGTCTGCACGGCCAAGTGGGTTTTTGTTGTTGAGAAATATGTGGAATGAGTGTTCAAGGTTGTTGCTTTTTTACGTGAGAAAACTGAGGAACTTCCTTGAACTTTGATCCTTGAGCAGCAGGGTGGGGGCTGAGCTCTGTTTATCATTACCCAGCGTGCTCTCCGTGTGTTTGGCTCTGCGTTTTGTTCTGCTTTGTGCAAATGAACTCTTTATAGTTTAAATACAAGTTTTGGATTTGGAAATGTTTGCTTTAATTGTTTATTTTATGACGTTCATTACTCATAGTTTTGGAGAGTTCTCAGTGTCATTGAAGAACGTTTGTGTCACATGTTTCATTTACAAAGAAAATGAAACAAAATATTAAGGTATGAACTGACTGTTGAGATCTCGTCTTTAACTAGAGAAAAAACGTCATCTTTTTCTTAAAAATTCAGTAGGCAAACGCTTAATTTATTAAGCAGAATATCATTTGTGGGTTCGAAACATTCCTTACCAAAACAAGTTAATGCAAAATACAGCGGCAGGTTGAGTCGAATCTGACCTTTAATACCCTCAACGTTTCTAAACACGACGTTGTGTTTCCCCACGCAGAAGGAACTGGTTTAACTTGTTGGTTACTAGGGGGCATGCAGTGTAAGCTTTCCTAGTATCGTGTCAGAGTTTCCAAGTGAAACTGTGAGAAGGAGTCTTGTTTTATCCGCCTCTCTGAGCTGAGTGGCACATGAACGTCTTTCCCAAAGTCTGGCTGCGTTTATGTGTAATTTATTGCTTCCTGTGAACCGGGCACCTTCTTCTGTCTGATCTCCGCACCTCTTATTGCACCGAAGAGATCTTCGAGGGGGTTTTCAGTTAGAGGTCATGAAAACAAGCGACAGTGGATGAAAAGTCTTCACGTGACATTTGGCGCCAAAAGAATGTCAAAAGCATGAGCGCTGCTAAACTTGTTTCTCCTCTCGTTCTGATTTGTTGGGCTTTACTGTCTTCAGCTTAAAGGGATTCACTCCGGGGCGGCTCTGAATTCTTCACGCGAGAAGCTCCTGACGGCGTACAGAGATGGCCATGGTGAGCGGGGGATGGGTCAACCCCAACGGCGGCGCTAATGGACTGAGCGAGAAGGGTTACCTGCGGGGGGAGGAGGAGGGCAGCTCGCCCCGGGCGGGGAACAGCGATGCCGAGGGTGTGGAGGAGGACAAGGCCTGCGTGGTGGACTGTGTGGTGTGTGGGGACAAATCCAGCGGGAAGCACTACGGCGTTTTCACCTGCGAAGGGTGTAAGAGTTTCTTTAAGAGGAGCATCAGACGGAACCTCAACTACACCTGCAGGTGAGATCACGCCTGGCACGCTGTCCATCACAGAGCGGCACAGATGAAATGTTTCTGGCAAATATCTTTTTCTTCAATAGTATGTTGTTTTTCAGTAATAATAACTAAACATGATCTATTTACATGAGAAGCAAAATGGCATATAAAGACTTTTATAGAACGTATCTGGGTATTATAACTGTAAAAAGAAATGTTGGTTCACCTTATCATTTTGAATGAATTCAACTTATAAATATTAGTCTGCATGAAATTCATATATTTTTTAAGTTGAATGAACTCAAAATTTGAAGGTTGCCAGCTTACTTATATTTTTAAGTTAACAAAAACAATTTTTTTTAAGTATAAAAACTAAAAAGCAAATCATTTTTGCACAGAATGGCAGGTGAAACATTTTTTAAGATATAAACCCCCCGTATATTCAAATGTATATTATCTTGTTTCAATACGTTTTCGATATTTACACAAAGCAGACAAAAATACTGACCAAGAAAAACCTTTCTTCGAAAGCTCACATGTCAGCCTGTTTAAAGAAACACGTCAGACGTTTAATGTTTTAAAAGCGCCACAGAGCAACGGTGGTTACACTCTTCGACCTATGACTTACATGTAGTCACGATTCAAAAAATGACCCATTCCCCTTTAATATTACATCATCACTGAACGACGCAGTATTTTGAACACATGCATGAAATTCCTATTAAAAGTTCTGTCATTGGTCGGGCATCACATCCAATCAAACGCACTCCTTCCAGATACAGCTCAGCCAAGGAATTTGGCTGAACTTTCCGTGAACTCTGTTACCCTCTTACTGACATTCCATTTACACCGTATGTCTGTAAAGAGATCATTTACATACTCATGAGTCACAGATAATGATGTTAATTAATAACTATGTTAATGAGACAGATTTTCAGTCATTTTGTACGCGATGTTTTAAAAGGGGGTATTTTCAGCTCGACACCATTTATTAACACAACGTTAAAACAAAAAGCAGTTCAAGTTATTTCCTTCAGGTAAAGCCGTGTTCACACTGATGGTGATTTGTTTGTGATTTTTATTGGACAAAGCGACCAAACAAAATTCAAATCTGTTTTGTGTCTCATTGGTTCAAATCCCTCTCCACACTGTACGTTCAACATCTGTTTGTGATATATGATGTTTCTGGACAGATAAATTGTGCAAAATGTGCAAAAGTAAACAAACTGATTGTGTTTAGAATGCAATGGTGCCCATAAATAGCTGTAAGCGTTTATTGACTCTTACTGTTTGCTGTAGTTTATTTCAACATTGTATCAAAAGCATTTCATTATTGTGCATTTTTGAAATAACATAATATATATTTTTATGAGCTGCCACAGTGTATATAAAAATCCACAGTAACTGCAAAATTCTACATTATATTTCCTTCAACTAAAATATCCCAGGCATTACGGCTGAATGTTGCATAAAGATACATGGCTGTTGAGAAAGAATTGTGCATGTTGTGTGTATAATTGACCTATCGCAGCAGATCTAACATTAGCCGTGCTACCATGGGAACTTTAGGAATGAATGAACAGAATTGTGTCCTTCGTGCCAAGGTTATAGGGCTGATTTACCTGAACACCATTGGCAGCTCTTCATGCATGGCAGATCACGAAGGACGATTTTTACAAAGACACATTCGTATCAGTACAGCTTTATTTTTGCAGGATTATAACCTGAAACACAAATATTTATGTTTACACAAAATAATGCATTAATTTCTTTTTGGGTCATATTTTCACTCGTGTTCATTGTTGCAATTTTCTTTTAGTTTAAGGATTTTTTAAATTAATACGGAGCTTCATTTACTTACTGGAAGACCTTGATACACTTCACAATAACACAATTAATTCATTATTAACTGTTGATTGTGTCTTTATTTACCACTGTATATGTGCTTCTTTGTGATTCTGAATTTAAAGCAAGTCACCTAACTGCTCTGTGAATTTACAGTACAGTATACTGTCTTAAAAATACACTGACCAGTTTGCTTTTACTATTTCAACTCATTTGTTTGCTCATAATTATGTTGGTTGTTTTTCCTCCACAGGTCAAACAGAGAGTGTCAGATTGACCAGCATCATCGTAACCAGTGTCAGTACTGCCGACTCAAGAAATGCTTCCGGGTCGGCATGAGGAAAGAAGGTCAGTGCCAACTTAAATCATGTATAACTGCCACTGTCAACATATCCTTTCCATCTAGAATAACTATCCTCAGACATGAAATCTGTAACACTGAGAAGATAAATAAGATACATTTGGGCACTTGTATAATGTGTTATGTACACTTAACCAAAGTTATTTAAAAAATAAATTCAGGTCACTAAACTCAGGTTGCTTTTGTAGGTATGCAGTTAAGATCTCTTCTGAAACTTTAATGGAGACTTTTGTGTGATTTCTTGTTCATTTTCTCTATAAATAAAGATACATAAAACATAAACATAAAAATACATAAAAAGTTCATTCAACTCAAAAATATTAGTTAATGAATTTCATGCAAACTCGTTATGTTAACTAATATTTTTAAGTAAAATTAATTCAAAATTTTAGGGCAGCCCTGTAAAAACGTTTTTTACAGTGAAATAAATAAAATCTATTAATTATTAAAAACAACAAAATAATTTAAAATAACTGAATAAAACATTATAAAAATAAAAAGTAAAAAAAATATCTGAGATACAGGTGACAAAAGTTTCCATTTTCTCAGAATTAAATCTCATTGATGTATAGGAGAAATAATTGAGATATTACAGAGATCTCAGCTGTGATTTTTCTGTTATGCACAGTTGTAGTTCATCACACAATTTATAAATATCATTCATTTATTAATGTTTTAGTTTTATTACATATAATTAATATACAATCTAATATTAACACAAATTAATATGTATATTAATGAAATATAAAACAGATTTGATTGGTTCCGATTTAATATTTTTTTAATAAGACATTAAAGTGTGGTTCAGGGGTCCAATTACATTTTGAGGCCAGTATAACATAACACATTACAATGCAACATAATCTTTATCTTATTTGTTCTCTTTTTCTTGTCCTTTCTTTTCTCCAGCGGTCCAGCGTGGCCGCATTCCTCCCTCCCATGCAGGCATCAGCCCGGCCTCCATGGTCACAGTGGGGGTTGATGGTGGAGGAGCTCTAGGCATGGGTGGAGATTTTTTCAACGGTCAGACGGTATCTGAACTGATATCTCAGCTGCTGAGAGCCGAGCCGTACCCCAACAGCCGCTACGGTGCTCAGTGTGGCCAGCAGCTCCCGGGGGCCAACAGCTCCGTTATGGGCATCGACAACATCTGCGAGCTGGCGGCCCGGCTGCTCTTCAGTACTATCGAGTGGGCCCGGAATATTCCCTATTTTCCCGAACTGCCCGTGTCGGAGCAGGTGGCCCTTCTTAGACTCAGCTGGAGTGAACTGTTTATCCTGAACGCTGCTCAATCAGCCCTGCCCCTTCACACGGCCCCCCTGTTAGCAGCTGCTGGTTTTCACTCCTCCCCCATGCCCGCCGACCGCGTCGTGTCCTTTATGGACCAGGTGCGGGTCTTTCAGGACCAGGTGGACAAACTGACGCGGCTGCAGGTGGATTCTGCCGAATACAGCTGTCTGAAAGCTATCGCTCTCTTTACACCAGGTGAGTGCCAATGAAATTATACTATTGTTGTGTCAAGAAATGATAAAAATAGCAATAGCAACTACAATACATTTTCAAGCCATATTGTAAACATTCATTTCTCGCAGATGCGTGTGGGTTGTCAGATCCGGCACACGTCGAGAGCCTGCAGGAGAAAGTCCAGGTGGCCCTGACCGAGTACGAGCGCATGCAGTATCCGGGTCAGCCCCAGCGCTTCGGCAGACTTCTGCTCCGTCTGCCCGCACTGAGAGCCGTGCCCGCCAACCTCATCTCTCAACTCTTCTTCATGCGGCTGGTTGGCAAGACGCCCATCGAAACACTTATCCGAGACATGCAGCTCTCTGGAAGCTCCATCAGCTGGCCGTATGTGCCCGGACAGTAACAAACGGAGGGCTTGTTCCCCTGTCCCGTCTCAGTCTTTTTCCCATGATGACGATGGTCTCGTGTTTTGGGTCTTCTTGATCATGTACATACTGAATGACTAAAGTGACAAGATGGCACATGTTCCTATGCAGCCGAGCCTTGATAGTTCATCATCGGCATAACTACAAGATATCAGTTCTGTGTGCTGATATGTGACATTGCTCCAAAGCTTTAAAGAAGTGTTTGTAACACTTTCTTATGGAAAGCATAGTGAACTACTTTAAGGTTGTGTAGGTGTACATAAAGAATCTTTATAAAGGACTGCAATTCATGTCTGAAAGGTTGGGATACATAACATATACTTGAAAATTTATTGGCGAACAGTGTTCGGAATGAAATACTATTGCATACCACACTGTACTGTATACTATTTTTTTATAGTATGTGAAACTGTATGCAATATGCAGCCGTAAATGCTTGATGTCACAGGACCTTATCATTTTGCATGTTAAATGTGGTGTTCTGACATCATTTTAGAAATAAACGTGGTTATTTTGTGTTATCTGATCAAATCTACATGCTCATGTAGATAAAGTCGAGATACAGTATTGTGTGCATGTGCTCTGGTTGCACACTGCACATTTTGGTGAATGTAACAGGTCATTAGAAAGGACGTCTCATGCATTCACAAAATTTGAATACTATGCATTGTATGCTCAATACATATTGTAGTATGCTATTCTGAATGCCACTTATGTTTTGTCTTGTTTTAAACAGGTCTATTCACTTTTTTATTCTACTAGGGAAATGGTATTAAGTTTTACATTGCCGACTGTGGAAAGTATAAAATATTTTTGCAAACTAAAAATAAAGAAAAAGATGATTAACACACAAGCTCTTATGTAAGACCATTTGTAAACAAAGCTGCATTTTCATGAATGTTTTGAAAAATAAAACAAATAAACTGCAAACAAGAGAAAAGTTCATTGCTTAAAGATCATTAGATCAATGCTTATGTTTTTCAGTTTAAATACAGCAGATTTAATTTTTATTTTTATAAAACTCTTTCTATTTAAACAATGAAATTTCTATACTTGAGGTAAAACCAAATAAGAGTGTCTGGACAAAATAATTTGAAGATAAAACCAAACTAGGCCTACTTAAAAAAAAGGGTTTTCTACAAGACTTGAGACGTTTTTTCTACATTGCACCACATTTTATTTTATTCTATTTTTTATTAAGGAAATATAATCCATGCTTACGACATTATTCAAGTTTTACTGTATAGGCCCTATATATATATATATATATATATATATATATATATATATATATATATATATATATATGCATATTTCTTGAATAATAAAATAGATCATATGGGGCGGTTTCTTAAAGGGTACATTCCACAAGATCATAATCAATACATTTCATGCATTGTGTAATGTTGCCGTGTTTGAAAGTAAGCAGTCTGCCAAAGTTGTAAATTAGACCGATGAATCGCGGAACGAATCATTTGAGAGTCAGTCAAGAAGTAAGTTAATACAAACTGTTTTTTATTACAAAATAATAGTGTTTCAACATAAACCGTCGGACACTCGGACACTCCATAAACCAAAGTAGACCATTAAAAATCAGAAGCTATTTACTATTTTAAGCCAAGACCAGTCCTTAGTTATTTTAATTTTTAAAAACATACTTTACAAAAACTAACAAATAAACATTACTGTGTGCATCTTGAGATAAAACAAATTGTTTTCGATCAAGACACCTCCAACATTTAAGTTATAGTGTTCTATTGTATTTAACCTGACACTTTTTATCACTTAACATGTCAAATTAACTGTAATCAAAATCTTAGTTTAGAGTAAAATGCAGAAAATGCAACTTACCTCCCACACACTTGGCAAACGCATAAGAGAGAGAAACCCTCCCAATGTTACTCAGTTCCGTTCATGGTGTAAAATATATAGCGAGAGGGCATACAGTGTCCTCTACTGGTGAATAAGTGCTGGTACATGTCTAAATCACTTAAATCACAGTCAACATTTATACTTATGTCCATAAATATATCACCACTGAGACATGCTCATCTGATAAATCTATGTAACATACATACATACATATAAAGTATACTGTAGATCTCCTAGATTGCAGGTTGGGTGTGTGCAGTGCAGCCCAGCCCCTAATGTTACATGACAAACAAAGAGGAGGAACCCATCACACGGAAGCTGTTATCAGTGAAAAAGAACTTAAATAATCGCCTGAATACATAATAAAACAGTATTATTGTGAAAATGTCGTTCATACCCGGTCAGCCTGTGTCAGTGGTTGTGGTGAGTTTTTTTTCAGTCTCAAAGTTTTAGCATGTGAGGCTACGCTAGCATCAGTCATACAGTTCGCTTTTTGTTTTCTGTTTTAAATGCTGATATCTCATTTTATAACGTTTAACCGAGACAGCTGTTAAGATACACTCCTCGATTCCCGACTAATCTATGAGATGTCAGAACAGTTTCTTTGAATGATTTGACTTTACGTTAACAGTTTAAAGTGTGAAAAAGTTAGCTCGTTGCTAACGTTAGCAAGAGTGAAAAAATTATTAATAAAGAATATTTATTTCATAAATATGAGTCGAATTAGTTTGGCCAACTATAGCATGCAACATTTTGCTATTTGGAGTTATAGTATGTACGGGACACAAACGTGGTAAGTAGCAAAAGTTTTACGTAACTAGCACCAGATAAGTTAAAGTTATGGGGGCTCGTTGTAATGCAGCTTGACCACAATTTTCACTTCTTAAACATTATTTTTACTTTTAGGAGACATGATAACGGTCTAATCTTTAAAAGATATTTATTTAAGACTTTGCTTAAAATCTCCTACACTTAAATCTGATGTCACTCAGGTGTGAGTTAAGCGGGTGTGGCTCGTGCGTCTTCTGTAGGTAACTTGGTGCTGCACCTTATATGGATATAAACCGGGTTCTGATCATTTCCATCTTCCCACCAATACAACCCAACACATAACCAGTAGAGACCCACAGAGATCATAGTTTCCAATTCCCATTCATATAACTATTAACTCCATTAAGAGATTGGGCATTTGTGTCACATAATGTCTGCTTTATGACTTTTTCTGTGTTTCAGCAACGAATTGAAATTCAAAAACTACGAGATGGTGATAATTTAATATTGGGGTTCAGCATTGGAGGAGGAATCGACCAGGATTCCAACCAGAATCCGTTCTCTGAGGATAAAACAGATAAGGTGAAGCGCACTAGAAAAAAGTATGTTTAAGTGTTTAGGTACATGTTATGCATATTGTGGCTGTAACCTGCTGTTACTCTTGTCCTTTATGTCACAGGGTATCTATGTAACACGCGTGAGTAAAGGTGGACCTGCAGAGGCGGCAGGACTCAGGATCGGAGACAAAATCATGCAGGTGAGAGATATAAACTTGTCAGCCACAAGATGTGAATCTTGCTCACAGTCATGCTGAATCTTTTTCCTGAAAATGTTCTGAGATGGCTTTAACAGCATCCGTAATGTATGATTTAGTTTATAATCAGAATCTAGTCTGATAAATAGTCATGCCTAACCAAGAATTTAGTTGTTTTAACGTAAAGCAAGATGTGGTGCATAAAGCAACACTAGGTGCGTGCGTTTCCATTACCCTTTAAATCGAGAATTGAAAATACGCTCAATGGAAACAGTTTTTGCGAGGTGGTTTTTCAGGCAATTCGAAAAATATTTTGCAAAACTGAAATGGTAACGCATTTACAGGTCACATGGCGTATGTAAAAAGTCACATGATCATTATTTAAAGATGGCGCGGTATGTCTGGACCGAAGATGAGATGGAGTTTTTCATTCATTATTCATTATTGCGAGAGGATAAGTTTAAGTCACATAACATTGGTTAATGGAAACACCGTCATTTCGCAATAGTTTTTTATAGATATTTACAAAATATAGCAAAATTTTGCTCAAATCTGTAATGGAAATGCGGCTGTTGTTGCATCTCACAGTGTTTCTCCAATCATCACTTTTTTTAAGGCAACGAGTCTAGAATGACATCCTGTAGCTGTCAGTTCACCAGAAATACCTGAGCTGGCTTACCGAAAACCAGGAAGTAACCATGCATATAGTCAATTCTATGTTTGCTACATTCAAACCATCACTTAAAGAGATAGTTCACGCAAAATTAAACATTCTATCATCATTTACTCACCTTTGAGTTGTTAAAAATCTGTATACTTTTTTGTTCTGATGAATTTATAATTGGAAGAATGTTTATAACCAAACAGTTCTTGGACCCCATTGACTACCATTTACTTTATATTTTTCTTTTGTTTTGTTCAACACAAAATGTGATATTTTGAAGAATGTAGGAAAGCGAAAAGTTCTGGGGCACTTTTTTCCACTTAATACGCACCCCAATTTTTTTTAAAGAGGTCTTCCACTAGGGGGCACTGTGTTGTAATGGTATCATCTAGTACAGTGGTTCTCAAACTTTTCAGATCAAGCACTACCATCAATAAAATTAGTTGTTCCAAGTACCACCTATTGACCGCCACAGAAAATCATATGAATAAACACTCAAAAAACGACAATGACAATCGGGAACTAATACAAACTGCTGCGTGACCAGAGGTCTTGTAGTTTGTGCACCTCATTGGAGTTGTGTTGTGAGAGCTTGCTTTAAGCTGCTATAACCAATAACTAAAAACATGTTAAAGGGGCAGTTAATTCAACAATAAAAATTAATTCATAATTTTTTCACTTGTGTGACACTTTTTTTTTCTGTGGAACACAAAAGAAGATATTTTGAGAAATGTCTTGTGTTCATACCATTAATGTCAATGTGGGCCAATGTTGTTTGGTTAGGTTATTCAAAATATCAACATGTTTATTCTAGATTTGTCAAACTGAAACGGCTCATTGCATTTCATGAATGATGAACATAAGAATGATCTGGCTTTGTTGATTGTTAGCATAAAGTGTCCTTGGTTCATTATTGGTTGCTCTGAATCTTGATGACAGGTGAATGGATGGGACATGACAATGGTCACACACGATCAGGCACGAAAAAAACTCACCAAGAAGAGCGAAGATGTGGTCAGGCTTCTCGTCACTAGAAAATCCCTGGAGGAGGCAGTTAGACAGTCTATGATGCCACACTAATACGGATCACACACACTAATTCAAGCAAATAAATGTGGTTATTGGTTAATCACGTGTTTTGGAGCATGTTGTTTTAACTAATAAAAAAGAACAGCTTTCCTCAGCCAAAGAGTGATGCCAAGAAATCATTGAATGAACTACAAGAACATTTTAATCAGTCACCTCGGTTATTATGTTGTTTTATGTATTGAACTCTGAAATAACTTGCATCTCTGTACTCTATACTTCTATGATTGCTCTCCTATAGGAACAATGTAAATGCAATATATGCATTCCATAATTTACATTACAAATTTCATGTGTGCTTTTAATTTTAATCCGATCTATACTCTTGAATGTAATGTGTATCTCTGCCTGTTAATTGTATTTGCAAAATCAAATAATGCAGGAAATTTTGACTTTCAGAGTACACAACTGTACTTATATGACCACTAATTTGAATGTTATGTTGTGGGTTGTAACACTATTTTATAATTCTGTTTCGCATTTCATCAATGTAGCTACAGCCTGGTATTAGCTGAATGATGTCAAGAATTATCATAGCTTTTTCATCAGCATCTGAAAGATAAGCACCTGTATTGCTGCCAGGCACAATAAAACTGCAATTTTGTACTTGGCAATACTTATGTTTTCTTTTTTATTTTCTACACAGGTTTTTTATAAAGGTTTTTGATACAGATTATTTGGCATGTGATTGTATGGAGATATATTTTCACTTTTACAGTGAATAAAAACTCTTTTAGCACATGTTGTGTGAGTTTCAATACTAATGAACAGTAAAGTGTTGACAGCAGTAATGTGTAATTGGCTCTTCAGTCAGGTGACATTTCAGAGACACACAAATCTATTTCCTGACCTTTTGCTGTCCGTTCAGGCACTTTTGTACCTTGACATACTTCCATCTCTTTAATGTTTGCAGGAAAAGGTACAGTAAATATATGAGCAGCTAGCTTATATGTCAGTTTACGTTATTATAATAAAATAGTTCAGGACAGTTGTTTAATATAGCAAATGCTTTTATTGCTCAAATGGTTTGATCAACAGGATATATTTGGACAAACTATGGCTATAATAAAAGCAGATCTCACAGAATCAAGGTTTAGAACCATTCAATAGAGAGCTCTCTTTCTCTGTCAGGAAAATTTAAAATTAAAATATTGTATATTTTAAAATTCTCATTTAGCGGAATTGAGCATGAATGTTCGCAATAAGAGCTCTATTCCTATGAGATTTGTAAACAAACCTAGAAAAAGCTGCACATTTAACAGCATCTGACATAATATTGTGATGTCATCAACAGAAAATTTCGTGATGAAACCACTGATCTGAAATAAAGAACTGGATTGCTCATGACTTCACTACTATGTTAAATGCCCAACACCAATAAATCATTAAATTATTGGAAAATATTTTGATTTCATGAGAAAACACCCACAGTTTTACACTATATCTGAAGCCTTCCAATACATTCTTAAAACTCAAACACCCTACACTCAACACATTTTGTGTTCAGTTAAGGAGGTTACAGAATGTATTAAATACAAGGGTGCCAATAACTGTGGCCAACATGTATGGGAGAAAAACATTTTTACAATGTAATATTCCCCCTACTTAAAATTGTTTTACTTGAATGAAATGTTGAAATTTGTAGATGTTTTTAAATAAAAGATAAAAACGAGAACAAGATTTTTTTTACATCCTATTTACCAAGGGTGTCAAGTGGAGGGCACTGTATGTGTATTATGTGCGCACATGAATATACAATTAATCAATTTACTATAGTTAATACTACAGAATATTATACTTTTATAGTAATTATTATATACTATATATAATTACTACATTATAATATAATTTATTACCTTTTACTATAGTAAATATTATAGTTTACTACTGTATTCATGTGGGCTTGGGTACCACACAATTTGCTAATCATATTCAGATGATGTCTTCATAATAAATATATTGTATTTGTTATTATTTAGTATGATTTATTAATGCTTTTCCACACACAAAAATGGTCATTTGTGGTGACGTGGTCCAAAGTTGAAATGGAAAGACTGAGAAAAATATTTCTAATGACTTACAGTTCAGTAGTATTAATAGAAGCATGAGCTGCACGTGTTCAAAGGAGTGAGTGCTCCAAAACAACAGAGGACATTTTGCAGAATCCTAAGTGCTTAACATCAGCGTGCATTTCTTGCTCATCGAATTTCATTCAGCATTGAACACTGAAAAAATGTTTTTAAACATTGTAATATAAGTTAAAAAAAACTTTTGGCAAAGGCTAGCCATATTCCAGTCCTGATGTAGAATGCAGTAAAATGCTGTAGCAGGTCTGCAGTCTGAAGGAGTGTAACCTATGTATTATAACTTGTCTTTGCTACTTTATTTGAGTTTAATATTTAACGCTATGTGATATATAAAAACAATGTGAGTTCTTCTAATCTTGAGGTGCAGGTTCAGCCAGTCTGTTAACATTTTATACACTTTAACACCTGATGAACAATGAAAAAATATGTTGAACTATGCTTGTATGAAAATACACATGAGCTAGTGTCTGAAACCCATCAACATAAATCTTCTATAACATAATCTTCTATCTTCTATACTTAATTTTTTTTCTTTTTTTCTTATAGATTGCCTTGCATTTCCTAAAATATACAATTGAAGAAATAATATTTATCATGTCCAAAATGTGCGTTTTGTTTTGAATGGATGAAATGAACAAAGTATGTCCATTGATGTATTTATTGTTGCAAGTAATTAATAATGGTTGGCTCAGCTAAGTTGAGATCATTTCAAGTGTTTTGTACATAAGGCTTAGACCCTTCATGATTGTATTAATCGCATTTATTTCACTTAGTTGAATGCATTTCATGCCTGTTTGTGAGCAGTTGAAAGTGTAATTACAGTAGCTAAATGTAGAACATGTATGCAACATACCACCCACACTCTGGCAGGTCCATTGTGTTACCATAGCAATGCAATCTGCTACTGTCACCTTTCAGAAATGAAAAAAATGTGCTCTTTTATGTTAAAGCCATGTTTGCATATTTCACAAAAAGCATAATTTAATGTAAAGAGATATTAAATTAGTATTATTAATTTAGAACTCAAATGCAATTTAACCACAGTTGCATGTCTTAAGTAAGTTGCAACTTCATTGTTCCTGTAACATTAACGCTTAGCTAATAAAAGTTATGCTTTATTTTTCTTTATTGTTTTTTTAATGGTTGGCATAAAACACAGGGTAGGACTGTCATTTCTTGAAAGAGAAAAAAATGCATCAGGTAATCTGGTTCATGTTCATGTACTTGTGTAAATGATGCTTATGAATCATGATTATAAATACTAGTTAAATATACATATGGGCCCTCATTCTTTTTCATATCATACAATAGAAATGTATAATAAAAATGTGCAAATGCAAACACATCTCATACTCAAAGTTAAACCTTTAACCCCTATCACTGCATGTATTTAAACATTTATTGAATTACAGATTGCTCAAAGGTTCCTTGGAGAAAGTAGCAGTCAAAAGAGTGAGAGTTTACATAGTAAAACAGGCACTGCGTAGGAGGGCGAGTGGGTAGATTGGAGCAGAAGGTCATTAACACACACGCACGCACGCACGCACACAGGGCTGAAAGCTGGACCCTAACAAGTGCTCAAGCATGCATGTTGTCATGGAAATAAGTGTCATGGTTCTGCCCTTCATGTCTTGTAAATTCCTAGAGCCTTGTGGGCGGGGCCATGACAGTGCCATGTCTCTGTGTTTGTTACTCGTGGAAGCGCGTGGCCTGGGCGTGGTGCGCCCGTGTCGCGCGCTCTCCGGTCTTGCGTCATGACCACGCCCCCCGGATACTTCCGCGATCCTGCCCTTCCCGTTTATGTCTTGTTTTCATGATCTAGTGGGCAGGATTGCGTCAGTATCTTGTCTTTGTGTTTACGTTCTGTGGGGAGACACGCGGCTCGGGCGCTTCCGCCTTTTGCCGCGTGTTTTCATGTCGCGCGTCTAAGCCCCGCCCCCTTGTTCTCCGGTAATTTTCCCTGTTCATGTTTCTGATGATTCACACCTGCACCCTGTGTCATTATCCCTTGTTTGTTCCCCTATTTAAAGCCCTCGTGTTCATTGTCCTGTGCTGGTTCGTTTTGTAAAGCTCGTGCATTTTGTCGGTGTGTTTTTGTCAAGTCCAGTCAAGTCAAGCCTTTGTCATTGTCTCTGTCTCATCTGTTTTGTTTGTTCCTGTTTTGCCCCCTCGTGGGAAGTTTTGTTTTACAGTTTTGCCAAGTGTTTTTAGTTCTCGTGCTTTTGTTCTGTTTACCCCATCGTGGGCCTTTTGTTTTAGTTTCAGGTTTTTATAATAAAAGCCTTTTTGTTACCCCTACCGTTGCCTGCATCTGGGTCCTCTGTCCCCACCATGACAGAACGAACCAGCCAAAAGAGGACCCAGCAGGCAGCGCTCCCCGCCCCTCTCGATACTAGGCGAAGCCACCAGGCTCATACCCTATTCAGTCTCCGACAGGAGGGAGGGGACCTCAAGGGGTTTGCGTGGGAGTTCCTGGACCTTTCCTATGGGTCGGGATTCAACGAGGCCGAGCTAAAAGTAATTTTCAACAGGTGCCTCGACGAACCCCTGACCCCACCGGAGATGAAGGAGCTAAGGTCCGGGAGCTTCACGGACCTCCTAGAACATCTGCTGCATCGTGAGGAGGATAGGTACCTCGCCACCGTGATGCAGCGAGCCCCTCTCTCTCCCATACCGGAGAACCTTGTCGTGGGGGTGGCGTCCCTTGGTGACTCAGCCGCGCCTCCCTCGACTCCCGGGACCCTATCTGCACCGGCCACCCTCCGCGGGAAGCACGGAAGGCGGGAGTCTTGGGATACGGCGTCAGGCTCCTCCTCTTCTGAGGCGCCTTCTGTTCCCCCAGGACTGCCCCTGCCAGCCAGTCTTCCCATCACCAGACCCAAGAAAAAGAAGCGGCGAAAGCAGGCTCCGGGTCAGCCCACCAGCTCCGCGCCGGTCCAGCCGGCCAACCAGGTCTCCGCGCCGGTCCAGCCGGCCAACCAGGTCTCCGCGCCGGTCCAGCCGGCCAACCAGGTCTCCGCGCCGGTCCAGCCGGCCAACCAGGTCTCCGCGCCGGTCCAGCCGGCCAACCAGGTCTCCGCGCCGGTCCAGCCGGCCAACCAGGTCTCCGCGCCGGTCCAGCCGGCCAACCAGGTCTCCGCGCCGGTCCAGCCGGCCAACCAGGTCTCCGCGCCGGTCCAGCCGGCCAACCAGGTCCCCGCTCCGGCCTCCCAGCCGGGCCCCCAGGTCTTCGCTCCGGCCTCCCAGCCGGGCCCCCAGGTCTTCGCTCCGGCCTCCCAGCCGGGCCCCCAGGTCTCCGCTCCGGCCTCCCAGCCGGGCCCCCAGGTCTCCGCTCCGGCCTCCCAGCCGGCCCCCCAAGTCTCCGCTCCGGCCTCCCAGCCGGCCCCCCAAGTCTCCGCTCCGGCCTCCCAGCCGGCTCCCCGGGCTCCACGAGCTCCAAAGGCTCGAGCCCCCAGGGCTCCCTCCAGGACTCCCCCGAGGACTGTCCCTGCCTCACCCTTCCCTGGTTCCCCTAGCCCTGGACTTTTTGTTCCACCTCCCCCCCTCCATTTAATGTTATTGTTGTTGAGTCACCCCAACCCTGTCATTGTTTTTCATGTGTTGCCTGTTATCTGTTCTGTTTTATGTATTTGGTGTCTGTCTTTGTGTCAGTCGATGTTCCCCCAGTCGTGTCCCCCTTGAGGCCGCCAGGTGGCGTCCCTTAAGGGGGGGGTACTGTCATGGTTCTGCCCTTCATGTCTTGTAAATTCCTAGAGCCTTGTGGGCGGGGCCATGACAGTGCCATGTCTCTGTGTTTGTTACTCGTGGAAGCGCGTGGCCTGGGCGTGGTGCGCCCGTGTCGCGCGCTCTCCGGTCTTGCGTCATGACCACGCCCCCCGGATACTTCCGCGATCCTGCCCTTCCCGTTTATGTCTTGTTTTCATGATCTAGTGGGCAGGATTGCGTCAGTATCTTGTCTTTGTGTTTACGTTCTGTGGGGAGACACGCGGCTCGGGCGCTTCCGCCTTTTGCCGCGTGTTTTCATGTCGCGCGTCTAAGCCCCGCCCCCTTGTTCTCCGGTAATTTTCCCTGTTCATGTTTCTGATGATTCACACCTGCACCCTGTGTCATTATCCCTTGTTTGTTCCCCTATTTAAAGCCCTCGTGTTCATTGTCCTGTGCTGGTTCGTTTTGTAAAGCTCGTGCATTTTGTCGGTGTGTTTTTGTCAAGTCCAGTCAAGTCAAGCCTTTGTCATTGTCTCTGTCTCATCTGTTTTGTTTGTTCCTGTTTTGCCCCCTCGTGGGAAGTTTTGTTTTACAGTTTTGCCAAGTGTTTTTAGTTCTCGTGCTTTTGTTCTGTTTACCCCATCGTGGGCCTTTTGTTTTAGTTTCAGGTTTTTATAATAAAAGCCTTTTTGTTACCCCTACCGTTGCCTGCATCTGGGTCCTCTGTCCCCACCATGACAATAAGAAACGCAGGATGTTTGGCTCTTGGCCATATACTACTACAGTTCATCAAAGCACTTCACGTACAGTTTTATTTATTATTTAATAAACACCACATATAATAATCTTGACATTTTCTTATATTCATGAGTTTAAAATGAATGCTTTAGTATAAACACTCAGCGGGTGTTGTGGATGCATGCACTCAGTAATAAACGCCTCCCCCAATGAGACTTTATTAACGTGTTGATTCTTTGCGCTTTGAGGAAAGCAGATCGTTTTTCTTCGCAGGGGAAGAATCGTTAACCAACTCTTCCCACCCAAATATCACTTGCAAGGATCTTCTCAGTGGTTTTAATATATTTCTGTGCTTGCATGCTGATAGTGAGCGGAGTCTCCGGTCCTTTGCGCGCTCCATAGTCTCTCCATTGCAGCGCGCACCGTTACCATATACGCACGGCGAGGGTAAGTGCTATTTTAATGGAAATTGACTATATGTTTTCACTTTCATGTACAGAAATTTACACTTTTAAATACGATAAGAACGCATTTATCTAACTTAGCTGTCGGGACAAAAGTGTTCTTCATGAAAATAAGGATACGGCTATGAAACAACTTATTCACTTTAGTACCACCAGGTGTGATCAGGTTTCTCTTTGGGTATTTGCTGACTGTTGGAAAGTGGAAAGGATAGGGGCAACATTATGGTTTGTCACCTTTGTAGTTCTCACCCTGCAGGGTGTTTGTAGATGTTTCATTATTTAAGCTGATCTGAGATCAGTGGTGGGTTCATCGTGTGGGGATCAATGTCAATATAACTGGCCCTAGATCAGTCTGAAAGAAAGACATTGACCCATAGTGCTGCCCAGTATGTGGTCACACGGACGGTAAGAGAAGGTCTGAAGGTCAGGCCAGATGACAAACTGTTTCATGTATATTTGGCACATGAGTTGAGCTTTACCTGCCATCAGTTAAGCCAACAGTTCCGCCGAGAAGATTCATATTTCTTTCCTCCTTTTAAGGAATCTACGGCACTTTGAGATTAAATAACCATGAGTGGTGAGTAAACTGAGAACCATATGATGGTTTTATACAGAATAATCTAGAAAATCATCATGTAATTGGCAGATGCAGAACAGCTCTGGAAAAACAGTTTGTTAACCATGTGAATTATCATTGCACTGTTGTCATTTATTTCTTAATAATGGCTGTGCTTCAGGTGCCATCAGACAAGTGAAATAAGAAATTAAATAGATATTTGCCAATTCACAGTTTTTCAGAATATAGTTCACATATCAATTATGCATTTTATGTTATTGTGAAAAAAGCTCTATATTATCTAAAACTACATTTACATTTTTTGGAGTAAACTCGAAAATTGTGAAGCTGGGATGTTGTAAGTGGTTGTCAGTGTTGCTATGCAGTCGATAAGGTGTTCTAAGTATTTTATGTAGTGCTAGCATGTCTGGGTGTTTAAGTTGGCATTGAAATTTGGTTTTTGGTGGTTTGGGGAGCTTGGAGGTTGCTTATCTTTATGATTTTCTGGTCCTCAGATATATGCTTGCGATATGTGTTCTGGTCCTTAGTTTCCAATGTGCCGAAAAACCTTATGAATTGTTTGGTTGGCTGAACTAAACCAACACTAATCGATAAGTTCCTGGCTGGAAAAACTTTACACATGAGCATAATTTTGTCCTGGTGTGCATCTAAAACAGAATTTATAATGACCTTTACTGTGTACAGGTTATCTGGAAGACTGCTTTTTGGAATCGAATACTAACATACTGTATATCTCCCACCATTTTTTAACAGCAGTGGGTGAATCATTGGAGTTTCAGTTTGTAGTATGCATTTTTGCCGGTTATTATCTCATAAAATAAAAACATTTATTGCATTTTCAATCCTATTTTGTGTGGTAACTCTTGGCAGTCCAATCAAATATGTGACCCTGGACCACAAAACAAGTCGCACGGATATATTTGTAGCAATATGGGTCAAAATGATAGATTTTTCTTTTATGCCAAAAATCATTAGGATATTAAGTAAAGATCATGTTCCATGAAAATATTTTGTAAATTTCCTATCGTAAATATATCAAAACTTTATTTTTTGAGCGGATGCAGCAAAATCGCTAACAAAAATGGTCGGAAACACTCCTACAAACTTCAATCGCTGCTGTCCGTTCTTTGGGAATTATCCACTCAAGTTTGGCATCTATGTAAAGCTTAGAATTTCAGCTTTTGGGTTCAGCTATTCTCCACCACATTATTACA
Source organism: Oreonectes daqikongensis (assembly GCA_026939265.1). Classification (NCBI taxonomy): domain Eukaryota; kingdom Metazoa; phylum Chordata; class Actinopteri; order Cypriniformes; family Nemacheilidae; genus Oreonectes; species Oreonectes daqikongensis. Next base: position 2,701,979 of record JAOTQM010000085.1, on the reverse strand, counting down.
GCGGTAAGAATAAAGAGAGCATTAAAACAAACATGTTTCTTCTTAGCAGCGTCCTGCTACAGCGCCTCTGATGGACAACTTTAAAGGCGATTTTCCTCAATATTTAGATTTTTTTGCAGCATCAGAATTTCAAATAGTTGTATCTCGGATATTGTCCTATCCTAACAACATCGACCCTTGTGACCCAAGGCTAATTTAATCTATGTCTTCATGCATACTTCACATACTGTTCACATTATCTAGTGTAATGATTATGTAATAATAATATAGTACTATAGTAGTTTAATATAAATAGCAATAACACCCCCACCCACACATCTCATTCTGTCAGTTTACAACAGAGAGTGAGTTAGTATAGCAGTTAAAAATCCTGAAACTTTTGTAGCAATGAAATATTATATACAATGTATTAATATACAATACATATATCTCTGAAGCTTTTATAAAGCATTGCATTTGCATGTTAAATCTTGGTTTAATTAATCCTCTCTGAAATATGTTAAACTTTAGGATGACAAACTGTAAGTAATAAACAATGAGAAACCGGTACATATTTTTTCGTTAATGTCCTGTTCTCTAATCTGCCACCATGTGTCTTCTCTCTGTTTTCTGCATCAGTTTCTCATGAAACCCTTTTGGATCATGTGTTAGAGCTGATTATGAATGAGAAGCCTCCAAACAGCACCAGTCTGTTTCTGAGTGAAGATTCTGAGAAGCCTCAGCGTGCCGACGAAGGGCTGCAGCGTCTGCGCAGAGCTATACAGAAACAGATGTCTGGAGGCAGAAGAAGGATGAGCGGCATCACACGAGAGAGCGTCAAGATGTTCCTGAGGCGGAATGCCTTCGTGATCTTCACCGTGGCCGCTGTGGCTTTAGGTAAAGCAGGAAATCTTTATCAAACAACCAATCAGAATGAGTTTCCTTGCATTACAGTGCCCTTTAATACTTTACGCAGCCATGGAAAGCAATGTGAAAGACAGAATGACAAGACACATGAAAACTGTGACTTTTCCTAAATACATGTACAAATATTACTGTTGTATTGCATAAAAGATACAGAGCATCTTTTCTGTTATTCCAGTTTTTATTTTCTGCAAATAAATACAAATATTTGTATTAGAAATTTGTTAGAAGTTCACAGAATAAAACAAAAATAATCATTTTACATGAGTAAATTCTGAAAATGGTCTTTGAAATAGTCTCTTAATAGTCTAATATCAATGGTTTGTCATATAGCTAGCATAAAATGGATAGCAAATTCAGATTATTCTTCAGAATTCTGACAGTAAACACTTGTCTAGAGTTTTGAAATAAGATCTAAAACTGAACTTACATTTGTTATGTAATGCACAAATCTTTATATCAGAATTCAATATGAACTCTGCATGGACCAAACTATTTGAGCTGCGCTCTCCATGTTAACTTCATTTGTACTTTGTACTGTCTCATTTGTGTGTGTTGTATTTGGTTAATAATGTAAAATGTCTGTGTCCTGTGGGATGCTGCATGACTGCATTGCTCAGGTGTGCTGCTGGGCTTCGCTCTGAGACCTCATAACCTGACCGTCAGAGAAGTGAAGTATTTCTCATTCCCTGGAGAGCTGCTGATGAGGATGCTTCAGATGCTTGTTCTACCTCTCATCGTCTCCAGTCTGGTCACAGGTACACCGGCACACTTCACTGTCTGTAGATTAACATACATTAGTGAACTATAAACTGTTTTAACCAGAAGTGCTTAAGAATATATGTAAATGCTCAAGCACTTTTTTGTCTCTTGTTTTCTCACTTTTGTTTTGTTCTGAATTCTGCAGGAATCTCTTCCTTAGACAGCAATGCCTCTGGGAAAATGGGAATTCGGGCCATTGTTTACTATATGGTGACCACATTTATAGCTGTTTTCATCGGTATTGTCATGGTGATTATAATCAGGCCTGGTAAAGGGAACAGAGACAGTCCGATGGCCTCTAGTGGCAGCATTGAGCCGGTGCAGGCTGCTGATGCATTTCTGGACCTGATAAGGTGGGAAAGTTAAAGGGAAAGTTCACCCATAAATGAAACTTTTGTCATCATTTATTCAACCTCATGTTGTTTAAAACCTGTATGTGACTCACAAAAAAGAAGATATTTTGAGAAATGTGGTTTTGTGTTCATACAATGGAAGTCAATGGGAGTCAGTGTTGTTTGGTTACCAACGTTTTTCAAAATATCTTCTTTTATGTTCTGCAGAAGAAATAACGTCAAACAGGTTTGAAATTAAATGAAATTAATGTTTTGAGGTGAATTTTTGGGTGCAATCTCACAGCATCGTGGAGTCTGATTCTTCTCGCTCTTCTTACAGAAACATGTTTCCACCAAATCTAGTTGAGGCCTGCTTTAAACAGGTTTGGAAATCCTTCTTTACTCTTTAAATAACGTGACATTACCAGATGTAACTAACCGCCCATCTTCTCTTCTAGTATAAAACATTATACAAGAAAACCGTGCTGACCAAAAACATCACCATCACGCTGAATGACACAGAAGTCATGAACTCTACAGATCTCCAGTTGTCTAACTTCAGCACAGTCCTGCAGACGCTCCAGGAGACGGTGGAGGAGGTGGTGCCCGTTTCAGGTTCCTCTAATGGGGTGAACGCTCTGGGGCTGGTGGTCTTTTCCATGTGCTTTGGGTTAGTGATCGGGAATATGAAACAGCAGGGCCAGGCTCTGCGCGACTTCTTCGACTGCCTGAATGAAGCTATAATGCGTTTGGTGGCGATCATTATCTGGTTAGTGTCTGATTATTTTGTTCTTAAGTGATCACATGATGTGTTCTAGAAAAATGACATAAAAGCAGACATAAGAAGATCACATGACCAGCTGAATAGGTAAATTTGGTCATGGGTGATAAATATGCTAGGAATTGAACATTTAAAAAAAAATTTTATTAATTGACATGTTGACATGTTCATTTTGAAAGTTTCTTATTATAACATTGTTCATTCTTCGGGTCACTCTGGCAGGTACGCACCGGTGGGCATCCTCTTCCTGATCGCGGGGAAGATTGTAGAGATGAAGGACCTTGCGCAGATGGGAGGGCAGTTGGGGATGTACACCGTGTCCGTCATCGTCGGGTTGCTTATCCACGGCCTGTTCGTTTTGCCTCTGCTCTTCTTCGTGGTGACCAGGAAGAACCCTTACACGTTCATCGCAGGGCTGTTGCAAGCTCTGATCACTGCTCTCGGCACATCCTCCAGGTATAATACTGACTAGAGCACCCATTAGAAAAGAAATGGAAGTGATGTTATTTTATTCAACTGACAGATTTCTTATTAAAGGTTTGGGCTTGAAATATAAAACATATTGGCATTTTATATAACCAATATGAATACATTTCAGACACTTTCTTCGCAGAGAATCTATAGTCGAAAGAAAATAATGTAAACACATTTAGTTGAAACTTAACATCTACAATTTTTGGTATTTCAGGATTTTCATTCACAACGAATGAATTTCTGTACAGCTGTATTTCCTATTGCACATTTATAGTTTGTTGTTTGTCATTTACCAGACAGTAAACATTGCACTGTAAAAATGCTTGTATAAAAGCTTGTCCAGCAGCTGGGGCGCCTGAAAAATACTTATAATAACATTTTTGTAAAGCAAAATTACATGTTTTTCATGTTATTTTACACCCATTTTTTTTTTACCGTATTTCAAAAATATGTGAAAATTCGGTCACATAAAACAGTTTTGTACATTGAACAATAGTACAGTATAAACGTTTTCCTGACCTGAAGATAACTTTCGGTCTGTGTTTGTTAACCGGGCTGGATAGTGGCAAATTTATATTCATATTAATTTATATTCATATTTCATTGTATATGAATGGCTCGTGTAACTTTGTTGCATTTAAATTTAGCCAAGTAACTTCTACTCGTAACCCAAAATAATACTGACTAGACATTTAACTTGCTAGCTAATGTTATTTATTTGTTATTTCTTTTGCTTGTTATCAGAAATAATCCGCAGGGACTCGATTCTTTGTGGATGCGTACTGGAAGTTAACTGTAACTTTGTTTGTTTTTGCTTTGAAACCATTCATTTCTGTAAGTTTTTACCACATTTTAAAAATATGTGAAAATTCTGTAAAATGAAAGTTTTTTACAGTGTATAATACATTACAGTATAGTACAAAATATAGTTCAGAGTGCCAGACTCAAAGGTTCAGAGGTTATACTGTAGCATCTCTGTAACTTTGCATGTTTCTGTACATTCGATATACAAAATTCTACCCCATGATGCTGAAATGACATTGCATTCTTTTGTTTTTTAGCTCTGCCACCCTGCCCATCACTTTCCGCTGTCTTGAGGAAAACAACCATGTGGACAAAAGAGTGACACGATTTGTGCTGCCAGTCGGCGCCACAATCAACATGGATGGCACAGCTCTGTATGAGGCGGTGGCGGCCATATTCATTGCCCAAGTCAATGATATGGACCTGAATTTTGGACAAATCCTCACTATCAGGTTAATCATGACAAGCACATCTGTAATAACTGTATGTCTTTAAATCAAATTAGAACCAGTTTGTATGACACAAATCACTGAACATGGTAAAATTGTTAACACATCGCACGGATTTGGACCATTATTTTTCCAAGTCAATACAGTAAATGCTTTTGTTAAGTAAACAAATCTTTGTGTTTTCTCATTTGAACAACAGTACAGTTTGCTAGACTAGATATTCAACAGTGATTTTGATTATTCTGCCAATTTTCTTTACCAACGTATTCCCCGTGGACTAATATTCATGATGCAATTTATTGCTGTATTAAAAAGCCCCATTTTCCCTCCAGTATCACGGCAACCGCTGCCAGCATCGGAGCAGCAGGCATCCCTCAGGCTGGCCTGGTTACCATGGTGATAGTATTGACATCGGTGGGACTGCCCACAGAGGACATTACACTCATCATCGCTGTGGACTGGTTCCTGTGAGTCTCTCTCAAATGTCACGTTGAAGTGTGCGGCTCCAGTAGAGAGCACTCTTCCAAAGGTTATTGATACATAATGCAGACCGCTAATCTGAAGTGCTGTCGGCACCGTTGACATGTTGCGCTTCTGTGGAAATAAACACTGAACTGAAAACATCTTAGTAACTCAAGGCTGCGTGCTGAAAGTTATTTTGTTTTTTAGGGTCAGTAATGCAATTGGTCAGAATGAACCCTTATTGTAAAATATTGAACTCTGGTGCATTACTTGTTGTGTTATAGATTGTAGTTCAAATGTTTTTTTTTCAAATTTTCTCATGATAAAATGGGCAAAAGCTTAAGTTGAAGCAATATCAAAATAATTGGGAATGGGCTGGAATAACCACCCAGAATACCCTGGCATATAGATACAAAAAAAATCACAATATTTTAGAAACTGCACAGCAATGCGCTGGAAACACTATTATTGTGTTTGTTATTATTTTTATGGACAAGCATCTATTTTCTACATGTTTGTAATAGTAAATAATAACTATAAAAAGTTGTGCAATAAGTGCAAATAATTCTTGACATATTTATGTTCATCTTCATCTAAAGTGGCTATATTCTTGTGATCTCGCAGGGACAGACTCAGGACCACCACCAATGTGTTGGGGGATTCTTTTGGCGCTGGGATTGTCGAGCACTTGTCACGACTGGAACTTCAAAACCAGGATGTTGAAATAAGCAACTCTGTGATCGAGGAGAGCGAAAAGCCGTACCAGCTGATCTGTCAGGAGAACGACTCTTTGAAGCACCGTAACAGTGAAACCACCATGTAACCTTCAGCACTGTTATGACATATTTCTGAAAATGATAGTGTGTTCAATCAAATATTGTAAACAACACAGACATATCAGTATGTTCAGAATGTGACTGCAGTATAAAACACCAATCCGAGTGTAAGATTTGTGGTTTGATTCGTATGTATTTTGAATTAGTTTTGAAGTAAATTACATCCAAGGCAGAGTAGCACCCAATTACATGATCACTATATGCTAATTTTATACAGTAATGGCGATTCAAGACTGTTGTAAACATTATACGTCTTTGTAAATTGTTAAAGTAAACAGTGTTCTCAAATCAAGATGTGTTGTTGTTAAACCAGCATATTTACAGTGTCTTTTAGAAGTTTGAGCTACTGTATTACCTCATACACATGATGTCAGACTCATAAATGACATCACATATAGAGACCAAGCAACTTTGTTTTTGATCTTTGTCTTTTTGATGTTCACATAATGTTCAATAATATTTAAGTCCATTTTATTATACAGTACTGATTTTTACCTTAGTGATTGAGACTGTGAAGAATGTAAAAGTAAATTTTCTCCCCTAAAATGTTTTTTTTTGTGAAACTATTATTATGTTTTTTGAGTGTTGCCAGTAGAGTAGAAAGTATTGTCAGCTAGCAGTGGTTCATTTATTTTTATGAAATCAATTTTGCTTTTTGGTTTAATTTATGCTTTTGCCTAGTTGTTTATTTCTAATTCAATATTTATGTTGTGATGTGTCAGTTTAGTTAATTGTGACTGGGATTAAAACTATAACCTATATGCCAGCTGTGAAAATATCTACCGTGTAGTATATAATAGAGTATAATGCACATCTGTTATGTGAAAATGTGATTGTATTGATTTTTTATATTGTAACAATGTTTTTATTATAAACATGTTATTTATATTCATTGATACGCTTTTATGAGTTGTTGTTCCAAGCCTTTTTGAGTTTGTGTAAGCATATTTTTGGCTTGGATAAATGGATATTTTATCATCTCAGTGTTTCTCTTGTCAAAACAAACACAGTAACTTTCAGTAAGCGCTTTATAGCATCATCCCTCTAGTGGTGTGTAGAGGTAAAATATAAACTGACGCCTAAATAATAAAAGCACAACAGTCCCCTTATTGGCACGTTTTATAGATTTTTCATTCTAGAAGATAATAGCGTACATGTGTTTGTAGTCATAGAATTGACACTTTCTGATCTATTTGAGGAAACTGACAGCTTAAATTAATGTCTTCATCAGTGTTTCTTTATAATTTTCCATTACAAAATATTGTCCAAAACAATTGTAGTGATCATTTTTCTTTTAGAAACCAAAAAAACCCCCAACCAAGCGCACATAGACCTATTACTGAGTGTTAGTACGTAAATATGATTCCTTGAGTTCAAAAATATATAAATACATAAAATAAATAAATTTCAAATGAAATGATATAACATTTGTAAAAAAAAATTGTCCCATGTACAAATTTTGGTTTGACATTTTTTAATGAAAGAGGATGGACCTGAACATTCTCTTACAATAAAAACAACACAGTTCTCAGTGTTTTATATTTATTTTATATATAAAAATCAGTTGTGTTTGAACATACACAAGAGTTTGTAATTGCACTATAAATTGGTGAAGAACAGTCATATCAGCTTACTGGACTCTACAGAAGAGAGTATAAGTAGAGACTATACATAGCTGCAGAGATTATGAACAACTTTACCTGTCTCAGATTAGAATACTTTGGCATATAGATTAACAGTCATTTGAGAGGACGTCTATATATCACAATATATCTGGATAACATACTGTTTGGTAGTGAACGTTATGAGTCTACATAGATTTTCTTATACATATAAGAAAACAGTGACACACAAGAGAAGGCTGGAGTTTCATGGACCACCTTTCCATCCTCACTCTTCACTTGGTCTAAAAAACAAAATTCAAAAATTGTCAGGTTGTCTATTTCATTCATTTTTTTCAAGTGTTCTTAAATATAAGATTATATTTTATATATTGATATATAATATAACATATTTAATTAAAATGACTGTGATCCTAATAAAAGCATAAAAATAAAAAATAAAAGTGATCCTATGAAACATAACGGTAATACAATCAAACCAGAACTAAACTACTCAACTATAGATGGTCGGTTTCAAAGGATGCACGCGCATGGCATAAAATTATTTTATATTTAATTTATATTCATATGAATTAAAATTAATATTTTATTGTATATTAATTGTATTAAATTAAAAATACTCTAAAACTATTGATTCTTTGTGGGGGTCTACTGGAAGTTAAGTTTGGGCCACATAACGTTTGTTTATGTTGTTGCCGTTAAAACTGTAAAATAAAATAAAATAAAATAAAGTTATGTAATTAGCATCATTAATTAAGCACTTATTTATTGTAAAAATACTTATTTTTTACTAAAATTATATTATTACAAATTACTAATAACTTATGTGAACTAACTGCGATGTAGTTTTTCAGCAGCTATTAATTCTTGTTAATATTAGTTAATGTCAATACAATTATTCATGTTAGTTGATGGTGCATTAACTCATGTTAACAGTTACAGCATTTGTTTTTACAAATCTATTTGTAAATGCTGAAATTAAAGGGATAGTTCTTCAGAAAATGAAAATTCTGTCATCATTTTTCTCCCCCTTTGTCATTTCAAACTTGAATGACTTTATTTCTTCCGCAGAACACAAAAGAAGATATTTTGATGAATGTTGGTAACCGAAAGACTGTGGTCCCCATTTACTTCTACACAAAACCAGTGCAAGTCAATTGTTCGGTTACAAACATTCTTCAAAATATCTTCTTTTGTGTTCTGCGGAAGGAAGGAAGTCATTCGAGTTTGAAAGGGGGAAAATAAATGATAACAGATCAGATTAACTAAGATTTTCAGAAGTTTTGTTCATTGTTGATTCACGTTAGCTAATGCATGAACTAATGTCAACAAATACAACCTTATTGTACAGTGTTACCGCTTAACTTTAAGAGTAGATCTTGTTTACCTTGTTCATCTTTTGAGAATCAACAACATCAACCTGTCAAATAGAACAAAGGCATTTCAAAACATCGATTTACTTATTTGTTAAAACAAAATCCGTAAACCCAAATAAACCTTACCTCCGACATCACCGGGAGATTCATATGTGGATGAAACCACATGGTCCTGCGGGCTTTGGCTCCCTGCCTCTGGAACAGTTTCCGTAGTAACCTCTTCACCTTCCTGTCTCTTGGATCGGCACACTTTACCGCCTTTTTGGTGTACAATCTGTTGTGATTCCAAGAGGCAAGAACATCAGCGCTCTCAAACTCTCTCTTTACATACAGCACATCTTAAATCTCTTAATCTGCCATGCTTTAAGTCAGTCGGGGCCAAGTAGGCCCCGTCGAAGAAACAGTTTGGGCATTGTCCGTCTCGGCCCGATTGCATTCTTTTGCTCTACTTTTGCTCTACAGTTACCGCTCTCAGTAATAAAAATCTGACCTGCTTAGGGCGAGCTTTAATAGGGCATATTTTGCGTGTCTGTGATTGTTTCGGGATGCCTGGAATACTTGCATGATGGCTTTTATGCTGCAGTCTGGCCCCTCAGTCTGCACCTCAAACCTGAGGACATCTTTGGTCCGGACCTTGCCGTGAGAATACTGCATACAGCACTGAACATCCCTCTGCATTTGGACTCCATTTCCTGAAAAAGCAGAATTCAAAGTGACGAAAATAGGAGAAAACTAGGTGTCGTAAACCGATCCGGACCGCTTTATGTGCCAGTCGTTACTTCGTACATCTCTCATCTTGCACCAGCATCCTCAAACAAACACAAAACTCCAGCATCCGAAGCTTGCACACCAGGCTGGCTATCAAAGCATCATGTCTCTTTCCCGCCCACTGAGATCTGGTTCCTACCGCCCCACTCCGACATCACAATCAGACAGAGGAGAGAGTTTCGCCTTACCTTCCAGGCAGCCGAAGAGCACGGCAGAGATCAAAAGGATGGAGACGGTCTGCAGGAACATGGTGGAGCCTGAGAAGGATTTAATCCACCGCTCTGCCTGCTGTCCTTCTTGTGCTGTTTTTATTTCTCTCCTCTCGCCCTCCCCTGCGCTTTCTCGCTCTTTTCCTCTCACGCACCAACACACCCACAGTCTCCCTCGCTCTCCCCTCGCTTGCTGTTTTCACAGTCGTAGCCTCTCCCCTCTCTGTCGAGAAATGCTCAACTCTCTCCAATTAACACATTAAGCTACGTAACTGATTGCGGATGATGTAACCGCTGCAGCTTTTGAAGAGCAATCGCCCCATTTCTCCAGGAAATCTATGGAGGAAAGCTCTCAATTATAAATGGATGTAAAAATGTTTCTAAAGCAGTATTAGAAACAGCAGGCAAAAATGAAACGTGGTTTTGTAGAGGAATGTTAACTGAAAGGCTCCACCTTACAATAAGATGGCAAACTTTCTTGGACACGACAGATTTACTTCACTCGGTGCAAAAATGTTGGAGCTGGATAAAATGAGGTCCAGAAGTCTGTTTTACAAAGGGTGGAGTGCGAGAGAACATTCAAAGTAATGCAACATCAGGAATCAATATGGATACTTGTGTGCAGACGCTCAGAGCCCCGTCCTCATGTCAAGGTCTTGAGTCAAAGTTTTGTCTGGACTTTATGGTTCTGGCATACCTGAGATCATTCGATCGAAAATATGCCATTTGCGTGTCCAGGGTGGGTGTGGAGGCATGCAAGAGTTCAGCTGTGAAAATATACCCTCCCCGTGATCTTACCGTGTGCACAAGCCATCCTACATATCTGTCTGACAATAAAGAGATATCACCACACAGCATGGCGAAAGAAACACGCCAGCCAATCTTTAAAGAAACCTGTTTATTTGGTGATTCGAGTGCTCAATGAACACAACTTTTACAAGTTACAAACTGAGAAAACGTTCAAACAGATGAAGTATGAGTTGTTACCGACATACACAAGTCGAGGCGACCGAAGGTTTGGAAAGAGAAACTACCCGTGTCACTGTGGCAATGTTCATGATTAAGTTTAAGTAAAACTGGTTCCATCATCCCAGATCACATGGTAACAAGTTCATGAGTTCAAATAATATTAAAGTAGAAACATTTGTGCATTTTCTAAAGAAAATAAGGTTAAACACGGTCATAAAACTAGGGAATTTTCGGTGGTTGCCAGATCAATGTAATGCGGTTGCCAAGTTGTTGGGTGGGTACTCGGTTGCCCGAATCACCAAAGACAGCAACAAAATTTCTATGTATCCAACACCTTGTTTGTATGCAAATTTTAAAGTATTGCATCAGAAACAAGTTATGGAAACCACAATTAAAAAACTTTGAAAAGATTTGCTTCCCGTTTGGATGGAAACCCAGCTTATGATTACCTGATCTCTTGATATTGACTAGGTACCTTCTTTAGTGCAGTATTAGTGGCAAATAAAAAATAAAGAAATCTTAACTTGGTTTACCTCTGCTCAAGATGATTGAAAACACGAATTTTGCCCTTCCAAATGTGCAGTTCATAGAATTTTTTGGCATTTCCTATTATTTGTTAATTGAAGCATGTTACAAAAGCCCATGCACGCAAGGGCAGCTATCTTGTGCATGTCATACTTGAGTTATTAAAAAACCTAATGACCCATTTCAATTAATCTAGAATTAAAGTTGTGTCCTGGATCAAGACTCAAAACCAACTAAATATTGTGTTTCGGTTTCTGCAGGATTGACTGTATCTCTCATGCTGCGAGACCACCGGGACTGGCCATTCAGGACAGACTGCTGTTCCTCGAGGACACACTTAAGTTAAACCGCAGGAGTTTTTTTTTGCAGTTTCCTCTAGACTGGTGATGGGATGCCATCCTAAACCACAAAGCCTCGGATATTTAGCAGTAAACGTTGAGAACGTCCTCAATCTCATCCTGTAAACTGAGGTAGACAGTCTGTTTATTGAATCTAGTTTAAGCCTAAGATTATGAACGGCACAGTATGTTTATTTTCATGATGTCTGATGCATATATAACACCACGGTGGCAAGATCATTTCTGCCGCAGACCATTTTGCAAGATGTAAACAACACTTACCGTTTCAGTTTTTTTGTCTTTAATTTCACTTTTTGTGAAAACATCTCAATTCTTGTCTAAATATTCTGTTGGGTTGTATTCTGTTTGTGTATTGGGAAAACCCTGAAACAGGAAGTGCTTCTGTACCAGTGTTATGTTTATATCTTACAAAACTGTCTTTTATTGAGGTGTGCAGAAGTTTTGAATTAGACCTTCAGAAAAGTTTAAAAGTACTCATTTGTCACTAAAGTTTGCCAGGTAGTGGAATACATACATTGTTGCTTAAATAAATCTTTGGACATTTTCTATTGTCGTAGAAGGTGCTACCTTTTATATGTCCGTCACAAACGTTACCGGTGAATAAAATATGATGCCGAGTACAGTTACTTGATAAAATACAGACAGTATTTTATCTGTGGCTGTAACATATTGTGCGAACAGAACATTTCCAGACTCGCATCTGTAATGCTCCTATGTAAGAGCATGTTTTGTAAAGCGGACCAAACTTTGAGCCAATAACAGTCTTGCTATGCCAGACTAATGGAAGTGGCAACACTGTTAAAATAAAAGCAGCAATTTGATTTAGATTTCAAGAACCTCCATTTATTTAAACAAAACATAGTTATATAACTCTTATATTGAAAAATACAACTGGCACTTTACAACTTTGAAAACCTCTCAACTTAAAAAAAACCCATGCGGACAACATTACAATGAAACACACATTTATCCACATATGTCACCATGCGTTTAAACCAACATACTGTAAACCAGTAGACATTCAGAACTTGAATCTTTATCTGAGCTGGTCCAGTCAGTCCAGGGTACCTAAGACAACAGTAATATGGAGAATAAAAAAAATTCCTAACAATCAGAATGGTTTATAAAAAGAAAATTAAAATGACTTTTTAATAGGAAAAAACACACAAAATCCCTTTCAACTGATTCAGAGTGAAAATGATTAATGATGTAGTCAACCATACTAATGATATAACATTTCACATATGTGACCCTGGTCTTATCGGTCCATCTTTTGAAATTGAGATCTTACATAATCTAAAAGCTGAATAAATAAGCTTTCTATTGATGTAAGGTTTGTTAAGATAGAACAATATTTGGCCGAGATACAACTATTTAAAACTCAGGAATCTGAGGGTGCAAAAAATCGAAATATTGAGAAAATTGCCTTTAAAGTTTTTCAAATGAAGTCCTTAGCATAGCATATTACTCACAAAAATTCAGTTTTTATATATTTACGGTAGAAAATTTACAAACTATCTTCATGGAACATGATCTTTACTTCATATCCTAATGATTTTTGGCATTGTAATATAAGGTTTTATGTAACAAAGAAATTAGAATCTATGAAACTCTCTGCCTCTCCTTTACACCGTTGCCAGCAAGAAATCACATAAAATTATGATTCTCTTACCTTCCAAAAATGCAAATTCATCTATTGCTTCAATAGCATTGTCTGCCAAAGACAAAAGATACCAGTTGGTACAGCATCAAAACCGCTGATGCTTCCAGCAACACATTTTTTTAACCATTTTCAAATCTGATTTCAGCTTACCCAAGTCTTTTCGTTGAAGTGTTTTTCTCTTCCCCTGTTGTGCATAAACAAGAGCGTCCTTTGCGATCATTTCCACGAAAAGCTCCTGAAGGGAGAAAATGAATGAATGTTGTCCCGTTAACCAAAATATGACAGATGACTACATAGTACATAGGAAAAAACAGGACTGTCAACAGAGATTCTCCAAATGCATGGCATCAGGAGATCTAGTAAGATAACACATTCATAATGATCACTAAAAATCACTATTTTTTGCAAGTTACTATTGTTTTTCTCTTAATTTTTTATTTTATTTACCTCAACTTATTTATTTATTTAGTTCATTTTAATACATTTAAGTACCACCTTTATCAATTTAAAGATATGTTGCTAAAAATGAAATCAGACAAATATTAAAGGATGTGAAATTGTATTCACAAGAATGTAATTGAACAAATAACAGACACGACATAACCTGACAGGCGAGAGAGAGAGAAATAACAAACTGCGCAGTGTGGATCTGTGGATGTTTTCTCTCACCGTGGCTTTGGCTATGATGAACACAGACTCTTGACTTGCCAGACTCACGTCCGGATCGGCTTTCATCAGAGTTTTAATGCGTGACAGCGGTAACTTGGCGAGTCGGTGGTGCTGCTGCTGCGCGCCAGCGGCGGGCCCGCCGTGCGAGTTCCCTGCGTCCTCATCGGGCTCGGTTGCTCGGGGCTCATCCTCAGCTCCGCTCCGGTCCAACTCAGACTCCGCGGAAGCCGCGGGTGCTGTCGCCGCCATTGACGCACACAGCTATCGGAGTAGCAGTGTAGCTTGTAGCTCTACAAGCGAAACCGGCGTGTCACCTCTCCCGCCAAATCGCACTGTAAACACAAGCTCGAGGGGGAGGACGGAGGAACAGACGTCATAGTGTGACGTCACGTTAGTAGGTCAACTTGTTCCGTTCTTTAAAGTTCAGATAAAGTCCATTAACGACTGTCACTGGCGCAACACAGCGTGTTATTTTAGGGAACGCTGATTTTTAAATGGCTACATATGACGAGTTACTGCGTGTAGAGAAAGTCAAAACGAAGAACGCTGCGCCACCCAGAAGGAGAACCATTTGATAAAGTTTTTGAGTTCATGTTCACGTTCACGTAGGTTTTTAAGATGAGTGTATTGGTTTGCATATGGCATGCTTATTGTATTATTTAATGTAGCTCATTTGCATGATGCATTAGACTGGGACAGGTCTTCAGTCAGTTTATGGTTAAAAAGAAAAATGGAGATTTGTAAATGAGTCGTTTGAGGCTGAATCCAGTTTCTTATTCGCAGCTTATTGACGCTAACCGTTTCCACCTTTTCCGGTTGCTTATTCACGTTTAGTTTAGGGACCGTCACGCTTTTGTATATTTTTTTGTCTCTATTTGACGTGTGCGTGCGTGCGTGTGTGTGTGCGTGTGTAGCCGTGACAAGCCTAAAATGAATGCCCATTAAGATGACAGTGGTCTTCATGAGAAACACCCATCACTCCCTCCCCTTATCATTCTCATTATCATGTTGGCAGAACAGTTTTCAGACAATAACTGTAAATTACATTTATATTTGTAAAATGCACAGTATATACAGTTTTGATATAGCCTACAGAGTATCTGCTATTCATGTCTATAAATAACGTTCTTATATTTAATATACATCTTATAATTATTTTTTGCTTTTATGTATTTTATTTTGATTGTATATATTTATTTGTCCAACTTCCTGTGTTTGTTAACAGTATAGTATATTTGAAACAACAAGTTGCTTGTCTTTGTCTTCACAATTGACAAATAAAGCTCATTTTGACTCTTTCTGATTCATAGCTCTTAATATGAATCAAGATATAGCGACATAATATTAATAATAATAATGCATTTATTTTATATAGCGCCATTAAAAGTTGCTTCCTCAAAGCGCTTAAAAACAAAACATCACATCAGGTAAAACAACACAATAACGACACTTATTACAACAATACAATACAAGAGAATAAAATAGTATAAGCGATCCTAAAATAAAATGTATATATATGCTCTTAATACACACGCACGCACGCACACACACTATAACTATAACGACACAACAATATTTAAACGTACCATACTATATAGATATGGTTAATGGTTTATATATGATGCCTTTACAGATGTCTCTGGCTACCACCATGCAAAAATACAGACATTGTTACTGTAGCATTTTAGAGTTATGGACCTATGAAGTTGGCATGTGTCACAATGCAGTTCAATGGGCCCTTGCATCTGTTGCCCACTTTTAGGAGCTATATCTCAACTGTCTTTGAGGGTGCGTTAAAACTTCCAAAGCTGACTCATACCCAGTAGCCTTGGCTAACATCATGCCAAAGTACAGACATTTTTACTGTGGCATTTTAGAGTTATGGACCCATGAAGTTGGCATGTGTCACAATACTGTTCAATGGGCCACTGCACCTGTTGCTCTTTCTGTGACGTAGAGGAAGATACAAGGCAAAAAGAGAATCCACATGCAAGCACAATTTATTTACAACAACTAACACAGGTAATCTATTTACTACAACTAACACAGGTAATCTAGTTACAACAACTAACACAGGTAATCTAGTTACAACAACTAACACAGGTAATCTAGTTACAACAACTAACACAGGTAATCTAGTTACAACAACTAACACAGGTAATCTAGTTACAACAACTAACACAGGTAATCTAGTTACAACAACTAACACAGGTAATCTAGTTACAACAACTAACACAGGTAACCAAGGACAGAGAGTATGCTACAACAAAAGAACATAGGAGCAATTTATACACAGGCTAACAAGGTAACAAGAGGAGCTAACAAGACACACCTGGGGAGACTAATCAACATTAAAAACTACAAAGGACTACAAATAGGGCACAAGACAGGAAATAACCAAAGTTTACACAAGACATGAGACAACACTAGAATCATAATAGAGCACTGTGTTTCTCTTGTTGGGTGTCAGTCGTTGTACACTGAAAAAATAATACTTTAAACTAACTTGGGCAGTGGTTCCACATGGCAGAAATATGTTATCTATACTCAAATTCTTAATGTATGATGAACTAAACTGAATTAAGTAAACCTAAACAAATGTCCAAATTATTTGAATCAATTAAGTTCATCCTACTAAGAGTTTATTAAAAGTAGAGACATCAAGCTTCCATTAAGTAGAACCACTGTCTATAAATAAATTAGGTTAGTCTAGGATAAAATATTTTCTGTTTTAGCTGTTATTTTTAACACACACTAAATAAGCTTAAAATAGCTCTTATTGTTAGGAGTTAGCCAGAAGTTGGTTTCATTACCCTCATGACACGCCCCAAATAGTTGCTTTTTTATTTAAGCAACTTAAAATTTGGTTAGCAGGTCCTCAACCCAAGCACATGCTCTAAACTTTACCACAATGGTAACTCCTCCAAAAACCATTAACACGAGATGCTCTTTTAAATACAAACATAAAAGAGTATTAAACATAAACAAATATCCCAGTTTCATAATTTCAATAAAAGCATGAAATAACATTTTATTTCAACATTTACTCTCTCTAATTCAAAACCTCCGTGCAAAGCATGATGGGAAGTGGAAATCCTGTTTTTAGTTTCTATAATGCTACTTTAATGCAACTAAAATCATTTATGTATCTCAACTCAAATGGATTAAGTAAAGTGGTTAAATAATTGTGTTGTGTTAACTTGATTTATTTAATTTTATTTAATGTTTGAATATAAAACCTAATACAATGGTGTTAAAACAAATTAATTGTTTAAGCAAAGTGAACAGTATCGTAAAATCTTTTTTTTTTGAGTGTAGCATACTCCTGTTCTAAATGTCCTTGTTTACAATTAACAAAAGAACCACAAAGGACTACAACAAGGGACAGGAAACAGAAACTCAAAAGAAACAAACTAAAAGTCCACATTAACAGTGGAAACAGACTGGGTTGTGACTCGTGACACCTTTAAACTCCAGATGTTTTTTCTAATTTTACTTTAACTTCATTTAAAATTATAATGCACATTTAAGGCCTAGAAGATTTAAGTAGATACGCTCATATTCAGATTTTGGTGGGATACAAATGAAGCATACTAAAGCATCAACAATATCCTGTCTACTGATCAAACTATTCCCTAATGTTTTAGTCAAACCAACACTCTGGCCTTGGAAAGCATTGCATAAAACAGAAGATTTCAACACTGTACTTAAGCAGGTTTTAACTTATTTTTATGGTTAAAGTTTTATTTTTTAATTTAAATATCTGAAACAGATATTTATTGTATTCCATTTATACAGAATTTCTTGGTGAAATCATGTTACACATTTCAAAAAACAGTTTATTGTTGTGATTAAATATATATACTATTTTCTGTAATTTAAAAAAAACAGGTAAACCACTGTAAAATTCATTGTCAAAAACTGTAAAAAAAACACTTTTTTACAGTGTGTGTGTACACGATCACATGCTTAATGTCATTATATATTTTTTTTATGGTCAAAAATCCTTATACATCGTGTACCTTTTATGTAATTGAAAGTTATCTAAACTGACCAAATAGTGAGTGTAATGCTTAAATATGTATGCTTTGCAACACTACCCCAGAATTCATGTAGAGCAATCAATTATTAGCCCAACTAATATAATTAAAAGTAATATTATTTACATATATTAAGCGTATATACTTTTATAAATATAAAGTAGCCTAATATTATTTAAAATCCAATATTAACTTAATTGTATTCACCCACAGCTAAATAATTCAAAGTTAAGCTAAAGCAGTCAATACATCTTAAAAATGTTGGAAGAGCCCTGACTGATAAAAATAACTAAAAACACTTTAGTGATACATGACCTGGTACCATAAAAACTAATGGGAATCTATAAATTTTTATTACAGCCGAATTAAAAGTTTTCAATAGGTGTTTTAAACCAACTTCTAGAGAAACAAAACCTTGTACAATTTTCTTTAACTCAAAACAGCATAATTGCGGAAACACAGATCATTGTGACAACTTCACTATGTGACAACTTGCCCCAGTCTCATCTATTAAAGTACCAATGCAGTAGTAGCTAATCTGTCTATTTTAATCATCACTGTTTGAGTGTACACAGCATGTTCACAGCTTTATAGAGATTACTTGATATTGTTACATCCTAATGGAATTTAGCGCTGGTAATCTGCGGGATTGAAAGCCTGCAGCGTGAGATGCTGTTCTGTCTTCATTCATTCATACAGACACCACACCAGCATGAAGGATCCTCAGCTACCAGGTAAAGCTTTACATTTACAAAGAAAATCAATTGTTAAATTGTTGTTTTTGAAAGGAAACATGTAAAATCTTAATGTTGTAAACATTCTCGTAACACCTGTGTGCAAGTTCGATTTTGAATGATGGATAAAAGATTTTAATGCATTACTTACAGTAGCCTAAATATGCATTAGTAATCATTAGTTATAGTTTTAGTGATCTGTAGTCTACTGTAATTATGAAATCTTAGAATAAAAATACGTATATAAAGTTTGGAGGGGTCATTTACTGTTCATTTTTTATTATTAGTTATCACCGACCATGCAAAGATTCTGGTGTGAATGTCATGTTTTTGGGATTTACTTCAATGAGACTAATAGCCTTTGTGTTACTGATATCAAAAGTAGTTCAGTGGATATCCTGTGATGTATTTTTAGAAGTATGTCGAGTCTGCAACCTGTGATGCATGGTCTTATGGACTTTCCTAATCCAACCTGCTTATAGGGACTTTCGTGTTCAGACTTACATGACTGATCTCGGCTTCAGTTCAAGACGCACTTAACATTTGGTCTGATATAAAAAGACAAAATGTGGGAGAAAAGTCAAAAATTTAAATGTGACTTTTAAGATGAATTCATAATACAAACAAATGTTTTGAATAAATTATATATAGCCTATATATAATTATGTTAAATTATAAAATATAACGCAAACCTCTAAGCATTTTCCGTATGCTGGTGTCTTAAGAATCCATGCATAATTGTCCAGTTTTTGAATATATAAACATAGCTGTAAAGTATGTTATTAATTTTACCCTTAAACACAATTTTTGCCCATGCTCCTCAAAGCAAATATTGTTGCACTGTATTGTAAAAGGATTTAGTTATGAATTTACATTTAAGACAATTAGGTTGAGATAAAAGCATTTGCTTGACATGGAAAAGCTGTATCACACTGTCCTCAGTGTTTGATCAGCCAGACAATCTCAAGCAGATTTCCATTATCAGTGTTACGATCCTTGTACAGTAAAAGGTTAAGCTGCTGTTAACCTTTCCTTTAGTGTGGAAGGTCATTGAGTGTGTAGGCAGTGACAACTGAATATGTATAATTCTCAGTTGGATAATAAAATAGTTTCGCAGATGAATAGAACTTAAAATGACTTTAAAATTTCAATTTAGGTAGGCTATAGCAGACAGGAAGCTGGATTTAGTTTTTGGACCACGATAGAGGAAAACTTGGCAGAAACAACATATATCAGACATGGCAGAAATGAATTAAACATTTGACAGTTTTGGTTGTAGTATTGAAATTGTTAAAAATATGTTCAATTTAATCAGTTTATGATTATAATATGTTTCCAAATATCAATAAATAAACTGGTACCTTAGTCAGTCAAGAATAATTCTTTTAAACATTTAATAAAGAAATATTTGTTTTGTTGGAAAATATGTGTTGCACATCCTCTATTGTGTTCATTTTCTTTAAATTGCAATTTACATTCCAATTCCACTTGCTGTCATTCAGTGTTCTCTTCGATTTTATTTGTCCCAATCAAGGTACCAAAACACTAAATATTTGGGCAAAACGACATGGAGGAAAAAAAGGAAAAAATGGACCACCTGTCCAACCCAACTTGACAGAACAACGAACATCGAAAGTTCCTGCCTTAACCCCGGAGCAAAGAGCAAAGCAGACAGCCTTTGAGAGGGTCGTCTATGACATGTCCCATAATGAACGTGTCATCAATGACGTCATGCTGGGCCGCAGGGTCGCTTTCTATGAGCTCAGAGGAGAGATAGGGACCGGAAATTTCTCCCAGGTCAAGCTGGGCGTCCACGAATTGACCAAAGGTGAGAAAATCTGGGATCAACTTCGGTCTGTTAAATACTTTAGTTCAAATGACTTTTAAAAACTTCATTTTGTCTGTAGTTTTTGATGCCAAAGTCATTTGAAATAATTTGAAGTACTGTGGCTTGATCTGTCATGTCATGTAATCTTATCAGATTTAGATTCTTGGAATCTCTGTCATATTTTTGGTGTGTAGGTGGAAATACTTTCTGCAAAATAGCAGGGAGGTCTCAGACATTTTTGGAACAAATTTCGGCACATAAGAAGATTAATATCTTTTTGGCCATCACTATGGTTTGGCGCTGCTGATATCTTTCCATCTCTCTCACACAGAGCGCGTTGCTGTGAAGATTCTAAACAAGATGCGGCTTGACAAGAAGTCTCAGACTTTATTTGCTACAGAGATCGTCTGTATGGAAAGACTCTCCCATCCAAATATAGTGCGTCTCTATGAGGTGCTTGAAACCAGTAAGCATTTATACCTTGTAATGGAATATGGCAGTGGAGGAGACCTGTTCTCTCGCATCACCACCAGGGGTCGCCTGTCGGACCTGGAATGCAAGCTCATCTTTGCCCAAATCATCTCAGCCATCAAATACATGGTGAGAGCATCAGCAGTTTTAGCCAGCTTTAGTTAATACCTGCTGTTTTTGCTCACATGTAGAGCTAGGGATTTGAACTTACTTACTCATACAGCACTGTTTGTGTTATGGACTTCAAATATGTATATTTGTTTTTAAGGCAAGTATGCTATTACTTTTCTAAGCAAATGGACAACAGATGATAAAATAGGCCCAGAAAGGAAGGATCCATGCCATATAGGGAGTAAAATATAAACCTTGGGATGTGCTCTGACATAATGCCAATAAACAACGTTCTTGTTTGCCACCCAGACTGCACAGCGATGTGCAAACAACAATCCAGTAGATCTTACTGCATAGTAAGATTTCACGTTTCTTCATGGTTAAGAAGCTCCTTATTTAGGGAGCAACCTTGCAAGCAAAATATGTTCTTAAACGTTTTGCAAACATTCCCATAAAGTTGTTAAAACGTTTCCGGATGTTTGTTGCAACTAAGAATTAAGAATACGTTTTTGTAACATTTCTATAACGTTTAAATAACGTCTGGAAAGAGCAGACATGTCTGTTGAGAGCTAAACATGTTTGATTTATGTGTGACAAATCACTCTAACTGATCAATATATAAACATTTTTTCAGCACGAAAACAACATTGTCCATCGTGACCTGAAAGCAGAAAACATCTTTTACACCACATGCTACTGCATCAAAGTGGGCGACTTTGGTTTCAGTACTGTCTGCGAGCCGACCGAAACTCTGAGCACATTTTGTGGGTCCCCGCCGTACGCGGCACCTGAGTTGTTCAGAGACAAAAGCTACGTGGGCCGTTACGTGGACATCTGGGCACTGGGCGTCTTACTCTACTTCATGTTGACGGCCACCATGCCTTTCTTTGCCGACAACCTGGGACGTCTTAAACGCTGCATCCTGCAGGGGGCGTACAGCATCCCGTCCTACGTTCCCGACCCCTGCCAAATGGCTATCAAAGGCATGCTGAGACCCGTACCCATTGATCGCACCACTGCCTCGCAGCTGATGGCCTGCTCCTGGCTGAAGGGCATTGATTACCCCAAACCGTACCCCACGCTCAGCGCGACACCCAATCACCTTGCTGACCCCGAGAAGAGCCTGTGCGTGGAGGAACAGGAAGTGAAATCGGCTCTAAATGAACTAGGTATCAGTGTCACGCATGTGCAAAATAATACCTGCGCAGACTCTCGCAGCCCGATTACAGGAGCATACCGTATTCTGCTGCACCGCATACAAAAGAGGAGGTCCGTGGAGGCGGTGGGATATTCAGCCCTCTATCCGGATGATTTTGGTGCCAAGAAATATTGGGCTAGCAATGCAGTGGCCAAGCACAACGCATCTGCAGTATGCAATGTCCTGTAAAGACTGGAGTGATATCGTAGGGCTCATGTGGGTTTTCAAATGCAATGAATTTACACGATATTGCACTGTTGCACAAACAAAAAACAGATTTACATTTACATTTACATTTATTCATTTGGCAGACGCTTTTATCCAAAGCGACTTACAATTGAGGAAAACAGCAAGCGATTCGTCTAAGTAAGCAATATTCACGAGAGGTGCTAGTAATACAAGGTTTCAAATACAACGTCAAGATAGTATAAGCAAGTATATAGAGAACATTAGAAAAGGAAAAATAAGGGTAAAAATGTTTTTTTATTTTTTATTTTTTTTATTTTTTTATGAGACAGTTAAGTGCTCATGGAAGAGGTGGGTCTTCAGCTGTTTTTTGAATTGTGAAATTGATCCAGCAGTCCTGATGGAAACAGGAAGATCATTCCACCAGCCGGGAACGGAGAAAGAAAATGTCCTTGAGATGGATCTCATGCCTCTCTGTGAAGGAACAATGAGGCGCCGCTCGTTTTCAGACCGCAGACTTCTGGAGGGGATGTAGGTCTGTAAGAGAGAGTTGAGGTAGATGGGTGCTGTGTTAGTGGCTGTTCTGTAAGCAAGCACCAGTGCCTTGAACTTAATGCGTGCCGCTACTGGGAGCCAGTGTAGAGAGATGAGCAGAGGTGTGACATGTGCTCTCTTGGGCTCATTGAAGACCAGGCGTGCAGCAGCATTCTGGATCATTTGCAGAGGTTTGAAGGCACAGGCTGGGAGACCGGCCAGAAGAGCATTACAATAATCCAGTCTAGAAATGACAAGTGCCTGGACGAGAAGCTGTGTTGCATGTTCTGTTAAGAACGGTCTGATCTTTCTAATGTTGTACAATGCAAACCTGCATGACCGAGTTGTTTTAGTAACGTGATCCTTAAAAGTCAGCTGATCATCCATGATTACCCAAGATTCCTGACTGAAGTCGATGGGGTTATCTTAGATGGACCAAGTTGGATGGTAAGCTGGGGCTGTTCTGACGGGGTGGCAGGCATGACGAGGAGCTCAGTCTTGGCCAGGTTGAGTTGCAGGTGATGATCTTTCATCCAAGAAGAGATGTCAGCCAGGCAGTCGGAGACTCGTGTGGCTAGCATGGAATCGTCTGGATGAAATGAGAGGTGAAGTTGAGTGTCATCAGCATAACAATGGTAGGAGAATCCATGTGCTTGTATGATGGAACCCAGTGATGTGGTGTATATGGAGAAGAGCAGAGGTCCAAGAACCGATCCTTGTGGGACCCCGGTGACTAGTTGGTGTGATTTGGACACTTCACCTCCCCAAGCTACCTTGAACGACCTATCTGCGAGGTAGGATTTAAACCAGGAGAGTGAAGTTCCAGTGATGCCCAGTGACGATAGGGTAGACAGAAGAATGTGATGGTTAACCGTGTCGAAGGCTGCAGAAAGGTCTAAGAGAATGAGAACAGATGATTTGGACTCAGCTCTTGCCCTCCTTAGGGCTTCTGTAACTGTTAGTAGGGCAGTTTCGGTTGAGTGACCGCTCTTAAAGCCTGACTGGTTGGTGTCCAGCCTGTTGTTTTGGGTGAGGAAGGTAGACACCTGATTGAAATTCACACAAAATGTAGATATATAATGTACATATGTGGCATATTAAAGCAATATCACAGAGGCAATAATGTGTTACGCACAGCTATGAATCGTAATATTGTTTATATAATAATTTACTGTGTTGAAGAGATAAAGCATCCCAGTGCTGTTTTTGTCCTATATTAGCTCTATTTGACCACCTCTCGATCAATCATATTTAAGGACCAGCACAAACTGTTTAATCGTGCTGTATATCACACATGCAACAAATTCAAATGAAATTCACACAAAATGTAGATATATAATGTACATATGTGGCATATTAAAGCAATATCACAGAGGCAATAATGTGTTACGCACAGCTATGAATCGTAATATTGTTTATATAATAATTTACTGTGTTGAAGAGATAAAGCATCCCAGTGCTGTTTTTGTCCTATATTAGCTCTATTTGACCACCTCTCGATCAATCATATTTAAGGACCAGCACAAACTGTTTAATCGTGCTGTATATCACACATGCAACAACTGATGTACTGTATAGAAATATGGACAAACAAAGCAGCTGATATATGCGTTTATTTTCATTACATAAGTGCATGTGTGTGATCCTAATGGAGATTGTTTCTGTTTGCTTTCTGTTTGTTCTATTGAAACCTGCTGTCCTGCAGTAGATCTGTAAGTGATCATGTATTATTGCCAATGTGAATGTGGAAATGTGGCCAATTATTGATGTCTAGGGAAACATTTGATACGTTTTTGTATCTGTGATGTGTTGAATGTTGGAGAAGGTTCGGTTTAGTCTGAGCCTTGTGCAGCTTTTTATTAGAGTGTCAAACGCACAGTAAATGTTTGTCGTGTTTTAATAAACAGGATTTGGTTCTTGGCTGTAATGGCGTCATGCAATGATAGATCTGATGTGTGTTCTTTGTCTCTGTCCTTCACTGGCTGTCTGCGCATAATGTGATGGATTGGCCTGCAGTCTGTTGTGACTAAATAAATTGAATAGCTACTTAGAGATTATTTTCTAATCTCGGACAGTGAGTTTACATTGAGTGTGTGACGTAAAGGATTATTTGTGAACTAGAATTGAATGGTTGTTAATCCTAATTAGTGTGGTGCTTTACAAAAAGCTTGTGATGCTGATCACACTGAATTCCATGGCATTTGTCCTAACCTCAGAAACAAGACATTGCACGTTGGTATCATGAATAGAAAACATCTGCTAGGTACTTTTAACAGCCATAGTGTTTAAAAGTTACATATGTCTTCTATTTTAAAATCCTATTTAGAGATCACATCGATTTGTTATTGTGTTATTGTCAAACATACAATGGCCTCAGATCACATCCTCTAAACACTCAAAATGTCACGAATCATTTTTCAGGATGAGATTTACAGCAGGTGATGATTAAATGTGATGCATTATATGTGTACATGATGTTATTATACTCACAGACAATAAATCTTTTGTTTAATCTGCTTTTCCTCATATGTTTTGTTTAAAGTTGATAAAATATTATCACAGGGGAATCACAATCACAGGTTATATATGATAATAGAATGAAACTTTTGTTGAATAATCATATGAGGTTTAAAATCATCATAGGAATTCATAACTATTTTACAAGAGGGCTTGTAAAGAACTGAACTGAAGCCAGTTTGTGTTGTGTTGGTCCAGCTCATCATCATATTTGTCCACAATTCCTCCTTATTTTCTATTAGCACAAAGTGAAATATATGTAATTTCTAAATCTAAATGTATATTATTTATGGTATAATAATATTACAAGAATATTTAATATTATTTAATTAAATACGTATATATTATATATCAATGTCATTAAATATGAATGATTTTAGTACTGCATTAATACTTGAATTTACTACTGCAATACTGCAAAAATGGTATTACATTAATAAAAAAACCTATATGTCAGGATTCTGTACATTACTGTACTGTATACTGTACAATACATTACTATTATCTGGAAGTCAGAAATTTTTTTTTTGCAAAATGTTATTTATTTTTTCTCGTCCTAAACATAATCCTCAGTAATTCTTAATTTTTTTAATAAAATAGTTTAAACCTTACATGTATCTATAGTTCGTGCAATCACCTGTTCTTATTGTGTTTTCTATGATCAACCAGTATATCAAGAAATCAACATTTTTTTATGTATTCCAATACATTTGCATGTTCTTTTATACAGTAAACAAAACAGAAAATGATCAGAAATTTTGTCTAATCATTTAATTAACAATCGAAAACATTTACTTTTACACATTTAGCTGAAGTTTTTCTAAACCACCTTACAGAAAATAAAGCTATACAATGTTTATTAGTACATGCTATATGGGTGCGGCTATCAGAATGATCAGTTTACTTTTTACTGGAGCCCAGGAATTCATTACCGCAATTTGGACAAGAAATCCAACACAAACAAACTATAGAGAGTGGGGCCAGATTACTGAGCATTTCTCGCCAAGCAATACATTAACATAATCGCAACAGGATTTAAATACAATCTTTATTATTTTTTCCTCTTTTCCAGTATTGATAAGCATGTAAGATTTTAACATTTAAGACAAGTTCTCTCTTATTATAAACATCTCTCCGAAGAGTTTGGGAACCAAACTCTTGAGTAAACAGTCCTTCAGATCCTTCTTAGATGTGCAAAGCGTGGCAGAGCTTTAGTGTCCTCAGAACACATTGTATCTTTCTCCTATTAGCACTCGTTTCAGAACAATTTCATAACACGCGGGTTCTTCCTGTACACTGCTAGTTTGTGCTTGCAGCGTTTATGGTTTTCAGACGTGATTGGCAGTTTGTCAGAAGTATAGATTTTGCAATACTTTACTAGACCCCAACCCCACCCTCCCACCTTGTAAACTTGTTCACACATGCTACAGAACCCAAATGCACATGACTAGTGAAAGATCACACAGAATCACTAATATAATCTGAGACAGAATAAAGATAATGCTACTCTACCTGTATATTACACACAATTAACAGTCAAATTGTTTGTCGTCTCCCATTGATGTAAACCATGAGTAACAATTTATCTGAAGCTTTTCCAAATCATGCCTTTCATGATTGTGAACTAGAAACAACATTGTTCTGTTATGTCTCATAGCTTTGTGCTCACAAATGTCCGGGTTCAATGCCTGAGATCACCCACAGAACCACACCACCAGCATTTGCTTTCACTTTTGTACATGTGGGCTCATGGTGAGAAAACAACATATAGAGTTTATTTTCAAAACAGAGACTAAAGCTTCAAAAATCATGTTTTGTTATGGTATCATGTTTTTTTAATTGTGTTTTATGCTAGATTAGACTGTTATTATTACTTAATCAAAACAACCCTGCAATTTGATTTATATTAATAGAAATGCACAATAAACATGATTTTTATAAACAGAGTTATTTGTTTTGCAAATTAACCAATTCAAAATACTGTAAAATAACGGTAATCACTCCCTTCAGAATTCTGTTTACTCTGTAATTTTAGTTCTTAGAGATATATCAGCCACAAATATTTATTGTCAGAAATGCTGAGAAACTATTGTTAGTTTAATGAGAAATATTTTTTTAACTTATTTCCAATCTGAAACATTATCGTTTAATGACATATATATATATATATATATATATATATATATATATATATATATATATAAGTAAACAAGTGTCAAAATCAATGCATTCCTATTAGTTTGCCGTTTTTATATTTATATTGTTATGTTCAGAATAGCATTCTACTGAGATTTTGTAATCAGGACCGATTTTGAGTCATGGAACATCCATTTATCATTGTGTACGAATCCTAATTCACCTTGTTCAGATTCATTACAATCTGTTGATGTTGAGCTTAAAAAGCTGAAGATCATGTTTCAGGTCATGACTGAGGGACTTTAAATTCTAAGAATAGGGAGTCACATGGTTGGCCTAATGCGAAAAACGTGAGGAAACATGCCCAAAACAGGAGATTCATTTAAATGTAATCCCAAAGCAAAAGAAACTTGGATTTACTGGGAATGTCAGTTTTTTGTGTTTTTCTCTGAATGCAAAGAATCTGTGAGAAAACTGACCAAAGTTGCTTTCTTAATGAAACGCAGAACTCGACATTATAAATGACTTTCTGTTTGAGAGCTACCCGCTGGGTCAATCGCAGGCAGGCCAATACCTTGTGAAATAGTCCATGTAACAAGCAGACACTTCTAAAACCATTTGAGAGCACTTGTAGTGTTTCTCATGGCTACTGGCCAACACAACCATCTTTATTGTCTTAGTCAGCCATGACATGAGGAAATAACAAGTCTGGAGCTGTTTAAGGAGGTGACACGCACTGACATATCTCTAAGTGTGTAAAATGGTAACTACCGACCTCTCGATTGTGGTAGTTTGGTTATAAATACTACTTAGTCTCAGAATCACTCTACAGTGTACGATGTACTATCATTTCAAAACCGTTATTAATGTCGGGCTATACTCTCTTAACCCTAACACTACACCCTAACCCTAACTTTAGTAATGCTTTACCGAATGTTAGTTGATGTAGTCGCAAATTATTGAGAATTAGCTGACATGTAGTGAACTATTGGAGCTGTAATGGTGCTTTTTCTCATTTCAAAAGGTTGAGAGTGGATAGTGTTTGCTTTCATTGTATGATCAAGATCAATATTGTGTCCCAACTCCTGTTGCGTCTTTCTGTGGTGTTGTGGCTTTAAAATTTCCTGTAGGTGTTTCCTTTAGCTTTAAAAATGATTATAGTGTATTTGGAATGTTTTCCTGAAGGCATGCTAATACAATCAGGTGTGCATTAAAATTCAATCTATCACCATTGAAGCAGACACAGGTTATTTTTTTCCTCACATCAAGATAATATGGATGAGAAGTCTGAATACCAAACGCTTGAATTGTAGCTATTTGGCATAATATGGAGAGCAATATGACTTGCTAATTTTTCTTTCCCCAGCAAGTTTAGACATCATCTGTCACACCTCACGATGAAACCTAGCATCTGAAAGATGCAAAGATAAGGCTCCGCTGAATCAATTGCAAAAACGCACTCAAGAACAAACATGCTCCATGGCACAAAATCAATCAGAAACATTTTTTCTTTCAGTGTGCTTTAGACGGGCCCTTTGGGGGACAGAACTCAGTTTACACATAGCTGCAGTTATTTAGTTATAATGCTAAACAGCAATTAATACTTTAATTTTGAGGCATTTTTACCAGTTACGTAAGAGTCACATTTTTTGTTTCTGTAAACCATTTCCTTGATGTAAGTTTTAAAATTAAGCTGAAAAAGTACAAACAAATCACCCAGGGCACTAAATTAGGCTTAATCTGTTTGTGAACAATCTCATACTTGAAGTTTAGTTGAAAAGAAGAAAATATAACAAGCTGAAATGTAAAATTGTAAATCTTTATGACAAGTAAAAAAAGGTGCATTAAGTGTAAATGTACAGGACTCTCAGCCACTCTCTCACAACACTTCCCTGTAAAAATGATTTGTTGTTTTAACTTAGAAAATAAGGCTGCCTTAATATTTTTAGTTAATTCAACTTTTTTTAAAATTTGTTTTAATTTTGTACGTTGAATGAACTTGACTTAAGGCAGTCGGGTAACTTAATTTTTTAAGTTGAAACAACAAATACATTTTTACAGTGTTGCAGTTCACAGATTATATTCAACATAAATGTTTAAAAAAAAATATATATACAAATATAGAGATCATGTTGGGGAGCGAACAGAGACAACAAACATTCACAGTTGGGCTTAGATTAAACAGAAGACAATACAGTTCATTATGAACCTCTGCATAATGGTAATTCATAGTCTGATGAAGAAATGAATCAGAATGATTGATAGTGAAATAAAAAAATATATTGCGGTTACATAGCTGTTTTGTTGTTATTAAACTAACATATTTGTTACATTAGACATAATAATTCACAGAGGGATTACTCTGCAACAGCTGTCCATGAAGTTCATTTTTTACACTGTGTCTGCGTATTTCAATTTAGTTTTCACCATCAGATCTTTCACCCATCTTTGTCTTGGATCAGCACACAGTGTCTTTGATTTTTTTAGCATGAACCTGTATGAAGACATGAAAGGAAATCAGAAAAACATTGTACTGAAATCAAAGAAGTGTTATCAAGGCTGTTTAGTGATTGGAAGTGTTACTGCAGCGTGCCAAGCGATTGTGTTTTAATAAAGTCTTTGATTTTTATGAGCCTATACTCACACAATCGCCGGAATGTTACATCCTCCATCTGCTTCCTGCACTCTGTAATCCACAATATTTTTTCTGATGCCTTTTTTTATGCCAACGACGTACTTTAAACAGCAGTTTTCGTAGGAACCTAGAAATAAATCAAAATACAGTTAATGAAATGACATAACTGCTATAATTACATCAATTTTAGTAACATTGCACCCTACAATTAATTATCATTTTATGAAATTTTGTTATTGGATTTAAACATTTAGTTGTCTACAATCTATAAAATGCTTTTAGACATTTAACAATTTGTTGACATTTTGTAAAACACATATAGTGATGACATGCAGTTTACTTAGGTATAAAATGTTTGCAATAATGATTTATTATTATTAATAACTTTTTCATTAATATTATTGATAAAAATTAATTGAATGCATTATGGAAGCTAAGAAAACATATTCTTACCTTGAGCAAAACTGGGATACATGCAAGCCAACAGCAGAAGAAAAAACAGAATTTGAAACTTCATGGTTGAATGTTTCGTCTCTTTCAAACCTTCAAAGAACATATTGAAATGTTTAGTGTGAGTAATTCATATAGGATTATGTGCATCTTTCTCTCGCTAAAAATCATGTGACGGTTGCTAAAATAAACTGCATGTGTGATCTTTACCTCAGACAACGTTCTCAGAAGAATGATGGTGTTCTTCACTGTGAAAGCTGCTCTCCTATCCTCCTCTGTTTCGTTAACACTTTTATAGCAACTAAACCTGAGACTTCACCACGCCCCCTCACATTTCACCCCCTTACAGTTTACAAACTGCATTTCTAGATGATCTTCAGATGACGGTTGATGGGCTTTCAGTGTTTTGAAAAATTAACCTTCTGTATTACAAACATAAACAGGATCTGTAGTATCTCAAAGACTCAAACCACTTGGTCAGTTGAGGAATATGGAGGATGGAATAAGTGGGAGTCGGGAGCTTTTTTACATCCCCCATTGCTCGCCCCGCTTGACTTTCATTATTGCACAACACAAAATCTTTGCCAAATCCCTTTCCCTCTAAACATGTGCTTTAGAACTTTTTTGCATCTGTGCGCCAATATAAATAATGAAAAAAATCAAGTCTAATGTTGTGCAATGGGATTCACAAGAATAAAAATACCCATAACACTTCTGAAAATATCCAGTGGGGCATGTTATGTGTTCATGAAACAAAAACGCTGGCTCCCGGATGGATGCCTATACCACCTATGACCAAATCAAACCAAACCACTCTACCGTATGTATATGTTACACATACCGCTATAACTGTCCAGCCTTGCCAGCCTAGTCTAGTAATATATTCCACTGATTGAAATTCCCAGAAATTATTCTTTCTACCTTAAATGCGGCAGTTGTGGCAGTTGTGGCCCAGTGGTTAGAGCGTTGGACTCGTGATCAGAAGGTTGCTGGTTCGATTCTCAGGTCTGGCGGTTAATGGCTGAGGTGCCCTTGAGCAAGGCACCTAACCCCCACTTGCTTACTATACAAAATGTACAAATGTATAGTACAATGTAATGTAAGTCGCTTTGGATAAAAGCGTCTGCCAAATGCGTAAATGTAAATGTAAATGTAAATGCGGTTGTTTTGTTCATTGCTGACCTGTATCTGACCTAAACTGCAGAAATTTGGCATTGTCTCAATAGGCAAAAGCGTTTGCCTGACTCTTGTCATAGATGATAGGCAGATAACAGCCAGAAACCTCTATCATTATGTGCTATGCCTGGCATGACTTGGTCTTTGCCAGTTAGATTGGCATTAATTCATGATGTGCCAACAGCTCAGTTCTGCTGCATGTAGCAACTCAACAGATTTGTTCTTGCACCACATACAAGGCCATGATCTATTCTTGGATTAGTGGAGCTCACTTCTTACAGGCATTCCCAGGCTTCTGCATGACCTTTGAAACTGGACTTTTTCAATATTTTGCCGTGTCAGTCCAATACTCCTGCAGGGATAGTTTCACTACATTTTGTTTGCCAGAAACACTAATCATTGGAATGCATCATATATTTTTTTTATGGAGTCTATATATCTGTATGCCTTTATGTCATATATGAATTGTACACATGTTACACATTGTTAAAGTTTTGCAGAAGAATGAAAAGAACATCTGTTTCTATTTACAATTTTCTCAGTCACTTAAGCCAGCGACACACTTAATGATTTTACTACGATTATGAATGGAATTTGATCATAAACGCTGATCGTGCCCAATCTGTTCCAGTTGTGCATAGTCGCTGTTTAGAATCGCAGACAGAAATCATTTAGTTTGTGGTGTGTAAAGATTCTAGTCTTAGAATGTATGTGCCAGTCATCCTCACTAAGATTTTATTAAATGTGTTCAATATTTACGACTGGATTGTCAACGATTTCAATCGGCTCTTAGACTGTTTCAGCTATCATTAAATGTGTCCCCAGCATTTTTCGAACCAAAGGAATATCTCTTTCTTCTGTGGAACACGAAAAAAATATATTTTGAGAAATGTCTTTGTGGCTTTGTGTCCATACGTTGTTGTAAGTCAATTCTTCAAAATATCAGCCACCAGGCTGCACTTTTTCTGTATGGCATATATTACTTTCAATAGTAGCCTACAGTTACACATTACGATCTGTGGTATTTTAATTGCAAAAGATGGAATGTACAATTACAGAAAAGAGAAAAAGGCAATACTATTTTTCAGCAGGTAAACACAGTAAAGTCTTTCCCGTTCTTTATTTCCCCCTTCATTTGTGAAAGAGTTATACCTTAGAATATTTATTTAACGAAAAGTGCTGTTTAACAACCGTTCTCGCGGTATTTTGATGTCATAGGGCGATTAATCTGCGCAGCTCCGCAGTCGAGATTGATTGATGTGTCAGCTGACGTTTACCACGTGATCTCGTATGAGGAAGTAGAAAAACATTTTCCTCTTTGAAGTTTCCCCTTTTAAATCGACTAAATGCTCATAGTTTTGTATATATAGTGTTATATCGGTGTATAACCTAATCTGTAATTGATCAACGCTGTCTTTCAACAGTCGTCGAGTGTTTTCACTTTCTTTATGACGGCTCCGTTAATTAATGCATGTGACCATTAAGGTAACTTACGTTGTAACTTACACATGTTAAGTTCACAAATATGAAATCAAGATGAAGAAGGGAGTTGTAACGTTACTGTTTCTCTTAACGCTATCGCTGTCTTTCTGTGTGGTCACGGCATTTGGTGGTGAGTACAATGTTATTAATATTAATGAAATCGAGGGCACAAAGATAAACAATGAATGTTTTTTTAGTAGCATTTATTAATAGTAACGTTAGCTCTTTACAATCTTTGCAGACGCACAAGTGTCAATTAAAGCTCCAGCAACAGTTGATCTACAGGAGAAGTCGTCACAAAACTTCACTATTACGTTAAGGTATGATGATTAAGATTTATGTGTTTACTTTGGTGTACAAGAAACATAAAATGCGGTTGATGTGGTTATCATGAATCATTTTTATGTCATCCATTTGTTTTCTTTGACAGCTCGCAGCTGAACACATCTGTAACAGTTTATTTTAACATCACATTTAAGTCCAGAAATGTCTCCTCAATAATTCAACTACCGGATGAGGTATGTGCACTTATTACAGGGAGAATTACACTGAAAATCTGTTGGGTTAACATAAAAAAAGTACATCGTTGCACATAGTATGTATTAGCAGAAGTGTAAAGAGTACATGAAAACTGTACTTGAGTAAAAGTACAGTTACCTTACTGTGAAAATTACTCCATTACAAGTTACAAGTCACCAATTCCAAAACAACTTGAGTAAAAGTCTTAGAGTATCTGATTTTAACAGTACTTGAGTATTTTACTCATAGGCTCAAAGAGACATTTGATTTGTGAGGAGAGCAATTGCATTTTTTTTTAGAAATCATTAAAAACACCTCAAAATTGCAACAAATCAAGGTCGACACCATAGCCAACATATTACAAAGTCTTAGTTAAGCTCAAGTGCTCATAAGTAAAACAATATCCTATAACGGATCCTATAATGGATAAATAAAATAATGTAAAGGAAAACTAAAAGTCAAAGCCTTTTTGCACTGGACATGCAGATTTTAGCCTCATCGCCGGCTACAGTCGTGTCCTCATCTCACATATAAACCTCCAGCGATTGATAAATACCTGATGCATTTGCATCAAGAAGCCATGTTGACAAGTTTCAGTAAGGGAAAATGCACAAGATATAGTACCTTAAATGCCCTGTAAATGACAATATTGCTTCTTCTGTATAGCAGAAATAAATTGCTGCAAAAGAAATTTTGGTGTCATGCAAAATGTAATGTGTAATTGCATTAGTCATTACAAATGTAGTGGAGTAAAGAGTACATATACTTATTCAAAAATGTACTCAAGTAGAGAGTAAAAGTTGCTAATATCTTTGATACTCAGTACAACTACAAAGTAGCCAAAAAGATACTTAAGTACAGTACCTAATTACATTTACTCCAATACTTTACACCACTGTGTATTAGGGGTGTAACGGTTCAAATAACTCACGGTTCGGTTTGTGTCATGGTTGTAGGGTCATGGTTTCGGTTCGATTCGGTATGTGTATACACATGTTGTGGTGTGTAGCCTATACACATGCGTTGTTTTCAGTCTGTTTGCACAGTACAAGGGGCAGAATCTTCACCGGAGGAAAAGCGTAAAGCTGGGTGGCCGGCCAGCGCGCCGTCAGAGCGTCCGTCTCCCTGGGGGAGCGCGGCAGCGAGAAGATCAGCGGACAGTGCGCGTTATCGCTTGTCGCGAACAGATCCACCTCCGCCTTCCTGAAGCGATCCCAGATCTTCTGTACCGAGTCGGGGTGAAGCCTCCATTACCCTTGGGAAAGACCCCCCCCTTCGAGAGCGTGTCTGTTCCGTATTTCAAATGACCGGGGATATGCGCTGCCCTGATGGAAAGAAGCCTTGCAGCCAACTCAAAAAGGGGTCTGGAGTGAACCCCTCCTTAGCGATTGATGTACAAAGCCACGGACGTGTTGTCGATGCGAATTAATATGTGCCGTCGCTCCAGCTGCGGCCGAAACGTCCGCAGAGCCAAGAACACCGGCATTAGCTCCGGCCGATTTATGTGCCACTCGCTCAGGGGCCACGACCACAGACCCAATGCCGGCTGGCTTTCGCACACCGCACCCCAGCACGATGAAGACGCGTCTGTCGTAACCACCGCGCGCTTTGTCACAAGTCCCAGGGGAACACCCTGGCTGAACATGCTCGGATCGCGCCACGGGTCCAAGGCGGCGAGGCATCTGCGCGTGATTCGGATGCTTGCTCGCCCCGAGGACCATGTCCTCCGTTTTCAGCCACAGCTGAAGAGGTCGCATGTGCAGAAGACCCAAGTGGCAGACCGATGATGCTGAAGCCATCAGTCCCAGCAGCCTTTGAAATGCTTTCAGCGGAACAGACCAGCCTGGGTGAAGGTGCGCAGTGCCGCGAAGATGGACTCTAAGCGCTCCCGAGAAAGGCGTGTGCGCATCTCCACAGAATCGAAGCATACTCCCAGATACGTTATGGACTGACTCGGAGTAAACTTGCTCTTCTGTACATTTACACGCAAACCCAGCGTCTGCGTATGACTGACAAGCACATCTCGTGAATGGGCTAAAATCAGCCAGTCGTCCAGATAGTTCAGTATGCGAACACCGCTCGCTCTAAGGGGGGAAAGCGCCGCGTCCACACACTCCGAGAATGTGCGGGGGGCTAACGCCAGCCCGAACGGCAGTACAGCAAACTGTTACGCCGCTCCCTCGAATGCGAACCGCAGGAAGCGCCGATGCTTCTGGGCTATCTGAATGTGGAAGTATGCATCCTTTAGGTCCACGGAAGCAAACCAGTCCCCGGGACGAATTTGTGCCAGCATCTGTTTTAACGTGGTCATTTCTGAACTCCCTCTTGTGAAGCGTCTCAAATCCAAAATAGAACAGAGTCTGCCATCTCTCTTAGGCACCACAAAATACCGGGTGTAGAAATATCACTACATCTCGCTTGGAGGAACTCGCTCTATCGCTCCCTTTCCGAGCAGGCTGCGGATCTCTCGTCTCGCAGGCGGGCAGTTGTGGCCCAGTGGTTAGAGAGTTGGACTCATGACCAGAAGGTTGCTGGTTCGATTCTCAGGGCTGGCGGGTAACGGCTGAGGTGCCCTTGAGCAAGACACCTAACCCCCACTTGCTTACTATACAAAATGTACAAATGTATAGTACAATGTAATGTAAGTCGCTTTGGATAAAAGCGTCTGCCAAATGCATAAATGTAAATGTAAAATGTAAATGTCTCAGCACCGGAGCATTGCACGGCAGTGTGAGTGGCCCGGGATCACGGGGGACCGCTTAGCCGGTCTGTGAGAAGATCGCGAAGCAGATGAGGATCTCACCCTCGGCGTGGACTTGACTTCACCACAACTTCACCACGTGCTTTATGCACATCGGGAAAAAATGGCGTACTTCTTTTCGGTGCAGCCTGATGGCGGCCCGCTTGAAAGTACCATGAATCGAGCTTTTAGCCGGCTCCTCCGGGTCACTCCAGCTAAGGTCGAGCTCCTTAACGGCCTTTTCAAGCACCCTCACAAACTCTTCTTGGAGGTCTGGGGTGCTGACCGAGTCTTAACCTAGCTTTGCATGAGTGACCCTAAACTTTAGAATAGGAGTGGATATATACATCATACAGTAATGGCCAAACGTAATATAAGTGGGCATATTTGTAGACAATGTTTGACCACTCAGGGTAGATTAAACCATCTAAATATAAGATAAAAAATAGAACTTGGTTAAGGTGCTTACTGACAAAAAGTAACAAAAATAGCAAAATACAATACGCGTTTTATTGCAATATATATACAAAACTGCATAGATAAACTAAAGGCTCAAAGGAACTGCTTGGCGACAGTTATCGGAATGAATATTTTGTTGATCCTCTCTTGTTTTTGAGCACAGCAGTCGTTCTCCTGGGCTTTGACTCAGCTTTGCACATGTGTTGTGTATCATTTTTTGTCAAGCTTTCTTAACCTCAAAGCTGAGCTTTCAGTTTACACTCCAACCCCAACTTGGCAATACACATTTTTAATACATCCTAAAAATATATTTGAATAAAAGGCAAAGACATACATTTTCCAAAGTTGAATGTCACAACAGTAGATTTGGACACTTTTTATCTTTAGCCTATATTTTGCTCTTACTGACTTTTGAAAACCTAGTAGCTTCTATTGTAGCCTATGGGAGTCTTTTGGTATTTTTCATAAAGGATTATTCACCATAAATCTATATTTGTCTCTCTGATCTTTGACAGGTTGTCGTGCCAGAAGGAAACACATCTGTATCTTTTGAAGTGCAGGCAAAGGGAGTCGGTCAGGTTACAGTTTACCTTTACTGCAATGACACACGAGTTAAAAGGTAAGTAAATTCTGTTTATCTGTGTTTAGTTAAGCAAAATATTAAATAAAAAAGCAATCTTGTGGCATCTGTTTTAAGCCACATGTAGTTGTAGTTGTCAGGCATAAAGCGATATGGTTAAAAGCATTACGGGTAAACATTTGCACCAACATGTTGCAAAACAAATTCTGTTGATGTTCTTAACTGTGTGCATGTGTTAAGGGAAGAGATCTATTCAATGTCCTTAAAATAATGGCTAGAGGGGCTGTCACTCTCACATCCTCACTGAAACACATTCTCTAGCTAACACCATCCTAACACTTTGTAATAATATGTCTTTGAATGTAGATCAGGGATTATGTACCTTTATGGTCTGTGACCTATTTTTTATGAGCCAAAATTTACCATACACCACCCAAGTAATATAACAAGTCTTAGGATCTCTCAGGTGGTTCAAGAATAACAAAACATTTTACTGTTTAGTTGCTTTCATTACTATTTACAATGCTACGCCTCTTTTTTATAGCATTTTTTAGCACTCGCATCATAAAACGCTGTGCCAATTTAAAAGTAGTTCAGTTTTTAAGAGCTAGCAGGTTACATTGAGTTCAGCTTCATATCTAGGGCACATTTTTGAATGCTGAAACCTTTGTATATACCATTCAATCTGTGAAAATCTTCCACAAACCCAAAGTTTAGAACCTCTGTTGTGGATGTCTGATATGTCCGAGCTTTTAACACAATTTTTATTTTCAGCTTTGAAACTCGAATCAGGTTTTTGATAGTCAGGAGCAACATTCTCCTCATCATTAACCAGATTATTGGCTGGATTTACTTCCTGGCCTGGTCTGTGTCATTCTACCCACAGGCATATGAGAACTGGAAACGACGCAGGTAAAGATACGTTTTTTTTAGGCTTTTAAATGAACAAATGAATATAAACTGCTTTGATAAATAACACTTTTTTGTTCACAGTGTGGTGGGCCTCAGTTTTGATTTCATCAGTCTCAACCTGACTGGATTCATTGCTTACAGCGTGTTCAATGTTGGCCTGTTTTGGGTGCCATATATACAGGTGAGAGCCCATGACTGTAACACAATGTCATTTGTTTCAGACCTTTGACTATAGTTATGTGATGAGGTGTCTAATACAAAATAAATTGGCTTCTTAGATGACACACGTGTATCATTTTAAACATTTTAATTTGCTAATACATAACAATTATAGGCAACATGTGCTAAACTGAATAAATGCACTGTAAAAACACTCAACAGGAGGAATTTTTGAAGAAAGATCCAAATGGAGTCATTCCTGTCGACGCCAATGATGTGTTCTTCAGCCTTCATGCTTTGCTTCTTACTCTCATCTATATCTGCCAGTGTGCCATCTATGAGGTAAATATTACCATGTCATGCTTTAAGGTTGAATTACTTCTTAAACCTTCCTAATCTTTTTCTGCTTTGTCTTTCTAGAGAGGTGGTCAAAAGGTTTCCAAAGTGGCCATTGGGTTGTTAGTGATTGGTTGGACCTTTGCGTTGGTCTCCCTCTTTGTCGCTGTGGCACAGAAGATCACGTGGCTGGAGTATCTGTACTACTTCTCCTATATTAAACTCGGTGTCACACTTGTTAAGTACATTCCACAGGTAAGTCAATGCATGAAAAACGTTTCATGTGAAAGACAACATGAAATGACATTTCCTGTCATAGATATATATTTCCAAATGTATGAAGAAATCCCCTTCTAGTCAACCGGTTTGGCTACCATAGTCATTCCCATGAGCATGAATCTTAATGTTACAGCATATAATAAAAATAAGATATAGTCATAGACCAGAGCTGTAAACTCTTTTTGGATTTTAAAGATAATGCACACTTCCTGTTTTGTGAAAAGAAATTTGTTCCACTTCTCCAAATACTTCTATACCTGTGGCTTGTAACAGTAGGTTGAGCAACAGTTTTCAATGAATCCGAGAAGAGAGAATTAAAACACAAAAGCGTTATAAAGATCATTATCATTGTATATGTACTCTCATATTTTTCAGGCTTATATGAATTACCGTAGAAAGAGCACAGAGGGATGGAGCATCGGCAACGTTTTGCTGGACTTCATAGGCGGCAGCTTCAGTTTAATTCAGATGTTCCTTGAGGCCTTTAACAATGGTGAGGCAACACAAACTCCTAAAGTTAACACATTCACTTTTAATATTTACTAAAACACGATTGGACTGAAGGATGGATGACACCATTTTGCAGCCAGGGCAAGTCAGCGCTAGTCGAGTCTGAACATGTCTGCAGATTTAAGGATTCTGAGATAATGGATTTCACATAAAAACGGGTTGTGTGTAATGGGTAGAGACTCATTTAGTCAAAGCATGTCAAACATTTAAATTATTGATAGATTGAAATCTGGCTTTAGAATACATTTCATCGTTTATGATGCTTTAAGATCATATACCTTCAAGTTTCTTGTTTTTTGAATGCTTTAAAAGTTGGCTTATATGTGATCCTTGTGGGTGATGCTTAATTTTTGGGAAATCCTGTAATGATATCCAGCTTTAGGTCAGTAGTCTATGCACACAATCTTTGCTTTTTTAATTTGTTAATGTGTTTTCTTTACAGATAAATGGAAGTTTATATTTATGGACCCCACAAAGTTTGGATTAGGTGCATTGTCCATCTTTTTTGATATTGTATTTATAATACAGCATTATTGTTTGTATAGGAACAAAGAGCCAGCATATGAAGATTTAAATGATCAGAGATAGATGATCAGCACCCCACTTGCCTTAAATCATTTTTTGTCTACACTTTTTGATAAGGTTTAAATAATCTAAATCATCTATGAAACGGAATTATAAATATACTAAATTCTTATAGTAAAACCTTCATCTTTTGAAGGAAATAGAACACATTTTATAATAGTCATAGTTTTGTAAATTTGTATGTTAGATTGCCATAAATGAATTCTGTCTCTATTGAATAACTGGAGCTGATACTACAATGAAATGAATTGTATAAACAATACAATGTAAGCTGGTATATGCGACTTTGTCACGTTTTGCATGAAAAATAAAATAAAATCCTCTGACTTGGTGCTGTTTTAAAGTATTTTTTTGTAATGCTAGACTTACAGCTGTAAATAATTTAGAGACCATTCCATATTGTCATTTAATTAGCATTTCTAGATGTATTGTGGTCATTCCAGTTCAGTGTTTGTTGAATTTAAACAAAAGCAAACCTCAGGAGTGACAAAGTCATTCAACAGCAATGTGAATGTCTAACAGTATGTGAAAACGT
This sequence comes from Oreonectes daqikongensis, assembly GCA_026939265.1. Classification (NCBI taxonomy): domain Eukaryota; kingdom Metazoa; phylum Chordata; class Actinopteri; order Cypriniformes; family Nemacheilidae; genus Oreonectes; species Oreonectes daqikongensis. Next base: position 2,660,904 of record JAOTQM010000085.1, on the reverse strand, counting down.
GAAAACTGATGAACATTGAGGTTATCACATAAAAATAAATGTTGAACTTTTCCTAAATACATGTACGAATGTTACTGTTGTATTGCTTAAAAGTGAATATGAACTTGTTTTCATTGCAGTATTTGAGGTCTGAAAAAATACAGAGCATCTTTTCTGTTATTTTGACCTGTTTCTCCAGTTTTTATTTTCTGCAATATTTTTATGTGAAATTTGGGAGAAATATTGTTAGTAGTTCACAGAATAAATCAAATATGATCATTTACCTAAACACATAGCTATAAAAGTAAATTTTACAATAAGAAAACTGATTTTGAAATGGTCTCTTAATTTTTCTCACTTTTTTTCAGAATGACTTTAAATTGCAAAAATAACATTTGTATAAGTCGAACAAAAATCGTTTACAATTACAATAAAATGTGTAATTTTGTGTAAGTTTTAGTAGGTTTAATTGCAAGATTTAAAAAATACAAAACTGTATTCTACTGTATTCATATCAAATTGTTACACTTATTGTTATAATAGACTGGTTATATTTTTGTAGAACTAATTAAAAAAAAATCAAAAATCATGTTTATGTTGTCACGTGTTTTATTATGTTTTAGTGTATTAGATGTATTTTTTGAGTTTTTATTACTTAATCAAAACAATCCAACGATAGTTTGATTGATATTACTTGAAATGCACAATAAACATGAACATTTTTCAAAACTGAGTTATCTTTTTGGCAAATCGTTTTGGCAAATGAACTCCTCAGATGCTGTGTGGAAAAACGAGCTGTCTATGCTATGTGGGCGACTGTCGCTGGGCGTCGCTGTGGTTCTCGGCGCAAAGGATTGTGGGTAAAGAGCGGAATGAAGATGGTGGAGTTGACAGCTGAGGGTAAGTGGTAGCTGTGTCCAAAACCCCAGTGTCAACTCATTACACGTTTTATCTTTATATTGAATGATGTTGTAATGAATGCGAGTGTTTGGAGGTAAGAGAATGTGTGTGTCTGTGTATTGTGGAGAGTTTAATCGTGCAGTATTAGCGCAGCATCTAAACTCATCGGTATCATCCAGAGAATGTCTGTTTACATGCAGATGTGTTTTTGGTTGTTTATAGGCGTCTGTTGTTTGAATATCTTCTCAAGCTTCAAAAGGACACAAAAACTTTACGAAATGCCTCCACACGACTCTTGTCGTCTATTTTAGGTGTCCTGAAGGTCTACAAATAGGTTTGGTGTAGAAAAATAAAATGAAGTTTTTGATCTCATTCACAAAAGAGAAAGTAAACAGTTGCCATAACAACCGGGACTAGTCATTAAGAAAAAAGAAAAACAAATATATCGATTTTATTTTAAATATAAATATACTTTTCTTTTTTTACACTAAACCAATTTCCAATTTCCAGTTTACATTTGTATATTTAATAACTACTACTGTTGCTATTACTACAACTAATAATAATAATAATAATAATGATAAAAATACCTTTGCCACCATATTTTGTAAAGGTTTCTGTTTCTGATGGTCATACTGTATTCAAAGAAGGTTGAAATCATCCCGAGGAAAGACACAGACAGCAGCATGGCAGATGAGAGCGGTTAGTCATGTTTATGTTATGAACAAATGATACCCAAGCTCATTTTTTACTTTGGATAAACAATGTATTTGCTTATGCTTTGAATAATCCTATGCAGAATAAATAATTTTAAACTGCACATTTGTAAACCTGAGGTTTATGTTCTTATTTGTAATATCAATAATATCGATCGTGCAAATTGATGTCAGTAATTCGTGATGATAAATATAACAAAATGACAAAGTGTTTTTCATCTTGCAGAGAAACCTGCTGTTGCTTCTACCGTCTTTGTTTTCCAGAGGGATAAAGCACAAAAAGTAAGACGAACCTATCTGCACTTACTTGCGTGATTCAGGCCTCCACAATAAATCGTTTGCAATACTGTTCACACCTGTCCAATATTGACACTGATTCTGAGTCTGTTTCTAGAGGTCTGCAGAGGGATCCAGTTCCGAGGATGGAGAGGGTGAGTCTACAGAAAACATGAATGTAGTTTGAAATTGATAAACGTTTAATTTGTTAACATTATTTAAGTACATAACATGAACTAACATAGCTTAGTTCATGTTCATTTGAATTGTTTTAATATTTATTACTTTGTTAACATTAATTAATACACACCAAACTACCAAACCCATAAATGTACTGTATGTATCAACAAAGATTCATAAAAGCTGTAAAAATGTATTGCTCTTTATTAGCTAATGCATTAACTAATGTTAATTATTTAAACCTTAATGTTAAGTGTCATTGATGTCTCTTTTCTAGTATGTTTGTAAAAGTTTATATTGCTTTTTGCCACAGACTCTGATAAAGATGATGGCAGTTACCCCCACACTTCAAAAAGAGGAAGAACATCACCTTTCACACAATTCCCACCTGCAAATTCAGGTAATCCTGACATTCCTTGAATTTGGATTACTCAGTTATCTGGATTTAACATTTAACGATTTAATTAGATCATGAGTTAAAATAAAGTTTTTAAAAATAAAAATTTCAAAAGAAAATAGAGCTGAAATACAACTTGCTTTGGACCACCTGGGGTATTTTTTAACATCCCATCAATAGAATCCTTCACATACCTTTAGACACCATTATAGTTTCCATTAAAACCAATTAAATTCCCATTATAACCATCAAATCCATTACATTTTCTATTGTGTTTTGGGCAGGGTTGTTTTGGCTGCTCTTAAGTTTGATAGCGTTGATGTCAGTTCGTGCATACTTTTTAGAATACGAAATATTTAATAACTTGCAGTTATTGTTTGGCAGCGGAGCGCGACGATAGTTTCACTTTCGTTTTTACAACTTAATAGTCCTGTGCCACATCCCTACCTATACTGTACCTACCTTATCCCTACCCATTTAAAATAAACCTCTGTGCCTTTCCTCTACATAACCCCCTGACAGTAATTATACAGGTTGAAGTGCCTTAAAGGGGTGATGCAACAGTGTTTCATGCATTCTGACATGCATTTACAATGTTAAACATGCTGTCTTCTCATGCTTTACATCGTCAAGTTGTCAAAAAAACGAGTTGGACGTATGACGTAGTATTTTTGTGCTCGATACACTCCCCCAGCGTTCGTACAGGTTTTGGAAAGTTTTTTGCGCATTTGAAAAATCTATATGTAACAACTTTGGACATGACTCCTGGAAAAGCGTCCAGGGAGAGCGGGAGAAGGAGCATGCGCACACGTCAACCAGCTGGAGCAAGAGCATGGAGTTTGCGAAGTTCAGCTGTGTTTGTTTGTTCACTGCATTACGGTGAGGATTGTTATATAAACAGTGTAAATAACGCTGGATTTGGAGATCATTTGATACTGATAGATGGAGTGGTCCCAGTTCTAAAAGATGCCGGCCGGACATGAACCGCACGCGGTAGGTCAGTCATATGTATGTGTTTTGTTTGCAATAGGCGCGTATGTGCATATTGTTAACAACACAAACTTATAGTGATTCAGCAGTTATGCAGGGATAATGCAATGATGTATTGCGTGCTCCAGGAGCTCGACTGTTGTCAGAAATAATCGTACAGCTGTATCTGTCTTTTATAAATGTGATCAAACTAAAGACTCTTTCTGTAAGTACTCAAGATTAACATGAGCTATGCAGAAAATCTATGAGTTAAGGCCACTTTAAGTGCGCAATACATGGATAAGCGGATAGGCAGCACTTGAAAACACGAGTGTGGACTTTAGATGAAAACTTATTTATGTGGACATGGACTAAGAATATGTGTAAAGAGTGGCCCTGAGGTGCATGGACCTCAAGAACAGAGGTTCCCAAACTGTGGGTCACGACCCACGAGTGGGTAGCACATGTGAATATGGGTCGAATGCGTGTTTCATGCTCACTCTCGCTTGGCCTTATGGACTGTATATGATGTTAAACCCGATAAGAAATATATATAACGATAGTAGAGGTTGGATATTTTTGCACAGCCCTAATATTTATATAATCCGTAACTTTTGGGGGTTTCAAATAAACAAAATTCAGTTATTGAGCAAGTGCATAAAAATCACTGTTAAAACCTGTATTCTGCTGGCAACAGTAAGCTTATAATAATGATTTATAAGTTGAGCTGTCAGTTATGATTTTCCAGGAATTTTTGATATAATGTGACTTCAACACATGCACATAAAGTAACCAGCAATGTCATTTTTTAAACAGCGATGATATATATTGATATAGAGGCAAAAGTTCAAATGAGAAGAAAATTAATATGGAAGAAATTGGTTGCAAGAAAGCATTCAATATAGTTATAAAAATATGACCAATCAGAATCAAGTATTTCAGAGAGATGTGCAATTATCAAGTAAATAAGTAAAAACAATAGATAAAGGACTTTTTCCATTTATCCTGACATGCTATTATTCTGACATGCTATCTCTTTCTATTTTTAAACCCCTTTTCCCCTCTTTGCAGTTTCTAAGAATAATGTTTTCATGCCGTCCAATTTCTGTCATTCACCAACTGCTGACTCCGACTCTGAACCTGGTGAGACTTAAACATGTTACAAACCTGTATCAGGTTACACGCCTGTAATTTGATGATATCTGCAGTTTATCACACCATTGATGTTGTCTCAACGTTTCCTCTGTTGATTAGAGGAGAAGACGGTGGGCTTTCGCCTGAAGCCCCCAACGCTGATCCATGGCCAGGCGCCGAGTGCTGGTGGGTCCCTGTTTTGACATCTGCTTTTAATAAGCTTGCTTATTGTTGATTTAATAGACAGTCATGATGAACTTAAGACCCTCTCGGTGCTGACAGCCTGAGGGATGCCTGGTGTTTTTGGAGTGATCATGCGGTTGATTAATCTCTTTCAGGTGTCCCCAGTCCTAAACCCAAAGAAGCCCAGCGCAGCATCCTGCGACCCCCTGTGCTGCAGCCTCCTCCAGCCAAAACCCCCCCTCAGAGCGGTGAGTACATGACCTGCTCATTCTTAAGCTCTAGAAAAAACACAACACGTTTGTCAAACAGTTACGTCAGATCTGTTTGTTAAAGATTTCCACTTCAACACAGATCCGATCAACAGCTCAAATGGATTGAAGGAGCCCTTAGATGCAGGATGTGACACAGACTCTTCTACTGATGCCACGCAGGATAACCAGCTGTCATCTGTAAGCCACCACTGACTCAAACACGTTTTCAAGTCTGTATTCCTGTCTAGTTGACATTAAAAGCAAAGTGCGTTTTTGGGCTGAAAGGAAGTGTTTTGAAGCCTTATACACAATCGAGCATGTTTATCGCCGACGTTTAATGCCTCATGACTAAACAAAGGGCGCCAATGTGAGTGTGCACTGACGCGCAAAACGGCAGGCGTAAAGGTGTCATATAAAAAATGCCTGTAGCTGCTGTTACAGTAAAACACGACTTGGTGGAACCAAGAACACATTGATACCAACGACAAAGGTCAGAAGCATAAAGTTACACAGCACCACCTTGTGTACCGGGGTATTTCTGTTTTTCATTAAGCGGCATCTAATGTCAGGGAGTGAATTTACACGTTCACTCGGCTCATCGCCAGTGAAAATCGCTTGGGTATGAATGTCGAAAAACGTTGGCGATAAGCACGCACAATTACCGTCCCGGTGTGCACGAGGCTTAAGTCACACTTCAAATATATACATTTTGCTGCTAGTAGACCTTTTCTTAGATTTGTTGACAATGTTTTATGCTCTCCTACTTGTAGGTCGCTTTGGATAAAAGCATCTGCCAAATGAATATATGTAAATGTCTTAGAAATATCTTGACAAAGTATCAAAATGTTTAACCATTCATTGTCTTTTGTTCTTTCACTCAAGATAAAAAACAGCAAAGGGTTCAATAAAACAAGCAACAAACATGAAGGACATGGTGATCTAATAGAAACCTCTTTTGTATTTGGACAAAATATGAAGGAACGAGCCAAGGTTTGCATTTACATTAAATTACATTTACTTAAATGCTTATTATTGTCGATGTCTGTAAAACAAAGTTTTTTAGTTGTTTTGTCTTTTTGAAATGTTAGTTTTTTCTTTTGTAGGTGGTTAGTCGTTCATCTGAGCGTAACGATAAAGATTGTCCTCCAGCAGAAAATTCAGAGGAAACAAATTACTTCTTGCAGTACATCACATGCAGGTATAGCAGTTGAAATGTTTATCCTGTTATAATAGTATTTTACAGGTCTCCTCAGGCAGAAACTTGTAACTGTTCTTGGCATGATTATTGTTTCCCATAGCGCGCAAAAAGCTGACGACAGCAGTGCCAACAGTGCAAAGTTTGTTTTCGGGCAGAACATGTCGGATCGTGTGTTGGTAAAGCAGTAAATTCCTTTCTAGTCATTGACCTGTTTGTCAAACTTTGGCCTGTTCAATGAAATATAATCAAATACGTCAATCTCACCCTCATCTGTCACTTCAAGGCACTGCCGCAGTTCAGCACAGAACCAGCAGGGGGCAGCAGAGAGCCAACAGAGTCAGCTGCAGGCCTATTCGGTCAGATTCAGCAAGATCAAACCCAGGAGAAGGGTGAGAATCAGACGCACAGAATATACTTTGGTAAAGATTCAAGTTCGTTTGTCAGTTTGTGAATGGGCTTGTAACGTGATGCAGGAGACAACACAAAAGAGTCTCTGGAGGAGTCTGCAGCACGCCATGAAGCGCACAAACCCCAGAAGTGTTTGTTAGAGCGAGTGCAGGTGAAGACAGGAGAGGAGACTGAGAGTAATGTGCTACAGGTGAGAACAGCTCTCACATTCCATCATTTCAGCTGGTTTTGATCAAGACACATGAAAGATAATGATGTGGTGTTGTGTGTGTGTGTGTGTGTGTGTGTTTTCAGATGCAGTGTAAGTTGTTTGTGTTTGAGATTGTCTCTCAGTTGTGGGTGGAGAGAGGATGTGGAGTGCTCAGACTGAATGATATGGCATCGGCTGATGATGGCACCCTGCAGTCCAGACTGGGTAAAACAAATCGAGTATTCTGTTTCACTTAAAATGAACAATAATAATAATAATAATTTTTTAAATGTTCATAATCCATTCACAAAAATATCTGTTGATGTTGGGCTAACACAAGGGGGCGCTCACAGTTCTGTTTGTCACCCAAACGGACATCTGCTTTCACATTTTAAAGAATCAGTTTTTGGATCATTTTTCAGTAATGTGTTTGCTTAGAGCTGTGTTCGTGTTACAGTCATGCGGACTCAGGGAAGTCTTCGCGTGATTCTCAACACAAAGATCTGGCCTCAGATGCAGGTGGAGAAAGCCAGCGAGAAGAGTATCAGAATAACCGCAATGGACACTGATGAACAGGGTGTCAAAGTCTTCCTCATATCTGTAAGATTGCACTCAATAGTATTACAACACATTTCTCAGTCTTTTCACCGTAACTGGGGTTTGGTTGTTTGTGATTTTGACTTGCGTCTGGTGTCATCCCTCTCAGTCCAGCTCTAAGGATGCCACACAGCTGTTTGCGGCATTACATCATCGCACCCTGGCCCTACGGAACACCAGCGGGCAGGAGTCAGACGGACAGCCGTCTCTCCCTGAGGGTGAGGTCGCCCACTTCAGTGACGACGATGAGTCCCGCACGCCCCCTGCTGCTGCTACACCTGCATCAGGTGATCTTTCTTTGTTGCATTATGTTGTTGTGACACCTGCTGCTACAGATGGTCACAGTTGGTAAAAGTTATTGTAATTTGTATAATTGTATAATTCCCAAAGTTGCTGAAATAATTGTTGTGCTTCAGGACTCAAACATAAATGGCCCAGCCTGGACCAAAATTATTGATTGTAAATAAGTTAAAACTATACCCGTAAATAAAAATATTTGTTTTCATGTAACAAAAACTGGACCAAATCTTTTAAAAGATTTCTTTTAAAAGATTGGTAAGCGTATTTATTGTGCTGTAGTAACTACAGTACATCTACTATATATTCACACCTATCAGAAAGCAACTATCTGTCAATCGATTTTTGATTTTATTCTCATTTTTTAAACCGGTTTGTTTTTTCATCAGGTAATCCAGAAGCTGGTGTGTGTCCAGTTACAGAGGACACAAAGTGCTAAATCTGCTGCTAATCTCAATCCCACAATGTCGCACCGCAACCCTCATGAAAAGGCTGAAATACTATGCAGGTGTAGCTCTCCAAACTCCTGCGGCTGTACTGTTGTACTCATATCATTATGATTTTGTTTATTTAATTTTTAACAGCAAAACGCTTTTAAAGACTGTACACATCAAACTCTCTCAGCATCATCATATTGATGAGAACGCAAGACTCATAGTGTTTTAGTTAACGGACACATTATAATTCCAGACGTGAACAGTTTCTTTCTTATACCTTGTGTGTGTGCTTTGATCTTAGGGTTAGGTGGAACCTCTGAGTGGAAACAGGAGGGAGAACAGATGTTTATTTTCACTGTTCTGCCCAGTTTCATCTGCATCAGTGAAATCATCCCTCACTTTTCAGTTTGACCTCAGTTAAATGATGGGATGTACAGTAAGAGGCATTCCTCTGTAGCTTTTGCAGTGCTGTAGAACAGCACCGGATTAAAACAGAACAGACGTTCATGCACTTATCTTAAGTGCTATAATACTTTAGAAATAGATGCTGTGATTTGAGGTAAACCTTATTTATTTTGTTCTTGTGACACCACATTTCCTAGTTTTTTTTTTTTTTTTTACTTGAAATCATCATTATGGTGGGATGGTACCTTATTTCAGTGTAACTGCTGGTTATATAAAGCGTAAACATCACCTCTCAAACACATGGAGCTGTTGTATAAATACTACTGTAAATTATGCTCCTTCTAAACATGGTAAATGCAATAGTACTATTTCACACACAGTATATTTTTATGAACATGTCCTGTATATTAAGAGTTAGTATTGTATATACGTTTAGGATACAAACTTTTTTATAGTAAAATGTCTTATTGTAGGCGTTAAATATTAAGAATTATTATAGTTATTAGAATGAGTTCTGTATTGACGGTTGCTGTAGCATTACAGGTGTTTTGTGTATGGAATGCAGTGTTTTTCACCCTTAATATTTGTTTACTGTGAAGCTTTTGTCACTACATAAAAAATAGCATATTTCTCATAGAATCGATTGGATTGTCTTTAAAAACATGAGTTTTTTTTTAGGTTTTTTGTCTTTGAACAAAGGTGAGCAATATTATCAAAAATATTTAAAAAGGTAACACAAATGTCAAGAAATGCCCAGGTCGTATTTCTTCCCGAAATCTAAAGAAAAACATACAAAATTATTAATAAATTATTCATTAACAATTTAGTATTAATAAATGTATTATTAATAAAATATGAAGCCTGTTTAGAATCCTTGACATTATCTTTGATGCTTACAGTAATGTTAAGATTAATTTAAAAAATCTTAATTATTGAAATAATATATCAACATTTGAACTTTAGAGTAAAATGTGTGTAATGTTACAATGAAATTAACCCCACAATGCAAAAATATGCTTCATTTTCTTTTAATAGTTTTTTATTTCTTTTGACTGTGGATAAATATGACCTGGACGCATCTTTTTGTGGTTTACCTATAGTACTGTTTCTAGATTTTTCTGAATTAACCGGGTTCATCTTCTTGTTATCAAAGGCAACTGTGAGTCAGACATCACTGTTACTGCCAAACAAATACACAAACGTGTGTGACTCACACAGTGTATTTTAACAAGGGCTTTCCTCCTCTCTGCTGCTAAACACCATATCCATCATACTCTGCCATCTGTGGCAAATTATACTGTCATTAAAATGGACAGCGACACAATGCTATATGTAATTGTGTGCATTTAGAAATGTGTTTTATGTAGTATTGCTCCATCCTGCCAGTCCTAGTAGAGGAACCCTTTGTAAAGTATAAGGGCATTTAACATTATACTAAAGAGTTTAAATGCATCCTTCAGTAAAAATGTGTGTAATCCAGTGGAACTGATTCCCTTTGTTGTTTTATATAGGATACTGTTTTAAAATGCATTTGATGTTAATACATGTGTTAAAAATATTACAACAAATCAAACAAGAAATACAGTCTATGGTATGTTGGTCAAAACACAAAATAGGCCTTTGTTACAAATTTATCAAAGTATATTGTTTGCTGAGATTGTAGTGTTTAACATCTATAGCACTTATGTTTTGTGTTTATGTTTGTGTGGTACTTAACATCTTCATATTTTCTTCCATAAAATCAGTCATTTCCATAAAGAGCTTCAAAATGAGATTTTAAAGCATGTAAACCGCAGGGTTTACGAAACACATGTTTGTGGAGTGACGGTAGATTTTTGTAACTGTCTGTAAATGTTTACATTCGGTGTAGAGAAGCTGGTTGTTTGTGTAAACCTCGGAGAAACACATCACATGCTATTTTTGATCCAGTACTACACAAGCATATACTGCTCCTGTGGTTTTAATGTATCATTTCACTGTGGTGAAAGTGTTGAAATGGGATTTAGAAGGGTTTGGGCTATAGCATCTGTTGACTTTGCTGGAGTAACTGTCTTTCAGTTGTGTTTTTTTGTCACATTTGGTTTCGATGGTTTCAGTTTGATTGATAATAGATGTTTTCCACAAACCATGATAAACTGAAAATATATGCAAAAAAATCTTGTCTTTTATTTCTTGTTTTATCATTCCTCATTTTTTTTCATATATATTTGCAGTTAAAAAAGATCAAAAATGGTTTAATGGTTTACATGTACACAGCTATTTTGACACTTAAAATGTATGCTGCTTTTAAAAGTCACATTATTCTATTATGGAAACCTAAACAGCCTTTGTATGTAATTGTATTAGAAATATACTACAACCTACATTTAAATATGTTCTTGTAGCAGTGCTTTTAAAAAGTACTCCAGAATACTGACCGTTAAAGTTTTTTTAAAAAGCAATAGTTATTATTTCCTTTAATAAACTTTCACTTTAACACAACTTTAACATAGATTTCTGGTTCATTAAAACAGGTTCTTCAGGTATTGGGCTCATTCTGTGGTTGTTTTAATGACAACAAACCTCTCCTGAAAGGAAACTTGAAAACAGAAGCATTAAGCCATTCGCAATAGCAGTAATGTTGTCAGGTCGTTTTGGCTTTAAGGCAAACAGCTCAACTTCAGTCTCATCAGGTGCTTTTTACTTTTCCATTAAGGTTTTTCCACATGCAGTTCTCAAACTCGTCACTCATTCTGAATTCATTTGGGTTTATTTTAACAGAGAGGGGGTGATATTTCTGCTTTGGTGGGCTGAGAGTTCTGGTACAGAGTTTGCATGCGTGCGGCGTGATGAAAGCGTGACTTTAGATGAACTGTGAGGAATACTTTCCCCCTCTGCCTTTCAGGAGAATTAAACGTCTCATAACAGCAACAGCACAACACATCTGAGTTCCATGTGTAAAATAAAGTCTTCATGATTATGCCATGAAAGTCACGTCTGGTAATGTGTTGTGTGAAGATGCTTTCATGGTGCCGAGCTTGAAAGCAACACATTTTTAATATTCATGTTATTTCTGACAACAAAAGAACGTTTATTGTCAATATAATGTTCTGAATAATGAAGTTATGCAAGTACTTGCACCAATGTATTGAATAATTCCAGTGTGATATTTGCTTGGGAATGTTTCTTAATGAATTGACTGAATTACATTTACATTTACATTTAGTCATTTAGCAGACGCTTTTATCCAAAGAGAATTAGGGCTGTTACAATATCAGATTTTCACTATATAAGTTATTATTGCCAAAAGAATATATAATCACAATATTATTGTTTTTAAAAATAAATAAATAATGCAATCAGTCACGTTTATCTTTAATTTCGTTTATTTTGTGTGTACTTTAATTGTCTCTTTTCATTCAAATTCATCGAATGGTCACTGGAGAATGACAAGAATTATGTTTCAAACATACTTTGTAAATACTATTAAGAGTTAGATTACTGTACATAATGTGCAGTATTGAAATGAACAGAATTTATTATGAAGACAAGCTGATAAAATAAAAATAATAATCGTGAATTGCATTGCAAAAAGGCTGTTTCTACAAATGAAAAATATTAAATATTTACTGTACTAGATATAACATTAAAGGTAGTGTATCTTAGTTCAAAAAGTTGCTTAAACATAAGAAAATATTTTTGTTGACCTAATGCAATATAAAAATCTGTGATTATTTAAAAGTCCAGTATGAAATTTAGCGGCATCTATTGGTTATGAATTGCAAAAAAAACGGTTTACTCCACCACTCACCCCTCTCTTTCAAAGCACTACGGTGGCTGACACAGGACAAACAAGTCTTTACATTTTCACTTCTTTGCTGAAGAAGGTAACCTGTTTTTTGTTCAAATTTTTTAACCAAAAAGACATTTCAAGTATACAAACATTCATTTTAAATATGAGCTCTTCCAAACACAACATAAAGGTTCACAGTACCACATTTTGCTTCTTTCCAAATATTTACAGATACAGATCACTGAAATGCACGCTTGTATACATGAACACAGCGAGTGTAATATGTACATGTGCAGCATCTCTCACCACTTACTGCAGGTTTCTTCACTCTTTCCATTTCAACAATCTGGTGAGCCACAAATGTTTTCTAAAAAAAACTCACGGTATTAAAGCTCAACTTCAGCATCATTTTCTTTATTTTCTTTACTGTATTTCTTACTGTATTTTCTTTAGGGGGTTTCCAGTTTGTCACTAAATATTAATTTATATTTTCTTGTAGTCTTGAGGCTGATTGATGCATTTAGGATTAGGTATTTTTTTTCTCTTAAATTTAAAATGACCTCTTAAATGTTTTAGCAAACCACTTCAGCAAATGAATGTCACTAGAGACGATTCTCTGGCAAAATGAGATCATTTGAGCGTATGATGAGTGTTGGAGGTAAAAACATGGCCGTGCAGCGGAGAGTCTGAGAAAAGCTCATCACTTTAAGTTAAGAAACCCTTCATTTACAGGTACTTTAAACCTGCTCTATTACAGGAAATAATGACTCACTAGATGTTTAGTCTCTCCACCCAGATTTGGACATTTTATAATGATAGAATCAGAGTCAAACCAAACAGAAAAGCTTGGCAGTGATAGATGATGTTTGTATCAAGGATATAACGTAACACACTCAAGGGTCAAAGGGGTTTACTATCCACATGACTCTGATCTGTTCCTGGAAGCAGGTCATTGTTTGCTCAGCGTGTAACTCCTGTTTAAGTCAGTTGGGAGTGTGGTCATCACTGCATTTCTCTAAAGAGACATTAGAGGGCTCTCAGAACCAGTTTAATCTGTATGGAGGTTACACAGCCTACTTTCACTCTTACGTTTGAAATGTTTGGAAATAAACCCTTTCATTTATATTACAGATTACTGTATAAAAAGCATTAGTGCTCTCGCAGCACACACACAACCACATAAGGGAAGGGAATCTAAATTTACCTTCAGATAAGCAAAATAAAAATAGAAAAGTTGGAACAGTCATAAACAAGACTAAGACCTAAATGGCTATAACAGGCTTTAAAGTTAAATCATGACTGCTGCCTGCTGTTAAAAGGTAATTCTCAGGTAATAATGCTGTTTGTGACTGAATATCTTTTTCTATTTAGTAACACTTTTATTGTGTAATTCAATTCAATTTTAAAAGCTTTTCCTATTAAGGCACAGTGTACCAGTGCTCAAACTGCCCTATAGACAATGACAGACTCCTAAAGCAGGAAAAAAAACCTCTTTCCTTTTAAATATTCTGTTAATGTTTTTTCAACAGCTGTTTCCTGAAACAGTACGAAGAGCTATTTATAGTCACTATGATTCATACCATGTAATAATTCCCCACATTATAATATAAATAAATAACTATTAATAAATAGCCTATGAATAACTTTCGGATGTTCTGTGCATGGTTAAATAATGTGCCATCTCTATTAAAATGCTTTTTCATTGAATCCTACACAAGTGTGGCTAACAAATATGTGAAAACCAGGCTAAAGTTGGAAAATTATATCACCCATTTCACTATAATTTCAATCTTTGACATGGTCTTACTCTGTCAATATTAAATATATCAATGTTATATTTTCACAGAATGTTATTTACATTATGTAGAATGACTTTTGTAGAAAACAGAAAAGTGACTTTAGCTGCAGGTTTTACAGACAGGGTCACATATCATTGCATGGACAAAAGTATTGGGACACCCCCTTGCAATGAACAGGTTTGACTACTTTAGTCATTTTCATGAGCACAAATCTTAATGTAACAGCATATAATGGTATTCTAGTATTGTGTGCTTTTTATTTTATATCGACGGTTTGGGCAGAGCTCTTTTCTTTTCCGACACGACAATGCCAATGTGAACAAAGCAAGGTATAGAAATAAATGATTGATTCAGTTTAGTGTGAAAGAACTTGACCTGGACACCTTTGATCCAAACATTAATCACCCCAAACCCATCAATGACTTGAACACATGGGTACAGTCATTTCAGAATAGAAAAAGATCTCTTGGGAACTAATAAAATAGCTAAACATGTTTATTAGAAGATGGCATCCCAATACTTTTGTCCATATAGTGTACATTTTTTAGGTTTAGTTTGTGATTGTGTTGTACTTTAACAGTCACATTTATTCATGCACACCAACACTTGTCGACACTATGTAGATGTGTCAGGTATGTTCTTTCTGTATCAAAGGGGGATTATAGGTAAATGTTTTCCTCCAGAGATGTACTGTATAGTTTTTTTTAACTCGCAAAATTTGGAACAAGAGGAGACTGGAAAAGAACAGTTGTATTACTTACAGAAACACACAAAAATCTTTCATTTTTTGAAAATACGGCTTGTCTTTCATCGAGGCTGAATGTCTGGTTTCATGCTCTGTGAAATGCCTCGGTTAGTGTTGACAGCTTTGGCGTAACTGCCAATGTTCAAGACAAACCACGAAATAAACTAAACTCTTCATGCGTCAATCTATTGACAGATTCAGTCAACTGGAATAATAGGATAGGTTTGCTCAACACAAGTTCATGCTCCTTTACACTAGAACTTGAAAATCCTGGTTCATCAGTTTTTGAGATACAATCTTTTTATATAATAGGAATGACAAGTGATATGACCTTATCGTGGGGTTAAGAAGTGCAAGTGTAAAAATCCTTTAAACAGTAGCGCATAAGTGCTAAGTTTAATATCTTAAACATGGTGTGTACGTCAGTCAAGGAAAATAAAAATGGTCTCTGCTTAAGTAACCGAAATTACAGTTAAATTGCGACAGAATACTGTATATGTGTGCATGTCATGTGTGCATGAAAGTATCATAAATCACACAAAATGAGTTTTAAACAGTTTATTAAACAGTTGTATATACGTATATATGACATCTTATTTGGCACCAGAAACACAAAAAATCAATAAATAATATGTTCTGAATACAGCCATGATGCTACATCTAAATAAATTAACAAACCATAACTTAGTCTTTAATAAATATACATCATTTGTTATGTAGATGCATTGCATCAATGTTTATTGCAGTTGGTCAACAGCGTCCAACAATCCTTGAACTGAAAGGCTGTGCATGTGTGTGTGAGGGGATGCGTGCACTGGATCAACAGACCATATGGATGGACAGATAAACTCTCTGGTGACCTCAGTTACGCTAAAGAAAGTTAAGAAGTAAATATGATCTCTCTCCGGTCTGATTCCAGTTGATTCCTTTAGAATGCATACGGTATTAGATTATGAATGTGGATACAGGATCAGATCTGATGGACGGTTTATTTTACTGGCATGCTAAAAGAGTCTAACCATATACATGCAGAAAGTCAAACTACATTTGTGAATTGCATAATTTCTTTGATTTTGTTCTATATATACATATATATTTGTGAAAAACGAAATATATACATAAACATAAAATAAATCAATGCGATTTTGCATGAATGTTTGTTACACGAGCACAAAGGTTTTATAAGCACATGGTGTGTTGAGTTTAAAGGCCCGCTGCCCGGTGCTGTTAGGGTTTATCTTCTCGACTGTAATTACTCTAATGAACTGATCAGACTTATATTGGGCTTAAAGGGTCACTCATCTGTTTCCTGAGCGCAAGGAAACTACTTGCGCTGACTCTCATTTAGATTCATTGGCCCGTCGATAGATGTGTTTCCATTAACAAACCAAATCTCACAGAAAACAGCATCTTTGCAATTGCGCATTCGCTACCTGATGCATATGTGTCTGAGGGGAGTAATATAGCATTTTATTATAAACTGTAACGTAATAATGCAAATCCGACCTCCATCGAGCTGAAACATGGAATTCCTATATTTAATACCAGAGTATTTCAGTTAACTAAAGGGCCAAAATCAGGACGCAACCTCATAGGCTCGAGCCTCATTTGGTATTTTTACAGGTAGCGTATTCGTTCCTTAGTATTTTTGGTCAACGCTTGACAGGAGCTAAGTGGATTAGACTCATCTATTATAGGATGAAGTGGATTTGGTCGGGTTAACTAGGGAAAAACCTCAGGATTTCCTGACACAGCACTCAAAATACATCTGATTCTGCTGAGAGGTTTCCCTTAAATGCCAATATATACAGTAAGAGCCAAAGACACATTACAGTAAAAAAGTTTTGTTTTGAGGGTATTGCTCTTTGTGAACATTAAACGTTGGGAATTACATTTCCTCTGTTGTGATGGTTTCTGTGAGAAATGGAGAAATTACAGATGGTGAAGATCTTTTTGAAAGTAATGAGACAATGAGTCTTGTTCGGAGGACATGATGGACTAAGAGATGCTGTTTTGAGGAACAGGTCAATGATCCCAGTGTCATTCTAAAAGCAGGACTTTCAAAAGCCCTTTAAACTAACTTTCATTCGTAATTTGTTTGGCAAAGCAAAAACATCAGACAAATGTTAAAAAACGTACATTGTGGAGACATTGTAATATTGTTTTAAAAAAGATCTGATATCTAAGAAATGCTGAACAGATGTTATCCTCATTATTTGGAAGCATTGGTTCCAAGTTATTCAATGTATGCATCTAAATTATAATAAAAATTCCATTTGCATTCCTGTGATGATATCTGAATTAAAGTGATAGCTCACCCCAAAATGAAAATGTGTCATATAGGTATGTCATTTCAAACTTGTATGACATTCTTTCTTCTGCAAAACACAAAAGAAGATGTTGAAGAATGTTAGTAACCAAACACCAGCAGTACCCATTGACTTGCATTGGTTTTGTGTCTATACAATTGAAGTGAATGGGTGTCAGTAATATCTTCAACTATTAATTTTAACCTACAAACCTTAGGAACCATGTTGACTATCAGTGCTGAGGTAGATGTTTAATATAGAGACTAAATATATAAAGTCATATGAATCTGATGGATCTGAAATGTGGACACTTCCTGGACTGCTGGGATAATTTCCTGGCCAGTTCCTTTTCTGTCACAATGAGGATAGTTGTTCTTTTGGTCTGGATGTGAATATGTATTTTTTTTGGTTACTGATGCTTATTTGAATTTTTTACATTGCTTTATCATTACACATTTACACAACATCCACCCAACACTTCAAGCTATTTGAAAGTGAAGGCATTATAAACAACATATACAGCAGCGTCTCACTAGCAACAATACGACAGTTATTGTTTTGAATATACTTTCAGGACTGACAGAAGTGTTTATGTAGAATCTGGCAACCCTCATTCTGTGTTTATGTCTCATGAAGGCAACGAGGTACATCTAAAAAAAAAAAAACAGTGCTTTATGGGATTGTTCACCCCAAAATAAAATTCAGTCATTATTTATTTACTCTCGTGTGGTTCAAAACCTGTATATGCTCTTTCTTCTATTGAACAAAAAAAAAGATATTTTGAAAAATTTCTTTTTTGTGGTTTTGTGTCCATACAATGTAAGTCAGTCAGTATTGTTCGGTTACCAACATTCTTCAGAATGTCTTCTTTTGTGTTCTGCAAAGAAGAAAAAGTCATACAGGTTTGGAATAATATGTGGGTGAGAAAACAATAAAATCCCTTTAATAAATATCCCTTTAAGCCCAATTTCCAAATACGTTGAATCCTTCTCGTGCAGCATTTTAGTTCTCTCTGTTTTTGAATAAATAAACATGTTTCTTTGTCTCTCCTCAATGGGTCCTTGACAAGTTATGATCCTCATACACATCCACACGCCTGGGCTGAAACCTCATGGATTGTGTGAAATCGACTCAAGTTATCAAGAAAGGAGATATCCTCCTCGTAAGCGATGGGCCGACAGCAGGGGCTTTGCCGAGCTTTTTCCCTCTGATCCTTCTTGAGCAGTCGTGTGCGTTTCATGAACGCCAGCGTCAGGTCATAGTTTCTGCGGTTGGCGGCGCACTTGCCGCTGCAGTAATGGAAGACTATAGTCTCATCGCTGATGTATCCCAGGCCCAGCTGACTGACCGTCACCTCCACGTCCCGTAGAGAGCAGGGTTTGCCACGCTTTTTGGCACGTTTAGTTCTTTTGCTCTGAAGGGCATCTCTGCGGGCTTTTCTCTCCACCAAGGTCCCGATAATCTGCTTCAGCTCACTCTCTGTGAAGCTCTGGAACATTTCCATGACTGACGTAGAGAATAAAAACAGAGGTTTGATTATTTTTACAAGGATAGCATGTCAAAAACGGTTCTTGTTTGAATCAGTTAATTGAATTGTTGTAAATGACACAACCCGATCTCACAGGAAAGCAGCCAGTTGGAGATTTTGTGTAAATTCACATTATCACGTTCCAATAAAAGTTTTTTGCAAACATGTTTGAATGCAAGTTTGTTTCTAGTTAGACGTGAGTGGCGCGACACATCCAGTGTGGACAAAATTCTGAAATATGGGTTCTATTGTCTTGTGATGTTGCGTCGCACCGATCGCATGCGCGCACTTATATGGCTGGGGTTCATTGTGACAGACAGAGGGTTAGTTGTAACACAGAAAATGCTGTTTGAGCACAAATAATTCAATATTATTCTATCTATAAACTAGAAGTGGATATTGTTTGTGCATCTATCTATGATATCCATCAAACCATCTTTCTATTATGGATCAATACATACAGATCTTCTCTCATATTCTTTAGATATGAGAAAATGCTGCACAATTATGACAAAAAAAATCATATTTGTCAATTACATCCCCTGATATTGTAATTGCATTTAGCATTTTAATGGAATTTATGTTTAGATTTTATTATCGTTGTACAGTCTTCACTTGAACTTAAACTTACTTGCTTTACAATTAATCCTGTGTTAGGTAAACCGTGCCCCACTCACCCAATGTTTACCTGGTTAGTTTAATCTCATGTAAACTCTGGCATCTGAAAGCTGTTGTGCTGTGCTGTAATCTGATGTAAACTGAGATATG
The DNA here is from genome assembly GCA_026939265.1 of Oreonectes daqikongensis. Taxonomy (NCBI): domain Eukaryota; kingdom Metazoa; phylum Chordata; class Actinopteri; order Cypriniformes; family Nemacheilidae; genus Oreonectes; species Oreonectes daqikongensis. The sequence continues at coordinate 2,641,466 of JAOTQM010000085.1, read as the reverse complement.
CTCTTCTGGTTTTCTATCAATACCATCTGATTCTACATAAATCGGACGTGAATGTTGTTAAAACGTCTCGGTCTTACATTCTGAGATGAGAGAGTTTCCACTTTCAGCAGATCTGACCCTCCGCTGTCGTCTACCTGTCCCAGCCGAGGATGAGGAGTTGGAGGGTGTAGATGAAGATGGTGATGATAGCGATGAGGATAAAGCTCTGCGGTGGGCAGGAGGGGGCGTGGCTTTGGTAGAGGGTGTGGCTTTGAAGATGAGGAGGGAGAGCACAGCACCACAGAGAATCAGGCCAATGGCAGCAAACTTCCATAACTTCATCTTAGAATGAGGAGACGCATTGGGCCCCTGCAGAACAAAAATATATTCATTATATAACTCAAAATCAAATATTTAAGATTTTTATGTTGCTTGCAAAACATCAGAGTATAGAGGCGCTGTAGCAGACCGCTGCTAAGAAGAAACAGGTTTGTTTAAAAGCTCTCTTTTGTCTTACCGCTGTAAAGAATAGATGAACCTGAAAGCTAAAATTCTAAGCTTTACATAGATATCAAACTTGAGTGGGTAATTCTCAAAGAGCGGCAGCAGCGAGTGAAGTTTGTTGACGTGTAGGAAACTGACAAAATATCTTCATGGACAATTATCTGTACTTTATATCTTAATGATTTTTGGCATAAAAGAAAAATCTATCATTTTGATCCATACAATATGTATTTTTGGCCATTACTACAAATGTTCTTGTGCTACTTTTGACTTGTTTTGTGATCCAGGGTCACATTCGGCAGATGTGTGTCCAAAGACCAAACAAAATCAAATAAATAGCCGGATTTATAAATAGGGAAATAGCTGAAGAAGAAACAAACTGATAATATTTTCCTGTGTGTTGTCTAGTTGCCAAAGCAGAACCATGTGATTTGCATAACACTGTGGAATAAGTGAATTTCCATTTATTTCCATTCTGATACAGCAAAACAATAAACAAAAGCATCCTGGGGCCACATGTTATAGTTTCTGATATTTGGCTTGGACTTTTTCTGAACACGGACCATTTGGGTTGTATTTGACATTGTTCCTCTTTGGACGGTCCACACCTGTGTGCTCGGAAAACTGCCACCGGAATAAGATCAACAGAGGAGAGCCACATGGCAAAACCACTTGTGCAAACATCTGTGAATGAAATCTTTGGAATAACAACTGGTTTTGCACAAGGCTCAGATGTAGTTGAAAGATGTAGAAAACACATCTAGGATGTTTTACTTTTGGCTTGGTATTTGTTAGTGAGGCAGTCCTGTAACTGTTGAGCCACCGACCTTGAGACATTTTTGAGAATAACAATACTGTCAAATATCTTTTTCAGTCACGAATGCCGTTGAAAATGAATGCTGTCACGAATGCTGTTGCCGTTCTGGTACACATAACTGCACTATTCTGAAAACAAAATGCGGTGTAGTCATGTGAACAACTTTAACGGCGATTTTTCTCAATATTTTAATTATTTAGATTCCAGAGTTTTAAATAGTTATATCTCTTCCAAATATGGTCATATCCTAGCAAACCATATATCAATAGAAAGTTTATTTATTCAGCTTTTAGATTATGTGAAATTTGTATTTCTTAACTGACACTGAAGACTGGTTTTGTTGTCCAGGGAAGACTTTTTTCCGCTTGACACATAACGGAACGCAAACCATGATGTCAGATGTTTGTTGTTTGTCTATGTCTTTGATGTTCCTGCCTTTAAAACATTCAACTGTTAAGACTTATATCTGTTGATGTCTTGATCTGAAAAGTGATCTCTTGGATTGTGTAAGGCTGACTGGAGGTCCCAAACAATTCAGAAACTGAAATCAGGAAATGCCGATCTTACAGAGACTACTTAAACAGGCTGCATTCTCTCAAACGCTTTACCAGACCTTATTAGAATGCACTGGATAATACTAAACTCTGCTTTCAATCCAGAAAAATATGGAGCTGTATGTGGCCATTATCTGGCAGAATCCTAACCTTCATGCTAGAAAAAGAAGATGCATTTTGAGAGGGACAACAGCAAATTGGTGTAAAATTAATCGATTTGCATTAAAGTGATAAAAAAATAAAAATTCTGTCATGATTTACTCTTGTCAGTTCAAACCTGTTTGACTTTCTTTCTTCTGAGGACACAAAAGAAGATATTTTGAAAAATGTTGAACCCAAAAACGACAGTAGCCAACTGCTATTGCATGGACACAAAACCAATGCATTGATTTGTATTAAATACATTGATTGACTATGAAGGTGGAATGAAAGCATTTTCACTAGTTGTCCCACAACCCCATAGAAGCCTAAAACAAGAAAAGCATTACTTTTAGAAAGCAATAATAAATTGGGGTTATTCCAGGAATAAATGTGAATCTAAAACGTCTGTATGACAGTTCATGATACTGACAGCAGAGAGTTAGAGAGACTCACAGACTTTCTGAAAAACGATTTATTTTTTAGATTTATTTTAGTCTTGTCTAAACAAACCATAACTAATAACCCCTCAAATGAAATGTAGAAAACCTGTCTCTTTGTTTTATTCACACGGAGCACTCTAGCCGAGATACACCCTTCACAAATCATACTATTAAGCACCGTCTCCTTATTAGGAAACAGACGATTGTTCTGCGGGTCCTTTTGGAAGCAATGGCACTCTAAACTCTTTTCAAGGGAAGTGAACATGAGCAGATCTATGTTTATGGAACATTCTGAAATAAATTGTCTAGTCAAGTGGGCACTCAAAACTTACAAGATGGCTACAATAGTGTCCCAAGAACCACCTTTCCTATGAGCGCGTTTCTCAGGCTTAGGAGAAAATAGAAATAACCTCCATCACGTGTTGTGATGTTGGATGTCTGCTGTGGATGTTCGCAGGATTGTTCTTGCACTGATGATGTCATTTCATTTTGTCAGATAGATATTTTATACTCATATTTTGGAGTCAAGGGTGTTGTTTTGTCAAGGGTGTGACTGAAAAAGCGGGTGGGGTGTTGGGCTGCAGTAAAAAAAGTTTTTTAATAAAGATTTGATACAGTACATAACCATGATTAATTATTACATCACACACACTTTATGACCTGTCCCATGCTTGTATTTACCAGTAGTTAATTTCTCAGTCTGACAAGTTTTACATATAAAGAAATAAATAATACTTACAAACAGTGACCCAGAAAAAGTGGTTGTATTCTATATAATGGTGATCCAGCTTAATAGCCAAATAATATCAACTTTTTTATGGTCTTACAGACAATTTCAGAGTAAATAAATATGTATAAAACATGTCTGTCTACCTTTGATAAATGACAACTTTCGTTTGCATGATGCAGCATCAATGCCGACAATTGCAAGTATATACAAAACCACTATTGTATTAGTCAAACACAGCATCTCACAGCAATTTGAAACTTCTTTACAAGGAATATGAATTCAAACAATGTCATTCGTACATTTTAGTATGATTTGCTTTCACGCCAGTGGCGCAAATTGACCACCTTGTAAAATGGTTACAAATTTCTTATGCTCCAATTTGAAAGGGGTCCTGTTTTGCCCATTTTCAAACTCAAAAATAGGTGTTCATGTTTTGATCCACCCGACACACTCTGATTGGTTAAGCTAACCCAGTCTGTTGTGATTGGTCACCTGCTTAGTGCGTGTGTTGGAGATCCCACCCCTTTATCAAGCCATAAGCTCTCTGAGACTATTTACTTTGGAGATATAATGTTAGAAATTAATGTTATGATAGTGTGATCGGCACAAGAGGAACGTGCAGCATCCTCCGCTGTAACATCAAAGGTAGCAAAGAGGTTAAAATATACCTGCATTTACAATATTTATCGTTTCATGGTGACAAAAGAAACATGGAAATGTTTTCTTGAAGTAAATGTACAAAATGTACATTCCATTTATGGAGCTTTAGAAAGCTTTTAAAGGATTTAAAAACACGCTGAATCATCTCATGGAGGCATTCACGTTAATACCTGGAATTCCAGCAACAGACGTATGGAAAACATGAACTACTTCATCCATAAGCAAAGGGTGTTATCCTCAGCATTACTATAATCCAGTGCCTAAAGAGATGTGTTTTACCTAAAGTAAAAGATAATTTTATACATCTCAACATCTGATGGGATGCCATATTCAAACAAACATCTTCCTGAGATCAGACATGCAACTTTGGAAGTAGACCAGGTCCTTAACCATTAACCCGCCATCATCCCAACTGATGTTAACTACACTAAGCAAAAGAATGTTTAGTTTAGAAGGTCAATGAAACAGCACAATCTCACATCATTTCAGTAACTCGGCATGAATGCTCTGAGTGCATTTGGTTGGAAAAAAATCTGTGTATTGTATGATGAGTCATCAAGATTTTTATTCTGTTTTCCCTGGAGACACTGTAAATATTAAACGTGTATAAGGTGTAGACGGTTTTATCCGACTTATGCGCCTGGCCTGAGGTTGACTTCAGGTCTGTGTTTGTTGATCGGTCTGGCTATGGTTAATGATATAACTACTTATATTTGATTTAATTTATTAAAATATTAATTTATATCAATATTTAATTGTAAAATAACTGTATTAAATAAACAATTTGTTCAATTTTATTGTATATTAATTGTATTAATGGCTCGTGTAACTTTGTCGCAATTTACCCAAGTAACGGTTCTACTGGTAACCCAAAAATAATACTGGCAAGACATACTTTTGTTTATTTTGTTGCCTTAAATAGATGGTTTCAAATATAGCAGACATAATCCGACACACTTAAGCCACAAAACGTTTGATTTCATGATGTTTTAAAAGTACACTTTCCAACCCCAGCTTAATATGACTTTTGTACAAATTTTGGTTTGTTGACCAGAGATATAATCTCTTACTCCATCTTATGTATACAGTGAGATCAGACTCAAGTGACTATATAGCAGGTGGATGTTTCTCTTTATCTGTCGAGTCAGAGGAAGTTTAGGTGCTAAATAGCATCAGAAAATCAATGCTGCTGCTTCTGACTCTCTGACTCTGTGGTTTGCTGTGTTGGGTTACCCTGCAGCTCTGGGCTTGAGTTCAGCTGACTTACACCACAGCATAAAGACTGTTGAAAAAGAGCAGATGCCTCTTTATTGAAACAAAGCCACTGTGATGTTTCTCAGTTATATTGTGAATGGCTAAAATTCAGGACGTTGTTTATTTTCACAGTTAAGGGATGTGAATGTAACTTAAGAGTTTCGTTCCGATCGTGTTTATGAATTGCAAATGTGTGGAAGATTCATGTGACATGCATGAACTACTGTGGATATTATAGTACAGTTTGTAAAAAAGGTAAATGACATACCAGCCAAACAACCGGATCTCTGAAGTAGCTCCCAAAGGAAACATTTAGTTTAATTATGCTTAGTGTGTTTCTTTTAGTTACACTCGACAGACCTTAACATACACAGGAAAAATGTAATGTACTAATTCAAGGCGATCACTTCAATGTGTCAACGTTAATCAGTTATATTGAAAACAACAATATATCAAGGTTATCAAAGACTACGGGTAACCAGAATGCAATTTTTGCTTTAATATACATTGTTAAGGAACATCAATATCAAAAGATTTTAATGTACAATTTTACATGACATCTTATTTAAAGAAACAGTTCTCCCAAAACTGAAAATTCTGTCATAATTTACTCACCCCTCAAGTTGTCTGTATAATATAAATCTGTATAAATGTCTTTGTTCTGATAAACACAGAGAAAGATATTTGGAAGAATGCTTGTAACCAAACAGTTCTTGGCCACCATTGACTACCAAAGCAGGATAAATTGCTTCATAAATAATTGTTCTGTTAAACACATTAGATATTTTGAAGAATGTAGGAAAGCAAATGGTTCTGGGGCACTTTTAACTACCATTGTCATTTCTTCCTGTTAGTCAATGGTGGCAAAGAACTGTTTGGTTACAAGCATTCTTCCAAATATCTTTCTCTGTGTTTAATCAAACAAAGAAATTTACACAGATTTGGAACAATTTGAGGTAAATAATAGTACATAATGAAAGAATTTTCATTTTTTGGGTGAACTGGGGGTGAAGTGAATATATATACACAAAATAATACATGTTTTAAATGACTCATTTAGTTTGTATGTTGTAGTAACACCAACATAGCCCCGTCATCTCTCTCATTCAGGATTAATACTCATTCTCATCGATCACCCAGACAGTCACTACCATTGATTCTCCAAATGTCCATTTTTAACACAAGTCAGTAAGGATTGCTTAAAAAAATTCTTGTCTTTGAGAAACATTTCCACACCCTGTACTGTATAACAGGATGTCAAATCACAATGCTACACCCTAAGGGTATTTTTACAACAACAACAAACATTTTATGAGTTTGTAGAAGGATGTAAGACAGAAGATGCTGCATACCGTGCGGTTCTCTGATGTGTTGGGATGTTCATGCAGAATATGAGCTCAGGTGAAGCGCTGTTTCATTTGGCTGACTATCATAAACTTCTATGGAAAGATGTTATTTCATCCAGATAATGATGGATGGATAGATGGATGACTCATATGGGCTTTTCTGTGAACGATTAATCTAATTGGACCCTTAAACCACAGCAGCATTCAATTTCAACGTCCACTAATGGAATCTTTTAGTACAAACTGAGGAATTACAGCGGAAAGATGAACAGAATTGAAAAATGCGTTTTCCGACTCAGCACGAAAGATCTTACCAGGAAGTTCATAAGAGTTAAAGTGTAGGTGTAGGACACAGAAAACACACCATTTTATCTATTTGTTTATCTATCTGTTACAACATAGCATTTTAGGAAGTAATATTAAATATTACGCACTTATGTCTGTTTGGTAAATCTGACTGAGGAGCAATGAATGAGAAGCAGTGGAGTCAGATAGCAAAAATCATTTATTGAATGTTGAAGCAACGTTAAAAACAACCAATTTAACGTTAATTCAACATTTAATGAATTATCTTAGTCAACATTTATGCGTCGACCACCTGTGTTCATGCACATTGTGCAATTTCACATACTTTTGGAAACTAGGGTGCACGACTGTGTGCATACGCTAGTGTACACATCACTCGTGTGTGGTGTTAAACAGACTTTAGAAATGCTTCACAAGAAAAATATAAGAACCCCTGACAACAGCTTTGAGTGCATCTTTGGAAGAGCAGATCAAGTCAACAGTAAGGCAGGTGAGAGGAGATCATGGTGATCTGATATGTTCATGTCTATACCAGTTTAGCAGGAACAATGAGATGATAGACTGTCAATGCAGATTTTATCTGTCATTTCTCAGCCTCACATCATTTAATGCAATCAGAAGGTCAACCAAGCTTGTCCGCAACTAGAACAAATTCAGTTTAAGACATTCTTTGAAAGAACGTTATTACACAAGCCATTTATAAATGTATGTACAAGCAGGAAAGAAATACAGGAAATACAAAACTAAAAATGTTCTTTTTGCACTTTTCTGGTGTATCTCACTGTATTAACATTTCACAATACCATTTTAAATGAACACACTGGGTGTAAACTTGTAGATGTCGTGTACAAATATTTTACACCATTTTCTAAAATATAAGTTAATATATAAAAATAACTTTGTTAGTTCTTGAATAATTCATACGATGCGACTTTTGAAGCATATATAGAAATTATATTAACTAAGAAAAATGCTGCCGAAGAATCGTTAGTTTCAGTCATGTTAACTATTGTTAGTGTATAATGTTCTTGTGTAAAAATCCTGCTTCTTAAGCTGTAGTTAAGCTGAGAAAACAGCATGCGTTCTTACCGTCTGCCCGGCTTATCCAGACTCCACAGCGTGTCTGTTCAGCTGAACTCTGGGTAGATATGTCATTCATCAATATTCCAGCCTTTTCTCTATATTAAAAAGTTGAAGTGTCTGTCTGAAATATAGATGAACTGAAGAGTGTCCAGAGACGCACAAAATTCATTAGTTGCCAGATCCTGTCGATATCCACGGATGCTGAAGATGTTAAAAATATCCCCTGATTCCCATTCTGCCTTCAGGTGTTTGCAGGCAACCAAACTTGGCGTCAAAACATAAACAGACCTCTTGCAAATGTTAACAAAAACGTCTTCACAACCTCTACTGTGAAGTGTGACCAACCTTAATAATAAAACCCATTAGCTGTTCTGCCAAACAACATTACACTTCCACAGAATCACAGGTATTTGGCAACCATCTGTCAGTCAAAACACCTGCAAACTACTCCAAAAAATGATCAGAGGAAGCACTTGTTCACCTGTTTACAGAAGCAGCTGTTCATGTGCATGTTCAATGTTTACTCTGCATGTTCTTCACTTCCATATACACAACTCTGAAGTCAGATGAACACAGATGTTTAGCTAACAGATTCCGCTGTAATGATTCATAAAGGTGAGGAAAAGCTTATCGCAAGTCCCTACAGAAGCCAAAATCCTGTCATACTCCCTTGAAGAGAGGCACGTGCATGTTGCCATGAAGCCAAAGCTGTCCTTTTCTATGTGGACCATTCATCAAAGAGATCACCATTGCTTCTGTTGTCTAAGGCTGAGTTTACAAATGTGTCAAAAGAGTCCCACATCTCATTACAGAAAGAGATTCAGATCCAAGAGTCAGGTACCAATCCAACACGTCCAGTTTTTTTTGGCTGAGAGTAAATGCCACCTTCTCTGTGATCCTTTCACACTGGAGGATTAGAAGCTTTGGCAGCTTGTACCCGGTGCGCCACGTAGTGAAACAATCCTGACAATTGAACTGAATAAAACAAGCATGAGAGTAAGTGACTCTGAGAGCAGCTCTGGGGCATTAGAGATGAGTTTCTCATACTGCTGGAGAGGTGGAGAGAGGGGTGGGTGACTCGAGGGGAAGGAGGGCGTAGTGAATAAACCACACTTTTCAGACACAAGCTCCACCCCCTGTTCATTGCGGACGTTTACTTTTAGCCTTTGGCTTTATTGCGAGGTCCATGGTAGAGGTGTAAGCCAATTAACAAAATCCTTGTGTAATCCTGCAAAACTTTATGTATTCTTCAGAAATGTTGACTTACAGTGTAACAATATGATGTCATCACAGTATTTGCACACTGAATTGTGATTGGTCGTTTTCCCCTCTTTCTGAATAATAAATTCAAAATCTGTATAAAAATCTGTAACCTTAAATGTTTTAATCATTGTAAAGTTACTTAAAAATTAATTTGAATTATAAGTAGATTATACAAATTTAATACACATTATTTAATTATTATACAATAATGAATGAAAATAAAACTTTTTTATAACTTTCGCACATATTGCATTCTTTAATAAAATTACACAATTTATTCCGCTTCTATTGTGATAACATATACAACATGTTTGTGCAATGTGTCAACAGCTCTTCAATTCATTTCAATGCAACTGATGAAATACCAAACTTGATCTTCTGGGAAATCAACATGCTGGCAAAAACATGAAATGTTCATGCCCAAACATTCATGCCAAAATGCTGAAGAGCGACACAATGCCGCTGTTAAACGGTAGCCAACTTCTTCATCCTTGAAGGGGAGCTTAAAATCGTTTTGACATTACGCCATTTAATATCACATCATTGTTTATGTCAAAGTGAACTTGGCTAGCGAGCTACTATGTTTGAAAAAAATATATACAATTAACACTAGATAATATCCCAGCAGCTGGGGCGCCAGACAAAAACGTATAATAAAATGTTTTGTGAAGTAAAATCACCTTTGTAACTTCTAGGTTAAAGGTGTAAATTTGCAGTTTATTTCCAAAATGTAATAGTTTTTACATGAAAAACGTGAAAATATCGTAAAATTACAGTTCTTTTTACAGTATAAAATGTTATTATTTTTGTATTTTTACAGTGGAGTCATAAAGAGGACAGAAAGTGAAGTGAGAGAGATAAGGGGGTCGGGCTGGGAAAGGACCTCAAGCTGGACTCGAACTCGGGTCGTCCGAAGTGCAGTTGCGCTACGTGTCTGGAGCACTGTCCACAGTGTGGTGGCCATGCGTTCAGTTCCAGCTTTATCCACTAGGGACAGATGTGCAACAATTTGGAAAGCAAAGTCTCATAAATGTTGTTTACATTCTGGTATGTCATTGATGAGAAGCCAACATATTTAACATACATGCAGGGGCGGAGGAGCGCAAATCTTTAAGAATTATGTATGTTGGGTGTTTTAATGCTAAGCTTTGATTCCCTGCAGGCTAACTAATGATTACAGTCTTGTGGTCTAAAACTCTCAGCAAGTCGACATGAGTGACGGCTGATCTAAGAACACAACAGAAACCTTTGAGCTTCAAAACAGAACGGATGTCAAAGCCCTATAAATGTTCAAGTGCAACCCTATAAAACGCCACAGACTAAGTTAAATAGCCGGATTAAAGCACCACTCTCTACCAGACGAGTCTTGAGTCAACATGTTTAGAGATCATTGTTCATCAAATGAAATCCATAAAGAAAGTGATGATTGTTCTTGACAGTTCCCACAGAAAATAATTCAGGCTGATGGCAGATATCTGGGGAGTGGTTTTATAGCATTTTGGTAGACTGAAGCTATTTTCAGCATTGTCCATTTGAAAGGCAAAGGAGGTGGTGGTGTTGAGTGCCATGCAAGCAGAAACATCACTGGACACTGATCATGGAGCATAAACATGTTATGCTTTAAGAGACGTAAAATTTTTGACGTAATTATAGTAATAGTAATATTCAAGTGTCAAGGTACATTAGATGTTTCATTAATAGTTTTTTAAGATCACTGTTGAAAAATTCTGTAGAAATTACAGTATTACTGGCAGCAGTTTGCCAGTAACTTACTGTAGATTTATATTTATCTCATTTATTGGCAACAGTTGGTTCAACGATAAATGAACATTAAACATTAATAAGGCTCCATCTTTACAGAAAACAAACTAGGTGCTCTAAGTTAAGTTACTGGCAAACTGCTGCATAACTACAGCAAAACATTTTACTGTGATTTATATATATATATACCATGAAAAAAATATTAAATATAGATTTCTAAACATCCTTTGCCATTGACTGTAAAAAATAAAAAATAATAGATAAAAATCACTGATGAGATCTCTCAGATGAATATCTCAGTTGTTTCTCCTGAACAGCAATGAGATTAAATGGAAAGCAGATTAAACTTTTGCTTATCTACCCTGTGTCTCTTCTGAGAAAGAAAACAAACTTATCTATTCTATTCTGTTTTATTTATATCTGTTCATGGACACGAATTTCTTCTTTTTATAATGTCACTCACCATGACTCAATCTAATGTATTTTATTATGAAGTATCCTGATGGGAATTCCTAGCTATTTTACGAGGTGGCTCATTTGTTTGAATTCTCATTCGTATGTTTTATTATGATTTGACTTTGCCCCAGTGACATTAGGTTTAATGGCGGGGTTAGGGGTTGCTTTGCCACCTTGTAAAATTTGTTCATTTTAGCGAAATTAGCCTTCGCGTCTGTGATTTTAGGGTTTGGGGTAAGGGGTTGCTTATAACCAGCTCGTCAAATATGTCTGACTGATATAAGGTTATGAATAATATGCACACATGTTCTGTATATTGAAAGTCGTGCTGAGTGACATGAAAAAAAGAGGGAATTTGTGTCCAAATCAATAGATTCTAAATTTCGTGACTCAACAATTTTCAACTTTATTAATGTTTTTATTTGAGCTATTATAAGTTTTATTTTATTTTAGTTATACAATCTACATACAATTCAGAGTTCCACATTTTCAACCATCTGTTTCTACTTTAGAGAAGAAACAACTGTAATACTTAAATAAAACACAGTTAGGAACTACTCTCCAGAGTTACAAAAAAAAAAACTCTTTGCAACAAAATTTTCTTTTGGGTTTGTATGAAGGAGTCCTAGAACTGCTCACATAGAGATACGACCATCAATGAGTCACATGAAAGGACAGAAATAAAAGACACTCTAACACATTTTTTTATAAAAGGTAAAGAAAAGCATAAAAAACGATATAAATAAATTTCATAAGTCACTCACCCTTGAGTTGTTCCAATCCCATATGACTTACTTTACTGAGTGAAGCAAGAGGTTTTTGGTTGAATGTTCTTTCAGGTTCAAGTAGTGAACATTCAAGTCCAACTAATTTATTCCCCATCTTCTAAAGCCAATTCTTTGAGGAAAGAATAGACCGAAACGTAGAAGTGGCGAGTCACAACCGGATATGAGACACAATGACTATTAATGTTGTTGACATTAACGCTGTGACATGTCTTTACATGCCATTTTTGAATGTACATGAAAGCAAAACACATTTGATTGATTTTCATCAGTTAAGGGGTTATTTATTAACTGTATAAAGAACATAGCGCACAAGTGTTTTTTGGGTGAACTGTTTCTTGAAATCTCACTTTTAAGCAGAGGAAACTATTTTGTGTGGTCTACAGTAAATACTAAACAGGAATACATCTCAATGGTTTGTGTTTACATTTCAGTGAAATGAGAGCGTTGTGGTTTGAATAAAACGTGAAGAGCCACTGTAGCTGGATATCGTAGGAAACCTGAACAATTTTTCATTCCAGCCCAGTTAATCACCTCTGTTAGTTTATCATCCATTATGAAGATAAAGAGACAGACCTCCCTCTCTCTAATGGGAGGTCACATTGAGCACTGGCCAAAGGACAGAGAGCAGGTGAGGCTGGATAGAGAGCCGCTGTGATGTAAACACCAGAGTGGAGGAAATCGCTGTGATGGAAGCCACAAGTGCTGGTTTACAGCTGTGCACGGCTAACATCTGCACTTAGAAAAATAGAGCACTCAGAGTCTGCTGTACTAATATTGTCTGCTAATGAAATAACTCTGAGCAATTAGAGCTTACAAATATTTGGATGATGCATTTACAAGTGATAAAAACACTGGGCCTATAATAACCACCACATTAGAAAGCAAAACAATAACAGCATAAATAGAAAAAGAACGTGCAACATGTCTAACATATGACAAGGCAACATCTGTAATAGACTACACAGTTTAGATGGCACTCAGTAAGGAAGCGTTAATAAAACATAATGAGAAACTTCTATATAATGTGAAACAGAGAGCAAACAGCAATTGTTAGTTATATTGTTCTTTGTTAGTAGGAAGATATTTTACTGCCCAAGTAAACATGTATATAAAACTTCATTCAACTCAAATGGGTCCTGGTTTACCTACAACAATCATCATTGTCAAACTGTACTGTTGTACATATTTTGATGGAGCGTATTTCTGACTGGTGTAAAAAGAAAAAAAACTAACTTTACAACAAGGTTGTATACAAATATCATGAACTAACAATGAAGAAATGTCTACAGCATTTATTAATCTTAAGTTTTTGTTCATTTCCATGTTTACTGATACACTTATCAAACATTGTAACTGTTATCAGTTAATGCACCATACAATTAACATAAATAATTGAGAAAGTTGTTGTCAAAAACTTTACAGTCTTTAATGCTAAATTCTAAATTAAATACAGAAGAATTTTCATTTAAGCTACAAACACGTGATTTCTTCTTTTCTTTTGTTCTTAATTGATTAACATTAGTCACAGCAGCAGCAGGTTTAAGAATGCGGCGGCCCCTTGAAGAGCTGCCGCTCTACGCAGATCTGACGACTTTTTCACAACTCTTTGCATTCATTTGGGATTTTATTTATCACGTTGACGTCTGTGCTTACGAAACTAGACAAAACGGACTTAATGGCAAAATCTTGTGTGTTTTTGTTCATTCAAGCATGAAAAAGAACTTAATAGCTACTGGTGCGCTGTCTGAGAGATTCTGACCGAGATTTACTGACGCAGCCTTTAGCTGTGAGTGACTGTATACGCGTTAAAGTTGACAGTTCTATTAAATATGTTAAAACAAGTAAATGTAGGACCTATGTGAAAAAGAATGTTTATTTAATGTGTCTAACCAATTCACCACACTGACAACCTGAGATCTCATAATAAACATTGTATAGCGACCGCCATTTTGTCGCTTAGAGGGATTTAAAAGCTGACGCGTTCCATAGTCAAAAACATGATGAGATTTATTGCTGGTTGCGGTCTGGTACAAGATGATGATGAAAACAAGAAAATACAATAACTTCACATAAACTATAAACTGTGCTAAATTATAACTTAAATGTAATGTATGAGAAGTTGATATGATGTCACGGACAACAGAAAGTGAGCGTCCCATCTACTTACCCCCTAACTACCTCAATACAACACACAAAACTGGCAATTAAATACACTTACACCCGTGACAGGAAGTGACATTTCCAAAATAAAAGACAATGTGAAAATCTATAAAAATAAATGTGGCCAAACAATTGTGGCCAAATGTGTGTTTACTGGGCCAAACACAGATGTCAACATGAGTTCAAGAGAGCTATATAATTAAAAATGAAAGTTTTACAAAACTGGCGATTGTTTAAAGAATTTATTATTTTTGATTAAATAACTTCTTATTTCTTTTAAACATTTCCTTGTCCAAAATATGTCTAATAAAACATATTTTTAGAACATACGTGTGCACCGGCAACTTCTCCAGAAACATAAGAACATTGTGGATGGTAACTGAAAGGTTACTGCTTCGATTCCTGTTTGGATAAAGCTATAGTGATGTTCTTGACAAAGACACTTAACCCCCGAAATGCTCTTGCTTTTGATGATATGACGCCAACGTTACGGAAACGAATTCAAGTGGCTCTGGTCGTGTGGCGATAAAAATCATTCTATAGACTACAGATAAAAGTTTTCCTGTGAAATTTTTGCAGATCTGACAGTGATAATCTCATTTATCACACAAAACCTAGAGTACATTCTCTGGAAAGGCTGATTATATCTAAAGATGATCTTCAACCGACTCGAGCGATAAAGTCAGATTTATGGTGATATTGTGTTGCACACGTGGCCAGACAGCTCGTGTTAGTCCTATTGTGAACATTATGAAACAGATGTTTTTGGTATCAGTGTGGAATCTCTTTGTCATGTGAGAATATGATAACAGATTTATAATTATCTTAAAATAAGACGTTAATAAGGCATTTCTTCAGTTCAAATTAATCTTTAAAAACTTTTTGGACACTATTGTAGTGATGATAAAGAATATTTCCAAATTAAACATCTGTTCTGCTTTAGCAACATTTTGTACTGTATTTCTCTAAGTCGACAAATATTCAGATTTATGCTTTGTTTCTGAATTCGGAGTAATGTTTAGAAAGGATCCTTCTGGCTTTTTCCGAGTAAGCACACATTTGTGCAGCCAATTAAATCAGATGGGCCTAGAAAACCAACAGGCCGAATACACAAGATGCTTAATAACACAACAAAAAAACTATCTGCATGACCCAATGCATTAATTCAAATAAAACCAAACATTAAGATTGGTTAAACAAAATCTCAGTCACATTCATTTACTGCATGACTGAATATCATGGTGCTCCCGTAAATCAGTTTGCAGAAATGTTAGCGTGTCTCTCCAGGGATTACAAGCTGATAAGACGGCTTCTCAAGAAGAAGTCAGCTTTCAGGGCTAAATAAAAATACCTAAGAAACGACATGTTTTCAAGACCAGTCGGGAAGTAAAGCCCTTCAAAAGCCATAGTCTCACCTGTGGGGAGACATGCCTCATCATTTTCCGCAGACGTTGCATCCCATATGCGTGTTGGGATGGGAGTATATTGTGAGTGATCAGATTTGGGACTTTGGTTTCAGTGTATTGGATTCTCCACACTCAGCACTCTGTAAATTATTCAGGACGGGCTTTCTTTAGTTTTATAACACACTTCATAAATTTCTCACGCCGGGTTTAACGTCAAACTAAACAAACTCATCTTTTATATGGAAACATGAATGATTTGGGCTGTTTGGACAAGGAGTGTAATTACAGTCCTAATGAATCAATGCTTTATTAACGTTGAAAATCAGAAGTGAGTTAAAGAAGACAAACACTGGCTACGCTAACACCACAAATATGTTAATGTTTACTACAGCTGGGAAACTCTCGGCGTGATATGCCCGAACAGCTGAAATTCCATTGCACATATTCTCTAAAGTACTAGCTGAATTTGTATTAAAGTGATATGTTGTCTAACAAGCAGGGTTGCCAAGTCCACGGATTTCCCATGTAATTGAGATTGCCGCTAGTTGTTTTTTATTTCAAAGGTTAATGGTGGACAGATATTATTCAACATGTCATTCTTAAGTTAAGTTATTTATGAAAACAAAGTGCGTTCATGATTATTACTATAAAGGGATTTTCATGAAGAAACTGTGTGTAATGCATAAGTGAGCGTAACTTAAAAAAAATCGATTTAATATCATTTAAGTTCAATTGACTCATTAAGCTCATTTGATTTAACTTAAAAATTGAAGGCAGCTGAAAATGGTAATTTCTGTTTTTACAGTGTGGTTATGCTATGCAGATCTGGCAACCATGCGCACAAGAGAACAACAAAGTCTAGATATAATGTGAATGGTGTATCTGAATATGCTTCATAATAGATATGAACAATGTGTCATAATTTCTACAAATAAACAATTGTTACAGAATTTAAAAAATGAAGGATACGTCTATCACAGCTGCACATGCAGCGGTGCCAAATATTGCCGCCCTATGACGCCTGATCCGTTACTTACCAGAGGGAAGGATAATACTTAAAAAAAACAAAAATGTTGAATATTCTTTCATCATTTATTCACCCTCTTGTCATTCCAAACCTGTGACTAATTCTTCTGCACAACACGAAAGAAGATATTTTGAAGAGTGTTGATAACCAAACAACACAGACACCCATTGACTTCCATTGTATGAACACAAAACCAATGAGACATTTCTCGAAATATCTTCTTTTGTGTTTCACAGATGAAAGAGTCATATACAGGTTTTGATTGACATGAAGGTGAATAAATGATGACTATCTTTTTAACAGTAGATGAAGCATGCCTATGTTGCAAACGCTGTGTTGCGTAATTCTTACGTCATCGGACTCTTAATGATACACTATTAAAATCAATCTTCAAGCGTTTCTTTTCTTTTATGAGGACGAATATGCTCTAAAGTAAGTAAATGTAAGCTTTAGACGTCATTAGCTGAGGCATCTATTTCATCATGTCCATTATGTTAAGTAGATGGAGGACGTCAATAACTCTGTCCATCACACACCCACTACATACCATCACCAGCTGACATCATCAGCTATAAATCTTCATTCTTTATCAATGGATATTTCATTCTTTGCGAGTGTACATCTGTGGGGAACCAGCCGAATAAAAGCCCCACTGTCATTATAATTAAACACACTGTTATACAGGCCCATGAATATCATATCAGCATGCCAGCAATAATGGAGAGAAACTTTTACATTCTCTGATATCACAAATGTTTCTAAAAGATCAACTCCTCTAATACGAATAGATAAGATTGAAGAGATTTGGTTAGAATCTAGCTGTTGGTGTGGCAATCTCTTTTATCACAGAGCAGTCAGAAACTGCCGATTCGGACCCTTGACGCAGAAGAATGATGCCTGTGACGCACAAGAGTCCCGGGTCGATGCTAACTGTTTTGGGTCTGCTGAGACAGTAGGCGTTTCGACTTTAAAACGCTGAGTGAGGTTTTCACTCGTATCTTCCAATGCACTGAAGTATGGGATTAGATTTGTGCCAATAAAAATGAACGCAAACTTTTAAAATACGAACAAAAATATACAATGAGAAAGAAAAAAAACACTCTGATAACGAAAACAATAAACTCGATTGTAAGATGTAACATTGTTTTCAAATTAACTGCATTTTTTAAAAATAGTTTTCAAAGTTTCGCTTTTGCAAATAATGGTTTATGAATTCGCTGCTAGATTTTTCAATTGCGCTTCCCAAGTTTTCGTTTTCGCTTCTCAAATTTACGTTCGCCTTTCTGGCTCAACCCTCACGTGAGGGCGGGACTTAAGGGCACTTTACTCTCATTGGCTAGTGAGATTTGGATTGACAGCTCCCTGACAAGGAAGTCGATACAGAAGTCAGTGCAGCTGCAGCGGATTTTAGAGAGCGATCTGCATGCTGTTTTGTATTGTTTTCAGTGTTTTTGAAGTTGGTTAGTCATGCGTCCGAGCGTCTTGCTCATCATTATTCTTCTCACCCTTAGGTAGCCTAAATTAATGTAATTCAGATAATAAAGAAAATCGCTACAAGTTTTATTCCTGCACAGTAGGCAATTCTGTCTTTATTTAACTCGTTCAATATTCGTTTTATTTTTTGTCATGTATTATTTAGTATATAGACTATAAAGATTATTTACTTAACCACTAACGAACCAAATGCATCATAACATTCAATAAGAAGAGATGTTACAGATTATTGGGTAGTGAGAAATTAACAGGGTAAATAAAAACATTGTTGCATACTGTACAGAAATAAAACTTTTAGCCATTTTATTATCACAGTTTACATTAATGTGAGGGTGACTTTTGTGTCCAGTTGAGGAGGATGATGATGATGAAGCTTTCTGCATACAGTCTTATTTTAATGCATACTCTATCTTTCCTTTAAAAATCATGGTGAATATATTATGCCCCTTTCTTTACATACACAGAAAGTACACCTCATAAAATAGTATTAATACATTCAAATGACATTTATATATTTTAAACATTGCTACAACAAAACAAATTCATAAGGTGACACAATTGGAGGTCTTTAGGATGTTTTATTAATTTAGTCTGCTCCTTGCAAACAACTCTTTCAGTATGTATCAACACCTACATAAAACAGGTTAAAAACAAGCAGAAAAGAGAGACTTTAAAAATATATAAACATCTAAAGGTAGAAACAATACATGAAATTCCACCACGATTATCATCTATAAATAATAAAGATGAACTGAGAACATAACACTTTATTATACTATCTCCTCAAAACTCACTAGGCATCTCATTTTCCGGATGTTAATGTAATTATAGACTGCTGTCTTTACAGCCTCCAAACACACAGTTGTATGTGAATGGCTATGCTATCCTGTACTCGACGTTGGCTTGTTATGTGGCATGACTGAGAGAGCCTGGACGCGTGTTTCCCACTCCAAGTGCGTGTGAGTTGGCGAACCTCTGATATACTAACAAAAGAAGAAGGTAATTTAAGTACAAACACTAAAACAAAACCATACTGAGTCACAGACAACCGCATGCAGATCGCTCTTATCCGCAACACTCATTTCACTATCGACTTCCTTGTCAGGGAGCTGTCAATCCAATTCTCACTAGCCAATGAGAGTAAAGTGCCCTTAAGTCCCGCCCTCACGTGAGGGTTGAGCCAGAAAGGCGAACGTAAATTTGAGAAGCGAAAACGAAAACTTGGGAAGCGCAACTGAAAAATCTAGCAGCGAATTCATAAACCATTATTTGCAAAAGCGAAACTTTGAAAACTATTTTTTTAAAATGCAGTTAATTTGAAAACAATGTTACATCTTGCAATCGAGTTTATTGTTTTCGTTATCAGTGTTTTTTTTCTTTCTCATTGTATATTTTTGTTCGTATTTTAAAAGTTTGCGTTCATTTTTATTGGCACAAATCTAATCCCATAGTGAAGGCTATAAATATGTAGACAAACAGATATATAATCTTTATATTTGATTTCAAATTCAGCAGTTCTGATAAAGATGAACTAGAATTTCAACATATGCTTTCTATAGGAAGGAAATGAAGCCAGAGAGTTAATCGATAGTGGCAAAAGAAAGTTGAAATCAGCTTGTTTTTCCTGCAAAGTCATTAGAAAGGAAGCGTTCAGGAAACTGCAGCACAGATCTATCATATAACTCGCTTGTGTCAAAGGTGAAGCGGAACTGCAAAAGACCAAGCAAAGGTTCACCAAACAAGTTTCCCAAACTTGAGAAACCGACAGTCATGGCGTAAACTCATGGCATGAAATATGTTAGTATCTGGGGTTAAAGTGAAAATTTCATTTTCGTTGAGATGAATGATAGCACAGACAGATAGATCTTTCGATATTATAGACTTCCTCTGAATGTTAAAAGCTTCACATTTACACTTTTAGTCAAATTCCAACTATAAATCTGCATGTATAACACATTGGAATAGGAAGCAAATTCAAAACTATATTTCAACTCCTGCTTCTGAGAAGTCAGTTATTGCAATTCTTTACATCATGGCCATTTTATTTGCACTTGTAATGTGTTCATTAAAAAAACTAAATTCAACAGTTTCCAGTTTCTCATACATTCACAGTCAATGCCAGAGCCAAGTTTGACCAAGTTTCAACAGACATACTCCCATGAGTGGAGACATTAACAGACAGGTTTTCAGACTCTCTCATCATTTCCTAATGTGTTTTCTTCCTAATTTTCAGCTCTGACGAATTCAATCCCTTTTGTAATTTATTGTCCCCTCACAAGATGAAATAACTAAGTGCACCTGTATTTAAACTAGCAGGATGTCTGTTAAGTGACTCCAAATGGCCATTAGGGCTGGAATAAATATTATTACAAAGAATTTGGTACATCTGAGACGTTGCGGTGTACAGAAGAGATTGTTTTGCAACTTCTGTGTCACGATTTAATTATCAGCACATTGTTCTGAGCATAGACATACATGGATGCCACACAGTAACATTTACATTTCTCAGCCAATGTCAATGGTTTACACACTGCAAAAAATCGCTTTCTTACTTTTATCTTGTTGGACAGATTTTGTTGCTCATTTTTAGATTTTGTTGCTTGTTGCTCTTTTTTAGCACAAATTCACTTAAATTTAATATATTTGGTCTAAAAACAAGTCTTATTTTCTTGGTCATTTTGCTCATCAAGAAAATTCATCTTGATTCAAGAATTTTTAGACATTTGTACTGGAAAACAAGACAAAATTACCAAGTAAGAAAGTCATTTTTTGCAGTGCAATCTATAGACACATAAACAAACGTTACAGCGCATGCTAGCTTTTGTGGCCCAAACTTAACAGCCGGTACATAACCGCAAAGAGTCCCTGCAGATTATTTTTGATAACAAGCAAAAGAAAGTAAAAGTTTAAAGTATGTCTAGTCAGTATTACTACCAGTAGAAGAACCGTTACTCGGCTAAACTTAAATGCGACAAGTTACACGACCCATTCAACTAATTGTTTATTTAATCAATATACAATCAAATTCAACAAATTGGTTATTTAATACAATACAAGAAAATATTAATATAAATTAAATAACATATAAATAGATATATTATTAGCCATTGGCCAGATCGATCAAACAGACATGCATCCGATGAATATTAATATTTTTTATTTTTGTGGGTTATAAGAAATTGTGAAACCACATGCATGTCAAGCTTTAAAAGCTCCCCCCCCCAAAAAAAAGCAGCTCACTTCTATACGGCAGTCTTGCCCTCTCCAAAATGGCGGCACCACTGACACGCATCACAGCAACGGGCCAAAGTGCTCAATGCAGCATCTTCCTGTAAGTTTGTCTGTAGTTTTGAGGGTCCAGATGATGACAAAAATGCTAACTATGCTTATTAATGCTTTTCACCTCAGTTGTCACTTTTTTATCTTAGTGGTTGTAAACACAGAATACGCCAAAGCAAACAAATGAACCTCCAGGATTCGTGTTTTTCACTTGTTCCAGCCAAATAAAGTGCAAACAGCTGGTTCTTACATCGCATTAATCATTGAAAGCGTCTCAGTAACCGCTGTGCTAATCACCTGTAAATACGCTCCAGTGAATTCAACAAACCGCTAATAAAAATGCAGCACCTTGGAACAGTCTTCCTACTGGATATAATGGGGCTGTACTGGTCTTTCCAGCTCTGACTTTTCCCTCAGACATCAGAGTTCTTTGCCAGGCAAGACCACCCCTAACACCAGTGATTATAAATACTCCCTTAATAAAACAAATAGAAACTGCTCTAATGGAGGCTCAAACCCGGGATGAAGTTCTTTCTTAAGTTGTTCAAACTCATCAATTCAGCTCCATTATATATTAACTGTAACAGGTTTAGTGTAGGCTACCTATATAAATAAGGTGAACACCATGTTTTAAAATACGATGTTGGACCTCAAACTGTCTCACAATAATTATTCTGAACTTTTGAATAGTCTCCATTGGCTGTTCTTGTACTATTCGTCTTTCTGAACATCTTTTATTTGCTTCAGAGAAGATGGAGCAGGAGACCTGCTAACTCTTCTCATAATTGTGGAGACTAATTTCCCATGCACCACAATGTTTGCTTTTCCACATATAGCCACACTACACAATAATAAAGTCACAATAATAACCCCTATAACAATGGGTGTTCATATTATTTGCCAAACCTCTGTAAACATGAATGTTTGTTTGGGTGTAATGGATTACTGTTCGATTGAAATAACACTCCCCCCTTTAATTTAACAAATTCCCCTTTAATTTATGAATGCATTAAAACAATATTACATTTAAACATAAAATTTACTTGAATTTGTGTTATATATTTTGAGCATTTGTTATTTGTTTTTAAATACAAGTACACTGTAAAAAATAAAAGTTGGTTTAACTTACAAATTTAAGTAACATGGCTACCATTTTAATGCAACTTAAAAACATTTAAGAGTTCAAATAAAGTTTTAAAGAAATTTTTCAAGTGGTTTATTTATGTTGTAAGAATTACTAATGATTCATGCAGTTACGTCTTAGATATTGTAATTAGTTACTTATGTACAATGTTGGCAATATTAATAAATAGCTTTTTTGAAGTAACTTCCATTGTAGTATGTTTTCACTGCAGGATCTGGGGACTAAAGTTTAAATGGTTTCAGATACTTTGCATTCATACTGGGTAATAGCGCCACCTTGTGGATATAATAAAAACACCGACCTGGAAAATTTCTATTGAACACTTTGATACAACTTAAGTTGCTACAATATTACAATTTCACATTTTGGTGAATTGCCTACAAAAAAGCTCTTACCTCTGTTTCACACATTGTAAAATGGAAAAGCAAATTGTGCGTACATTAAATTAAATGGTATTTTTACTTTAAAATAATAAGTGACATAAAAACAGTATACTTAGCTTAAGCCAGGACTAGGCCTTAGTTAAATTAGGATATTTAAGTCATTAAAACAATACTGTGCGCATCTTAAGACCAAACAATAACACAGATATATGTATGTCAGTGCAAGTTGTGTCAGTAATATGGTGCAATGACTCCTGGTAGTCTTAAAGTGGTAGAATTTATAAAACTGAACGATTGAGAGATTGTTTCAAGTGTATTCTCAATACATTTATTTAAGCAATATACAATATAAACATCAAATACTAGGGGACACATAAGAGATCACAGCTTTGGGGGTCCTGTTATTCTCCAGCCCTCCATTTTTCCAACCTTGGTAAGCATAGCCACCGTTCCCAGACCAAAGCATGCTGTGGTACCTGTGAGAGCACTGTGTGCTAAAAAAAACAACAACAACAGAGCACTTCAGACAGAGCACATTTTTTTGTTAATGAACTTTGGACTGGACTGCTATGTTTGATATACTTACTTCGTGCCCCGAGGAAAATACCTGAAGCACATCCACCAATGAAATAGTTAGTTGGGTCATCAGGTTTATCTCTGGCCTGTGCGCTTAGACAAGTGGCCATTCCAAAGATGGCACCCATAGCGGCTGAAAAAACAAAGCATCACCTAAATCTGCCTATATAATAACTGTAGACAATTTTTTTAAATGTTATTCTTTAACATGTGTCATCTGATTGAACCAACGGTATAACTATTTTATCTACTCATAAGACTTGTGTTTTAAAGTTTAAAATTGTAAAGAGATTATCACAGGAGATCACAAACAGAAATATCTGATGAATCTTACACCAACACAAATTGCAATTTTAAGACTCCTTTGACTCCTTTCTCATTAGGTATTTGACTCTTACCCATGGTGACGGTGCCTGATGTTGCTCTGGTCAGAGCCTCAACGGCTGTCTCAGGCTGATACGCCACTATGTGGTAGGCAGAACCGACCAGCCCTGCAGAACAACAACAATAACAGCATTACAGCTTATATGATTTTGCATTTTAAAGTAAACTATGTATAGTCATATTTCTATAAGCTCTTCTCCTGACCACTACAGCATCAGAGCCACGTATTAATATTTAAGAAGCTCAACAGTAATGAAACAAATACATATAACTCAGTGACAGCAGCACAGGAGATCTGTGCGTGAATAAAAAAGGAGAACATGTACTGACGATGTAACTGGTTAACAAATAGACAGCTTTAAATAGAAACATTGATGAAAATATGAAACGAAAATGACAATGTGCATTGTATATAAACTAGCTAGCGTCCGACCTAGCAACTTAGCTTTAAGCGCACACAAACAGACTATCTGTTTAACAACTAACTTAGAAGACCAGTTAGAAACTCTATAGCAAAAATATCCATCAGACTGACCTATAGCAGTCGCTAATTTTGTGGTGATCCATGTTTTCTCAACGCAGTCTTTGCCCTCCTCTAGATCCCAGTACCCCATTACTGCCCGAGCATCAAGGACACGACTGAAATATCGCGAGAGTTGGAGCTCTTCTTTCCTGGGCTGTTTTGAATGTAGTTGATGTACGTGAAGGATGTCCTGCCCCCTCCAGGCTGAAAGTACAACGCCCGACTTTTTTGTTTTGTTCATTATGCGTTGTCTATTAATTAAAAACGATATCAAATGATAATGTTAAAAGTGAAATGATCTATTACAGAGCCTATTTATCAATGATCTCTCATGACAAAATGCAGAGAAAAGTAACAAAACTATAACCAGATCACAAACGAGTTCAAATAGAACAGAATACAATAGAAGATTGTTTTGTTCTTTAGAATAGACTGTGTAATAATTAGACATCAGTACAAATTAAGCAATGAAAACAGACATTATATTTAAAAACGAACATTATAAAGGCAAGACATATATACAAAATAAACAAGGAAGTACAAAAGGTAAAAAAATTAGTTAAATGTTAATAGTCTATATATTCGATACTGAGGCATTAAGCTACATCTCGGAAGAGAAAGAAAAATAATATTATAGATTTTGGTCATGTAAATGCAAAAAGTATTATCTACTGTCTTCCTTACCAAAATTATTTATTGCCAGGAAATTACCACAATCTACAATTAATCGAAATGTTACTAAACAATGTTAATAAAATACCAAATATAATGTAACGTAATAAAACATGCCCTATCACAAAAGTTACTCGAGATGCACAGGCTTACAAGAGACAGCTTTAC
The DNA here is from genome assembly GCA_026939265.1 of Oreonectes daqikongensis. Taxonomy (NCBI): domain Eukaryota; kingdom Metazoa; phylum Chordata; class Actinopteri; order Cypriniformes; family Nemacheilidae; genus Oreonectes; species Oreonectes daqikongensis. The sequence continues at coordinate 2,616,168 of JAOTQM010000085.1, read as the reverse complement.
ATTTTGAAAATGTGCATCTTTTCTTTATCAAAAGCAAAAGTAACAACGGCCCACGAAAAATCATATATTCTTATAATCTTTAGATTTTTCCAAAATATTTTTATAAACTAGAAATAATTATTTAAAAAAACAATATGCATTGAAAATCCATTCATATAATATTTAACAGTGTACTATTGTTTGTACAGTATTTGCTCGGCTATGATTGGTCGGCTGCCGCAAGTTCCATTTCCGGGTCAGCAGCTACAGGTTGCTGTTGAAGTTGGTGCCGATGACACGTCAGCTGGCTACAAAACAACTACAAATCACCACACTTTAATATAACAGTGTCATAAATCTCCGCGCTGCATTTCAAAACACATCCTCATGAAAAAGCCTCTAGAGGCGCGCGTGACGGCGCTGTAGCATCATGCACGCGAGTTTATTCAATCCGAACACTTCCGAACAGTCGAACCAACACAGGAAATATGATCTGCCCACGAGCGCTGAATAATTGTGCCTAAGAGAGGTTAGACGAACGGTTCGCGTTTAACGCATATTGAGCAGCAGACATCGGGGACATGTCGTCACCGTCGCCGGTGCAGATCAGAGAAGCGAACGCGCATCTGGTTGCGCTGCACGGGCGCGTCACCAACCTGGAGCAGAAGCTGGAGGACGCGGAGAAAACCGTGCGGGAGCAGGCGGAGAGTCTCATCCGCAAAGATGAACAACTCAGAGCTGCCACGCAAGATATCACAGAGGCCAAGGACAAGTGAGGAAAAGCATCTATACACACATTAGATTTGTTGTAGATATGTTGTGTATTGTCTCTTTAATATGAAAAACATCGATACAAAAGATATGTAGCTTATGTATATCACATCAGCTTATGATCTTTGTACTTTTTATATTTGTAAAATTTATGTTGTTTTAATATGTATTTATTGAATCTTTTTTCATAGCATTTAGTTTGAAAAATTCTTAGTTTACAACTACTTTCTCTTTTTTTTGTTAAAGAGAGATTTCCTTTCTCCACGAGAAGCTTTGCCAATCGGAGGAATCCATCCATAAACTTAACCAAACCATTAAGGAGAAAGATTCCCTAATTGGACAATTACAACATCGATGCCAGCTGCTGGACAACATCTGCAAAAGCCGCCCATTACTGGACAGTATGCTGGCACAGATAGCCGAGGCTGAGAGAATGGGGCCTGTTAGTGACTTGGGTAAGCCCACAACAAACAGCTCTCTCACAGATGGAGAGTCCAACTGCAGCCCCAGCTGCCTTTCCAATCACAAAGACTTCTCACTCAGCGAGGATGACTCCGATCAGGAATTAGATGGGGTTGTGTTTGGGACCACCGTATGAGTATCAGTTGAACTAGTTCTTGTCTCAGGTTTAGCGGCCTGTGTGTCTTGATGGTTACAAATAATTAAATGTCTGATCAGTTGGTAATGTACCCATTGTACCATAGTGCAAGGTACTGCAGTAAGTAGGAAGTGAGTGTATTCTTATTTTGGCAAAATTTTGCCCTAATCTGGTTTATTCTAAACCTATGAGCAAAATGATGCGAGTATGCTGTCTGTACAGCATATTTCAGATTTCTGCTCTAGAGTCTACAACTGACAAAATGCAGTTGCTTTTTATTGTTATTTTGGTTTATCTCCCCTTTTAACTATTTGCAAATGCTCTGACACGTTGCTGACTTTTTGTGTCTTATGGATTTATTTAATAATGTGAATCATTTTTTTAATTATGTCAGAATAAACTGCAATTTAATGTTACAGTTTGAGAAGGAACATGATAGAAAAACATTCATGAATGTTGAGCTGATTTGGACATTTCTCCATGTTTGAATATCATTTACTACCAGTTTTTGGACAATTTTAACAGCCATTGATAATCTACACATCATGCATGCTGATGTAAATCCGGTATCATCTGTTGTATGCCACATGTTACTAACTGAGCTTTTTTTTTTTTTTTTAAATCATTATGCTATTAAGCTTATATGAAGCTCCAGGAGTTGCTTTACCCTCACATTTTGAAATTTACTAAATTTTTCCACTTAAATTGTCCTTTGTCCCCAGTTGCCTTATTGGTGCTGGGATTGAAACTCAAAAGTTACAGGATGGGAATCAACTTCTAAAAAACGGTTACTGAGATACCCACCAAACATTGTGTCCTTGTGCAAAGCACTGAACCGCAAGACTGCTGATAAGTGACAGTGATGTCATCATAGTTGTGTACACCAAATGAACACTGTAATTTATGGTGCATTGTATATAATTAAGTGATCTATGCAGTGATCTTGATCTGAGAGCATCCCAAAATAGTCCTCCACAGGGAGCGATTTCCAACAAGGATAAGGTTACTGCTAATGGTGGTTAAAAACCGACAAAAGTCTTGCTTTTGTTCTCTGTTCAATAGTTTTATAGCCATGTCAGTGAGAAGAATGATGAACGAACCATATTATGTACGACAACTCTGTACATTTGCTGTTATTTCAGTTTTGTTGATATGATAGATTTTTCTCTACATTCATTTTGTTTATTTAATTCGACTTAGCAAAAATAAGTCTATGCAGGTCTGTTATATTTTGCCATATTTATTTATATCAAGCTATGTGGATAAACCGTTTACAAAGTGCAACTAATGTATTGAATGACTTGGATTTTACCGACAATGGGGCATTATTGTTGTAGTTTATGTACAGCTTGTATGTCCAGTTTATCATTTGTCCTGTTAAGATATAGTGGTTACGCAATATGTTAGTTTTAAGAGTTACATGTGGTTCTGCATTGCAGCATGGTAACTACATATTGGGGCATGTCATATCAGTCTTGCTGATGCCCTGTACAGAAGTGTGTATGCTGTATTTTTCTCTACGGATAAAGTAAAATGGTGCCTAAAGACTCTTGGTTATTTGGTCAATGGATTTATTCTAAAATAAATAAATTATTTTGTTATTCATCAGTACCAAGTTTTAATTGTGTAATGTTTCCTCAGATGCTCAGTGAGTTCAGATATTATTGCTAACCATACTTCAAAAGAGATAAAAGAAGATAATTCACCCAAAAATAAACATTGTCATTTTTTCACCCTCATGCCATTTAAAACCTTTGTATTACTCTTTTCAGTTAAACACCAAAGAAGATATTTTTAAAAAGTCTAAGTGGTTTTGTATCCATACATTGGAAGTCAATAGTGTCGTTGTCGTTTAGTTACCAACATTCTTCAAAATATCTTTTGTGTTCTGCAGAAGAAAGTCATACAGGTTTGAAATGACATGAGGTTTAAATTAATACTAATTTGCACAAAAGATGCAGATATTTAATTTAGAAATTAGTAAAGCTTTATTGATGTTGAATACAAATCTTTATTCAGTTATTTATTCAGACATTTTTTACAATAGACTTTTTCATGAATAGGAAATGTTATATTTGATGAATTAATTATATGTTGCATTAAAAGTGCTAGAAATTTGCACTGCAGAATACAGTTATGATGACACAGCAGAAGAACAGATAACAAACCGTAATGGTGGCTGGGGGGGGGGGGGTCACTGGGGTAGCAGCACCCTTCCTCTACCAATACAGTTGTGAAAACCTTTGGTCCCGTCAGGGCCGACAGGCTGGCGCACTACCAGGACACTCAAGGATCTTGTTAGATGGTTGGGTGACACAGAACTGCCCATTTCAGGCTGAATGACCTGGGCAGCATGCTTACGTTTTTGGACCCACGGGCTGCTCACGAACCCAGTGTCATCTGGCGAGAGATCACCTGAGCTCTTGTATCGACTAAAGGAGGAAGTAACAGGTGCAGTGGGCGTGCTGCAGAAATGATGCGTGGCCAAAGGCGAAGACACATGACTGCATGGAAAAAGCTTGCGAGGTAGGAGGGGGCTTCCTACAGGACTGCCAAGGGGATTCCTGTAGGGGTCGGAACGGAAAGTCGATATCCGCGGGATCGCGAGGGGGCTGCCGTAAAGGGCCTGTGGGCGAGAAACTCTGCGGTTGGGTCGGGGCGACGCAGGGGCAAAATCAGACTCGGAGGAGCTGTAAAGAGCCGAATCCTCCAAGGAGTAAAAAAGCTTCCTAGGTTTTCTGCTGGGCTTTTTTAAACTGTCATTGTCAATATGCTCCTCATATTCTTCCTCTGCTAGGCTTTGGCTCCACCCTGGCTTACGAGTTCCACGGCTACCCAGCAGGGCCACACAGATGCCTCTCCCTCCCTGCAGCTGTTCTTCTGCTTTCAGGGCTTCGTAGGCCTTGCGTGCCCCTTCCAGATACTCGTACTCCACCACAGCACACACTTTACGCCCCAGTTCCATGTGTTTTTTGCTATAACGTTTCAGCTCTGCAGGGATCTCTTTTCCCGGGCGTACGATGCGGAGAGAGGAAATGGTGCCGAATGGGGAAAACACCCGCATTGCCACTTCCATGATGCCTAACTGCTCTAAACCAGGTGACCCGCTCACCCCATCTTTGACTGGGGAAACACCATCCAGGAAGTTCCAGGCCAGCAGCAGCTTGCTTGTTGGAATGCACAGAAGCCAGTCGGGCATCGGGGTCCTTCGCCGCACCTTGGTACCGGTCTCGTTCACTTCCAGGTACTCAGAAGTTTGCGCAGCTGCCAGCGTGGTCCGCCAGTCACGAGTGAAATCTCGAATCTATCGAAACAGATGATGTTTTACAATTACGTCATATTGGTGGAAGATAAATCAACTGAGCTCACCTTTTTGAATGATGTCAGTAGCTTCAAACTGACATAGCCCATTTTATTTCTTTGGACATGTTTTAAGAGAAAAGCATCATCTGACAGATTCTGATCAGAAAGGTAGTTCTCAAGCTGGGTGGCTATTTTTGCTTTCAAATCGCTATTTGGCGGAGTCCAAAGTTCATCCTCAAAGCATTCCTCCTCAAATACCTCTGTCAATTCAGTTGAACTCCTGCTCAAAAAAAGTTGTATTCATTTATTTAATTATTATATATATAAAAAATGTAAAAAGTTTTTATATAATGAATGTTTCACATTAAAATACAGGCTACTTCAAATATCATAATATTTAACCAGTGTCTTACCCATCAAAACTATCATTCAGCCCATCATCATTATATGAAAACAGCCCTTTCGGCAGCTGAGGTGCTGTGTCCTCACAGTGGAAGATATCGGAGTAACAGGGTGAGGACATGCTGTTGACACATTTATTCGGAAATTTACATTGACCCACACAGAAATATATTCCGTTAAACTTTAACCGATTTGTAAACAGCCTACCTGACCGTCTTCCTGTCTGTTCTCCAATAAACCGCCAAACATCACCTGAGGGCAGGTGATTCCTTTTACAAAACCCATTTAAAAGTACCTACGTCACAATTAAAGAAAGGTGTTTATTGGGCGGCATCTTGTACGTGTTATTTGGCAGGTGTGTTCGACTGCGTAGACCGGTCGGCGTATGACATTAGGTACCGCGAGAGCAGGGCTTTTGGCATTGGTCTCACGGTACTTGGATGTAATACGCTGATTGGTCTGCGCCGCACCGCAACGTCGTCCTCTAAAATCTTCCGCGTATTTAGGCTAGTTTGGTTTATTAAGATTTTTTTATTAAGGATTTTAATTGTTTAAAATAACATTTGTAAGATAAGCAAATTCTTTAAAATTAATTAATTTATTGTTTATATGATGAAGCGTGTTTATTATATTCTATACACTATTCCACCAAAACAAAATCTCATCAAAATACATTCTAAGTGTGCTTTTCAATTTTAAATGCATTGTTTCATTATTTTTTAATTACGTCAAGACGGGATAGTGATAGGCCTACATGCTACCATTGACATTGATAATTGTTTAAAGAAGAACCGACAAATTTCTCCCCCAGAACCGAGATCGATTCATAGTATTTCCACTTATATCTCCTAATTACTCAATTACTAACCGCACTAAACGTTTAATGAGTGTGTTAGTTATACTTTGCGACTGGAGACCCACCGTAGACCGACCATGGACCCGACGTTTGTGTGTAATGTGGGGGAGAAGGTGTCAAGATTAAGTGTAAAGTGTATTCCAAGTGAATAAGAATCTTGAGTACCTACCACAGGGGATCCGTGAGACGGTAGTGCACGTAACATGCAGAACCCCCTGCTCGGCTTCCTGTATATTAGAACCCCTAACATCCCCCGCTTTAAGGAAGTTTTTTCTAACTCGTGCGACATTCCTCAAAGGCCAAGATGAATGTTGTCTGAAAGTCCTGCTAATTATCTAATGTTATTCACAGCCAATAAACACGCTCAAGATAATGTGTGCTCAACCATTTTACAAATTCAGTAACTGTTTCCTTTGTAGATGTTAGCGACTCAGCATGACCGGAATTAGAACCACCGACAAACACCAGCTTAATAAGACACACACAGTCAAAAAAAGATACATTACTGACAGATCATTTGATGTGAACTACGTGGAAAGGCATAGGAACGTAATGGGTGCTAGTAAATAAATAATCTATAATATTACATTTGTAAGAATTCTTTACTCTGCTATAAACTCTAAAGTTTATTGTAGCCTACAGCACAATAACAATAAATTCTATTCTATTCTATTCTATTCTATTCTATTCTATTCATGCTTGTAAATTGTATTGTATTGTTTTGTAAATACTTTTAAATTGCAATACTACAATTCAACAGTAGGTGACACTCGTGGATAACAGGCTGTGCTACTGATTGCTGAAACGCTCCAAATGAACTGCAAACAAGCATTCTTAATAGTGAATACGATCCTTTTTACTTTAACAACATTTCTTTACTATTAATTACAATTCATTAAAAAAAATAACGATCAAACTCCATCTGTAATTTAATCAATTTTTTTTCATATGATCATTTATCAAATCAACTGCAGATGGCGCAACAGAACAGTGCATTGATTTATTTCAATGGGTTAAATTGTTAATTGTTTGGCTGGATAAGTCATTACAATGCAAAATACTTTTGAAACATATGAATGCCTTTCTACGTTCAAGCAATAGCTTAGAGGGCTGCTGTTGAGGCACATGCATTATTTTGGTATTATTAAGTCATTTGATTAATCGAGGTAAGTAAATCCCTCGAACAATGAATTCCCCCTTAAGACGTTGACCCCAGTGTTTCTGCAGTCTGGACAATTTCGTAACTCGAGCACAACAAGGTCTCATGACAACATCAACAGCTCTGATCCTGTGACTGTACCGTCTATTATTAGCCGGTGGAACTGGAACAGCTTGGCTGATGAAAGTTCCAGGTAACAGAAACTCTACTGCCTTCTAGAGCTTCTGCAGACGCCTTGTTTTGCAAATGAAGACAGTCACCTGTGCGAAGCCCAAACTGATACTCCATTAATTCACTAATGTAACGCATTTGTGCAAATAGCTCAATATGAGCACCAGGACAGTTTACAATCATTTGTGCAATACAATGAAACTTTCAAACGTAGGCTATATATTTCGCATTTGAGAAACACGTGAGCAAAGAAAATATGAGTAAAAATGCTGGCTTTATTAAATGATGTGCATGATGCAATGCTTTTAGATATAACTGCAATGTGTGCATGTAAAGCAACAGGGAAACTCCATCATTTCCATGAGGAAATTCCATCGGTACAAACAAACTGAAAAACATTAAGGTGCGCGATGTGCTAGTTGTTTGGTGAGGTTCCGCGAAACAGCCCACGTGGGTGGAAGCAGTAGTTTCACCCGATCACCAATGATTGAGAGAGAGCTAGATTGTCTCTAACCAATGAGAGAGATGAGCGTTAAACGGAGCCACGCCCACACGAGAAAAGTATATATTCAGCGAGTTTCGGCAAGCAACGGCAGAAACAACTTCGCAGACAGACACAGAGAAACGAACCAAGGATTAGAACAACTCCAAGCGATTTTTGGATTATACTTTTGACAGAACACTTGAACTGGATTTAAACATTTACGGAGATTCTTTGGAGACTTGTGGATTACTTTTATTCGAAAACAAAATGACCCTGGAAGAAGTCGTCGGATCTAGCATTACAGACAAAAAGTAAGTTTGTTATTGCATTTACGCATAACCAGTAATGATGATATATATTTTACGCTGCGATGGTTTCTAACCACACTCGCATGTTTCTTACAGAATGGACACCGTAAGCCAAGCATTAGAAGAGCTGCTTGTTGCAGCACAGCGACAAGACTGTTTGACAGTCGGAGTTTATGAATCTGCAAAACTCATGAATGTGTAAGTATTTAACTATAATCCTTAATATAATCCTTAAAACAGTTGTCGTTTCCATGCTTCTTCAAGCACATAAAGACGGGTGACTGATTGCATGTCCTTTGATCCACAGAGATCCAGACTGTGTGGTACTCTGCGTCCTGGCAACCGATGAAGAAGATCAAGATGATATCGCGCTACAGATTCACTTCACGCTCCTCCAGGCGTTCTGCTGCGACAACGACATCAACATCCTGCGCGTGTCCGGTCTGATGCGCCTTGCGCAGGTGCTCGGCGAGCCTACCAACTTGGACAACAGCGAGCCGAGAGATTTCCACTGCCTCATAGTCACTGTAAGTATGCTTGTGATGTGAATGTGCATTCAAATTCACAATCTGAATTGCTCACAAACCCTCCTATTACGACAGTGACTTATCTTGCATTGTATGCACTTTTACAGAACGCACAATGCCAACCGCTGAAATGCCAGGCGCTGAAGGACGTGGGAAACTACTGTGAAGAGAGCCGCTGCAAAAACCAATGGATTCCTTATCTGTCCCTGCAAGAACGCTGAACAACTCGCCAAGCTATCGCTGTTAATGAAAGAATGAGAGTATTTCTCTGCGAACGAAAGCAAACGTGCGCTGCACAAGCAGCCGTTGACTGCTGCGTCCTCTGAGAGAGAGAGAGGGGGAGAAAGTGGAGCCCTCGTAACGGCACCTTCCACCCTGCCCTTGCAGCTTATCGTGTCCTCCGTGGGGGGAAAAGTGGTCGTTTTGATAGCGGAGGAACAGAGCTGTGGGAACATGAACTGTAAAGGACTACCCGTCGGAGCGAGCTGTGATGGAGAACTTGCAGGCGGGCGGCGTGGGCGCGTGCGCGCCCCCAGTTTCATATGTGCAATGGGTTGGAAAGCCACTGTACGTCAGCGCCAGCGTATACATCTACCTATGGTTCACTATCGCTGACCGTGGCACTGGTGTATTTTGGAAAGAACGAATGAATATTCCGTCTTGGTGCCGGACAACAATGAACTGCAGTAACTTGTATGCCGAGCTATAAATGGACTGCAATTGCTTCTGTAGACTGCACTGAGATTTGCAGTGTTTGTGGAACAATGAATTCTGTTGAGTTATTGAACATGCATACTATGAATTGTAGTAAGTTATTTAGGCTACAGTAATTTAAATAGAGTAATATATGCATCTATGTTATTGTCAATGCAACATTGTTACAATAAATTATTAAGAATTGACACATTTGACTGTTGTTTTGCTTTGGGGTGGGCATGGGGGCTGTAGGGTTGGGGCCACTGCCAGTAATGTCTCTTACAGATCACATCAAATGACACTCCTAGCTGGTCAAAAGTTTACATCAACGAGAATTTAGTTATTTCAATGTTATCGGTTTTATTCTAAACTGCATAGCAAGTCGATGCAATGCTCCACTAAGATGCATCCATTGAAAATGTTTAAGTCCTATTGCAAATGCATAGGTGGGACGCAGTGTAAACGGATCACACAGTTTGCCAAAGGATAGTCTTAACATCCTCCTCTCCTGGAATCAACGTCATATCCGTACTGAATGCAACTGATTGCAACACCTGACTTCGCAAGTTACTCACGTTGAGTTCTGTCTACTTTGGCAAGCTCTACCCCTCCATAAACAGACAAGAACTAGAGCTTGGATAACCTCCATGAAAATACAAAAGTCTCTATTTGATAACATGATATAGCTTTCAGCATGTTATAGGGTTATATTACAGGTGTTTGAACTAAATGTCTTTTACTATGTTTATACAACCCAATCTATTATGTAGTAGAAACCTTATGACCTACACAATTTACAGGCACAGTTTCTCTGGAGCAACGATAGGTTGTTTCGCTCAAGGGCATGTGATAGTTCATGAAAGGCCCCTGCAGGGCCTGGGTTACTAGCCCATAGCTATTAATCTATCGTTACCATAAGAAAGGACTGAGCTCTGCTTTTTAAATATCTAGTTGCTGTTCAAGTCAGTAGTGTACGAAGACTTTGAAGACAAACCAACAGCAGTTTACATTTTCTTAGCGAGCGCCACGGTTTTTACCTTCATATTTAATTAAATTTTTTAAAAATATTATACTATGGCATATCCTTTGAGCACTATTATATTGTTGCTTATATCAGACCTTGTGTGTGTTATCAAAACGGCATCCAAAGTCACAGATAAAAAAATACATTTTGGCCTAACTGCTTATCTGGAGCAAGAAGTGCTTGTGGTCTGCACCAGCAACTCATCACCTTAGAATTAGGTTCTATCTGACATTTTGGTTAAAATTGAGTTATTCACATTATTCTGTGACAATTTATTTACATTAGTCATGTTTTTTTTTAAATGTGTACATTTTGGGACTTTTTAAGAAAACACAAAAGTTTTAGCAACAAAATCAAATTATAATTTGATTCTATAAGATTCTATCTGCCAGCCAGTCAGCACTTTGAATGCAAGAGGACCAATCAGGATCAGCTTTCTTTGTAATCAGGATCAGCTTTCTTTGTCATGTGTTTAGATACAACAATTAGCACAGCCTTTTATGCTTAACTTGAAAAAGAAAAAAGCGTCCTAAAATATTAAATAAGTGTCATAAAGTCCATGTAAATGTAACTTTTTTTTTACACATTATTTCATGTTTTAACACAAATCATATATAAATGGTTTGTGTTGCTTGAAAATGTATTCCTTAAATTAATGTTTTGCAGATAGAACCTTATAATTCTAAGCCAAAAGTGATTTTTCAGCGTTTGACCTGTGCAAAAAAATCAACATTTACAAATTTCAGAAAACTTTGCTCCTCATATCATGTTTGCTATATGAAATGCAAAAACTTTGAAGCTCAATATCTCAAAACTACTCACAACGTAGATAGAACCTTATAATTCCAAGGCGACGAACTGAATAACATATAAGACTGAACTTGATATAGAAGTAGACTTGTTATCAGGGATTAATAATAGAAACGAGTGGACAAAATTACTCTCTTTTTTTTGCAATGAACAGCATCAAACGCTTTCTTGGGCATTCCCTGGGTTGATTGTGCGTCTGACGTAGTCCGACTCCGATTACGCATTGGTATCCCGGAAACGTCATTGGCCATTTAAGGGCAAATCTGAGCGAGCTGCGCGAAAATCCCCGATCATCTTTTTCTCGCGAGACTTGCGCCACATATAATGGTTTATTATATTATTTGACATTATTTTCTTGCAAAACATCACTTTAGATATGGTTCATCGCACAGGCACACTTAACATCTATTAGCTCACTGATGGTGAGTCGTGCCCAGCGCTCCCGCCGTCAGTATGTGTGGAATGCGGAAATAGACGCTCTGTTTCCATAGAAGTGCACGAGCTGTTTCCCACAAGGTGCTGGAATGAATCAAGCTGTTTTGTCCTCGTCGTGATCACGAGGAAAGCGCCCGGTGAGATGTTGAAACAGTTATTTTTACATCGTGATGTGACACGCAGCTCTATAAGTGTCTCAAATCTGCACCGTGATAGAAATAATAGTTTTATTGTTATCACAGAGCATACAACAAACACAGTTGTGGATTTAGTTCAAATACGACATACATAAAACAAACGTGACAATACTCACTGGCACCACATGAAAATGTTAACCAGCCTTAAAATCTTAAATATCTGGCATGATCTTTGTGTGATCAGGAGTTACAACAAGCCTATATTATAGAAATACGAATTTTGTTTCATGAAGAACTTTGAATTAGTCTTTAAGAAAACAGATAACCATTACTAGAGAAAGCAAACCTTTATGCAATTTAAATTCCAATAAAGAACATCCATCTGCATGTGACAACTACCTAGCTAACAATTTTAGGTTCCCAGAATGTTCCCAGTAGCTACGTTAGTCATAACCCCATTCTCCCCTATTCACTTGAACAAAATGTAACTTAAGCAGTCGGCAGTGCAAATTACAGATAAGGCAACAGTACAGTTAAAGGATACACATTGTGCTCGCAGTAATCTGTACATACCACGATACACAACAAAAGGTTATAAGTAAATTTTTGTTCATGCATATCAAAAAGTAACCAACAGAGAACAATATATGCACAGCAGTGTTTTTGAAACACCTACACAATTGTGCAGAAAAAGAAATGGAGGGAAACTATTTTTAAAAGCATTCATAGGCAGAGACTCCAGTCCCCTGCTGAAGGTTTCCCTTCCCATAAAGCCTTGATCTGTGTGTGAGCGGTTATGACTATATACCACCCAGTCTGTTTCTGTTTGACTCCTGTTTCTGAGGTTGTCAGGTACATTCAGCTTGGCAGTATCGCTTCTCTCCACCCCCACCCACACGAACAGCCCGAGCGGGATGAAAAAAAAGGCTGGCACGACGTGACTCTGGCTAATTTTATGACCCATCCTGCAGAGCAGACCAAGTGAAACAGACAGTAAAATGGTAGCTTGTGAACTCTCGCGTTTTCATTGCAGTGAGAGTCTTTAATCATCACTTTATCTCACCACTATACACACACCGCTCATGCTTAATGAAACTACCAATTACAGCAGATGCTGACAGAGCTTTTGAAGAGAACGCCATTATGGCTTCTGAGATTCAAGCAACAATTTGCTAAGGATTTAAGGTTTTTTGTATTAGGTCAATTATGAGTGAACAAAGTTGAGGAATTAAAAGTTAAAAAGCACAAAAATGTCTAGAGGTATACAAAGTTTCCTTGCTTAATTCAATTTGAGTGCATACATGTGAATCCCTGAACATTATCAACTTTTAAAAACCAATGTAGCCATGTCTCAAAAAATTTGCTAGCCAATGCAAGTGAATGGGTGCCAGTTCTTAAAAATATTTTATTTTGTGTTCTGCAGAAGAAACAAAGTCATACAGGTTTGAAATGACAAGAGGGTGAGTAACTGATGCCAGAATTTTTGTTTATGGGTGAACTATCCCTCTGTCTTTGTCCTGCGATATTTGATTCCATGAACAATGTTTTAAAACATTCAATTAATGTTTTTTTTGTTTTTTTAAGGGAAACAATCCTATAAATTCAATGCATTGAAAGTGATTTAAAAACTTTATATAATTGAATAATTGTGAATTTGCTGTTTATATTGCATGCCATCTCTGACCAAAAAACATCCTGACAGTTCTCTCAGGTCTGACGCAGGTCACGAGGAATAAAGGACTTAACTGGCTAACTGGTGACTTTCAGGTCTGATGTGTAACTTTCAGCGGTCACGGTGGAAACAGGGAGTGGGTAAGTGCTAAGAATACGTGCTATTGTACAGCACACTCACAGCACAGCTGACCAGACAATACCTTGCTGTGTGTTCATCGCAGACTGCTGGAAAAACTGTGCATGCATGCTCAGTCCCAGAGGCGTCACGTCGCAGTATAGCAGCACGCGTAAGTAGCTTAAGGCTAAATCTGCCTGAACGAGACTGGTGGCTGAAAGTGCTGGGGTGTGCTGACGTCAAGCCAGAGAGAGAGCGAGAGAGAGAGGAGGGGAGGCAGTATCAGGAACAGAGAGTCTTTTCTTCCCCCTGGCAATAGCCTTGCCTGATTTAAAGTTGCTGACCATATTTAGTTCAGACAGCAGGGCTATTTATAGAAAGTCCTGCCGGAATATTTTTAGCTCGGCAGGGCTATATTTATATCCCGGGGAGTGGTGGCCTTGTAGTTAAATAAGAGGCTTCTTGATTCTGTAATGGATATAAAAACCCCAAACGGATTCTCCTGCCCCTCCTGTGGTTCTCCTGGATTGGCCCGTGACTTGATGCTGAGGCCAACAGAGTGTGCAGCACTGGACCGTTGCAGCAGGGGTTGGAATAGAGAGTAGACCTTGCAGTACACCCACAATTATAGACTTGTTTAAAGCCCCCTACCACCCAGTTTACCCCTAATATAACCACCCACTCCATCCGCACCCTCTGCTCACCATATGAATCCATATGGCTGTTTCTCTTCATAAAACCGTTTTGCAACTGTTTAAATGACCTCTCAGTTCTGGTGCAGAGGAGAATTTACAACATTTGTCTGCAAAATGGGCAACTAAAAGATATGAAGCAGTCCTGAATACTGTCACAGCCAAGAGCTTTTTTGAATAGAAAAAGATTGCTACAAAATAAATGGAAACACATCTTTTTTATTAAAACATTATTTATTTAGCAGATTACTAGAAGATATATTTCATGACATGTAAACTTTAAAGGGACATAAAGGGGTAGTTCACCCAAAAATCTCAATTTTGCCATCATTTACAAATTTCTTTGTTCTGCTTTATACGAAAGAAGATATTTTGAAGAATGTGGGAAACAAAATGGTTCTGTGGCACCAAACACTAGTACTAGTAAAAAAAACAGTAATATTCTGGCAGGTGGGGTGCCAGGAATACAAAAATTTGTAAAGTAAAATGTTTTTTTTAAAAATTTTGCAGTCAATTTCTGTAATTTGACATTCTCACTATATTTCAAAAATATGTAAAAAGAAAATTGTAAAATAAAACAGTAAAATTACATTTTTTTGTACAGTGTACCACACCACGTGTAAACCTTTTTGTAGGCCTATATTTTAGTATAAATGAAAAACTATATAGTAATCAAATTCATGCATCTAAATTTGATAGATAATTCATTTAAGGCAACCTACAGTTGTATTGTTCCCCGAGACTTTATTATTGCTAGGACAATACATCACATCTCAGTGCTGCAGGTTGAACCAGGCTGACTGTAATCGTCTTCTCTGTTTTACTGACACTGATAACGGTGCTGTAAAGCCTACTATTATAAGCTCGTGCTTCTCAGATCTTCTGAGAGCTGTAGCTAACTTGGGCCTCAATTTGGAAGCATCAGGCAGACGTCTGAAAGCGAGCACTACCCATCGTCCTCATGAGTCATGACCTCATCTAGAGCTCAATCATTCAACCTTTACCACTGTTTGAAGTGCCAGACCGTCAGAAGAGGAAACGCAAGTGATGCATCCGGAGAACACGTGTTGCGTAAGATGCAGTGTTTAAAATGGCCTTTTCCAGAATCACTGTAAGCAATTACAGTTATTGAAAAAGCAATTGTATCCAACTGAGACATTTATAAGATAAGAGACAGAATCGGATCCAAGCCAGAATTTTCGAACTGTGCGCACTGACTCAGAAAAGACCTCTTAAGTATACATCCGACAAAGTCTTTTTATTCCGAGAAGAGACCTAAATATTACAGTCGAGAGGTTTTTTAGTGAGTGTGAATCACAGAGCATTAACATGGCACCAATTAAAGGAAGCCCGACACACGGGTGGTCTCATTTAATGTTATTGGCACGTTCTACCCAAGAAAAATGATTGTATTCTGTTTAAAGTCATTTAAGATCAAGGGAAAGATTTCTCTCCTGCATGGTGGAGCTTTTATTCAAAGCTTTAACAAGCACAACATGGCAACATTTTCTACTGGTAATTTAATTGCCTTTTATGACTTCACACGTCAGTCAGTCTTATATCTTTAAATGGGGCTACAGTGCTGGTGTTGTTTGTGCTTTTATGTATTTTAAAGCACCGGGCTTCATCCACGCTGACAAAGCCAAACAGCAAACACGCAAAGCACTTTTTCGGGTCTCCCAGCGTGCGTGCTGTTTTACATGCATCACATGCATGCATTTAACATATTGCAATATTTTGAAACATATTGTATTTTTAAGAGGTATTATTTATGGTCACAAATATCTTCTACACTGTTTTAATTCATTGCATGCATGCATTGTATTCAGTACTTTTGGTTGCAGGGGTTGCTCACATAGACAACCGAAAACACACAAAATATACCCTTTAGGCATCCTATAGCGTGCATGCACACAAAGGTCATGCATAAGTATACCGTTTGATGTTTTTTTCCAAAATATAAAGACAACCAACTTGCTCTTTATACACCTTCACGCTTCTAGCTTGCATTCTAATGCACGCACATGTAGGCTTACGGTTGTCTACTGTTTATATGAAACCAGACATTGCTCTTTTGAAGTATTTTACAATAAAAAAAACACAGCATGCACACAAATGTCGCGCACCTCAAGTGTCCTCCTCTGGCTCTGTAGTCAGCTGAACTCTTTCTCATTTAACTGAAATTAACCAACCAGTGGAATTTCACCTCAGGCTTCACTTACACAAGAGAAGCAATTGTTTGGCCCCATGTGCATGAGTCTTTGTTTGAGGTGGCAGTTAATTGAAAGGTACGTGCAAAGCGGCAGGAAGCCTTTAATGACACAAGGCCTTCATGCGGACATTTCAGAGTGAGGTTTACGCTCACGCCAACAGGTCTAACTGACCCACAGAGTTGAAAGGAATTTTTAAGTGGAGCCCATTTGAACTTCACCCGTCCCAAACGCCAGCCACAGCAGAGAGCTGGTTGGAGGGGTTGGGTGGGCTGTGGAATGGGGTGAGAGAGAGAGTCTGTGGGAGTTGCAGGGTGTGGTGGCTGAACTGCAGAAATGGTTCTTTGTAAAGGGAGGATACAGAGACAGTTTCTGTTAGCTGTTCACATTTAAGGCACAGTGGTTTTCACATTAACATGCTCTTAACATGCTGGCTTTCTGCTAGTCGTGACTAAAAGAGAGAGTGCACTTCATTGCAAATGTTTAACAAAAATGAGTTGAGAAAAGTCAAGTAACATAGGTTTAGGATTGTTTGGCTATTTTATGGATTAATTTATTGCTTAATACATTAAGAAATGTACCAGTTTCTGATGGGTTGTACTTCATTTGATTATCGCAGAAAATCATTTTTCAATCTCTCAGCAAACAAACCAAAACACATGTATGCACTTTATTGGTCAAGTCTATGGATCTAGACTGCTGAAATGCGCAACTCGAATGTTTTCAAAGCATGTAATAAAGATATTTCTACTGTTAAAATACTTACATTTATGCATTCATTTCTCAGACGCTTTAATATATGCAATTTACAAATCAGCAAACATTTATTGAGCTAAACAATAATTGTAGATTACCAAGCCATGTTTACAAGTAGGATTAGGGTTGAGGCAAGGGAAAATGAACAATTATGTTTTTATGTAAATAAAACAGCTAGAAAGTAGACAGTTAGGGGTAGTCTGGTATACTTATTTTTTTCTAGTTTTAAAGGGAACTATAAGCAATTCTTAGGTTGTTTCCACCGAAAAGTGTAAACATTGTGGCGTTATCAAAACATGCACGACACAACAACATTGGCTCAACCAATGGCATGAGTCTGGATTTGTCTGTTTTGCTGACCTATGGAAGACTTTGAAGTAAACCTGTTTGAAAAGTGTAATTATTTTTGCAATCTTGTTTGGACATGCAAGTGACACATGAATTACCATTCTTCTGTGCAAAAATGCATTATTTGCGTCACAGAGTTGTTCAAAGCACCGCTTTTACATGGTTATGCACTGTACTTCATTCCTGTATGTCAATTTTTTTCCATTAAAAAAAACCCTGGCCCTGTTTAGTATCCAGTATCCTTGCATATAACATGAAAATGACAGATACAAGTCATAACATTACATATAATATACTTAACCCTAGATTTTCCCAAAGGTGCTTCTTATCGTGCATCTCATTTTCAGACAAATCCTCCAACTTTCATAGATGACAGCAAAAGTGTTAAGCCATATAAGTATGTATTAATCTGCTGATATCAAATAAAACATAAATTGTTTGATTCATATGCTGTTTTCTCAGAACTAGTAGCGTCTATACAGTTACCGTAAATGCCTGGCACAAAATGAACCACTAAATGCAGGATAAGCCTTTCTTCCACTCACACAAGATGTCAAGATGACAAAATTGCTGCAAAGACTTTATATTCTAAATTTATATTTTGCTCTTGAATTGGTAGCTCCGTGTGTCCAGAGTTTGTGAGTTATAATTATGATGAAAGAGTTTGAGCCCCCGACCTCAAGCGCAGGGTTGACTTAATGCAACTTACCGACACTAAAAATAGCAACGACCCCATTGCTGTGCATGCACACCCACTTGTTATCCCTATTTTCTGACCAACAAAGAGAAGAAAGGAAGCGCAGTGTATGTGTGTGTGTGTGTGTGTGTGTGTGTATGGTTTTGTTTGTATGGGGGTATTGGAAAGTGACTCACTGAGTTGCACCACAACTGCTGCTGCTGCTGCTGCTACCCGAAACTCCAGTCTTCAGAAACCAGAATCCCTCCTTCGCTTTCCCTCAGCATATATTTAGCATATTTCCAATGGCTTCCCAGAGCTGGTTCTGTAAGGTGAGGAAAAATTTTCAAAAAAGAAGCGGCAGAACATTCCAGACAGGTTTACGTACAGCGGCCACGGCTGGGAACCATGTTAATCTGTTTATTTATGGACACTCACACTCACAAAACGATTCCTGGCTTACTCACTAACACCACAGGCTGGGAAAAGCGTCTGGACAGAAATTGCTCCCACCCGACCATCTTAACAGTAATAACCAGCTTGAACTGAATAAACTTTACACATGCACACAGACCAGGCCTGAAATGAAAACGGGTGCTATGGTAAAACAACCACAACATCTCAATCATCGTCTCAGTGGAGAAATGTGGTAGGAGGGTCCATATTTAAATCATATTCATCCACAGACTTTGACTCAACCCAGAACTCCCTAATACGCCTATTCGGACCGACGTGATCGAACCCGGCGCCATGGAAAAGGCGGAGATATGAATGCAGGGAGTTTGACCAGACAGTTCTCCTTCATTATCCATACAAAAATATGTCTATGCTTAATTCAGAATAAATTCAGAGCTTCACGCTAAAACAGATCTGACTTTATGTAAACTGGGATATTTCAGTCTTCAAAAGCAACAAAAGAAACGGCAATGTGCAATTGTGTTTTTCCTCCTGATGGTGGTTTTCGACTTTATACTGACACCTGTATGTTTGGATGGAGCATCATGCAAAAGCAAACATTTTCAATGCAATTGTGGAAAAATCGTATTAGCCAAACTGTTACAAAAATGTGTGCAGTATTTATCTGGCTATGAACACCACCATAAGGAAGATCACAGGGCAAGGTTGCTCACATGGCAAGTGATATGGCAACCCAGACATTCCCCAAGTATTTCTAGTTAGTTAATAACACTGTTTATAATTTAGTTTTATTAGCTTTATTCTTAAAACATTTAGTAAATAATGGTTTTCTTTTGGGTAGCCATCTTTACGGGAAATCGGGCTACTTTGAAACAGAACTTTGCCTGGGGAATGACAAAATATCAATTGTGTTTTTGAACTTCTACAGAGTGATTTAAAAGAAATTGTGTGTAATAACAGGGTCTGTAAAATATGCATTTTAGGTATAGTAGTGGCAAATTTGAGTTTTGGTATTAGGGATCTGGCAACTCTGGTTTTCATCTAATAGATCTACACTTTAAAAAATTACAAAAGGCATGGTACCTTTTCAAAAAGTACACCTTAGCTCTCAAAGAGTACATATCAGTACATCAAAATTACATACTTATCCCAAATGTATACATATTTTTATGTAATGGAATAATAGGACATTTAAAAAAAATTGCCAGCTCAGTGACAAAGTTTGTCTGACAGTGTAGTGTATGAGGCAATTTGATATGCAATAGATGGTCAGGATTTTATTAATTTTTATTAAAGTATATGAATTAAACTGGTGAATTAAAAAATGGTATGCGTATCAAGAATCAAATCATAAAGGTCCTTCAAATGTAGTATCAGTGTGAGTATCTGCACATTTCATATGAATGAGTTCTTCCCCATGCAGAAAACAGAACTGAAAACTTCTACTAAACATCTGCGGGAGGTCTAACACTACTAACTTATCTCCCTTACCGCTCACTAACAGTACACACTGAAGAAACATTGTCTTTAAGATCTCTGAAACAGATCGTACCTGGAACAGACTGTGCCCAGAAAAAATACCAAAAGAAATTCCTTAGAATAATAAAACAAAAAAGAACAAAAAATAAAAGGCGTTAAACTTTACAATTGTATACCATGACTAAAAATGCTTATAATATTTCCTCATTTGTAAGCTGCTTTGAATTACAGCATCTGCTAAATGACTAAATGTAAATGCACGTGTCATTGTGTAACTGTTTCGTGTGGACCTGCACAACCAGGTGTGACCAAATCTTGCACCTCCCATTATTTAAAGAAGACATGCAGCTGTTGTCGTTTGCCAGTGTCACTCTGCAATCACACCTGCCACTGACCACACACATTCTCCAACACACACACACACACACACACACACACACACACACACACACACACACACACACACACACACACACACACACACACACACACACACACACACACACACACTCATCTCATGCTTCGAGTCAGCAGAAACTCAATGATCCAGACATCAGCTTTCTCAAGCCTGCAGCACATTCCCCACTGCAGCGCTGTGCGTCACTTCAGGCAAAGTGCCTTTCCAAAGATGCCTTACGTTTTATCTGTCATCCACTACCTTGGAAAGACAGTGCAGCTTTAATAGGTGAATCATTGGTGGGGCAGTTGTGGCCTAATGGTTAGAGAGTCGGACTCGTAACCAGAAGGTTGCCGGTTTGAATCTCAGTACCGGCAGGTAACAACTGACGTGTCCTTGAGCAAGGCACCTTACCCCCGTTTGCTCCCCGGGCGCTGCAGTGTTAGCTGCCCACTGCCCCGGTGTATGTGTGTTCACGACTTGAAGTGTGTGTGTTCACTATTCACCGGGTGGGTTAAATGCAGAGGTCACATTTCGGGTATGGGTCACCATATCTGACAAAAAATAGGTCACTTTTTTTTTTTCACACTTTTTAATTATGAGGAACTAAACTCTTACAGCTGCCAAGCCGTATTCAGATCTTCTTCAAATACAGCCCAGAGCACCACAGAGTGCTTTGAGCGGATCCAACAATTAGTATAGTATACATTGTTAAATGCTCAGCAATGCTCATTCAGGGAGGGAATGACTCCTTATTACTTTGGTACTTAGTTTCCTCTTCCTGTCAGAGATCTGCAAAGGTCACTAATCGGTTTGCTTGTGTGGGTATTTCCTTCCTTTTTTTGAGAGTCTACTTGGCTACGTGCACATGCACAATTCCAGCTGCTGGCTTCATTGAATATCCCCTGACTTCCACCTAAACAATAACTTTGGCATCTGTTGCAGTGTTTGGTCCAACATAGACATTTTAGGATATCTTGCTACCATATTGGCATCTACATTTACATTTATGCAAAGCGACTTACGTTGCATTATACATTATACAGTTTTGGTTTCTGGATATGTGCCCTCTAATGCATCGTTATACCAAAGATTAAATCAAGCCCACTGCAATGCATTCTGGGATTGCCATCATGCCTTAAGGCAGTGGTTCTCAAACTAGGGCCTCAAGATAGATACAGGGGGGCACAGATTTTGTGGCATTATATGAAATATAGAAATTTATCATACATTTGATGCAATCAAACATCAGAAAAATAAGATCACCAACCAAAAGTACTGATGTTCCAGCATTGTATAACAGAATTGGTTTTTGGTTTTAAGTTCAAAAAATTTTAAGTTTAACATTATACGTTTTTATTTGGGGGCTGCAAAGCAATGCACTACACAAAAGGTTTTTACGATGAAAAAGTTTGAGAACCACTGTCTTAAGGTATCTGAGAAAGCAAAATAATTTAGATGCCTAGACTAAATATATAGGAGTTTGCCTACGCAGTCTGAAAATGCTGTCCTGCTAGGCAGCTCACAATGGACAAAGCCAATCCTAGTGAGCAACTTGACTGCCTATTTCTGCAGTTCCTCCGTACACACAAGACAGTGAACAGTAAAAAACTGTAAGATACACAGAGCGTGTTTATTCTGCTGTAAGATCAGTTCACAGATCAGAACGTTTCACAACAGATCATCTTGCCATAGATAATCATTCTGGCACATCGGAAACACAGTATTCCCACTGAATGCTGCAGAGTTACAAACATTCTGTTCTTGGTTCATGCTGTTATACTCAATTTCCAAAAACAAACATTTAGGGCAGTTGTGAACTGTGAGCTTTGACTCAATATTGGGTGTTGACTACACAAACATCAAGATGTACAGGAGGTAACTCACGCTCTGTCTGCAGACTTAGACGGGTGTGTATGAGTATGTAGGATGTTTCGGGCATGATGATAAAGAATGAAACATATTCAGACAAATTGATAGCTGAGTATCTGAAACGCATAGTTTAGGTTTACACTAAAACCGTAGGTTGTTTCTTGAGACACTTTTGGCTCTGTGGACATGCATGAATCACAGAAAAATTCTGCCATTTTTAACAAATTACATATTCGGGACATAAAATAGCAGACGGCTTGTTGAAAATACTTGTTTGGAAATCATTTTTAAATTCAAAGCATTTAAAAAGTAACACTAAATTACACTAGTCATGCTAAAAGGTGGGAAAATAATGTATATAAAGTATATTTAGGCTATAAAAAAATAATAAACATCAACCACATGCATAACATCAACTAATTGGTCAACTTTTTCTTGGAGAAACACTAGAAGTGTAAGCCCAGAAGTTACGTATTTCACAATAAAATCACATTTGCAAAATATTTGCATGTGTTTTGCCTGGTTTTGCACAGCTTCAGACAGAGTCACGAAAGACCCGCCCATGTGTGTGTGTGTGTGTGTGCGACTTTGTCTGTCTGTTTCCTCCCAGTCTCCCAGCCATACGACTCACTTTAGCGTCTGTCTCTTTCCCTTCCTTGTCGGCACACCCCGGTCTACAGACAAAGTGGGCGAGAGATGCAGAAAAAGTGTTAAATATCACGAGGGTAGAGGGGAGAAAGAAAGTTTATCAGTCAGCAGTGACTCACTAAGGGAAAACCCAGACACAGATGCCAGGACCGCTGAGAGGCAAGACTTTCCAGACGGTGTAAACAGAATATAGACTGCTCCGGTACAAAAAAGCTGTAATGCCGATGGCCGTCTGAACGGTCTCCGTCATGGTCTCGACACTACAGACACTGTTAATGATTCTGTTCAGACGTGATTTCCTGTGCTACAGACATCAGATCAGCATCTCAGCTGACCTGTATCGATTTCTCAAGTCTGTCTCAGTGAAAGTCCCCAACAAATGCATTACAACTGTTCTACTTCAAAACAGAAACTCGGAAATCCCTAGTAAATGTTTTTAATTTTCACAAACATTTCAGTCACTTTTGCACACAGTATTTCATCCCTGCAATCTGCACCATATTCATTGCCACTTGCACATTTTTTTTTTAGCAAACATGATGCTAAAAATACTAGGCTACCGATGCAAGCAAGCATTTATTTATAGTGCACTGCCACCTCAGTAAACACCTTGCATCTTATTAACACAGCAATTTGTGCTGTAAATTTGGATGGTAAGTGACTGCAACAGACAAGAGAAAGCAAATCGCATGTCACAACAGGCTCATCGCCTCCTACAAACAGCACCGGCAGCTTATGTAAGGAGCATCTGACGAATGATTCATCAGCTTTTATCAAAGCTATTTTCATCAAAGACACGCAAGCGTCAACTGCATTGCTGTCGTATTGGTCAAATATACACATCACACGTGCTTATAATAGATGTGCTGCTCACGTATGCTCGAACGTATGGCAATGTAAACAGACACATGAATACAGAGAAATAGTAAAATTAATAACCTTTTATCAATGCAAGGCACAGAGTGAAATATGTTAGAGAAAGGAATTATGAGATCATATCTCTCGATCACCCAAATCTAGAGATCTGACTTCTTTTCTGGGTCAAGTTCTTTCCAAATAAAATTCTTTTCTCCTAATGGAGAGATACAGTATGTTGGATCTTTAAAGAAATTATTCCAATCTTTAAGTTCTTTTTCAGGAGCCTTTGCTCATTTGCGAAGATCTTCTGCCTAAATAAACACGAGCGATACTGCAACAGGAGAAGACCATCAATAATTCATCCATTCTATATGAAGTCATTGATCAATTCTTGCAGCATCCATCCATCGAATTGCCACCAACCAGTGACTCATGATCTTCTTAAGTGATCGATTCACCAACTTTCTTCTCTTGTGAGACTTCTAGTGAGAGTCTTTTCGCAATTTTGATGTGGTTGAAGATGAGTAACGGGTGAGTTATCTGGTGATGGTTCATTCTCTGCCTCATTAAAACGTTCTCCCACTATTCACAAACGTTTCTGTTAACTCATTAACATACTCCAACTAAAGGTTTCAGCTACAAAACAAATACCGACACTGCAGCTGTGAGAACATTTAAACATTTACAAACACTTCTTAAGATAGTTATCACCAAAATTAGAAACTCATAATCTTTTTCAACCATCTGAATTACAAAATGACATGACTAACGCTGTTCACGGGGGCCTCGTAGCTCCTTATCAAACTCAATCTGTCTGTCTGCTGTTAACATGAGGCTTTGATGTGCAGCCAGAGTCCTCAAAGACCGATTTCAACTATGAAACACCAGCATGGGCTTTAGTGTTGGCTTAAAAACAGCAAAAGAAATCACATTTTCTCAGTTCTGGCCCCAAGGACAGATCACAGGAGTTCTTTGAAATGAAAGAGGTGTCAGATAGAAGTTGTCACTGAGTCATGTTTATGAATATTCACAGCGCAGCTGGTGCATGAGTAAACGTGTGTGCACTACAACAGTTTTGCACGGGGAGTATATGTTCAAAGAGACATGAAAGAGAGACCCCTGTAAGTTCCTCCTGGCTTCCTGTAAGCTGCAGGTGTGAGTCACATGTCTGATCTGGGGTTTGGACAGATTGACTGTTTAGATCACAAAGGCACAATCACTGCATGCTTACAGCCCAACAAAGAAATTTGTACAACTAGCAGTTCCATTCTGAAAAGCCTCTCTGTGGTTTGATTTAATGTAGAAAAACACTTTTATGTAATGAGTGCTTGCCTGTGCAGAATCTACCTTCACAATGCTGAGATGTTCTGGCTGGTTGTTAGCATGCTGCTATGCAGTTGCCAGTGTTTTGAGTGCATGAAAGTGTGTTACTAGGCTGTTGCTAAGATGTTTTGAGTGATGGATGCTAAGGTGTTTTGGTTGGTTCCTAGCTGTTTCTAGCTGGTTGCTATTGGGTTTTTCTGAGGTTGCTAGGATATGTTGCTTTGCATT
Organism: Oreonectes daqikongensis; assembly: GCA_026939265.1. Classification (NCBI taxonomy): domain Eukaryota; kingdom Metazoa; phylum Chordata; class Actinopteri; order Cypriniformes; family Nemacheilidae; genus Oreonectes; species Oreonectes daqikongensis. The sequence goes on along the minus strand of JAOTQM010000085.1, from coordinate 2,590,815 downwards.
TGCTAAGACGTTCTAAATGGTTGTTAGCATATTGCTATGCAATGATCGGTTCTAGAGTGTTGCTAACTGGTTGTTATTGTGATTTTTAATGGTTGCCAGGATGTGATGCAGTTGCAATCTATTGTTAGCATATTGCTGTGCGATTTTAGGATGTTCTGGCAGGTTGCTAGGGTGTTGCTATGAGGTTTTTTGTGTGTTCTGCTTAGTTCTAGGTTGTTGCTATGGGGTTTCTTGTGTGTTCTGCTTAGTTATATGGTGTTGCTCTGGGGTTTCTTGTGTGTTCTGCTTAGTTCTAGTGTGTTGCTATGGGGTTTATAAAGTGTTCTGATTGGCTCTGGGGTTTTGCTAACTGGTTGCCATGGTGATTTTTGGTAGTGCCAGGATGTGATGCAGTTGCTAAGATGTACTAAACTGATGTTTGCACATTGCTGTGCAATTTTAGGATGTTCTAGGAGGTTGCTAGGGTGTTGCTATGGGGTTTTGTATGTGTTCTGGTTAGTTCTAGGGTGTTGCTATGGTGTTTATAAAGTGTTCTGGTTAGTTCTAGGGTGTTGCTATGGTGTTTATAAAGTGTTCTGGTTGGTTCCGGGGTTTTGCTAATTGGTTGCTCTGGTGATTTTTGGTAGTGCCAGGATGTGATGCAGTTGCTAAGATGTACTAAACTCCTGTTAGCATTTGCTTTGCAACGTTTGGAAAATTAGGTTGCTAGAATGCATGAATTGCAAAGTTGTTCCAAGAGCTATGTCTGTAGGCACGTTTACATGTACACTTTTTTGCCATTCCAATTAAAATCATTCTGATTGAAAGATTTGGTGGACTGTTTACATGAGATGTTATTTAATCCGATCTGGTGTTTACATGTGCCGGTTTAACACTGGTCCTTTCAATCGTAATGACTTTGTGAAATGCGCACATTTGCCTATGTCCCGTTTGCCAGCTTTTATTCCTGTCAACAAGTCCGGCTTTATCTTATGTGTACTATTTTTATGTAAAGTGTTGCTTCTAATCAGGCAACAGCATGACTGGAACGTATGAGGAAAAATACGAGAACAGGAAGCTGACCTTTTTGCTGACTAATAAGCATCTCAGTACTAGCCCTCCCTACTTTGAAAAGCAGAAGCCTGTGGATGAAGGTCTATAGTAAGAAACTGGTAGGAGCGGGTTTTACTGCTGGAATTTTGCGATAGATGTGTTTTTTACGTAAAACTCCAATTTGATTTTGCTGCCGGTGCCGCCATTTTGCATTCTGACGACCCTTCACCTCTCGACGTGATGACGTTGACGCAAAATAATCGGTTTAAATCGTATACATGGCAGGATTTTTCTTTTGATCGGTTTAAAGAAAGGTTCATCCCACCACTCTTAAACCGATTACAATTTTATTCGGTTTGGGCATTTTTATTCCGAATGAGGTGTTTATATGGATCATTTTCATTCGGGTTGGATTTTAAAACCGATTACAATGCTCCATGTAAAATGTTACTTTAGTTTCTAGATAGGACGTCTGTTCCATTTTTATTGTAAAATAATTAACTTCATTTGTCTACTTGATGTTAATCACGTTCGGCCGTGCAAACAGTTACATAAAACAACATTAATGCCTAACAAACGCTGCTAATTATGATAAGTCAAATAAGATAAAGCATAAATATGAAAAGCCTATAAGCATAAGTGGTGATAATGATCTGTTTTTATGATTTGATGATGTATAGTATATAAATAGCAGCAATTTTGTCTTTATGATTGATGTCTGATGTATGTGGGTTAAAAGTCAAACTATCTGATCATCCTGTGCCTTTCAGTTCTCTGTATACAACAGGTATTCAGGTGTGGTAAGAGGGAGTGTTTGGGTGAGGTAGATTAATTTATCCATATCTAGAAACCTGCATGGATAACGCCATACCAAACAATCCTGAGAATTCTTTTGCTGTGACTATGATGTCTGTGGCAACTAAAAAGATGTAGACATGTAGTTCTTAGAAAAGAGCTAACATGAGCTGACACCCATAATGAACAAGGCAATGTTCTTTTGGGGAACCTGTATATAAACAGCAGATTTTGGCACTTTAAGAACAGCTGCTGGTCATGAAAGGTGAAAGGTTAGAGGTCACACTACAGTAAACTGTTGTTTTCACTCATCCTCCCGTGTGAGGACTTTTGGTAGCAACTGCGGTAGAAAAGCAGAATAGGGACTTTAAGCAAACATCTCTCCATTTAGTTTCATGTCTGCTGCATAAGCAATTGAAACATAAAGGTAAATTCATCTGTGATTTTTCTCTTCTTAAGGGTAGTCTCTATTTTCACTGCCTTCAAGGCTGATGTTTCGCTAACCAAAACATGTACGATAAAGCGCCTCGTAAATGTTAAGCTACATTTAAATCTGGGTAATAATTTGGTGGAGCAGTCAAGCAATGCAAACAAACTTTCAATCAGTAAAAATGATCGATCTATAAACAAATTGACCTGCGACTGAAACCTGTTTATATAAAGAAAGTACATGTACATCCCGAACCCAGGATCCTGGAACTGAATGAGTCACCACAGATTCACTAAAGTACACCTGTATAGGTGGATCCACAGGACCAAACCCATACACGCAAAGAGAATTGTATAAGCTTCACACACACGTTCATTTATAACTGTCATCAGCAGAGAATGCAGAGCACGCGATCTGTGTTTTCATCAAAAGCATTTGGTTAAAAGGGCTGACGAACAAACGCCCGAGTAATGCGTCTAAACAAACCATCCTGCCACAGGTGCATTATGAATAATAGTCCACCTGTAAACACCTTCTGCACACTTTAACAGGTCCTCTGACTCACGGTGTACTCACAGGCTGCATTCCAACGCAAATCCAAAGTTCTTGAGTCACAAAACGCTCCTGGTATTACGATCCCTCTCAAGGGATAGTTAGTGGCATGCATCTCAGGCGACCACTTTTTGACCAAATTTTAAACGGAAATATAAAAAAACAATTACTCAGAACAGAACTTGATGATGCCAAACAAGATAACTTTAATGATACACAACGCAGCATAAAGCGAAACAGGTTTGCGGTTTCATGTTTGGCACACTGTCGCTTTTGAATATACTGCATCACAGCAGACCTTTGAAATATAATTAAAACGATCTTGTTTCGTGTTCTGAGTAATTGTTGTCTTACAACCCATACTTGAACATCATCCCAATGTCCCAGACACTGACATTACTGGTTCTTGGTGCTGGTCCCAGTAGGACCACCGTTTTCAGGAAAGGTTGGGGCAGATTGACCATCAGCTCCTGAGTTTACAGTGAGAAGACATGCAGGTGAAGCCCTGTAGCAATGATGTGTATGCGTGTGCGGGTGTTTGTGTGTGTGTGTGTGTGAGAGAGAGAGGACAGGAAGGAGAAACACAGGAACTAGGGCTGGGGGGGATTTGATTCCCTCTTCTGATGTGTTCTCCACCCACTTGCTCTCCTTCATGTCCTGTGCTTTAATAAGGAGGAACAGGAAGCGAGTGGCGACACGGGGGGGGCTGTGAGGGTCACGGAACAGAGCGGCTCACCCCGTCATGACCCTCAAAGACTTGCACCAGAGAATCAGTAGCATTGCATTAAATAAACCAAATGGAATCAAAATCTATGTTTTCGAGTTCCCAGACGTGTGTCTACCAAACTGCGACACGTGCAAAACACACATAAGTAACACAACACATTAATTGTAACACTGCAAAACAGCACAAGGACAACAGTATATACACTTCACTTTCACAAGCATTCTGATTGTAGGGTGTGGGAATTGTGCGCTTTAGGGAGGGGATGGACGCAGTACATATCGCATGCTGAACCGTGCCGGGTCCGGGCACATGAGTTTGGCTTGATTTAGAAAGACATGGGTTTTCATCATGTGAACAACAAGACATAAACGTACACATCATCCACTTTCCCACTGCACATGCCATTCATTTCGGCGGACATGCAGGACTCCCCATACAGCTCCACGCGCGCGCACACGCTTTTCCAGCTGCCGCCAGTACTAGTGAGAAGGAGGAAGGGTTTCCCAGAGCTGTCAGCAGTTTTTCTTTTCCATTGATATAAATCACTTTCCTAACTATATGTCCCACACCACACACACAGGCATGTGAGAAAGTACAGAGACATAGATAGAGAGAATATTTAAGTGCTATTGCTGTGCAGTTGCTAAGGTTTGTAGGTAATTTTGGTTTTTCAAGCATGTTGCTGTGGGGATATTGGGGTGTTTCATGTGGTTGCTACAGAACTGCTAGGTGATTTTTAAGGTCTTCTAGGTGGTTTATAAGGTTGTTGTTAGTTGCTAGGATGTATAGACTCTTAAAAATGACGGGGCAAAATATAAGGTATTTGGTTGCCCAAAAACCAACTCGCTCGATGGTTCTTAAGAACCATTTTTTCTTACTTTGTCTAAAAAGGCCTATTCCACTACCAAGAATATTTTGTTAAACATAAAGTTTTACCAAAAATGGTTCCTCTATGGCATTGTGAAGTACTCCAATGTGTCCATTTGTCAACTTGAGTCTATTTATCACCTGTGTGTCTGCAAGGTAAACACCTGAGATATCATATGTACAGCACAAATGATGCAGATATGCATTAAATTGAAATATTTAGGGTTCGTAGTTTTTAGAAGCCCATAAGTATAAATAATTCTAGCAGTGATGATTGCATTAGTAAACACTTCTATCTAAACTCAGCTGCGATCAGTCTTTAATGCACTTTAAACTGTGCGGCTACTAATTCAAATCTCTTACACTTCAGTCATTCACTCGAATACCTGAACAGGCCTTCTGCTAAAAATAGATGGGAGGGATTCCCAAACTGACGCCTTGTTCCACCCTTGGCGACAGAGAGTGAGCGTATTAACGCAGGCCGCAGTTCTGACGCCTGCCGTCAATGTCATTACCTTAAACAAACAGGGTGGCACGGCATATTTTGTTTCACATAGAGATCTTGCATGACTAGTTAGTGAAACTTCTAAAATATTTGAAAAATTTCTAAACGATTGAAGTTTGCAAATCCACGGTATTCAAAGTGATAAAGGAATCGAAAGAAAGCAACTTGCCAGTGCCTGCTTACAACCGATGTGATATAAAGGAAATTGCTCTAAGTTTTGGTTTCAGTTCAGTCATTTAATTGCACTTTCATTTGGCACTTGCCTGTGTTTATGCCATTGAGCAGTTTAGCATTCCTGAAAGTTCTGAAAACCCCCCAATAGAAATCTGGGCATTTTATGAACGTTCCTCTTTCAAGATGTAGTTCGCCCAAAAATGAAAATTCTATCATCATTTACTCATCATTTTACTCATCATTTCAAATCTGTAAAAGACAGACTTTCTTTTGCAGAACACGAAAAGAGATATTTTGAAGAATGTTGGGAAATGAAAACTGTTTATCCCCATTAACTTGCTTTGGTTTTCATACAACCATACAACAGAAGTAACTGGGGACGAATGGTTTTTGGTTACCAACATTCGTCAAATATCTTCTTTTGTGTTCTGCAGAAGAAAGAAAGTCATACAGGTTTGTCGAGAGGGTGAGTAAATGACTTTTAATGCCCCAAGCTCTTTGCTGTCCAACATCTCCTAAACATATTTCTCCTTCCGAGTGGTTGTTCTCATCTAATCTTTTTCTTTCATGTCTCATACGCCCTCATTTTCCACTCTTCTCCCACACACCCGTGTTGACGGTGCACCCATGATGTGGTGTGGGCTGTGAGAAAGCCAAAGTCGCTGGGCTGTGCAAATCATATTTTGAGGGAAGTTCAAGGAGAAATTCCCACGGATAAGCGCTTACACATCAGCATTAAGAATTCACATAAGGGTAAATCTTATAAACAGTTACACCCTTTTGGCCAACAACCCACATATGCAAAAAGCTGAGTATGTCTGTTGACATTCTGATCTGACAATACTCTGTATGAATGGTGCGTCAGTAAATTTGCCACATCTGTTGTTTAGACTTGATAGTTCATCTCAAAACTGCTTTCAGGAGCATAAAATGTCCTGAGTTGGTTAAATAATAGAACCACTATTAGATCTATTTATCTGTGGTTTTAAATTTTTGAGTCTAGTGTTTTTACATTTTCTGTACCGTAGCTGTTTAAAACATGTTGTCGTCGTGTTTTGGGAATGAAAACCCAAAAGATTGATAAACACAAAAACATGCACAATAGCAAGCAAATGTAGTAATGGTGTGCCGACTGTTAAATTATTATGTTTCAGCCTGCCTGCAATTATTATATGGATTTTTGTAAATATTCGAATCATATTAAAACTAGATTTATTTTACATTTATGCAATTGGCAGATGCTTTTATCCAAAGCTACAGTGGATTCAAGGTATATATTTGATCAGTGTCAACTATAACATGAAATCTTTGATATGTCACCTGATGATTTTTTTATCATAGTTTCTAATAAAGTTACCATCCAACAGGCAAGTAACATTTCTTTTTGCATTTAGTATTTTTTGGAGTGTTAATTCTGGTCTAGGCCTGCCCTCCAGCATGCAATTCCATTCACAGACGTGCTGTGAGAAGCTGCCATCAGTCAGATCAAGCCGCGCGTCTGACATGAGTTGTAAACTGGCCCTTATCTTCTCTAAACAGGATCCTGGTCTCTCTCTAGACACAGCGTGCAGAGTAAAAGAGCAAAGTACCAAATGACCCCTGTTTCCTGGAAACCGAGTATTAGAAAAGAGACAGTAGAGAATGTTCCACTGGAAACGGGTGCTCGTGTAGATAAATCAACCTCTAACCTTACTTGGAAACACAATCTGCTGCTGAATGGAGATGAATCTAATTCAACAGTGGTGTTTAGTTGGGCCTAGAGTGACTCAAAGATCAAAGAGTGATTCACAGCAGCAATGTGATTTGAGGAGCTGTGAAATTTCAAGCAACAATCTCAAATGCTGTCATCTTCAGCATTGGAGGAAATGGCTGCATTGTTGGTCGCAGTGTGCATTCCTGCAGCTGGATGCACTGACGCTATTGGTGGAATGTACAACTCGGATATTCAGAGATGTGTGTGTGAACCAGCTCGGTGAACTTGCTGGATAAAGTTGCCTTCACCAATAAAAAAGAAGACAGTAAAAACTCCCCTGAGATCTATTGTGCATGTCCATTTTCATACCATTGTTAAGAGCTGCAAGGCATTTTTCACATGGGAATAATTTGTCTTCGCTCTTGTCCAGCGGAGAGGCTGCGTTGCAGGAAGTGAACATGGCTCATATGACAAAGGCACATTGTCCCGTAACAGACCCCACAGCAGAGGGCAAGACCTGAGAACAAACCGGCCAGCCAGGACTCAGCATTGACCGGCATGACAATGAGGCGCAGAGTGCCCACAGAGGCCAGATAAAGAATAGGGAGTGTAGGCACATCCAAGGCCAGCGCTGGACCTCTCTCTCTCTTTCATTAAGAGCCCCTCATCCTACAGGAAAGAGACACTGGCTGTTCTCAGAAATACAGATGAGGGAGGAAGGACAGATAATGCTCCCTTAGAAAGCTGATCTAGCAGGCAGACGGCAATAAATATCAGAGAATAAAGGAGCGTTAAGGTCTGAATTTCCCACATTACCTTGATTTTTGCTGTGAATCAAGGATTCAAGGAATGTTCAGGGTTCAGTACATAATAGTTTGTATTCATGTAAACAGCCGCATGTAAACAGTACTTTGCATATACATATCCCATAAGAAAGAAAAACCACAGATGAGATCGATTATTCACGACTAATCGTATGCAAAATTAAAGTTTAAAAATAAAAATGTTTTATATATATATATATTTTTTTTTTCATAAAAATATACATGCATGTGTGTGTGTGTGTGTTTATGTGTACAACAAAAACTTTTATTTTGCATATGATTAGTGACATTAGTTGACAGCCCTAAAGTTGTGTCTCAAATATTTAATCAGAGAAACAAATACAGAAATCTCACAAATGTCTCCATAAAAGTTTCAGAAAAGATCTCAACAATGTAACACATTGAATTTGCAAAATCTGCAATAAAAAGTCACAAGACATTTTCCCAAATCCAGATTATTTCATTTATCTGTATACAATCTACACTCGTTTTATTGCTCCATATTGCATATTGGATTCAATTGGTTGAATTATTGGACATTATTGGCCCAGGGAGCAAACGGGGATATAGTGCCTTCTCAAGGGCACGTCAGTTATTACCTGCCGGAACTGAGAATCAAATCGGCGACCTTTTGGTTCGACTCTCTAACCACTAGGACACAACTGTCCCAAGACTATATGTTATGAATTCTGATGACTTGAGGCTATACTTACAATACTGATAAGTGTTTTCAATATTTATACTGGTGTGTTATGCCATTTTATTTGCACAGATTGTAAAAGGTCAAGATGAGGTGGGTATCAAGCTGGAATTGGACATGGTCAAACTTGACATAAGGGCCACTGCACAACATGTCAGAGCATGTGCACAAGCCACCAAGGCATGTCTCATATTAAACAAAACACTTGCTTGTTCTCAAAAAATTCCTTTCTGTGCCAGCATGAGCTTGAATGTCTTGACTTGAATCAAATCCAAACCTTTAAATTGCAGATCTTATGCAAGTCTTATGACATGGTTATTTATCGCTTGGGCATATGCAATGTACAAAGTTAAATTTGATTTTAAGGTAGGCTACTATTCTTGGACTGAAGAGCATGCTGGGATATAAAGAGGCAGTAAAAGGTCTCCTTTCTCACAAGCCTTACATAACTGAGCCTTGGGATCATGCCAGTGGCTCTACAAGAATACATTTCAACCTCTCAACTAATTGGAGGAGTGTGACTCTCATTTCATGCTGGATATCGACAAGCTAATAGAAAATATGACCGAGTTAAACAAAACACTTCTTCGATGCAACATTTCATGCATGCTGTACTACATAGTCTATCACCTATCAGTTATAAAAATATAAATATACAACTTTAACCATATTTCAAAGCTCTTGTGGGCACACTAGTGCTGGAGTAAATGGCAATGCAAAAACGCCACAAAGAAATTTGGTTACTCTGTCTTCATAAAACAAAGCTGCAATGCAAACAGATTAGATGACCCATTACTTTGAAAGTCACTCAAGGAGCATCATAGGGGGTGGAGGGGTTGAGATGTGGGAACTGATCTCCAGTCACGAGTCACGACTCACTGGATGCATCACGATGTGGGGGAGTCCAGATCACCAGCAGTGACACGCAATGCACCCCACAAAACCCCGTGCATCACACAGACAGAACATAACGCATTTCGTTTAACATCATCCCCATTACACAATAGGAAAGGCTCAGTGTCGCCAGTGTTTCTCTGTCGAGGCTCATTAATAGTACAATTTATTGCTTCTTTGACTTAATGTGGTTGCGCAACCGACATGCGTCTTCCAAAGCTGCGCTCTCGCGCTATTTTGATGTCATGCGCCGATCGCTCTGCGCAGCGCCGCAAGTCGATCTGCTTGCACATACTTAACAGAGCTTAATCCTCATGTCTGGGCGTCGATCAGAAGCAACGCTCTTTGCTCCAATCGCGTTCGGGATTTCTAGGTTAAACAGCTGTGAACGCGCGGCGCGATGCCGCAGACAGATGGACAATCCCGCTGCGTTCCCACCCGCCTCAGCTGCTGCTGTCCGCTGCTCATGTGACTCATTCTCACGCATCAGACAGCATGACTACAAACACAAGTGTAGCCTATCACCTAGTTCTAATGTTAAGAGCTGTTCTTGTTTTTCTTTATTGTTATACATGTTTGACTACACGAGTACACATGTATGAATCTCAGCCTGTCCCTAAAAAATAAAAAATAAATGTGTGGCCTAACTTTATGCTTTATAACTATTTCTAGCTTAATGCGAAAATTATGCTATAAATTACTGAAAAAATCAACTTAATTTGAAATAAATAATATATATATATTTAAAATAAAAATAAAAATATATTTTGGTTTTTAGTCAAATGTATTTATTTTCCTTTGAGTATTGAGTACATGCACAGATGCAATTGCATGCAGTTGGGATCATGCACACATATACAGTCTGTCACCTATACAAATCCACAAGATTAAGAGAGAGAAACAGAAGCTTTTAGTGTTTCTATTTTAAGCCAACCCTGATCTGAGACCAGTCTATGTTATAGCAAAGTCAGTACACAGGTATGATAAGCTGAACTGTGACCAGTCATAAGAGGCGTCCCTGTTTCCCTGTCTGGAATGCTTTGACAGAACACCGGAAGAATGCAGGATCGCTGGAGCAAGTGATCTCACCAGCACATTCTGATCAGAGTCCAGTGCGTGGCAGCTGACTTCAGTGTTCTCTGAACAGACCGATCCGTGCTCACTTAAATTCCAGCTCTATCCCTCTGCCCTCTATATAATGCAGTCAAACAGAGGTCACTGTGACAGGAGTTAATAGTTTAAAATGACACGTGCACTGTGCTCACATTAAATGTCAGCGTGAACGGATATGTCTTTCCAGTCAAGGGCTTTTGAACACATTGAACTGCATAAAACACATTTTAGGCAAAACTTGTGTAGTTCATACGATGTGTGGATGCAGAATGCATTAAATGCATTGCATAATATTACATTTTTTACAGTAAGTCAACACTATTGAAATTGTACCACTTAAATGTGTAACACACTGTGCAACTTTCATTGCTGACACATCGTGAAAATGTAACAGTCAGTGTGAACAGCAGAACACCGTATCTGGTGGCGGTGCAAAAATACATCTTGTTCGTCTAAAATAAATGAACGACTGGCTGCTCAGACTTTTAGCAAAAACCGCAAAAAGAACACAGTCGCTCTAATGTGCAGTTCTCTCACTTTTCCTTTCACTTAGTGCCTGCATGCCCCCACCAGATCTAGTAAATAAAGTTCAGTGTATCCTGGAACGTTCTGTCTTTTCCCGTTCCACTGTGTTCCATTAAAAGGCATGAGGTTACAATCATCCAGTCTCGGCCAGTCACACGGCAGGTATCAGCCAAAACAACATGGAAGGGAGGGCTTTCCGGCCACTGCTGTCTGTGCATAGGCTACAGCTATTGTGCAATGTTTTGGAGAGGAAGCATATTTAATGGGATAGTAGTGCTGTACACTGTGTTTTGGGATACGTTTTACATGACATTTGATGTCAAAACAGAATGATGATGCACATGCAAAAATGCATGAAAACACATGTGCACGCATGCACATGCATGTGAATTTACATTAATGCCATTTTTAGGCGTTAGCTAAAACAAATAACGTTTTTAGATTTGAGTTAAAGCAGCAAGTAAGCAAGATGTTTTCTAAAATGAATTGCCATGACTACATGAAAAATAGATGCCTGAGGGCATTACCAAGATGGCACTCAGATCAGTCCGACACAGCAACATTGGCTCCACCAATGCAAGGTGTTTAGTAAAGCTGTTCGACCGACCAACGAGGATGCCGGAAGCATTGAGAAAACATGTGTAAAAACGACACTTGTGGCGCTTCAGCTTAAAGTAATACTCGGAAATCTAAGCTTGCCATGAGAAATTGTTCCAACTGCGGAGACTTTGGGAGGAGCTTAATTTACCTGTGCGCACAACACGTTCTTAACCTCTTCCGAGAAACTATGCCTTCAGGGAAATAACCATGTGTGCCTCATGCTATGCGTGTAATAGGGTCATCTTTTGTTGTCGCTTTCACCTTAATGTCCCTCCAGTTTCAGGTAAAACCATTCACATGCATAAACGGAATTCTGCTTAAGCATGGATATTGCATGGTTTTGTGCATGCATTTGTGCAGGGCATATTGCATTAATGCAAACGGCAGCAGTGGGTGGTATAAGTCTATAACAGCACAGAGGAAAATATTAGCAACATAACATAACAATGTGTGCGTGTATGAGAGAGAGAGAGAGAGAGAGAGAGAGAGAGAGAGAGAGAGAGAGAGAGAGAGAGAGAGAGAGAGAGAGAGAGAGAGCTGAGGAAAAACCGGGAAGGGAGGGTTAGAAAATCAATTCTCTGTTTTCGTTTTTCCTAGATTTGGTTCACTACATGGCACTTTGTTATTGAAGCAGAGTGGAAAAACAGGGCACAGCGTGTTTCTGCCTGTGGCAGTAGAGTCTGTATCAGATACACACAAACTATCACACACACAAAGGAAAGAACATCAAAGCACTCGCTGTGCTTCTTTGTACTTTATATTCCAAGTAATGAACCGATTCACTGTTGGAGAAAACTTAGTTGAGACATTCCATTCCTCTGTCAGAAATTCACAGTGTGCCCGGCTTCATAAAGTACAAACCTCAGGCTGTCAGATTAGTATGTTTGGCGTCAAAAGATTGATATTTCGGCATGTTTCTGGGTGGAGTGAATGCCTTCCTGCAGGTGAGAACGCATGCAGTTCTCAGCTGACAGATACCATCATTGAACACATTATGCAAGAATCAAAGCATGTGTTTATAAGCACAGCTGCAAGAAAGGATCATATAAGAATGCTAAAGAACATCCAAAGAAATTTCTGCTATATCCGATTTTGAACCGTGATTCTGAAATATTTGCAAAGAAATAAAATACAATTCTTCTGTTTGTTTTGCGGGTGCTTGACGGTCAACAACAAAATCTCAAAGCAACCAAACTGATAAGGAACTGACGAAAAATGATGCCGCTGAGTTTGTTTGGCATCCTCTCAAAAAAGAAGATCATTTACGGTGCTTTACACACTTGACCCTGCAGAAGTGTTTTATTTCACGCTACCTGAACACTTGGACTCGTTCTAGGTCGCCGCATTCTAATTAATCACAGAGACATCTAACAGCTAAAACAGTACAGGACGACCGAGCATTATGATTTATTTAGACCGTTCTGCCAGGCACAACATGTTATTGGAACTCTCTAAAAAGATAACCCTTCAGAGTACAAAATAACTACTTCCTAGTGATCTCTATTGATCAAATGCATGTATGGTAAGTGCAAATAAATAATAAGAGCAATAAATAAACATTTGATATCAATTCCTCATCTGTAGAATTGCATGTGCATGATACAAGCAGCTGCGTAGAATCACCCAGGGACACCTGGAGGGAACACAGAAGCATCTAGCAACATATAAACAAATACGCCCTTTTCTAGAAACACTGCCGCCATCCTGCAGCCATTATGCTGTTCTTCTGGTTGATATTTATAGCTGTTTCCTGACGGCAAGACGTACTGTACTGTGCTGTACAGGCTACTGGCGACAACCCAACCATACTGTTGTAGATGGAACATGTTCTTTCTCTCTCTCTCTCTCTCTCTCTCTCTCTCTCTCTCTCTCACACACACCCTACTAAATATATCTATGCGAACTACCTGCTGCAGTGTTAAAGCTGAATACGACTGGTTATTCTTAGAGTGCAATGTTTATTTTTTGGCATAGTTTAAACTATGAGACTATTTTAGCAGGGGAAGTTGAAGATTTGGAAATGAGTCAGCTGCTCAAAGTTCATATGTAGCAATACTGTTTCAATGCAATAACACATTTCCCGACCTAACTTGAATGACCTTTCTAATTCCTTTCATTTCTAAAATCCGGGAAATTCCTTTTATCGTGCACATTGCAAACTTGAATTACTCATGTATAAATCGACCAGAATATGCTTACATATTAACACAAAGCAGATTTCTTTCCGGATATTCATGTAATAAATACATCCCAAAGATTTTCAGTGCAAACCGGTTGGAGCTTTCAGACAGCTGGGCCGGCCCCTGTGTTTATATAAAACTATTATCATAGGAAACAGAAGCGCTTCTCACACTTGATTTTGTTAAACGTAACACCGGCTTATCTTGTTTCATGATTCACGCTGTTCACGGCACGCTAGGAGTAATAATCCTGTTTTTCAGGAGTCAATATTCATCTTGGATGCTTTCTTGGAAGTTTTTGAGATTGTACAAAGCGCATGAACATTTAATGAGGTAAGCACTGAGGTCAGCTACGATTGGTTGTCTGTTGCTACACAACCGGATGTTACATTCTAATACACAGTGTCACACAGCACAGAAAGCACAGAAATCATAAATGTACAGATGTACAAATTAATGCATCTGAAAACTTGCATTTTTATTTAAAAACCACACCCCTATACATGAGAATTTAGAAGCTTTGCCCCTAGACTTTACAACATAACCCGGTCAAGGTTTAAAAGCGTAATAAAAAGAAATCGGAAAATGAAGTTTGAAGCCAGCTGCGATGACAGCTAGAAAACAAATATCCCATTTTTAATTCATAAGATTGTTTTCGTAAGTCGTTACTCTGTTATGTAATCCAATATTCTACACCAAGCCGTGTTTGTTATCAGATATCCGCACATTGCTATGGGAGATGCCTGTGGCAACAGTATTGTTTGGGGATGGTTGACTGAAGGAGAGGTGGTTGGCTCGCCGCTTTTACTACAGTGGGGTTCCCTCTTGGCACAGGCTGCATGCTATTATGGTCACGGTTTCTAGCTGTAGAGTCATGTTTACTCTAAAGGGAACAGAACCGTAAACTGGGTCTGTGGGAACTCTGACTCAGCACTTTCCCCTGGACAGGCCACTGTTTCACCACTACTGCTGACTTTTCGGTAACCACAGAACCCGCACAGTCACATGAAAACCCAGAGTTGCCAAGGAAATAGTCAAAATGATAAAGGCTTCAAATGTAAAATTTATTCATAGTCTTGCATTATCAATTTGATCATGTATTCATCTACATCGCCGCCATAGTGCAAATGGGCTCCTTTGTGATTGCTAAAGTGATCAAAGGGATTTTTGAAGCAATGCTATTGCTGTAAGAGCCCATTTCTAATCATTTGCTTTGTAAATAATGTACAGTACTGTGTACTCTCTCTCTCTCTCTCTCTCTCTCTCTCTCTCTCTCTCTCTCTCTCTCTCTCTCTCACACACACACACAGATCATTCTGAAGCAGCTCCTCGGCAGATGTTTATCTCAGGACATCACAAAGCTCCAGACCGGGACTCACTGTGACCTTCATGTACAGTCCAACGAAAACATAATCGCATGAGCCAAGGTCACAAGATTATTCTAAAAGTCACTGCCGGCACTGCTGTGTTGCTCAATTCAGTGGAAATGACCGGTCGCTGGTTTGAGAGCAGTGTGAGAAATCTCTGCACATTTGATTGGTGTTTGTCTGTATTTTGTTTAACTTGATTCGATTACGTAACTCTTATTAAATCACTGTCTCTCGTCCTGTAAATATTAAAGTATAATATAAATATTAACAAGATGCCCCACTGCCATTACAATGAATGCTCAATATGGCCGCTCCCGCAATGAAAGTCCCGCTTTCCAGTAAAAAAAAAAGGCAAATGTCAATCGACAAAGACTGACGATTTTCTGGGGCGGAGTTCTGTTGAGGCGCTTTTCAGACTGTACACATGCACAATAACCAAAGTGACCTTGAAAATGTTGACTTATTGCGCAATTTAAGCTTAACATGTTATGGTACAGTTCAGGTAAGGATTTTAGATTATCTAACTGCCCATGTCTTCTTACATAGTCACTTTAATTTTTGTCCCTCAAAACACTATGTGTTTAGCAAACCAAGCCCATAGGAACCACTGTGACACAGATAACATGCACATGCACCGTGTGGTGAAAAATGACTCCCCGGGCAACACAGGTACAGCTTCACCCAACACCTGTAACAGCGAGGCAGGTAAAACATTCACCTGTCTAATAGATAACCGTAACCCAGAGTGACCCATAAACAACAACAGAGCAACAAATACAGGTAGTGAGGAGGCTAATACACTTCATAGCTGCAGACAGTGCTTGAATGTTGATAGCTAGTGAAGTTTGTGTAATACAGTTATGTTAAGGACATCTATCTGAACAGATGGGCATTAAGGTGTCATTAAAAAGCTAAAATAGAGTGTATAATTATGTCAGTTAACTTCCAAAGATCTGATTGTACAAAACAAATTAAATATAAAACTATTTACTATTTAAGCACTACCTTCAAAAAAAAGATAAATGATTTGAGGTTAAATGCGTGTTTGATACGCCGACGCAAATACACCCATTATTATGCATATTATAGCATTAATAGATATGGTTAAATCCTATTGTCCCATTGTGCTGTGATCAAAGAGGTTTTGGTGGTAGAATATGTCCTCGTTTTGACATACTGTACCTGCAAAAGAGTCTCTCCCATCCTTGTATTTCTCTGTACTGGGTGTAGAAGGCAATTAGCAGCAAACACTGTGAAGTACCCTTTCATGCCCTTCCCGAGTGTGTTTAAGGAGAACAGAGAGGAGAACAGCTGGAGATTAAGCCAGCGTGCTGCCTGCAGGGAGAAAAGGGAGATATTGATGGCAGATGGAGCACCGCTGTGCAGATCATAAAACCCACAAGCCTTTCTGAGACGAGTGCCGAAACCAGAGGGCATTCTGGACCAATGCCTGCGGGGGTTACACCAGAATCTGGGGTCAAATTTAAAATCCAATGAAACAAATTTAAAAAGCTTGAAGCATACGAGGTCAAGGTTTTTAGCTTTTCAGCTTTTGATATGAGAAAAAGAGTGCTTTTACTGCAGGGCATGTCTGTACAACCTTGTTCCTGCGTAGAGAGACCTTTGACTAGAAGGTTAAAGTCTGGTCCACATGGCATCTAACTATGTCCACAAACTAGAGATTGACTGATGCAATCATGTGCAACCATGGTCGGTTTTGTATTAACGCCCTGTTTGGGGAAGATGATCTAAAATAAAAAAATATTAATTATAATTAGATATGCACCAATATATTGGCCAATGATCAGTATTGTTCGATAAAAGCAATTTTCACACAATCGGCTATTGGCCAATAGTTTAAAAACAGTCGATGATCAGGGCCGATATAGTCAATCAAAAGAGGACAGAAAAATGTTAAAAAACATCACCAGTTTGCTGTTCAATATTAATAGTCATTGTATGAATTAATAACATTCATATAATCACCAAACTATCAGAATAATTGACTAACGTATCGGCAGAGAAATTTAGTATCGGTGCATCGATCTGTGTTTCCATATACTCATTTAATGGATTTTGAGATATATTTTACCTATCTAGGTGTGTCCAGGATTGAAAAACTATTGAAATCCTTGAACTAGGCTACTAACATGTTAAGCTCAGAGGTTAAGCTGCAAATATTTTTATCGCTTTGACTGCTGACCTGTTTTGGGAGTTTCCAGTCGGCAACTATTTTTAGATTCACCGGTAGGGAAGATTAAATCTCTTGGCCTAATTAAACCACTACAAAGCTGCAGACCGCGGCGCGAAACCTTCAATATCACACCTGAGCCGTGGATGAATTAACACACACCATCCCCTCATCTGAACCTCTGTATGCAACATTACTAAGTTCAATCGTCCACTCTGAGAACTGAGCACACGTGTCTACCTGAGTGTACTTTTATGAACTTGCCTTTCTCTCAGAATCCTTTTCCAGGTAAAAGGCCTGCAAGATGCAGAGGTTCCGCTTCACCGTATTCCTAGAATGATTCCTAGAAATGGTCCTATCAGGAAAGTGCACTCATTCACACATATTCACACACACGCACATTCATAAAACACTTAGTCTAACTGATAAACGGGCTGCAGGACATCTGTATATCTCAACTTAATCTGTACCCTAAACAAACTCAAGCACATGGACGTTTGGAAAAGAACCAAGTTGCGCAAGACACATGCTTCCATTAGCCTGGAATACTCTCCATTCACCTTAATAAACCCAGTTTCGGATTCATACTTGATCAAGACCGGCCCTTAAGTCTGCACATACTGTATTGTGCAAACTGTACAGATTATTGTGTACATGTTGCTATCATGTTGGTTTTGTCCTCAAACGAACCGTTGATCTTTGATCAGACCTCTCCTCCCATAAATCTTCCACAATAAGTGACAAGAACAGCACATGATATAATCTTTTAACAGCACTATTAGTAAAAGAAGGACATGTGCTTGCATGGGTGCAGAATGGCATGCAGGGAGCGGCCAGACGGGATGAAACTGTAAAGATGCGGTCGCCCGCTGCACACGACCAATGTAGTCACAGGGGTTGGAGGTCACTATAGGACCAGCCACCCTGACCACCTTCTGTAAACTTACTTTCAGGTGTGACTCCTGTATTCCATACACATTGAGATCTTCTCCTGCTGTTTAAATGCATTTGCTACTTCTAAAACCTTGAAGTGTGTATGTGGCCAATGTGTGTGTGTGTGAAGAGGGAGGAGTAGAGGTGATCAAGACCCCAGAAAAATCAGATTTGGGGCCACCCGGGTGAGGGCAGACTGACCTCCAATTCCCAGCTCAGTTTCGGCCACACCTGTTTGTCAATGGGGTTTAACACATTTGTATCAACGGATCTCTGCGGTTTCCTGTAAGTCTTAATACCCAGAAGCTGAGAAAATCAGCACCTGAAATGGAAAAAGATGGAATTCCACTAAAGAAACTCCAGATAAGATAAGACTCCTATTCTTAGTAAAGCTGCACACAGAGGCGTAAACTGCAGAATAAACACCATGGGTGTGTTTACATGTACACTAAGTGTGTATGCTGTCAAAGGAACAAGGGTCTTTGCAATGAGAAAAACATTTGTTTCCGTTATGCAGAAGCTTATCCAATTTTCTTTGCTCTGCTCTCATGTAAATGCATGCAGGTAAATCTGGCCTAAGGCTTAAGGCAAAAATTCTGTGGAAAGAGCACGTGGAAAAAATAGATTAGTGTCTGTTGTTGTGAAACAGTGATGTTGCAGTTTTCCAGTAGTGGACAGGAAGCGTGTTTGGGAAACATCACTATTTTTTTAAATAAATTTTGTAAAAAAATTATTAGAGATGCACCGATACTACATTTCTCCACTGATACCGATAGTCAATTATTCAGAGTGATATCTGATGATACTGATAGTTTGATTATTATATTAACTCGCAGTAAATCAATTATGAAGATTAAATTCATATTTTTTATTCATGACTATTAATATTGAACATCAAACTGGTGATGTTTCTTAACAATTTCTATACACAGAGCACAAATTAGCACTGCTATCCGATTATTGACCGATATGTGACCCTGGATCGTCTTAAGTAGCACAAGAACAATTGTAGTAGTAGCCAAAAATACATCGTATGGGTCAACATTAGACATTTTTCTTTTATGCCAAATATCATTAGGATGTGAAGTAAAGATCATATTCCATGAAGATATTTTGTAAATTTCCTACTGTAAATATATAAAAACTTTAAAGGCGATTTTCTTTCTTTTTTCCCCGATCCCAACATACCATACATCAATAGAAAGCTTATTTATTCAGCCTTTGGATTATTTAAAGCCAGTGCAGTTATTTAATTATTTTGTTTCACATTACAGTAAATTCTCCTGTTACTGTTTGGTTGCTGCATGATAGAATTTATTAAGAGTACTAGATTTAAAAACACGACAAAACAATCCATCACAAATCTTGTTTACATAGATCTTGTGAGAAAGTCCAAATACAAATGTATGTCAATAAACTTTGGATCCAACTATTTGAGATTCTGTGTATTTGTATCCATCTTTCAAAAAAGCAGATGACTTCCAGTCAGTCCAAGAACATTTTTTGCTGGTGTGCTTTAGTACATCTTTTGGTTCATTCACGACTGGATGTTTGTGAAGGATCTGAATGTATTCAAATTTATTCAGCAAACATCGTGTGCTCAGTCCGTCCCTTGAGATTAAATTATTCCAGCACAAGACTGCATGTGATTTGTGACTGTCACACACACAGACAGGCACA
Organism: Oreonectes daqikongensis; assembly: GCA_026939265.1. NCBI lineage: Eukaryota > Metazoa > Chordata > Actinopteri > Cypriniformes > Nemacheilidae > Oreonectes > Oreonectes daqikongensis. The sequence continues at coordinate 2,571,030 of JAOTQM010000085.1, read as the reverse complement.
GAGTGACACTGCACGCATGGTGTGTACTGCGTGTGTGCTGGGACTTGGATTTGCAAGGTCATTGTGACCAATGAGGCTTCTCTTGTGACACTAATTTCCAGTACCGGAAGCCGTGAATGTGTGTGTATATGCAGGGTCACATGTTCATCACAGGCAGAAACAGGAAATAAAAACACAGAGTGGAATGCTCACTTCTGACATTTCAAAGAAATGATGTTTCAAAGAAAGAGGCTATTTCATCAGCAGTGTCCTGCAATCTAATGATTATTTGCCTCTATGCTAAATAATTGTATCTAATAAATACTTACAAAAAAGTTTTGTTTGGGTAATTTTTGGCAAGCATATTTCTTAACCAATAAAATTGCATGAAAAATGTGTTTGTATCAAATTTTATTTGCGTGTTTAACTACAAACCCTGAAGCATTAAAAGCAAATATTGTACAAATATGCTCCTCCCTGGACTTTACTTTTGGCAACTATTATATTCAGCCTTTGGATATCTATAGAGAGTCCCTTCTTCAATGTATATCCTCCTCAACAAGCTATATAATTTGATGTATAGTTCATAATGATGCGGGTTAATATGAAAATTACTTGAGGAACAGAGATTAAAACAAATCTGCTGTTGCTTAAAAGGCCCATTTGTGAAGAACACTTCACTTCAAGCTAAAATGAGATTTGCAAGCAATCTCATTTTGAAGCTGATATCTCTTGCTTTAAATCAAATCAGCATAAATGTGATAAACCCACAGGCTCAAACATCTGGAGAGGAAGAGTGCAAGTCAGATGCTTTGCTTTTCATGAGCTCATCATGAGTCAGCTCCTCATGACAGCGGATCTTCTGATGTCACGCTGCTAACTGTGTCTCAGCAGCTCATGTGAGGCCTTTGTGTTTAGCGCTTGTCCCGGTGCGTGATTTTTTCAACCACTGACCATATATAGACAACAAGTGCACGAACAAGTGTAAGTGTTGTAGCAGGCAAAGACAATGAAGTCACTTTAGAGACACACACACCCTTACACTTTGACTTAGTGGGATCATGCAACCAACTTTTCAAGAGTTGAGATCAGCAATCTGTAGTCTGACATCATCAGGGGAAAATGGGGAATTGACGCTCTCTCTCTCTCTCTCTCTCTCTCACACACACACACACTCATTCTCTCTGCTTCTCTCTTCTTTTCCCGGAAGAGCAGGCGCTGTGTTATTGGAAACGGAGAGAGCTGAGCAAAAGCAGGAAAGGGAGGGTCAGAGAGGGATGAGGGGCTCCTTTTAAAATCATGTGATTGGTGAGTCAGTGCATGAGATCAGTGGAGCACAAGATCACCTGTGATTGGTGGACAGTGATGTGCTGATCCGGTCAGCATAGGAGAGTACAGCAATGAGGCTACAGCAATATGCGTGTATGGGTGGTACTGTAATACAGGAAGTGCTAACCGCAGTGCATGCAGGAGAAAAAAGTTAACTTTTGTATTTTTTATAAAATGGAAAGTTAACCCAATATGAAAGTCATTGTTTATTCACCCTCATGTAAAACCTGCATATAACTCTGTATATAAGAAGATATTTTGAGAGTGTCTCAAGTGGTTTGATGTCCATAATTGAAGTCAATGAGGTATAAGTGTTGTTTGATCACTTACATTTTCAAAGTACGTTAGTGAGAAATAAAGAAAGTCATACGGGTTTGCAATGTTATGAATATCCCTATAATAGTAAATAGCTTAATAGATGTACATGCAAATAAAATATGTTATAATTAATTTGGTTTTATGTCATTTGTAATGCTGTTTTATTGCTTAAACTAGATTCAGAGTCACCACCATGATGCTTGCAGGTATTGACAGGGTGTTGCTAACTGTTTGTGAAGTTGCTAGGGTGTTGTGGGTAGTTGCTTAATGCCCAAGTAAGAGAAGAGTCTAAACGGCCGGGTATAGTTACGTTTCTGTGTCCATCTCCGTCAAGTGCGCACACGCGTCTGCAAAGCTTTCGAAGCAAACTCAATTGCGAAAAGGTGCGGATGGATGAGTTTAACAAATGCACAGTATGTCACCTAGTGGACTCGGCCAACTCAATATTTTTCTCATGCATGCGTTGTCGCATGCGTACCGTCCGCGCAGTCTCAAAAAATTGGGTTGCACATGAACGTGTGGGAATATTTCGATACGTCTTTGAATGTGGCCTTTTCAGATAAAGGTTGTTGGCCCGATCACTTGAAAAGATAACAGGATATCTCTGTTGAAGATTAATAAATCACAGATTAATAAATCAAATTTTCATGCAACAAAAACCCTTTCATTACCAGTTTAAGTGTTATCAGGTTCTTTTTTATCACAGCATTTTGTGTTAAATGTTGCTGTAGATTTAGCAGCACATTACTGTAAAAATCCACAGTACAATACCACATTTGTATATTACAGTAAAACACTGCAGTTCGTAATGCCTTCTGGGTAATTTTGATTGAGCAGGACAATTTTACAGGAAATTTTGGTCTTGCTATAGCTTTGCTGTAATATGCCAGGCAATAATACAGGATTGCTGTAAACAGCGAAAGTGCCCCATGCACCCATCTTCAAATCATACGGAGCACAACTCCTGGCTGCAGCTGAAGGAGGATGTTAGATTTCTAGTAGTTTGGTAAGTTTGGTTTATTTTATGTGTTTCATGCAAACTTATATCATTTAGTTTAGTATTTTGCACAATCGTTTTTTACAATATTGTTTTAAACATGGACTAAGACAGAACAGTTTGCCAATGAACATTGCAATCTCCCTTAAACCTAGAAATTAAACCTAGTAGGGTGTATACCTGCTGCTTAAACTCGCTTTTTACATCTTAATATGTATATAGGGTTATTTCAACCAAATTATGAGGGATGTAATTCTGAAGTATAGTTGTTTTACAATATTAATAACTATAGATTTATATACTACTTTGTGAACTAGTTATTATATAGAATATTATTTGTATTATTTGTAGTTATTGCAATAAGCAATAATTAGTAGAAATTTGTCAATATAGGTATTACAGTAAATTACAGTACAATAAAAATACAGTACAAATAGAGCAAAAATACAATAAAGTACCGTTTTGAAACTATACAGTAATATCTTGTGGACTGAAAAATATTTTACAGTACAGGTTCTGTAAATTTAAATACCGTGCTGCCAGTAACTAACTGTAAAAATACAAGGAAATTGTTTACAGTGTGATGTGTCCTTCAGCCCTTTGATGTACAATTTATTCAAACCACATCACTTTTGATGACCATGGAAGTATTTTTTAAACACAGAAAGCTATAGAAATTTGAAATGTTTGTTTTGTAAACCTCTGACTTCCTATAATTCCAAATATGTACTGCATGTTAACATAGAGTTTACACATGGTTTGTGGCCATTTTTACTTTGCAAAACTGACATAGTACCTAAAATATATTTTATTCACAGTTTTTTGCTGGCAATAACAATGACTGCTGGCAATGACAATGTGTTGTGGAACATACATAAAATAACAGAATTACTGAAGTAGTTGTATGTGCTTATTTTCATGCATGTGTGGGATCTGCACTGGCATTTTGTGACGGAATCGGATTCCCAGTTTCTCATCGACTCTTAACTCTAAGCTCTGTGCACGTCATGTTCAATCCGATGTTTACGCGACAGACTCTCTGCACGTTACCCCTTCAACAGACGTCACAAACCAAACACAAACATGGCCAGCGGCCTGCGGAAGAAGAGCGGAAAACAAAAGCATGCGGCAGCATCATTAATATTCCATCTCACTTACACAAGGGCGGTGATCTCACCGTATAAAAGCTCTCTGAAGTGCTGTGTCATTAGCGGCTCAGCCTGGGTGATATTTCAGCTGTGTACAACTGCACTATCACTCCTTCAAAATAAACAATCTGTGATTCAACTGGATTCACATGTGTCAACTAATGGAAATACATATGAGGAATTTGCATTTTACTTTTAATACATGGGCAGAGATGTTATTAACCTCATAATGCTGCAGTTCAGGAAGATATTTAGGGTGGAATTTAGGTCATATTTAATGAAATATGGATGGGGAAATATCTGGAGTGGTGAGACAAACCTGTCTGATCTATCCAAAAATGTGTCTGATGTATTCATTTATATTAACAGATCATAAGTGATTTTAAATTGCAGCTTGCAGAAACATGTGAGGGAGCAAAGCATGCTTGTAGGACTATATCAGTCATTATTGTCTTTGGAAATTAGGTCATCAAGCGACACAATTTAAAGTTCTGTTTTAAAGAAGGGTAAATGTTGTCTCATTGATACATATCTTAATAACATTTGATCAAATTCCTATCCGAATCTTATCAGATTCAAGTAAATATAGGGTTGGGTAAAAGAAAAAAACCCCAAAGGCACTCGTATAATATAATTAAAAAGCCTATAAAAATAAGGTTGGGTATAGTTTGAATTGTATCGATTTCGATTCCGATTCCAATTCTTATAGATTTCCAGTCTTAAAGTAAAACATTTAGATATCAACCTATCTGGTCATTTAGCCTGCTTCTTGACTGGACTATATATATATATATTTCTGAACACCGTTTTATGTATATATACACATAGTAATCATGTTTGTCTGATTTATTACTTAACTATATCATGGTTAAACTGTAGTTAATATAATGAAACTATGGTCAGTTTGTGGTTCCTGTGCTTTGTCACAAGTTAACACATGCACATTTCTGAAAATATGCACACAGGAATCATATCCAATTCCTATTCCTTTCGATACCAATCTCTAGCCTTTCCATTCTGATTTCCAATCGATTCTGATTTTTAATTCCCAACCCAAGGTAAATACATCATTTGTTCATCTAGAGGCTTTAGGAGTCACCTCAGGCCATTTGTGTCACATCAAAGCTGACCATAAAGAGAGACGAGAGGTGTATTTTTGCCTGGATATCAGTCTTTGTTGAGAAACAAAGCTCCTGTGGAGATTAATAATAACTGGAAAGCAAGCTGAATGTGTTGGAGAGATTTACATTTATAGCAAACGTAGAATGTGCCTCAGCGCAAACAGGGCAAACAAGGTTATGGTTAAAGGAGTACTGTCTCACACAGTTAACTTAAAGGTCAAATGACTTGAGTGTCTGGCTGCTTCAGATCAGAAGTGCCTCAGACTCTCAGTCAGCCTGTTTTTGGGTCATGTCTGGAGTTTAAAACACTATGACCATATAATATGAACTTAACCTCAGTGTCTGTGAATAAGGACTAGTGCATTGTTGCTAAATTCCTATTTAATTCCCCAGTGAGAGAGAGGAGATTCATCACATCACAATGAGGAGTGAATACGAGTAAACAACATAAATCCGCATGCACATAGACGCATGTGCAGCTGAAGGACTTCAACAGCTGGCAGCCAAGTAAAAGTTGACGTTAGTCTCATTTACATCAACATTTGAAAAATTACGGGAGCTGGGGCACACAGCTGTGTCAGTTGGTGGGTGAACGTTAGAAGCTCCATCACAACTGCTGACGTAATGACCCTGCCAACTTTCCTAATGGCCTGTGGGAAAAACAAATTGTTCGTTTGGCTGTTGGTGGGGCTTGGCAGTTGCCAATGATCCCAGATGCAAGTTGTGTGTGGACATGAAAGATACATTTGCACACACTACCCAGTCCCATTTATGAGTAGGCACAGTTGCAACATGTTTGAAATCTACCTGAGCTGTCTGCAGGTGTAAACACTATATCTGAAATGCAGGAGAGCAGCAATGAATAACAGTGAATGAAACAGACAAACAAAAGATCTAAGCACCAGCTGGCTGCTGCCCACGTCTCCCCAGCCACTATTAAATCTATATTTTATTTTTGCTCTTTTCATCTCTTATTCTATTCTGTGTTTCAATAAAACATGAATGAAAACACACATTTCTCCAAAGCTACCAGGGCTGGATTGGTAATCGGGCATACCGGGAATTCTCGCCCAGTGGGCTGGTAACATGAATGAACGGAGGGGGGACCCCCAGAACACAAAATACAGATGTGCACAGATGGAACTGACGGGCCACTTGGCACAGAAGTTCAGGGTCGCTTTTTGGTCCCAGCCAATCCTGAAATACCTTTTCAGGTTTACGTTTACTTGTATAATGGTGCTCATGTGGCAGGTGACATTAAAGCTGATTGTGGCTGATTATTTCAGGTAATATTGCTTTAGTTTTTGTTAACGATAACACTAAATCAAACATGCACAGAGATGCTATCAGGATTTGTGAAAGCATCATTTCAAGCCTGTGCCTCACTCTCACGCTCGAGTCATGTGACCTCGGGAATCATTTCAGCTCTCAGGCTCTGCACACCCACAGTGACAGACAGCTGGTCTAATATGCCAAGAGTCTCAGGAAAGAACCCAAAAACCCCTAAGCCTGTATATTTGTGTTTGGCCCTGGGCTTTGAGTTTATTTCATTGTTCTCCCACAGACTGCAGCAGATGTTTTTACTTCTGCCGTGTTTTTTGAGGGGCAAAAAGTATGCGTGAGAGAGGAAGGTGAACGTGAAATTTCCCACCACCTGCACATGCAGCGCAGCCTTACTCAAAACAGGAAATGCAGATGAAACAGTATAATTCACAAAACAGCAGCTTGGACAACACCAAAACTGAACCAGCAAGAGGCTCAAAGAGCAATGATTTACATTTACATTTACGTATTTGGCAGACGCTTTTATCCAAAGCGACTTACAATACAATGTACTATACATTTGAACATTTTGTATAGTAAGCAAGTGGAGGTTAGGTGCCTTGCTCAAGGGCACCTCAGCCGTTACCCGCCAGCCCTGAGAACCGCACCAGCAACCTTCTGGTCATGAGTCCAACTCTCTAACCACTGGGCCACTCTCTAGTCTTTTCTCCATTACAGTAGTAAAGTCATATACTGCATCCTTTTGTAAAAGATACCTTGAACTTGGTGTCCAGTTCATAAAGAACCAAACATCTCTAGTAACAAAAATGTTTACTTACTTATTGTGTTGTTCAGAGCTTTTTATATTTAGTAGTGTTTGCTAAATGCATGTACATTTCTAAGATTTACATAAACGCTCTTTTGACATCAATAAGTCTGCATCCACAAACCACCAAAACATCCTTAAAACCTTTTAGACAACCACATAGCAACAGCCTGGTACCCGCTCAAAACACGCTAGCATCTTAAGAAAATTTCAAAATCATCTTATTTATTTTTCTATTTCCAGAAACTGCACCTAAACTACGGCATTGTGTGCTGGGAGAGCCGTGAATACCTAGCATATCTTGAGTATTCATATAATTATATAATTAATCCCAACAGCTTTGTTTAATGTATGGGTCACAGAACAGGCCTGCTCAGTTAAACAGAAAGTGCACTTTCTATCATGTCACAGCAGAAAAAAAGATGCTTTCTCTCTCTCACGCACACACAAATCCTACACTCATCACAGTCAGGCCCGCATTCAGGAACAGGAACCAGTCCTCTGGGATTGCAGCAGGAGAAACAGGTCAAGCAGGCCAGGCAGAGAGAGAAGAGCTCTCGCCTGCAGGCAGAAACTGCATGTCCTTGCCCATAAAAAGAATACTGGGATTCAGGGAAAACTTTGTTCCCCATGGAAAAACTGTGTGTGAAAAACGTGTTTGCAAAGAGGTGTGAGAACAGCGGCTGGAAGAACATGCCGGTACATGCAATTCCAAGCATGGATTTTAACGGATTGAGTGTTTATGATGTGTGCTATTAAAATGAATTGACTAAAAGTCATCTTTTCTAGGAGAATTTGCAGCAAGCTATTCAAATGCTAGTGAGAATATAAAATTAGGAGTGTAAATATTTGCTTTAAAGTTTAACCAAAAATAAAAATGTTGCCATTTCCTTCCCTTCATGTTCCCAACCTGTATTACTTTCTTCTACAGAACACACAAAAAGATATTTTTAAAAAATGTTTTTGGGTGAACTATGCCTTTAACATGATGAAATCTAACAATAAGTTTGTTAATTTAGTTATATGACTTTGATGCAATTCTATTCTCTATTTACTGTAAATAAAAATATAATTTTCACCATAATAGACCTTATAATAGGTCAGAAATTGCATATTGTATAAAATATATTGCAAAGCAATTCAACCCTGGGTGTAAAAGTTGTTTATTTAATTTGCATTATAAGGATTTTACATTTTCCTGTGTGCAACTTTGAAGCACCCAGGAACTCCCTTGGGGATATTTGGAGACTTTTGTAGGGAAGAAAACTTACCCTCAAGCAAGGAATTTGCATATACGTATACTGCACTATACAAACACACAAACTCTCTTCCTTGAGACATACTCTGGGAAGGAAAGCAAATGTTTCAGTTAGATCACATTGTGACTGTTGTATGCAAACCTTCACAAAATCAAAAAGGACCTTTGGTGCATTAGAACATCTCATCCTTTAAACAGGCTCATGTGGACACCACACTGATTCAGTAATTTTGCGAAGTGTTGACCCGGGCATGGTGCCCAGGGTTTTTGGCAGACCCCAGACACTCAATGCAGGTGGATCAGGGGGAGGTGAGAGACAGAAAATCTGTGAGAACTACAAATGTCAGCAGGGCTCGCAACTTTGCGAGCTAATGGCAATTCCTGAAACAACTTCTATCCCATAGATTCTAATAAGTAGGCAATCACATGGCGCTCTGTAACCACTAAAATATGACAGGTTGTAAACAAGTCGTACATGCTTGCGTCACAACTTTGCAGTGAAATTAAACAGTATAAACATTATAAATAAATGTACATAGTATCCCCTACAGAAAAGTATGAAGTAGGCATTATAGGAAAGCAACAATACAGGTGAAATAATACAGAATAATGCATACACACGAAGTATACAGAAATACAAATTTAAGCAGCAGTGGCAGATATACAGATCACAGCCAGTACTATATAAGCATACACTTGTGCATAAAGATGCGTCATTAAATTGTCTGGCAATCATTGTCCGTGCTTCAAAAGGTCAGCAGCCCAAATGAGGTCAACGTTATAATTTTTAGAGAGTCACTTTAGTGAGCTGCATGCACATTCCTTGTGGGCAATTCTGCAGCTAGATGCAACGCTCCATTAAGTTAAATGCAGCGGGGATTATTGACGTCAGACATGTGAAAGGGTCTTAATTCTAAAGACACGTATGCAAATGAGATGTCTCTTTATGGATGCAAAGGTTTATGAGGTTGAAGGAGGCTGCTAAAGGTCAGAGGTAAACACGGACTGTTAAGTACAGAGGAAAACCCTCTACGCACATTCGCCATTAATGGCCCGTTCCTCTTTATCTCATTTACATGCCCGTCCACGTAATCCCCCGTATATCATTTGAATAAGAAAGCAAACACTAGATGCCTGAAATCCCAGTGTTTGTGCATGTTTGCGTACATGCAGGATTTCAAAGGTCTCTTGTACCGCAACCATGAGGGCCATCGTGTGCCCACTCAGGCTGTGGGCGATGCTAACGGACAGTGTAGGTGAGTGTTTACAAGCAGATAATGCAGGACCAGTGTGATTAACTGGCAATATCACGTATAACAAAAGTCCAGTCTTCTGACAGTCAGTGGTGTAAATATTAAGATTAGTAGACTTTTACTACATGACCAGATTTCTAGTGTCGAGTTGCTGGTGAAAAGCCCCAAAGATAGATTTCAGAAACTTGTCGACTTGAATTAGTCATCTCTTTTTTCAGCTCATTTCTGTTTGTGATAAAAATCATTGTGTTACTACTTCAATTGTGTTACTACTCAATATAGCAGTCCATAATCAATGCATATCCTTTTTTATACATTTCTAAGTGTACCACATTTAAAATATATATATGTTTTATTTTCAAATGAGATTATATTTTAGCCATGTGCAACTCAGAAGGTCTCAACAGCTTACTACAAGATTATTTATGCATTTAAGCATCCCACATTTGTTTAATACCAATCCTTTAAGATGGGCGTTGGTGACTTCAATTGATAAAAGCTGACATTAATGCAATAGGATACTGAATATGCAAGTGAACAAAAACATCATTGTTCTTGTTCCCTTGCATGATGTTCTTCCAAAAAAGTACCTCCCTGCTGGGATGATTATTATATTAAATAAAACATCAATATGTCCAACAACAGAACTTTCAAAATGTGTTAATAATATAAAGGGCAGGACTGGCAGCACAAAAGAACAAGCAGTTGTATAAGACGGTCCATAGGAAGACAGCCAAGTGCACAGAGAACAAAAACAGTGTGAATAAGAGATGGGACGGGTGAGGGCTGTGAGAACGAAAGAACTGCACAATTTCACTAGTGACGCAACATGTATTCTACTCTCAACAGTGACCATATTAGGGCAGGGGCGGAGCTTCAGCAAAAAAACAGGAAGCAGGGGGTCCTCTAGTGGAAATACCACATGACTTCCAGTACCATCTCGAAATATCTATCTTCCATTCCCCCTCCCTTTCAGCTCTCTGTTTTCTCTCTCAAACCGAATGCGATCTCTTCTGTGTCATTAGGGCAGAATTTATTGATCAGTTAAAACGTGAAGCAAGCAAGAGTAACATGAGGTGCTCTGATCACTATGCTAACAAACAGTATAATCAGATTACTGGCATTTGCCTCAAAAACTTGAGCAAGCTAATGCAATCATGTACCTTTTCGTAAGACGCATTCTGGTAAATGAAAGTAAATGCAATCGCTGGGTATAAAGTTGTTTAGAAATCATTAGTGTACAGTTTATCTGTCATGTTAAGACCAATTAAATATAGTTATCAACGCATATTTATTTAATAACCATGTATTAAGCCAGTGCAGGTTGTAATGAGCATCTGATGCAAAGGCATGACTGTAAACATACAGATTTATCACTTAAGGGCCCTAATGTCTACACTAGACATCTATGGTGCTGTTTAACCACAACATACTAATACTTATGCAGAAAAGAGAAATAATTTAGTATTGCACTTAATTTAGTATTGGACCTTAGGCCCAAACCCAAAAGTTTGAACTACATGGCAATCAAACAAACAACTGTTTGACCACAAAATTAACAGAAAGGTTAAATTCAGGTAAACTGGTCCACTAACTTATTTAAAATTCAACCAAAAATGACATTAATTCTAAAACTCAAAGTCCGCTGTACTGCTTTGTCTGCTATACTTTGAGAGATCATTGGTGATTATTCTCTGTCTTAATCGATAAATAAAGAGCCCATAAAAATAAAATGTGCACTCAGGAGATGTCCAAATTTTATTCAAATGGGAACATTTAAGTGCTTTATTATTACTATGCTTGCATATAGTATTTTTAATATCTTTGCATTTATTACTCTAACTAGTATATTTATCAGTTTATTTCAATACCTTTTTTGTCATACTCTCATTCTGTTATACACGGTTTCATTGGGGACACACACACCTGGCCCGAAGTCTGTGTTTTGTTATAATATAACGATTTATTTTAGTTTTGATTTGTATTAATATAAATTTATATTAAATTAAATTAAAACTACTTGACTGGTACAACTTTTTCTACCGGATGTTAAGTTTGGGCCACAAGCGCTTTAGGCGTATTATTAGTATTGGCTGTTTACTCAATTTGCACTATTGTTATTTATTATTGCACAAATTATTTCTGCACTGTTTTTATTGCATCCAGTTGCACACACAACACAACTGCACTGTTTATGATGTGCTAATAAAGCACACAGACGGCAATACTTAAACAACCATGGCCTTAAGAGAATATTTATAGTAGGCTAAATATGTTTGGTTTAATTTGCACTTTTACTATGGACCACATGTTGCAAAACTACAGTAATAGTAATCAATGCCAAGAAAATATGATTACTAGCCTACACTTATACTAGCTAGCTACAATAAAACCATGGTTAGTGTAGGAGGACCGGTAGGACTGACTAGCATCATCTCTATCAAAGCAGTACAGAGTCCTTTGACACGGTCACTCACTCGTGTCAGACATGTAACCGTAAACATAAAGATCATTAGACTGTGTTTTAGGAGCAAGAGTATGATAACATCCACCCTCGCACCCACAACAGAGAGACACACAAACCTCTGGAATCCCTCCGTTTACCTCAAACAAATACCAAGCTGGAGGTCAGTATCGCGCGACAGGGCGGGAATCACCCGCGATCGGCGTCATGGTAACCGCACAAGAACGTTCCGCCATACCGCGCGCCCCTGCCTCTTGCTTTCTTTTTCGCGCTCTCACTGTCTCGCCCACTCGCGAGGCAATCCCCCTCAGCGACACTCGAGCGTCACTCTCGCAGCCACGCCTACACTACGACGCTCGGCGCGTTTCTCCGCTACGCACGCAGTGGGCTGAACTGGGAACTTGAGGCTTGTACACAGTGGCGTTATTGTTCTGCGCGTGTGGTACAACTGACCTTGTGAGTGGAGCAAAATGTCAGTTATATGCTGCGGCTGAAAAAACGGTGCATGGGGAATTATTCTTAATTCTTTAAAATAATTCTTTAAATATTTTAAATATCTTTAAAATGTTGGAATATTTTAATCTTTGGTATGTCCCTCTTTTGCTTTTCATATTGGCATGAACTCAACTCCTTTTTTTGCAAAATCCCTGAATGAATGTTGCAAAGATGATCTGTTTGCCTCAATGGAAGCAAAATTATTTTTGTACTACTGCCGTAGTTTTATAAACTTACAAATGGAATGTTACATGTTCATCTGTAAAGAGTATAGATGGTTTCAAAGCAACAACATAAACTAACGTTACTGCGCATGCACACTTTTGTGGCCCCAAAAAAAGTTCTTGTTCTCCCAAGAGAACACAAGTCTGTTGTGTTCTTGGAATTGAGAAACAGCCTTAGCTAGCAAGTTAAAATGTCTTCGAGCCAGGCGTTTGCATCCAATGAAACGTCTATATTTATATTTGCACATATATGTGTGTGTGAATGTCCGCTGTTATGTCTTCCACGCTTTTCACTGAACAGTTCCCCAGCATAATATCAATAAAACACAAGGAGGTCTGTTGCTATAGTAACAACTCCAGTCTTTGTTCTAGAAAGGGTCACAGTCTGTTATCACTGCAGCCCAGTCAGCTGCACAATTAACACATTGATTAAAACCCATTGACCTCCAAAGTGCTAACAAAAGAAGTTAAATGACAAAATTGCTCTTGTTACCATTTGCATGCCGGGACTTCTGCGATACCCTCATTTACACCCCGAGATTTGCGATAGCAGGACAACTTGTCTTAGAACCTGTAGAGCCATCGTACAGCTCTCAAACCTGCAGGGCAGCCCTCTGCTATCTCTGAATCCCCAAACCCTCGGGTGGGGGACTGCGGGGGTAACATCCACCCTCTCACTTCATCTTGAGCCTGACACACACCCACCACCCATGAGACCTGAGCTTATGAGGTCAGCAAGCCAGCTCTGATGTCATCACTGCATGTGTATTGTTGGCCTGCAGTGTTGGTTGAGTATGACTCACCTCTTGGGATCCGACTTGCACCCCTAAACAACGCATACATGAGTAAGACGGTAACATGACAAATGAACATTGATGTTTGAGGCTCATTAGAAACATGTCATTCGGGACCTATGCTGATTTTAGGAGAGAAAAGTTATTCAGTGTTTTTTACTGCGGCTGTATCTTCGAGTTGCAAGTATTGTATGCTTCCTGTTTTATGCTTTTATGTTTTATGCTGTATGAGCTGGTAAAAATATGCAAATGTTTCAAAGATTGTAATGCTCACTAAGTTGATACTACAAGGATAAACTTCATTAATTCCCACAGTGAGTGTTGGTCTGCCCGCACTGCTCTTTTTCACTCTGAATCATCACCATCTGCCTCTGAAAAGACGTCAATGAGAGACAAGAAAGTTCTTTTAGCAATAATTTAACTGTGAATCATCAATGGCACTGTTTTACCTAGTGCACCTGCTGTGATACATTGAGTTAATATTTCCACCTTGCAAAGCGCTGATTGCTGCTTCTGATCTGTTCCAATTCGCTGTCTAATAACAAGCATCCATAAAGACACAAATGAGATATCTGCAATAAGAGAGTAATAATATTAAACCGAGCCCAAATTAGACGCTCCTACATCTTGCTACTCAGATATATTCACATTCATAAAATAAATTTCACATTCATAAAAGATTATCTTATTAGAGAAACATCTGAATATGAAACATAATTAGAATCTCCTGCAATATTATTGAGAAACACGTTTTCCTCTGTGTTACTCTGAATGCAGAAGCCTTGTAGATCATGAGATGTTTAACTTGACCTGAACTTTGTCTTAGAGGGAAAGAGAGAAAAATAGAGGGAAGCAGATGCAGAGAAGGAGGGGTGCATGTGCTCCATTAGTCGGCAGGTGTTGTGAATAAGAAAAAACAAAGAGGAAGAAAGTGAAAATGATCGGTTAGCCTGCAAGGTGAGGACAATAGATAATCTGTCCGCCTAAACTTCGAAACGAGGCCCGTTTCGTGGAACTTAGCAACCGGTAATGAAACACTATATACTCAAAAGTGCTAACTGTCAATTGTTCTGATACAGCTGTAGATATGGAGCTGATATGGTCAGTGGGTTTGTACTGTGTAAACAGGTGCCCGTTGTTATTTCATTTTTTATTTTCACTTACTGATAAGATCTCAGTGAAGTGTTTACCCTGTGAATGCTGTTCCATGATGATGGAATGAAGGGGTGTCCAAGAAGCTTGAGAGATATTTTTTTAATATTTTTTTAATTCCTTATGCCTTCAAGTATCTTCTTACATAGACTAAGAATACCTTTACTACATGTGTTTTTAACTTTATATATATAAAAAAAACAGGTACATTATTTGCATTTTAATTTTGATCAACAAAACTGTATATGTACTTGTCTGTTTGCATTACAAGAGAAGTGAAGAATGCGATCCAATTATTACATAAACATTTTTTTTTTAGAAAAAAAGGTCTAATTTATGCATTTCAGATCAAATTTGGTTTGCATATTGGTAAAATAAAACTAAAGATCAATGTAAAATTGAATCATGCACACTTACTGGAAGTTCCATTTACAAACCTACTGACTAATACAGAGATTATTAATAAGAGCCTTTCTTGAAATTGACATGTAAGATTGAAAATTCAGTGACTCTCAATCTTTCAAAAGCAGTGATATTCTGTCCCAGCAATACATTCAGATTTACTCTTGATATGAGTTGATTTGTATGAATGGGCTGCCTGAATTCTAGTAATGAGTGGAAAGGTCATCTTTGATGTTCAGTCAGTTCATTTTAGGGGAAACAAGTTCTAACTAAACATGAATTGACCAAAATGAGAAATCAGGGGAAATGCAGAATGCAGAACTTGAATCACATCAATCAACTATTTAAAGAAATGTTGGAGACAACTCATTACAACTTAAAGGTATAGATCACCAAAAAATAAAAGTCTGTCATCATTTACTCACCCTCATGTCATTTCAAATCTGCATGACTTTCTTTCTTCTGCACAACACAAAAGAAGAAGAATGTTGGTGACCAAAAATTACTGAACTCCACTGACTTCCATTTTTGGGAGAACTAGCCCCTTAAGTTTACATTTTACATTTACGCATTTGGCAGACGCTTTTATCCAAAGCGACTTACATTACATTGCACTATACATTTGTACATTTTGTATAGTAAGCAAGTGGGGGTTAGGTGCCTTGCTCAAGGGCACCTCAGCCGTTACCCATCAGACCTGAGAATTGAACCAGCAACCTTCTGGTCATGAATCCAACTCTCTAACCACTGGGCCACGACTGGGCCAAGTTCCACCCAATAGCAAAGAAAGATTGTATACAGAATATTTACAAATCTGCAGAGGAGCATCTCTTTAGATGCAGGACATCATAAACAAAGACTCAGATCAAATTATTTGTAAATCGCTTTGAACAAAAATGCATAAAATAATGCAGAAATGTACTTTTGTCATGAGGTCACGAAGGTGTGTGAAGGGGGATGGTGGGTTTGTAGCGTCTTGCACCCATGTGGGTGTAGAAGGGGGGTTTAGTGTGCATGCTGGTAGCATTGTGTGAGTGTGTCACGCTGGTTGGTTGAGTCATCATGGAGACCGCAGCTATGGAGATGAGTATACAAGCTGAACAGTGCATTGTTTTTACACCGTCACTGTACACATGCAGCCTGCCCACTGACGCCCTCTGTTCACGCCCACACACATCTGCCCACACGCCTGTCCATAACATCTATCTCTCTCCCTTTAATACTCTTGCTGTATGACCTGTCCTGCAGATTTGGTGTAGATCAGTTCTATACACCATGCAAACACAAAAACTATTAACCTTGTATTTGATACGAATACAATGAAATGCTCTACCAAATGAGCTGGAAACATTATACGTTCTTTTTAGTTTGTAAACATGTATATAAACATATACAGTAATAAAGCTCAAAGCCTAAATCAACAGTTGTCCTCCACAGGTCAGTCAGTTCAGAGGGTCACTCGATTAACTCTCCCACCCCATCAGACGTTTATTTGACCATCATTAGTGGACCTCTTGACCTCCTGCCCCCTGCAGGTCATTCAGCTGCAGAAGTGTGAAGCGTCTTCTCCCACGGTGCAGGACTCCACATACCAGTATTACGGAAAATATACCTTCCCCTCCTCTTCCCGAAATGAAAAGTGTTGTAAAAAAAATCCAATATCAATTCATTTAGAAAATGTACATTTAGGTCTGGAGTCATCATCAGACAATAATAATAACTATAGCTTTATTTAAAGTTATAATTCTTTTAAATTGATAAGAATAGTGGAGTCCACACCAATAACAATAAAGATGCAGAGGAACAATATTGTGGGATTCCAGCCGATGAACGATAAAACATTGACAGCCTATCAAAATCCATTTGAATTTAAAGGGCTCACACATCTAAAATATGAAACTGCAGCGCACAAGTTTGGAAGAAACATTAATATAGTTGTATCTTATATTGTTCTTGGTGTAAATGGGCCTGGAGAAAATCTTTACATGTATCATATAATGCATGCAGGAAAAAAGCACCCACTGAGTATTTCCATAAAGAAAATCAAAGATAAGAAACGGAAGGAAATGTACTATTAGCGACTTGTTAATAAAGGTGATTGTAACAATAAATACTCACACCTCTAAATGCCTTGAGGAACACTGGTAAAGCTTTAAGACTTTCAGTCAGTCTGATGAGACCAGGTGAGACTTCAATAAAAAAATCAAGGGGTTCGCTGTGAATGACCTCCGACTACCCCGAAAGACAGCAGTATCTGTCACCTCTCACATGTTAATAGATTGGCAGACAGGCTCAGATGGTGAACGTTTCAACACAACCAGAGACAGACTGATGATTTGTTGTGCTTCTTAAAGCAAGCATCACTATAACTATTGCCATGGCAACCCCAAGAGACTTTTAAGGGACTTTACATTTTTTGATTTGAATGAGGAACACAAGCCATAGCAACACCCTGGCAACCACCCACCATAAGAGCACCATGTATTCATAATGCGTTTTAATAAATACAATTCTGTAGTAAAATGTGGCAATATAGGAGTATAAAGACTGGTGTGCATGTATTACTGTTGTGCAAGAAGTCCATTCAAAACCATACAGGAGAAAATGAGCAAGTAATAAAAGCAAATATTGCATAATATTAATAAACTGAAATATACATATTTTTAAGCAAATTATTACTTGACTTCTTTGTTAATATGTGTTATTTTTTTATTGACCATTTTATTTTGTGCATGTTCCATGCTGACAGTGACCTAAAAACACAACTGCTGTGTTGCGCCGATTGCTACACAAAAGCTACAATTACAAAAGCGAAACATCAGAAAGCAAATAATCCAAATGATCTTAGATGCTTGTATAGCATGAGCAGCAGTATGTGTAGGTCCTTTATCTTTCTCCACAGGGATTTTCATTCCTGAAGAGAAGCTTCTACTCATTACAGCGTTCACACCTCAACAAACACGTCTTGTCGCTCTTAGCACCAACCCGGGCTCAGATGAAGTGTATTGGTGAGAGATTAAGGTGGCGGTGGGCGTGTGCAGAGGGGTGTTAGATCTGTCTGAGGGGGAAGAAGCTGACTCAGTATGGATCCAGACCCCCGGGGTTCTGACACCTCCACTGCAGGTCATGAGAGAGTCTCTGGGCTGCAGGACAGATTGATTCATGACATATTCAGACACTGAATTCGTTTTTTTATTCAAAATGCAGGAACGAGAGACAGGATAAGACAACACTGCATCAAAAAATACAACAAATCTGTTACAGTGAAAATTGTTTATTGGATTCTATTGAATTTTCTACCACCACTAGCCATTTTCTGCATATTCTTTAGCCATTTGATGTGTGAAACTACCATCAAGTTGTAACTGAACTACTGACACAGACAGAGATGAGGGCAAGAGGTGACAGGTTCAAGATGTGCGGGAATGTTTGTGCACCTGAGAACAGACACAGCTGAGAGACGCTGACAGGCCGAGTTTATGAGGCCGTTTCTGCTGTATATGATGATCAAACCAGAGTTACTGACCCAAACACTCCACATGAGCTCTTCAGAGTTTAAGAGAAACTGAACGAAGGCTGTGGGAACCGCTTGGATTTGCATATGATTTGCATGCCTGCTGGTGATAACAGGAGGAGGAAGATTTGCCAGTCGTGAGACATGTCATAGTTATTCATTGACCCAGAGTCATTTGATGCAAAGCACAAGAAAAAGTAGTTAATAATCAGAAGAAAAACGTGTGTTTGAAACCGTACATTTTTCTTGTTGGTTTTGCAGTCAGACTACTTTTCTACAAATGGTTTATTTCTACAAATATAACTTTTCTACAAATATAGTTTTTATTTGGTGGCTATTAGATTGTTCTTCCAATGTCATTGTAAAAGTATTACTATACAAGAAGTTATGCATTTTATTTTATTCTGATATTTGGAGGAATGCTTGTAATCAAACAGTTCTTGACCACTATTGACTACCATAGGAAATATTGCAATGGTAGTCGAAAGTGCCCCAGAATTGTTTGCTGTCCTACATTCTTCAAAATATTGAATTTTGTGTTCAACAGAACAAAGAAATGTATAAAGCAAAAAAACTTGAGCGTTTGTAAATGAAGACAGAATTTTCATTTTGGGGTGAACTGTCCCTTTAAGGCATGAATGTTAAGTTAAACTGCACGTATGAGTTGTGGAAACAACAATATAAAACCTTAGTCACTTTCAGAAGTTGGTGGCTAATAAGTAATGAGAGCAATTTCTGACAGAGACTTAGTTAGGGAAACCATGCAAATTTCACTTTACCACTATACTGTTGACACAAGTTTTATCTTTCAAGATAGATGAGAATATTAAAACTATACCACTACACCATCTTTCTCATCACACACCTTTAGTCTAATAAAACTAGAGTTATGCCTACATAAAATGTTCTAGAAAAATCAAAATTGTGTAGCATTATTTCTTTCTCATATCTTATTTCACCTATAGGGCAGCAAGTGAGCAAGGACTGTCAGGGTGGCCCCTCAAAAAAAATACTGTAGATGACGCCGCAGGATATACATATCCAAGAGGAATATACACGTCATGTCTCAGTCTTCTCTTTAATCTTGGACCAGCTCCTCGTGTTGAAACTGCAGAAACATGTTTGAATTCACATCCAATATTTATTTCCTGTTTTTGCTTGTGTCATCATTCAAGAGAAGCTGCATTTTCACGAGAAACAGGAAGGACTGGAAGGCGGAGGATCAGATCCAAACCCAGCCTTTCTAGGAAGAGTAATGTACGCATGGATACACACACACACACTAACATGAAAGCAGATGTGGGCCGATCCCACCCAGTGTGCGATTTTATACTCTAGACTGAACCAGACATGATGACAGTGTAACGGACAAAATGTCTCGGTATTGTTCACTTTGGTCGGTTCATCAGATTGGTTCATTCCCAAAATGTTTCTTTAAAGCATTCCAGACTGAAATTTCCCCAAGTGTGTCTCCGACCCTAATCATGCAAATTCCCAAACTGTATTTGTTTAATTTCCAACATTGGCTCAGTTCAGCTGTGCCACATGCCACATTCCATTCATTCCTTCCGTGAATATTTCACAGAAAAACTATTCTGCTTTTCCAGAATCACATACTTTTGGGGGGGAGGAGGCAGCATTCCCAAACTATTACATTTCCAGAAATAACAATAACCGGTGTGTGCAACAGGAGGCTGTTAGAGCAGAGCGTTCCATAGTTTTAACGTTGGGAGGGTTACCAAGCGACTAGAGCGGATTGTTCTGTATAACTGTCACTTATTATGGAGAGGAATTTCAGAAATGTTCCTGTAGCTTCCTCAGGCTTTGTTTTACATACGCCTCCCTGCGTGCACAAGATGACCTGTCATTTGAAGAATGCAAAGTTCAGCGCGTCAATACAAAAACGGAAAAGTGGCTGAATTTAGATCTGTGTGTAGCTGGTAAACATCAGTTCTGCTGTTGCTTGTAAAGGGATCTGAAGAAACTCTAAATATGAATCTTTGGTGCAAACTACTATTGATGACACAAGATTTTCTGAATTTGGCTGGTATTTTTATCCAAAATATAATATATTACATTACACATTTTATTGGTTATTGTCTCTAGTGGGAATGAAACCCATGACCCTAAAGCCATGCTCCATCAGTTAAGCTACAAGATCTTAATACCAAACATTTATAAAGATTTGAGGAATATCAGAATAACCGCATGGACATCCCAACAAAGAGCAAAGATCTGGGAACCATCATCACCACTTTATTACTGTGACTGCAACTGTTGCACCACTTAAATATAAAAGCCTAATTTGTATTAAAGTAAATGATTTACACATAAAAAAATCCCAAATGCAAAGCCAATTGTTTTATACTTGAGAATTTATAAATTCTCTGTATTGCTCACATTGTAGAGATGCTAATATGACATTTACATCTTTGCAAATTGACTCTTCAGATGACCAGCTTCATGATCAATTCAGCTTTAAAACGATAAAAACATGTTTTTTTATGATGGGGACATAAAGCAGAGGGAGATCAGAGCAACTCCAGAGTAACTTATCAAAACGATGACTCGCACGCTGTCAGCAATGAAAGGTCGAACGAGTAATCCCTCTTTCTTCTCTCATCGAAAGAGACCTCGCTAAAGGTTAGACCACAAACATCAGTCTCTCTCTCTCTCTCTCTCTCTCTCTCTCTCTCTCTCTCTCTCTCTCTCTCTCTCTCTCACACTCACACACACACACACACACACACACACACACACACACACACACACACACATATGTGGGTTGGGAGTGTGGGAGGGGGAGCACATGTGTGCGAGATACTGTGATGTAGACGTGAAAGTGTGAGGACAGATCACGCCTCCCTCATATGAGAAGAGAGATGTCAAGAAAACCAGCTAAATCAAAAGCGGCACGTGAAGTCATCAACCCAATTCACTTCTTTAAAACATGTTTCTAGTGTTAATGTGCACAGTTTATCAATGCAAAATATTCAAAAGAGTTACTTTTTCTGCATGAGTCCGACATAACAGTTAGGCCTTTTTGTAACTCGTTTTAGAAAAGGGCCCAAATGTGGGTGTTGGCAGTGTTACAGAAAGCAAAACCCCCCACAAAACCCAAATCTTTTCTGTTATGGAACCCCCACTGGCAAAAAAAGTCTTTTTTGCACTGACTGTCTTGTTTCACTCAGAAGTATGTCAGTAAAGTGGGCTACAAGTTTTGCTTTTTGATGTAATTGAGGTTTGTGAAAATAAGCAATATGATCAACTAAAGAAGCATCAATATTGTTTAAAATATTATTCATTTGAAAAGTATTTATGCAAGTTCCCTTGTTTGCTAAATACTAGACCGCTCAAAAAACAGGTGTATGACACCCGTTTGTGGACATGCATGTTCATGTCCTGCTTGGTTTTGTGTGCACACAAAAAAATCACATTGATGACTTTATTGTGGTCTGAGGTCTCTGGTCTGGCTGAAGTAGAGCAATACCCAGCAATGAGCAGGTGACAGGTGTCAGGGCAACAGATGAAGCAACCATCCTGCAATCCTCCTCATATTTACACACAAACATCTCCCTACAAAACATCAGTGGCATTTCTCCAAAATATTATTCCCCCTGTACACCCAACACCCACCCTCCGGCCGCTGCCAAACAAAGTGTTTTTG
Source organism: Oreonectes daqikongensis (assembly GCA_026939265.1). Taxonomy (NCBI): domain Eukaryota; kingdom Metazoa; phylum Chordata; class Actinopteri; order Cypriniformes; family Nemacheilidae; genus Oreonectes; species Oreonectes daqikongensis. The sequence goes on along the minus strand of JAOTQM010000085.1, from coordinate 2,548,826 downwards.
AGTGGTCCACACGTGATCTGGTCTCCAGATAAGTGTTGAAAACAGGGACAACTTTCCAGCTCTGGTGCAACTCAATCAAAACAAGTTCAGCTCATCAAAACATGATCTCATTCTGCTTTAACTTTCAAAGAAATGATGTGGGGGGGCAGGAGTGGGGTAAAGTGGTTGTTGTTTTAGAGCGTGTTTTTGACCTTGTGTTTCTGGCTTGAAGGCTGTTTCTCAACACGAGGTGGAATACGGCATGCGATGCATATGCAAGTTCAAAGGAAACGAGAAACGCTGAGTCACGCGGAGTATCAGGAGAAACAATGACTAAGCGATCGTTCTCTCTGTCTTCCAGCGTGGAAGCAAATGGCTGGAAATTTTTAACCAGGCACTTGTATAGTGAACAGGAAGGAAGTCAACATCTTAGTATCTGTATAACAATATTTAGTTATATTGAAATATTAGTACTTGCATCAAAACACCCCACACTTGGGAGAAAAGCATTCTGTGTGAATTCCGTTAAAAAAAGTTAAAATATATGTGTCATAAAATGTATTTATTTGTGCTGCTGTGCATTAAGTTTATGGAGTTGTTAAAGAGGAAAATATTTTGTTAATACTAATGGAGTAACTTAGGCAGTTGTGGCCTAATGGTTAGAGCGTCGGACTCGTAACCAGAAGGTTGCCGGTTCGATTCCCAGTACTGGCAGGTAACAACTGACGTGCCCTTGAGCAAGGCACCTAACCCCTGTTTGCTCCCCGGGTGCTGCAGTGATAGCTGCCCACTGCTCCCGGTGTATGTGTGTTCATGACTTGAAGTGTGTGTATTCACTGGTTGGGTTAAATGCAGAGGTCACATTTCGGGTATGGGTCACCATATCTGACAAATAGGTCACTTTCAACTTTGGGGTCCTACTGTATATTCATACAGTAACCTGGCTGCCTTAAGATTTTGAGTTCATTCAACTTAATAAATATTAGTTTACTAATGAATTTCATGCAACAAAAAGTTGAATTCATTAAAACTCAGTCAGGTTATTTATTAAAAGGCAGTCAGGTTACTTATTACTTAATTGAAGTTAAACCAACATTTCTTTTCTACAGCGTACATAAAAATATGCCACTTTCTTCTAATACAGCCCCACAGTGACCAAAACTAAAAAAACTGCATGCATTAGACCACCAGACAGTCTGAAAGATTTTTATTTGTTTGGCTGAAATAAAAATAGCACACCAGTAGAAAGGCATGTTTATCTGTTTTGGGGGAAGCCATACACATCAGTATGCAGGGAATCTAGACAGTAGCCAGCCGTCTGGTCAGCCAAGCCCGCCGGTTTCCTGCAGAGGCTCCTGGAGGAGACCCTGAAAGTGTCAGACCACGCTGATGAGTCAGTCTAGTGGCGACCTGATGTAATGCCAGAGGAATTTACCTCAGCCACTGCTGGCTGTCTGCCCTGCACACCAGACTAAACAATAGAGAAAGCGGTGGCAAAACTGGTCTTGCAGCGCCACTTGATGCTGTATGATGGTATTGCATTTCGTAGGATTAAAGATCACAAAGACATTTCTCAAAATATCTCATAAAGAGTCATAAACAGGTTTTGAACGACATGAGGGTGAATAAATGATGACAGAATTTTTATTACCTTTAAAGTATATTACTCCATGTAAATGTGTTTCAATAAAGGGACTGTTTTTCTAGGATGAATATAATTCCTGTAGGTAGATTTTGTCTTTGCAAAGGCCCCTTCTGGAATTCTTGAAGTACTGGTAAAGGTTAATGGGTTTACTGTTTTTACATGACATTACTGAAAATAAATGAATATAAGGTCATTTATTCCTGTGCTTGTTGTGCCCCATAGACTTCCATTGTAAGTGCAACATTTACATTGTGAACAAAAAGCTATCCTGCAGTATATGCAAAATAAAAGACACATGCTGCAGAGAGGACTGTGTGGAAATTTGTGTGGATTCCACCTCAGCAGAGAAAGCTGATACATTGTGTCAGGAAGAAAGTCCTGGAGAGTTTCCCATAGAAACAATGTAGGACGTGGTACGGAAAATATAGGTGGACCACCGTTCTGGAATTCTCCTGTGTTCCCAGCAGTGTCGGGCAAACAGGACAGACCATAAGCAGAGCTCCTTGTCTTAGCCAATCACAACGGCAAAGCTACAGCACACAGCCAATCAGACGTGTTGTCTCACACAGCCAATAAGAGAGCTGTTTTGATCAAAGCTTAGAAAACAGGGGCTCTAGAAAAATATTAAAGGGATGTAAACATAGTTGTGCCTCATGTTTACCTGTACAAAGTGTCCTGTTTGAATGCTATTGCAACGTTTGATCAATATTGAGTGTTTGCGTGTGTGTGTGTGTGTGTGTGTGTGTGTGTGTGTGTGTTGAAGCATAGAGTGAGGGAATTGTCCCAAGTTTGATAGTGTGTGCTACTATTCCCATCTCTGAGGAGAGTTTGCTGTTTGTTTATGTTTGCTTGGGGCACTTTGTGGAGCAAATAACTGTGTGACAAAGAACATTTAATTTTAGATGAGTCACAATTTCTTAAACTCTTTTTAATAATGGTGCTCACCAAATGTGAAAATTAAAACAAAGAGTTAACTCACTCCTGATGTTCAATGTGAATTTAACAAAGTGGTTGTTCTAAAGAAAATGGTATTCTTTGATATTTTGGTTTTAGTAGATGCCTTTGGTTGATCCAATGCTTTTGTTGCATTGGTATTTATCTTTTATTGTCCATTTAACAAAAAGGATGAATTCAACGTAACCTGATTCTTACAGGTGTGTTCCAGTAGATGCACATGTCTGGCCCGAACTTAACTTCAGTTCTGTGTTTGTTGATGTGTCTACAGTGGCTAGTGGCTAATAACATAACAATTTATACTTTATTTAATTTTTATAAATTTTTGTTTTAGTATGTTATTGTATAATAATGGTATTAAATAAACAATTTGTTGAATTTTATTGTATATTAATTTTATTTTATTGTTATGGGTCGTGGAACTTTGTCGCATTTAAGTTTAGCCAAGTAATGGTTCTTCTACTGGTAAACCAAAATAATACTGACTAGACATACTTTTAACTTGCTAGTAATGTTATTTACTTGTTATTTCTTTAGTTTGTTATCAGAAATAATCTGCATGGACTCTATTCTGTGTTGATCTGTACTGGAAGTTAAGTTTGGGCCACAAAAGCGTGCATGCGCAGTAACGTTTGTTAATGTTCTTGCTTTGAAACTGTCCCATGCAATAGACCCATGCAATGTTAATTGTTAATGTTGATTCCTGTCATGTTGGACTTTTCCCATATAAACCCATTGTTTACAAAGTCAAAAAAAAATTGTGCCATAAAATCATAATGCAAAAATGTACGGTTGTTATGTGGAATTCTGTGACTGCAGCTTCAGTTTCCAGGTGTGGCTGTCCACTGACCGTCACATCTGACAGTGTTTTGACTTAAATCACTGTATGTCTGACATGAGGGAAGCACACAGCAGACATAAAGTCAATAATTTCCTTCATGCAGACCAGATTATTGTTGTGTGGAAAAAGAATGAAAGTTCAAAACATTTTCTAGGCAGGGTGGGCCTTTTTGAGCATGTTGTCAATTGGACATTGTCCAAGTTTTTCTTATCAGGCCTTACAGGGAAAGATACTTTTCAGCACAAGGTTACTATTGTTAACAGACACGTCTAAAAATGGCTCTGATGATGGTTAAAAATGAGTAACAACTTATCTGTGCTTTTAAATGCATGAGTTAACTTTTATCAAAAACATGTGTTTACTGTATAGGGTTTTACAATACTGTAAAGACTGGTCTACAGTAAAATTCCACGTTTCAGCCTTTCAGATTGAAACATCAAACGCTTCACATACTCACAGTGTGTAAAACATTTAATTATGTAAATGTCTCAGACGTGGTGTTTTTCCAATCTGACATAAACATCAAAAACTGCACATGTGATTGTTAACAAGCTTGTATACATTTTCCATTTTCTACAGGTTGTGAGCTGGGTTGCAGTATCCATACATCCTGATGCATTTATTATTTACTTCACACGTGACCAGCAATATCTTTGAAAAAATGACTGAAAAATATCACTCCACATAGCAAATGAGATCAAGGTTTATCTGGCCCTTCTCTGACGTCTGCAGGCATCTCATGGGAAAAGAAAAAAACATTCATGTAACCAGCGGTCACTGACCCTCTGCATAACAAATACTGACATATGTAGTACGGTAATACTGCAGGAGATGTGTGTTTGTGTTGAAAGTGCGACTGGCCTACAGTACACATGTTTTATGAGTTTCCCTCTGAGCTCAAGGGTAAAGTTCTCATGGAGGCACGTCGTTTCTTCATAGTCACATGACCGCTGACGTCCTGTCCAATGAGAAGTAGGCCAAAGGATTAGAGACTCTGGACATCACAGGCTGTATATTCAGAAAACAGGCATGTTTATACAGTACACATACAATGCAAGAATGATATTAAGAGGTTACGATCACACTGCATTGTTAATAAAATCTGAATATACAGAATACACATGAAAATGCACAATCCACACTACAGACCTAAAGTTTGTAAAGTTGGTTATAAAAGAAGACATTTGGCAAATTATTGCTGACCAAACATTAAATAAATACTAAAAATCGATTGAATAATAATTATGCGAGAGTTATTCTAGACCAATTGTTTTTTCTACATCATTTATATGTAAGAAGCTGGTCAAATGTGTAATATGTAGACTTCCAGCATTATATAAGTTCAAAATCATATAATTCTTGTTCTGGTCACACAATCGCTTCCTGTGGTTTTCTGCTGTTTTTGTCTGTGTAATCAAAGGCAATGACCAAACCTTACAAGCTCCAAGATATAAGGGATTATACTGGAATACTAACAATTCGTATGACAAACAAACAAACAAACACATTTTCAATATGCATTATATATGACTTACATAATTTATAATTATGTAATGTATTATTAATTTTACTTAATTTTCTGGAATATTACTGAATTTATGGTACTGGACAATATGGAATATATAGTCTACCCAGGTTTAAAGGCCAGTATTACATGGGTTTTTTTACATTTCGAGATGTTCTGCCAGGCCTTGCTCGGATGATGTCATCTCTGCGTCACGAACGTAGTACTATAAAGAACAAGCTGCTACTCACGAAGCTCACAGTTTATCAATGCCGTACATCTGGACGATTCCTTTTCCAGATGCTTTTTACAATAAATACTTCCAAGCCAAGTGGTCATGAAACACTTAATGTTGGAGCTTAATGTTTGGCTTTCCAAACGGCAACTGGACCTTGTAAACCAGCAGAAAAGATCACATGTAAGGGAAAAATGCTGCCTGATGGTATAAGTGGTAAAACAATATTCTCATGGGAAAGCTTGAATCCTGGCATTCATGTGCATGTTACGTACCACCTTCCCAAAGATTATTCCAGACCTACTTGAAGGACATGTTTAGAGTATTATTAACACTTTTTGGGAGAATTGTTTTCCCTATTGTCGGCATAACACATTAAACTGGCATAAGAGAAAGTACAATTTATGTTACACACTTCAACGTTAAAGAGAGCAGTGCTGAAAGACTCTCCTTCTGTACCATAAACAGCTATTGTATCGTGTGTTTTAGTGTGAGTCATCAAGGCCTGTTACATAAAGCTCATGTCCGTACTGAACACAGATCTGCTGCACAGATTGGATGTAGAAAGCGTTGTACAGTGGGAGGCTTTTATGACAGATCCTCGCATCATCAAGGCTTTCACAGGAAACAGGATGATGAGGGTTCACATGTCCTCCTCTCACAGTCAGATGATGGACATTTTATTCTGTTCAGGTCTGATCAGATTCATCAGTCAAAATACAGCCGCAAGAAAATAACATCCAGATGTGCCGAATGCTGATTGGCTGACAGGAAATATGCACAGTCCTAAACCTGTCACTAGTGACAAGATTATTCAGGGATTATTATCTATTTTCATAAAACAACTCCCAAGTTTTACTGGTCACATCAGCACTGAACTAGCACTATACTATACCCACCATAAACTAGCATGGAGCGACGTGGAAATTCACGCTGATGTAAGTTGTTGATGTTTCATGAGGGAAGATCACATTCTCACCTCAGGCTCTAAGGGAACCAGAGATTTAATTCATTTACAGGCTCTGCTGTGTCATGCTGACATAACGCGTGTGCACGGGGAATTGAACACACACACAAACAAGGGGTTTCTAGTGATCCAGAATATTCTTCCATTTAGTAATCTACATAATGTTGCCAGGGGATTTTGTCAGGGGTGATACTGACCTCTGGTTTTTAATGAACCCTATATTCAGGTATGGTACAGGTATGTTTACTGTGTTTCAAGATAATGTTATCTGATTAAAAAATATGATTGATAAAATGGTTAATTTAATAGTTTTTTGAGCTGTTATTACAAAAGCAACATAATATTTGTAACACTTTGTTGCTGTGTTCATAACTACGTAATCAGCATGAAGAGATGTTGACTCAGACTAACGTCATCACGAGTGCATGTTTATTAAGCAGAAAGTACGCCATCTTGTGGTGATAGTGTTACAGTAATATAGGCAATATACTTTTTATATAAAATTCTGAAAAATCTGTTATCATATACTCACCATCTTGTCATTTCAAAACTGTACGAGTTTCTTTCTTCTGCAGAACACAAAGGAAGATATTTTGAAGAATGTTGATAACCGAACACATTCACAGTTACAGAGAACCATAGTAACAAAAACTCAATTTCATTTCAATTTTAGTTTGTTTTATTGACATTTGTATTGTCAAAGCATTTGTTGTTGGACTGCATAGTGCAAGTAATGTTAACAAAAGAAAAAGTGAGACGTCTGCAGTTATATAAAATATAAATAATGTATCAAAACAGACAGAGTGTAAATATACGTATACGATAAGTTATCTACATATGATGGAAACGTCTCGGTCTCTGATGGAAGGAAAGAGACGTTGTGTCGACAGATAGGGTTGAACTTGAGAACCTATCTCTTCCGAGAGAAATTTAAAAGGCCAATGAACTTGGCCAATGGCATCCGCATTCCAGTCCCCGCCCGGTACTTCCGGGTATAAAAGGAGGATGGCGTGCGCATTCATTCATCTTTGAACTACATGAGAAGTAGGTGTGAGAGCACCACGAGATGGGATCATGAGACAGTGGAGCAATGAAGCCCGCTGGGGGAGGTCACAGTTCACCGACTGGGGAACAGGAGGGAGAACACATCATACGGGACGGCCCAGCTTGGGGAGCAGCACTAGCTCAGGTGAAGGGGTCGGCCAACACCTGGCTTAGGGGTGGACCGCTCCGCACGGTTTGTCGACCGAAAAAAGTGCTTAGTGATGGAAGAGGCGCCTAAACTTTGCCTGCAGGGGAAGTCCAAAGGTCATAGAGCGCACTGACTCACTATGAGAGGGGAGAAGGCACTACGCAGGTGTACGCTGGTCTCACCTGTTGCCAAGCAAGACGCGAGCTGACACCGGGTTCATGCGGAGGTTGTAGAACCTTGCAAAAGTGTTGGCCGTGGCCAACCCGCAGCTCTACAGATGTCTGCCAAAGAGGCACCCTGATCTTGGGATCGGTACGTCATAGTAATGGCGTACACAATCCAGTGCTCCCCTTATGCTGTCCCCCGAAACAGACAAAGAGCTGCTCAAAGCTCCTGAAGCTCTGCGTGCGGTCCGAGTAGAGGCGCAGGGCCCGTACTGGACACAACACGGAGGAGGTTGGGTCTTCTACCTGCAAGTTCACCACCTGGTTTCAAAGGGAGTGGTGGGAACTTTGGGCACGTAGCCAGGCCTGAGTATGAGGATCACGTGAGATAGTCCAGGCCCGAACTCGAGGCACTCGTCGGACACGGAGAATGCCTGGAGGTCCCCTACCTTCAGCGGACCCTCTCCATTGGAAGTGAGCGCAACCAGGAGGGCCATCTTTATTGTGAGATGAGGTAGAGCGGCCTCCCCCTAGGGGCTCAAAAAGGACCTTACGCAGGCCCTCAAGGATCAGATTGAGGTCCCAAGAGGGTACGGAGCACGGCTGGGATGGATTCATCCTCCTTGCGCCCCTCAGGAACCTGATGACTAGGTTGTGTTGTCCTAGAGACTTGCCCTCCACCAGATCATGATGTGTGGTGATAGCGGCAACGTACACTTTAAGGGTGGAGGGGTTACTCTCAAGTCTCTCCTGGAGAAAGGACAGCACCGACCCAACCTGGCAACTCCGTGGGTCCTCCCTCAGGAGGAACATCAAGACGAGAACAGGCGCCACATAAAGGCATACAGGCGCCTAGTGGCGGGGGCCCTAGCCTGGGTGATGGTATTAGCCACCGCAGGAGACAGAAGATCCCTCCTTAGGGGAATCGGCCAGGAGGGGTTGTAGTCAGTGAGATCAGCTCCGAGAACCAAGTCTGGTTGGGCCAATAGGTGTCAGGATTTGGGACTTGTTTCATGTTTTTGCCACTAGATGTCATTATTGTCTCCTATTGTTTGCCATTAGTGTGATTGTTCTCACATGTGCCTCGTCTATTCCTTGTGTATTTAAGTTGCCAGACTTTTTGGATACCCCTTCTGGTTTCCCTTTTGCTACACACTGTGTTTGGATTACTTGCCTTGTCATTTGAACTTCATTTTATAAAGACTTTATTCATTCCAAGTCCTCTTGAGTGCATCTTTCTTTTGGGTTCCCTGTGGCTCTGTGGAGCTGACAATAGGGCACAACTAGTCGCACTTGATGCCCCTCTTCCCTGACCTGCCACAGTACTTGTGCAATGAGGGTCACATGGGCATACTTCCGCTTGTCCCGCGGCCAGCTATGAGCTAGAGCATCCGTGCCGAGGTAGCCAGCGGACAGGGAGAACCAAAGCGGACAATGGGTAGTGTCCGGGGAGGCAAACAGGTCCACCTGTGCCTGGCCAAACTGCTTCCAAATGAGCTGGACAACATCGGGATGGAGTTGTCACCAAACAGCCCGGCTTGCGAGATGGGCGCATTGAGAAAGCGAACTTTCTTAGCGTCACTTATCTGCGCAAGCGTGAGCCACAGATGGCACTCTTGGATCACCATAGTGGACATCGCTCAACCTAGAAGTCACGCAGTGACCTTCGTTAGACGTAGATCAGTGGCGGTGCGCAGTTCCTGCATGTGCACTGGGTCTATCTTCCTATTGTCAAGCTCCTTCAATGCCTTAGCCTGATGGACCTGGAGGAAGGCCATGGTGTGAAGAGCAAAGGCGGCCTGACCCGCAGCAGAGAAAACTTGGAGGGGAGCCTTGGTCAACCTCGCCAGGTGGCAGTGGTCTGTGGGCACAGATGTACCACAGCCGCACACTCCAGCTGGGGAATATCGACATTGCCCCTAGCCCCTAGCCGCCCCACCGTCGAGGGAAGAAACAGCCCGTCTCTTGTCAGATAACGTTCCCCCAGTTGTAATTGGAAAAAGTTTAGTCCTGGTGGGTTTCAAGTTCAAGCAGTTTAAACCCTCAGAATATGTCCCACTTTTGTTTTTTAGTGACATCTACATGAATCAAAATAGCAGCAACATGTAATTTCAATGGCTGTACTACTCACTGGTTGCATAGGCTAAGATCTATAAACTAATGTTTACATTTTACATTTATTCATTTGGCAGATGCTTTTATCCAAAGGGACTTACAATTGAGTAAAGCAAAGTAAAGCAATATTCACAAAAAGTGCTAGTAATACAAAGTTTCAGATACAACATTAAATATATATATAAGCAAGTATTCAGAGAACATTAGAAAAGGAAAAGAGATGTAGACATTTTTTTCTTTTTTATATTAAGAGACAATTACAGTAAGTGCTCACAGAAGAGGTGGGTCTTCAGCTGTTTTTTGAATTGTGAGATTGATCCAGCTATGTTGTATCAAACTTCACAACTTAAGTTCTAGATTTTATCACAAGTTAAAATTGTAGAATAAAAAAATTGTTGGGTGAGACATGTGCAAAGATGCCACAATATGGTTACAGACCAATCTGACCATGCTATAAGACAAATTAGGAGACAGAGTAATCAATTATTTCTAACAATAAGCATCACATTTTAATAACTACCAAATAAACAATGTACAATAAACCAAACAATAATTCAGTAAAGTAAATGACAACAAACAGGTAAGAATACATAATCAACAATAAACTTAATTAAAAAAATTAATATTTATTATGATCCAAGGACTCCTCTAAATAAAGGTCTGGAAGGTCTCCTTCATTTTCACTTGATTCAAGATCCAGGGCCTCTGTTACACTGAACCTTTTCGCCATTGTGATGAATGCAGAATGAACTGAAAACTGAAAAGATAGCAGAAGCCATATTTTGTCTGGAATCAAAAAGAATTCTGTAGGACTTTGATCTGACTTTGTTGTGTGTGTGTGTGTGTGTGTGCGTGCGTGCGTGCGTGCGTGTGTGTGCGTGGTGCGTGTGTGTGGATCCATGATGGAAAATTGATTATTAAACAAACTTTACTATGCTTATCTGAGGGCTTGGAGTAGGGGATGGAATATACAGTTTGTGCAGTATAAAAATCATTACGTTTATGGTCCTTACAATTTAAAAAATAAATAAAAATAACACAGGTGTGTGTGTTTTGTATCTTTAATTTTTTATAAAAGTTTGTCAAGTTCTCAAATGAAGACTCTACCCTATGCAAATAATGACCTGCAATGTTAGCATTCATGATATGATAAGAGGAAACTAGTGGTTTTATTTATTACGTCACAGTAGGTTTATACTGTCCCAGTGCAAACAATTATGAAACAATTGAGCTTTTATTTACCCTTTTGTGTGGCAGAAACCACACCTACTGTTACACATCAACATCCTGCTCCTCAGGACATGCTTCGTCTCTGCTGGGAGTTTAGCTGTGGTGGAGTCCTCTGATATTCAGATTTTTGTGTCTCACAACTTCACTAAAATGATTTTTTGTTTTGTATTTGTCTTACTTATTTCTGTGCCGGAAGGTAAGAGAATGTAAAATTCACATGCTGTTTATTTACATTATCTTTAACCTTAAAGTGCAAAGATGCAAATTAATCAATATAAAATAATAAACAGGATTCGTTGTTCAGTATTTGTTAACCTAACTCATGTTTTCAATTAAATTGTCAATTAAAGTCTTATGTGTATGATTCATTATCTGTATAATTTGTTTATTTGAATGTATTTTTACAGTATTTTCATATGAAAGGTCACAAAAATATCAATTGTACACAAACTGTCTAAATTTATAAACAAACATTTTCAATAAGTACTGGACTAGACAGTGAAAGAAACACAACTGTTTTACTGGCATCGCTAAATGTACTGTAAAACATTTTGCTGTAGTTATGCAGCAGTTACTTACTGTAGATTTATATTTTTCTAATTCATTGGCAACAGTTTGTTTAAGTAAAAATGAACATTAAACATAAGTCTTTATCTTTACAGAAAAAAAACTATAAAATAACAGCCTCATGCAAAGCATTCTGGGAACCAAAGATCCTCATCACCCCTTTTCTGATTTTTTTCTGATTTGTTTTTCTGTAAAACTAAAAACTTATTAATGTTTAATGTTTATTTATCTTTGAACAAATTGTTGCCAATAAATTAGATAAATCTACAGTAGGTTACTGGCAAACTGCTGCCTGTAATACTGTAATTTCTGCAGAATTGTTTAACAGCGTACCTCTTGAGAGAATGACAAAAGTATACCAATCTGTTATTCTAAAATACAAAAAATAATGGGATGAATTATCTGAGCAATGCTACACTCTTAATAAAGGTGCTAAAAAAGCGTCTTCACAGTGATGCCATAGAAGAACCACTATTGGTTACCCAAATGATTCTTACCCACAAGAATAATTTCTTTCTTACTTTTTTATATTCCACAACAAAGAATCTTTGGATGTTAAAGGTTCATTGTGGAGCCATAAAGCCAAAAAAACGGTTCTTCTATGGTATCCTAAAACACCTTTATTTTAAGAATGCACCGATTGAATTTTTCTGTTGAATAATGTGATTATATGTCACCCAATTGTGTCTATTTTCATGTCTTCTATGTAACATTTGTTTTAAATATACTATTGAATAAAAATACTAATAAATAAATCATAACTGAGTAAGGTGTTCTAAAAGAGAAACCTCTGAACATTTCTACCTACAGGTTTTCTTCAACAAAACTCTGCAGGTGTGTCCTCAACTGCACAGAGCACTTTAAAACCATCTACCCATCCAATAACTAAACAAAATACTGACAGCTCAACAACCCGAACAACCACTGACAGCTCAACAACCCGAACAACCACTGACAGCTCAACAACCCGAACAACCACTGACAGCTCAACAGACCGATCAGCTACTGACAGCTCAACAACCCGATCAGCTACTGACAGCTCAACAGACCGATCAGCTACTGACAGTCTACAAGCTCGATTAACCACTGACACAACAGGCTCTGAACATACTTCTGAACCACAACATCTCAATAGCACCACTACTAAACAAACAACACAACTTCATAACAATCAAACCCCTTCACAATCTACTTTGCAGTCTCAAAGGTCTACTGTTCTAAAAACACATGAATCTACAAATGAAACAGCATTTCCAACAGGACAAAACAGCACAACCTCCAGCACAGGTACATGATTCAACACATTCGAAGATATCAGAAATATATTAGTTTTTATAGATGTGCTGGAATAGTATTTGACATAATATCTTGCAACTATATTATTTGCCGTCTTCATGTTTTAAATGTTTTTTCTACAGCTCTGGAGAATAAAGGGGGGCAAGATGTGGCAGGAAATCCTGGGCTCATTGCAGTGCTGTGTATTTTCTTCATTACGTTGGCTGTTCTTCTTGTAATTGTGATAGTGAAAGTGGTTCGATCCAGGGGACCGCAGTTTGAAAGGCTTGATGATGTACCAATGGTGGGTCTTATATGGTTTCATACATCATAACCATATACTTATTACAAATGAATCCATATTTCGTCCAAGCATTAATCAGGTCATAGGAATGTTAATGAAGTTTCATATTTGTCCACCATCTTAATGGTTTTCTTTTTCATTAAACAGGGCAAGATAAGCGAAGACGCCCCATTTGCACGCTACCCTCCAAAATAAAGAAGAGACAGAAATTTTATTCAAAAGTGTAATTAAATTGTGTAATTTCAGTACCAAACAGAAATGCAAAAATTATATTCAGATAATTTGCTTGGCTGTGTCCAAATCCTGCCTTGTACCCCTAAATGAAAATGTTTTTGCTCTTTCAAAGCTTAATGGATTTCATGAAGCTGTGTTTCATTTAAGTATAAGATTAATGTCAGATGTTTTCCTGAAATTAATGTCTTGAGAAATCATTAAGATAAACTTTCTGCTTGTCTAATCGTATCTAAGGCATTCATTACCAATACTTAACCAAGCAAAACTTTAGAAACATTTTTAACTCAATGATTATTTATAGGTTGAAATAAAAGTTACATTATTCAAGTGGTACTCCTGCTCGACATATTTGTTGAGCAAATGTTTGGACACTGAATCTAAAGAGGCTGCAAGTCCATTTGATGCCACTAGATGTGCAGAAATGACACACAACTGTTTTATTTCTTCTTAGTTAGAAATTGTCCTTCTTTTTTTTTTAATTACAAGCACTTTTATACCTAGTTATGTCGTGCATGCTCAAAATATTTATTTTTGCTCCTAAAATGCCACAACAATGAAATCAACTTTGAGATTTTTCTGATTATAGTCGATTTTATATTATATTGTCTCTTTCACAAGTCACTTTTGATTAAATCGTCTGCTAAATTTAAACATATCAGACTCAATATCCTTTACCTGGTGCAAAGAGAATTTACAGTGTCAATATTTGGAAGCTACTCTCACTGGAGCGTGACATTTCCAGTTTAGTCTCTAGATGGCGATCAAATCGTTCATGAGAAATTTAATGATGGCTTCTGTAAGCCAGCTCTTTTAAAATGATTTGATAACTGAAATTGTAGATGTGAAAAGGTTCTGGTGATCATTTCTTACAAATAAACAAAATTATTCAATGAACTCATTATGAAAACATTGTTATTATCTAAGAGTACCTAATATTTAGATTAGTCTACATTTGCAGATATGTTGGCTGCTTTGAAGAAAAATATAAGCAATGCAATAATACATTTGTGTTAATAAAGTTTACTTTTATTTTAAAATGTGGAAAATGATAAGAACTCTTCACTCTGTGATTGGATCCAAGATTTTCTCACTGGCAGACCTCAGGTAGCGAAAGTAGGCCGGTTCACCTCCAACTCCATCACCCTGAGCGTAGGAGTGCCACAGGGCTGCGTCTTGAGTCCCCTGCTCTACTCTCTCTACACACATGACTGCGTGTCTTCTCACAGCTCCACTTCTATTGTCAATTTTGCTGACGATACAGTGGTTCTGGGCCTCTGTATCATCATCTACCTCAGACATCTACCTCAAACATCTACCTCAAACATCTACCTCAAACATCTACCTCAAACGCTACAAGAGCAGAGCCAAAAAAATAATCAAAGACTCCAACCACCCTAGTAACCGTCTTTTCAACCTGCTGCCATCTGGTAAGCGCTTCCGTAGCATGATGACCAAAACAGAGAAACTCAGAAGCTTTTTTGTCTCTTAACATCATACCGTACTCATTGTACTCTTAGTAAATCCAACATAGAGACATTGCTACCTGCACACAGCACTGACTGCTCTATTTTTGTAATGTTGCAATTTTTTAAAATAATTTTTGCATTGCTGCTAAGTAACTAATGTTACTATTTGTTTGCAAATCCCTGTTCATGTTCATCTTTGGAGCTGACTTACATTTCACTACTGGTTGTATAAATAGCTGTGTATATGACAAATAAAAAGCTTGAATCTTGAATCCAATCTTCTGACTGCTAGATTACATAGAAAATGAAAGTCTATATTTTAAGTGCTGTGACTGAGTATCATTTTTTTTCACCTGTTATTTTGGCTGTCCTACATTGTGAAAATGAATTCTGAAAGAAAAGAGGTTTCACAAAGTTTCTAAATGAAAAAGTGTCGCCCACACTTCCTACTAGTTTTGTTGATGATTCTAAAATGTTATTTAAATGAAGTTTAGGTGACGTATAGCATGTCACACTGCCCTTGAACTGCGTGAGACAGCATGCTCTCATTGTTTACATCAAGACATTCCCTACCATGTGACTGCATAGGCGTCATTTGCTACGAAATCAGTGTGTGGTTCAGAGTTTGAAGTCTAAAATCTTCCACCTCAAATGTGAAGTGTGTGAACTCCTTTCAGTCACACCTGCCTGACACTCCCCTTCTACCGCTGAGAAATTCACACGTAAGGCCTTTTCTTCTTTCTTTCTCTTTTTTATACTGGTGAGTTTATGTGGACATTTTATTCCAAGAAGTCTACTTAACATTATTTTCAGGTAGATGATTTCGTATAATATTTAACTTGTTCATAACACTGGTTTAGTAAAGGATTCATTTTATGTAGTTAAAAGTATTTGGCTATATAAAGACTTCACTTGACTTCACTTGTCCTTGCATTTATATTTTGAAATATCAGCTGATTCTTTTTATGAAGTAATGTAGGAAAACTATTTTAATGTAATCTTAGTCCCATAAACCTAGAATCCAAACAATGAAATTCTGATGAAGGAAATATTACAGTGATTGCTAACATGTCACTCCTGAAGAAAAACCAAGGGCTGCTTTTAGTATGGACTATAGTGAATACTATACACTGTACTGTATACTGCCTAAATAGTAAGTAAAACAGTAGGTCTTTTTTCCACAATAAACATTTCAAAGTAGTGCTAAAAATGCGACGTGTATTTCACAAGGAAAATTCAGTTGTATTTTGGGAAAATCTGT
The DNA here is from genome assembly GCA_026939265.1 of Oreonectes daqikongensis. Taxonomy (NCBI): domain Eukaryota; kingdom Metazoa; phylum Chordata; class Actinopteri; order Cypriniformes; family Nemacheilidae; genus Oreonectes; species Oreonectes daqikongensis. Next base: position 2,532,893 of record JAOTQM010000085.1, on the reverse strand, counting down.
GTTTTATATTTTGATTTTGTTAATTAGGTATTAGGTCGTTTGGGTCTTTTGGGACTTCATATATACTGCAATGCAATGCTTTGTAATATTATAACATACAGTTGCATACGTTATTCGAAATGAAGCCAGTGTTCTGGTGTTAATATGTTAAAATGAAGGTGATCACAATCAAATAAAAGTTAACAGGTTTTAGTTGTTTCATTACCAAAATGTAAACTGCAGAAAAGTTTTACCTTCATATTTTGGAAAAATAGACATACTCAGAGGGTGGGGGTCTGTATCCAGTAAATTCTTCATGCAGGAGTAATGACATCATAACAACACTGAAGAGTTTAACCTCATATTACCTCATGTAATAAACAGGCCCAAAGTGCAGGGAAATATGAGTCATAAAATGTTGAGATATTGGCAATGAGAAGAAGTGCATGCTAATGATGAGGAGGTTTAATACGTGTAGAAGGACAGTATGTGACTTTACATTAGCCAATCACCTGATCTGTAGATGTCATGTGATTAATTACTGCACAGAATGAATGCAAAAAAAAATAACGTTATGTAAATTCTCCAGCTTGACATTTCACAAGCCAGAAAAGGTAAAAATATTTATGTAAAATATGTGTTGATATTATGGGTACACTGTAAAAATATGGGTACACAGTTTTTTTGTAAATTTGCAGTCTTTTTCTGTCATTTGATTTTTTATACAGTATTTTGATGAGTAAAAAAATCCTGTATAAAAAATTGAACAAATGTAGACAGCTGGGGCACCAAAAATAAACCGTAAAATAAAAGTTTATCCATGTAAAATTTCATGTTTACCCAGTTTTTCTTGTAAATGTTACAATTTTTGAACGTACAATACAAGGAAAAAGTGTTAGTTAAAAATGTTGTTTAGTCTGAAACATTTAAATGGAAAAAGATGCATTTCGCAGCCAGATGGTGTAGTTTCACGATCTACTGTACTGCAGGGATAAGCTAACCATGCTAACCAGCCAAACCTTACTGGTTAAGAATAAATCACTATCAAGGCTGTTACGTTGCTGGAGCTGATGGTGTAGTGGACAGTGCGCTGGCATATAGTGCTGTTGCGCTCCTGGTGACCCGGGTTTGAGTCCCGACTCAAGGTCCTTTCCTGACCTATCCTCTCTTTATTTCCTGTCCTCTCCGTTACTACTTTCAATAAAGGCAAAAATTTATTCAGTATGAGCAGTGAAGTTGAGGCAAGCGTGTGCATATTATCATTGTCTAGTGTCGTCAGATCGACACAGCGATTTCCACATAAATCCACCCATTGTACACACGCAGTTATTGATAAAAGAGTCTTGGCGTCACAGATACAAGGCTTTAATCATCAATCAAACTTTACAGCTATTTTATTGCTTTTTGTTTGTTCACACCTGTTTCTTTCTAATAATTGCTCACAAAGGATCAAATGTGTCTCAGTACTGCCTGAGTATCAGTTAGTTGTGATTATTAGGAAGCATTATAACACCTTTGAGTATCTTTATTAAAAAACATTTAAGGATTACATTTTGTAGGTTTAAAACCATGATAAATTATTTGATGAGTTTTTTTTATTGCCATTTTATATCATTGCAGTCCTTCCAAAATCTTGGATGTCCAAATTGTACAGTGTACATTTTTAATTCAATTAAATCAAAGTTAACAAGCACTTTTTAAAATCTTTTTATTGGTTAGAGATTGCAAAACCCAGAGTCGAACATAAAGGGTGACTAATAATAGTGATGTATGGCAAAAAATAAAAATCACGAAATACGGAGATATGAGGCTTCAGAAGGACAGCAGCGATATAATTTGTGTACAGTTGGCAAAACGTAAAGTTTTAATATTTAGCAGAAATACACATAAAAAATGTACATTGCTAATCAAAGTAACATAGCATAATTTGCAATAATATTTTTTTAAATGAGAATATCCGCAATACTACCTAACCGACTGGAAATAGCACAAAGATATAGTTGATGTCTTTGATGATAACAAAAGCCGAGTGCAAGTTGTTTTTTTTGTGTTGGAGTGAAATCCTTCACTTTCTGCTGTGCAATGTCATGGCTGATGATTTGCCCGTGGCAAACACTTTCATCCAAAAGAACAAGTTGCTGCCATCCGAAGCAACCCTGGGTTTAGAGGTGTTATGCAATGTCGCAAGATTATTATTAAAGAAATAGTTCAAGTAAAAATGCTAATTCTGTCCCCTCTAGTCATTCCAAAACATGTGTTAAGTGGAACACATAATAAGAAATATTGCGCAAAATATTACAGTGCTCTTTTCCTTAATGGAAACTGGGGCTGTCAAGCTTCAGAAATGTTAAAAACAATACAGAAACAAAAATGACAACCATGTATAATAAAAAAAGTTGATAACACTTGTACATTCCAATTCTTCTAAGGTCATATAATGGCTTTCTGTGAAGAACGGATAAAATGTGAAATTCTGGGATTGCTCAGATTTGAGCTGTGGTGACACAGCAGATATGTTTGTCATCGGCCATATTTCAACGAGCGCCTCACATGAGGCTTTGTGCCAGTTGAACGTCTCTCATGTGCTTACATGTGCTGAAAGCCACCTGCTGTGTTTGAAATGCATCTCCCATTTCAATCATGTTCAGTTCTTGAGTACCGAAACATCAAAATTGAACAAAACAGATATGATCTGTACTTTATGCCTGTTGTGAAACTGACATCTAATAGTGCTTTGTTGCAATCCAACGTCTTTATCACACAGGTCATTCATTAGTCTGCGTCACTTCACATCAAAGAATGACGTATTTCTGTAAGACACAATAAGACAGACTTGAGAGAATGCAGTTAAATAATTATGGTTTAATAATTAAAAGCATGCAGAATTGGGGGGTTTCCAAGGAATAACCACAGTGTCGCCTGTAGATTGTAGATTTACACAATATGACGGAGCTTACAGATACCAATCATAATAAAACAGTTTACTCAGGGTGTCAGGGTGTGTGTCACATTCCAGTCTCTCCCCTTCACTTAGCCCTACTTTTATGTCTTCACATCTGCAAATAAAAGACACCTTCACACACACAAAAATATAATAGTTGATTAAAAATCAAGAAAAAGTTATCATAGCTATTTGATGTTTGCATTTACATATGCAAGATTTTTTCATTGTTTGCTCATGTTATGATTTAGAATGTACATAAAACTGATTTTTCTAAGACGTTTATCAGATGCTTTTACACAGCAGATGTTTTCCAGATGTTTGGCAGACATCTAACAGACGTACCTGAGCTGTATTTAATTTTGTGTCATAAGAATTTCTATATGTGACCCTGAACAACAAAACCAGTCTTAAGGTCAACTTTTCGAAGTTTTGATTTGTACATCATCTGAAGGCTGAATAAATAACCTTTCTATTGATATATGGTTTGATAGGACGTTGGCCGAGATATAACTATTTAAAAATCTGGAATCTGAGGGTGCAAAAACCAAAACATTGAGAAAATCGCCTTTAAAGTTGTTAATCAGAGCCGCTGTAGCAGGCCGCTGCTAAGAAGAAACAGGTTTGTTTAAAAGCTCTCTTTTGTCTTAACACTGTAATGGCGTTGTGTAGAATAGATGAACCTGAAAACTGAAATTTTGAATTAAAAAATATAGAATTTTAACAAAAAATATAGAATTTTAAAAAATATATAGAATTTTTAAAAAAATATTGAATTTTTAAAAAAATATTGAATTGTTAAAAAAATATTGAATTGTTAAAAAAAATATTGCATTTTTAAAAAAAATATTGCATTTTTAAGAAAATATTGAATTTAAAAAAAATATTGAATTTTTAAAAAAAATATTGCATTTTTAAAAAAAATATTGAATTTTTTCTAACTTGAGTGGGTATTCCCAAAGGGCGGCAACAGCGAGTGAAGTTTGTAGGCGTGCTTCCGGCAATTTTTGTTAGCGATTTTGCTGCATCCACTGCAAGTTTTTATATATTTATGATAGGAAATTTACAAAATATCTTCATGAAACATCATCTTTTCTTAATATCCTAATGATTTTTGACCCATACGTTTTCATGCTATATGGTTTAGTGGTGCAGGGTCACATGAAGATTAAATGTATCTTTTCCCCAAAGCATTCCCTGAAATATTCATGAGCGTTGAGCTATATTTCTGCCTTTATTCCAGTGCATAAACAAATGTTGAGTGCAGAGAAATACAGTGGAAACAAAAAACTATTTACAGTATTTGTTTGCATCTGTTTGTTCTGTTTACCCCGAATCTCTCCAAGTCATGCACATTGGCCTCTACATTACACAGAGTGAGATATTTGTGTCGGTTTGACAACACATACTGTATACAATTACTCCCACAAACCTTATAAACATACTACAGTCATAATGCTGTTTGCTATAAGTGTGGGTGAACTGTAAAAGCAGTAAGCTCATGCATACTGAATACACTAAAGTAACAGTTAAAGATTACACTATTTATGGAGGTGTAAGATAGAGGATCTGTCGCTGAATAAATCACAGAGGTGAGAACCACATCTGAATAAAATAAAGAATTGTAAGAGGAACTGAAAAACAGGTTTTGTTTAAAAATGTAAAATTCATATTTGCTCAATAAACTTTTCCTAAAATGTCCTTTAAAAATAGTTCTTAACACTTTATTTGAATGACTTTTTATGACATTACTTCATCAGGGTCTTTAAATATATAACTAAACAACAACATAAAATATTTATTGAAAGATTTTCAAAAATCAGGCAATGTCAGCCTTCATTCTGAAAATTCTATTTTCATATGTTAACATTTTTGTTTTTTGTCTCAGATCCATTATATTTCAACTCCATCACCCTTATTGTAGACATTTTTAAAACACTCCTTTTTATTTCAAGAAAGACATGTAAAACAGCTAGTAACAGCAAAGAATAATATTGGCTCTTATGCAAAATATGGTTTGTAAACACCATAAGCTGTCAACCCTGTCAACCCTGTCAAGCCCTGAGTAAATATACAGTATATGATTTTCAAATCTTCTCAATTCATTCTTGACAGAAATCAACATTATGTTAATTCAATTTGAATTGCAATTTATGTATCATAATAATTATAATATTTATGAGACAACACTTGACACTTGATACAACTGTGCTCATTAGGTTTGTGTCTGACAGCATTAACACATAGTAAGTAAATGGAAGAAGTACTAAATAACTGTATTTTACTTACATTATTTGTGTAACCTATCATGTAGTTAACAACAAAAAAGCAAAAAAAACTAAAACCAGTGTATTGTTTACAGTTTACCTACAAATAAAGAAATCTCATTAAAAACTCACCCTCATGTCAATCCAAGCACAGATAAACATATAAATAAAATATTTTTTCTGTGGAACTCAAAACTTTTTTTTTATTTCTAAAAAGAATCTTTCTCAGAAATTAAACTTGGCACATGTCACCGTATTTCTTGCTGAATGTAACAGATGAGGTCATTTCAGCATTTTATGAAAATGAGCATCATGAAGATTTTTTAAAACATTCTCCTTTAGAAAAGGTTAGTAAAAAATAACAGCATAACCCGCATGGGATTCACATGCGTGCGGGTGAGTAAATGTTTATTTTGGGGGTGAATGATTCCTTCAATTAAGTTTTTGATTCTGTCTGCATGAATATTTTATTTGGCCCTATTTCTGACTGTTTGGGCGTATTATCTTTGTGATGTGATTCATACTGTCGTGGTAGAGATTGTAGCTCTGCTGATGGCATTTAATGAAGAGAAATCCTGCTGGTGCCCTCAGGGTGAGACACGCATATCAAACATGCTAAAAAAAACAGAGTCAGGTCTTTCACTTTAGTTTGGCCCATGCATTACAGTAGTCTTGTAGATAAAAACAGGTCCACGTCTTGTGTACAGCATCTTTATCTGTTGTTATTTATGGGCAGATGGGCAACAGTGGTTGGTCGTGTGTGTTTGTGTGCTGAGGGAGAACGCTGATTTGAGGCCAACCAGCTGACACAAGCATTCAATATAAACCGCCTTTGAATAACATTTACTCTAAATCACAATATGTCAATAATATCAGGGTCTTGGTTTAAGAGTTTTCCTGTAGTTCTGAGACTGACTCATTGTAGCCAACAGATTCACAGCTTACATGAAGGAATTAGCACAACAACCCCACAGATTTGTGCCGACGTCCTACGGTGTCCCGCTCTTCATATTAGTCACCGCTGTGGCTCCATACCGTTTGTCAAAAAAATGAGATACTGATTCCAGCAGCGGACAGCCCAGCTGGAGCATTATTGAATTGTTTGTACTCTTGGTGCTAAACTGGCTAATCGATGGGTTCTTGATCTTTTAAAGAGGACAGCCCCGCTGTCTCCCAAGAGGAAATCTGGGATGTTGTGTTGTTTACTTGTCAGAGATGAGCTGTACGATCAAGTGATTTTCACACTTTTGTAATGGTCTCACACTTCACAGGCAAATGGTGAACCAAACACACAGTCTCATGTGACATCATTTATTTAACTATATAGTGTATATAGATAGTTAGTGCTTGCAGATCACTATTTTCACTGTATTGCTCATATAATTGCTCATCGGGGATTTTAACAAACACATAACCGCATGTATTACAATTCAATGTGTAATTTATTCGACGCCATTTGTGCTACATCAGATTGTATCTAGTAGTAGGCCTATGCTATTACCGGTCAATGCAAATAAACAAAGCAATTGAGTGATTTTTGGTGATATAATCTTACAGGCCTCTATTGAATTGAAAATTGATACAGGACTGAGAAAATGAACAAGATTTGGAGGAAGGGATTTTCAGAGTCAGGAAATACCGACACAGAATCCTAACCTCATTGTAACTGTACATCCAAACAATGTTTTACAATATGTTTTCTGTAGAACTGCTGTAGCATTGTAGCACTATATATGTAAAAAAATCTACTTAAAAACTTGCCTTAAATGTTTAAGTCCAATTTGTACAGTGTGGTGATGAGTTTTGCACAGCCAATAAAAACTCTTATTGTATATCTTTAAAATCAAACTTTAAACTCCGCACTAATATCAAATGTTGTCGCTGTCCTTTTGAAACCTTGTGTGTGCAAATTCGCTGTTTTTCAGGAAATAGAAAAACACAGTACTTTTAAAATAATAAAATACTGCATTGTCAAAGTGGACAAGCACTAATACTTTATATTTGTTCGATATTTGCAAAACCAAGTGACAAGCAGACATGATGACTGATAATAATAGTTTATGGCAAAAAAATCAAAACCACAAAATATGGAGATATGAGGTTTCAGAAAGACAGCAGCAATATGATACCAATTTGACAAGTGTTTTTGTTTTTTTGTTGCAGTTTTCTCATGGATATTTAAAAGCATCAAGATGTTAGCAATGGAAAATGAGGTATGGGTTTTGTCTATTAATTGTGAAGAATGTAATGTTCTGAATGTAAAAAGACCTAAAGTACTGCACGATTCCTATAAGACACTAGCTTTGTGATGCTATCAAAACTGTGCTGCGGTTGTTTTAGCATCCTGACAAGCCCAACTCACCAAACCTCAACCAATCCCTTGAGTCTGGGGTGAGGCTTTCTGTTTGCCTTCAATGGCAATTGAAATAATATTATTTTGCACAAAATATATTTAATAAATAATATACTTCACCATAAATGTTCCATAATCGTTTTATTGGGTTCAATAAGAAGTGTTACTTTAATATTTATATCTTGAACTAGATTTTATAGAACAAATGTTACTCTGCACTTCAACAAACTTGTTTTGCATTGGTTTGAATTTTTCATTCAGAGAAGAAGGATGTCCCTTACCACCAACACACCGGACCCTCGACCCAGCTATGCCATTCGCCGCAGGTTCTCCGGGCCAGTACTTCTTCCACCTTTGGCCCGCAGACACTCTTCCCTGGATGGCAGAAAGTTACAGAACCTCGAAGCTCTGTTTAAATCAGCCCTGGCCTGTGTTGAGACCCAGAAGGAGATAAAGTGAGTAATGCCGCACAGAACATTCCCTGCCAAGTAGATGTAGTGCTTTGATAAAAGTGTATGACATCAGAACTGATGTGTTCAGATCTGAATCTTCAGCAGACGTCTGGATAGTAAAATCCAGACAACCCAAAAACAAACCATATAACAACATAAAGACAATAAAGCAAAGGATTTACAAAATATTCAAATAAATACACACATAACACATTTGTAGCGCTTTGTACAGCCAGTACGTTCGACTATCTAAACACAACAGTATTTCTTCGGGTTTATTTTCTTTTACAGTCACCTGTCTTCCCAATCCATCTTTAAACAAATCCATGTTTGCTTAATGTTTATCTAACTCGTCTTGAACTGTTTAAGGTGGGGGTGTGAAGCACCTGGTGATGTAATGCAAACGTCGCTCGGTTGGATCTTTATATCCGCCTCAGAGCGCACGCTCCCACTTCAGCCGAGTACGAGCTGTAGATATGTTACACTGCGCTCGCTGCTTCGTCTTTTTATTGCCCGTCAGACCTCCATATTTCTCAGACAGTGTTTGAAATCCCTTGTAACTTTGGACAAACAGCTTTGATTCTGCGAACGCGCTCCAGAATGTTAACTTGAACGCATCGGTCGGCGCGCTTGTTTCAGCACCGGTGACAGGTGGACAGGTGGACAGCTCCTCGGACCGGAAAGAATTTTACGAGACGGCAAAAAGAAATAATTGTTGTAAACTCTCACATTTGGACAGAAAATCAGAGCTTAACTTTTGTGGCGATGGAGTGTTCGGCGTTGAGCAGGGAAGGCGCTGGTTTGGCCAAACCGCCAAAGCATTTGTGGAGGCAACCCCGAACTCACATCCGAATCAAGCAGCGGTACCACTCCGACACCGAGAAGTACCTGTGTTGTAACAGAGCCGCGGAGAAGCACCGTCCGGGTCTTAAAAAACCACGAATGTCCTGGCCGTCGTCCTTTCATAAACGGTAATTTTACAGTATTTCCATTCTCAAATGCAGATAAGGAGACCGGGTGCTATAGTTGTCCCATTTTACGAACAAAAGTCTGACAAACATGAAACATGTAGCCTACGTTAGCATATTAGTTAAAAACTTGCTGGATGCGTTTAGACATGGTTCAACTAATTTTCTATGGATCAAACCTATTATTCGTTTATTTGGTATGTTATATTTATTTGAGCTGTTGAATTGAAACCTGTTTTGAAACCAGTAAACTGAAACATGTTTAAATGAAGACACTTTTCTGGTCGTTAGGCATAGACAGTGCATTTGATTCACCAGTCACCCACACAGCGCTTTCTTAAAATGAAAGCTCAAGTTGTGCACAATGTGGCCATGAGATGTTGTATTATAAATAGCTGATGGTAAGGCAGCGTATGGCCCATGAGCACTGATTGTTTGGCATTGAGGTTTGAATAGAGTTGAATCCCAGATAGTCAGATGTAGGTGTACTAGGTGACTCATAACTCTTGTTTGACTTTTATTTATTTATTTACACTCTCTTACTTGTACTATCGAGTTTAAGAATCATTTTCCTTTCATTCATTTGTTACCTGAACACACATATCGAAAAACTGATTTCCCATTTCCAGTAGTTTCTTGTGTGCTTGGCCAATGTTTTAAAGAATTTGAAATCAAATGTACATCACGGAACTATACATCACAGTGTTTTGAATTAGTACAAGGCAATACCCAAGAGAACTGAGGAACATGAAGTATTGACCTCTTCTGTCCTCTGAGATTTTAATTCCCATGTTTAAGTTTCATGTGTTATCTTTGAGTTAGACAAGCAATGAGACTGTATTTTTTTGGTTATCAACATTTGTTTGATTTTATCCATGTAGTTCAGCCAAGTTAAAATATGGGAATAAAAAATATAACTGCGAGCAGGGCCAAGCAGATCAATGACACATTGTGAGGACGTGCAGATATCTTCTGTCACTGCACTCCCGGGGATGAATTTATGAAAAGTAGTTCAAAGGCTATGAATATATTTACAGCTTTATAACGTTTGGCTATGCTTTCAGAATTATGTGGATTTATATGAGCAATTTGGCAACGATATGTAGAAAGTTTAGCCAATCTAAAACCATTCTGTGGCTCCTATAAACAAAATAAAAAAGTGATTAGTTTACACATGCTCTGGAAGGTTTGAGAAACAACTCAAAAACTGACACCAGAAAACCAAGATGTTCCTAAATTAAGTTTTTACCATTTGGTTCTGGTCTACTTTAGAAAACAACACATACAACAGATGCAAATGCATCATAATTTCTTGACCCCTTACAACTGAATGATTTAGCATGCGTTGCATATGGCAACTTTTATAAAATGAGACGCAAATTATGCACATTTAAACATTTTATTTAAACTGATATCTCATATGCATGCATCATTTTAAGCATGTTTGTCTAAACTGCTATTCATTCTCTTTGGGTATAAACTGTTCTAAGAGGACCCATTATTAGTGTATTGTAGCTTTAAGAATAAATTAGGATGTTAAATAAAGTCACCTATTTTCTTATCTGTTTTATCACTGACTGAGTTTCACCCTGTAGTGCAGATGTGTTATCCGGAGCTCCACACAATTTAGGACAGACATTGAAACTACTAATATCTAATCATAAAAATATTCAAAATTCTAACTATTATTTTAATTTATCAAAATTATGAGTTATTTTATTATGGACATTTTTTTCACTTGCTAAATTGGTGCTTTCTCCTTCCAGACAGAAATGACCAGTCATTTTTATCACCAAAGTGCAGATGATATTTTAATGACATTTTATGAAATTATATTAGTCATACAGTCCTTAAAATCTTTTCACTTACATTGCCCTCAATATACCTCACTCAATTCATTTTAATATACTCGATATTCATTTTAATAAAGCAATGTGTCCTCAAGCACAACCAATATTGAGGTCGTTTTTTCTCAGTTCGGTAGGAAAATACAATCTTCCATCTAGTTTTAAAGCCCCCCCATTTTGTTGTCAAGATGCCAAGCTGAGGTTTTACCCTCTGGGGACATGGTACAGAATAGGTCAGAGAAAAATAGAATTATATCCTTTTATCCTACCAGGGAGTGCTTTAACATGCCACCCCTGGAACACTAAATAACTCTCAAAGCACACTCTCTACATTTTGACTTCCATATAACTATAAATGTGGAGTAGACATATCGAAATGTAGAAACCCAAGAAACATCTAAAGACTAATGAGAATTCTGAACAGAGAGGAAACAGCTCTCATCTGCCCCGTTGAAAGAGGGCCATTTTGTTCCTTAACTAGATATTTTCAGCGAGGACATGTTGTTCTTTTGAAATGTGACTGTATCATTGAGCATCATTTCAAATAGAATAGTTATCTCTGAGAGATTGTTATGCCTGGAATGAAACTTAGTATTGAAATCATTGGAGAATGTCATTTGCAACTTCAAATATGCTAAGGAATACACTTTATGATTGTCTGCATTGTCTGTTTAGCTCACGGTGTAAATGCAGAAATGCATTTTTCTGTCAGTGACTGAATATCTGTCATTATCTGTATGACAGCAGTTACGAGGCCCAAGAACCGACCTAGCTGAGTTTTATTTTCTGTGGCTTTCTGTCGGAGAAAGGAACTTATTTGCACATTGTTCTTGCATTAAAAATAGTAGGGGACAAACAAACCACGAATGTTATATTGATGCTTTCTGTTATTTAACACCCACTTTTTGCAATCGGTTATCATTAAAATGAAGCCCCACCTTAATTTGATTCTCATTAAATATCCTGATCTCTCTGAAACGTTCCACATTACACAGAAAGAAAATGGTGGTTGAATAAAAATCCTTGAGGTGTTTAGCAAATGTCCCAGTCCTGTGTTACCGTACAAAAGCTGAATTGAATCAGAATCATTTCCCTGTGTCTCATATGTTTATTATTAAATCTGTATGAATGTTTTATGTAACCAGCTCTGCCACATTTCAGTGAGCTCACGCTTGCCCTTTTATTTCTGAGAATCAAGGTGAGGGAGGGAACATTTAGACAGATTCGGAGACGTCGACCGTGTAAAATCACACTTTAGACTTACGCACACACGCTCGAGCACATGAACACTCCTGCTGTCATATTCATCAGACTTTATTAAAAAAAATGGCGTAGATCTAATTTGCATGAGGTGAAGTGTGTTTTGAGTGGCTTTAAATGATTGTTTAATTTTGTCAAGAGGATAATTTCATTGGTGAAAATTGTGGTCATGAATTGTTTTAAAGGTTGGTAACTTATGTTTCTGGGGACTCAAACCGAGTGTTTGCCAGCTGTCTCCGGAACTCAAACACAGCTTACGCCCTCTGATCTCGCCCTCTGCCAGCCACATGGTGCCTGATCTGTGAAATGAAACTCATTTTTCATCTAGAGGGAGACGGAAGGTTAGGTCGGGCCACTGTTGCCACACGCCTGTCTCTCCACACCACGAGGAAGGTGATGACCAACTCATGTCCGAGCACTGTCTGGTCACTGAGGCCAGCACACCCGACCCCACAAACGCTGTGACATTATTTGATCATTAATTCTGCCCGTATTTTTTCCCATACGCTCGGCAGCAATCTCTTCTGCTAGTGTCCACCTAAACATTCCCTGTACTCTGTGGATTTCTCCAAAGCTTTGATATTTCTCCCTGCACCAGATCTTAACAATGTCTGGAGCCCTACTGCCTACTTGACACGTGTCTCTATTTAAAAGTCTCATAATTGCATCGTGGTGATTGAACTGCTGTTTCGCAGACTCTCCACACAGGAGCACCTGCCATTGAAGTACTTTTATAAGAGATCACATAATGCTTTTCTTCTAAATGCAGCTGCGTGCCAAAGTTTTACAGAGTATACACTTCCTGAAGTTAATATGCTGTAAGCACAGGGTTTGTTTGCATTACTAACAATAATCGGTCAGACTTGGGTAAAAGATGCAGAACTAATTCTATGTACAGTTTAGAGTAAACAGAACAATGTTTAAAAAAAGCCATCATGACAGATGCTGAAGCTTTATTAATCTGAACTGGTGTTTGCTGAGGCACATATTACAATTATTACTGTCCACACATAGATTCAATATTATTAACATCATTAAAAAAACTGTTCATCCAAAAATTCATAATCTTATATTTTTAAACCTTAGTTTTGTTTAAAACCTCTTTAAGAGTCCTTGCTCTGTAGAACACAAAAGAAGATATTTTGAGAAATGTCTCAGTGGTTTTGTGTCAATGGGGGTCAATGTTGTTTGGTTTTCAAAATATCTTCAAAATATCTTCTTTTGTGTTTTGCAGAAGAAAGAAAATCAGGTTTGTGATGACATGCAAGTGAGTAGAAACTGAAAATGAGACCTGGTATAACTTTCGATATACATCCGCAAAGAATAAAGTCCCTGCAGATTATTTCTGAAACCAAGCAAAGACATAACACGTAAATGACATTAGCTAGCAAGATAAAAGTATGTCTAGTCAGTATTATTTTGGGTTACCAAGAACCGTACTTGGCTAAACTAAAATGCGACAAAGTTACACGACCCATTCAACAAATTGTGTATGTAAGAAAAGTAATATACAATAAAATTGATTCACAAAATATGAATATACATTAAATAAAATGTCAATTGTTATATTATTACTAAAAGCCCTTCAACAGACACCAAGACTTTGTGCTTCTCACAGTGGCTCAGTGGCAACTGAATAACGAATGATCAATATAGTGATCTAGGTCACCCATAAACGCTATGCATCCTGAACCATATGGCCATTATCAAAATACCTGATGATATTATCCTGTGGAAAAAAGTATAATTACATAAGTTTTATTAATAAATAAATAAATAATTTGCTTTTGCTAGCTGTGCGAGGATGTCTCAACCCAGAGATGTTAACAGAGAGACAGGTTTGAGGTCTTTTTTCTCCCAATTATAATATGTGCTCATGTGGCCTGTCTAATGAGTAGAAACTCTCCATGTTTCAGTTCAATCTGCCATCTGCTGTGTATAGCTCAGACACGCAGAACGCCTGTTAACAGCCATTTTCAACAACATTCTTCTGGTTTACACAAACACACGCAGATGTACAGTAATACCAAAATAATACCATCAAGAACGGTTACTCACAGATTTATTATTTCTTATTCTTCTCAATCACCGTACATTACAAAATATTATTGGACTGATTGTGACATGTTTTCCAAAGAGAAATAATTCACCAAAAATGAACATTTGCTCATAATTTTTTACTCATATGTCATTACAAACCTGTATGCTGTAATCATTTCTTACTGTAAAATGCAAAATCATTTTTGATTTAATTGGCATTAAATATAATTGGTTATATCTGCACTAAATGTGGATGAGTAAACAATGAAAGAATTGTGAACTATCTCTTATATATAACTCAATATATAACTGTAATGCAATGTAGTGCTAGAAATAAAAGTAATATTAGACAAGACAGTAAACCATTTGGCCATTGGCATTGACAGGATATATTTTGAAACATTTGTGTTTGGGAAAGCCAAAACTAACCAAAATTGTATTTGACAAGGTAATTTGTTTTTATTATGGATTAAACAATTATACAGTATAAGCTTTGAAATGCTTTTAACAATAGTGTTTGGCTTTCCATCTTGAAATATTACTGATATAAGAAATAAACTGATATATGCTGTTATATTTTGTCACACTTTCAAGGAGTTTAGTCATAACTTGATAGGGCACCATTGCAGATATTTTTTATGTAATGCTGTATGTGCATGCATTATTTTCTTACATCAGCAGAGGGCAGCGTCTATACAAACTTAAATACAAAATTATAATGAGACGCTCTTTTGATTTCATTATTTCCCATCATGGAGGCTGCTGTGATGTCTGTGTGTAAGTTCCTGTGTCAGGTCAGAGAGGATTTGCAATAATGTAGATGATGAATGTTGGGACAGTAATGTAGCTACATTGGTGCTGGAGATGTGCAAATGTGCTTCGTCTTCATGTTTGGCTGCTAATTGAAATGATGTTAAAAGCTTTTACGGCATTTGCTTGGTTAGGGTCAATATATCATCTGTAACACACTGGGACAAAATCCAGATTTATCAGAGGGGGATGGCACAAACGCAGCGTGGCTCACGACGATAGCAGATGGCTGACGGTGCTAAACAAATGGGCTAGCCTCGGTTTTTCATGACAGAATTGGCGTCCACCTGTTCCCCAAAGCACAAATGATTACTTTTGTCCTGATCAGAAAACCCATTAAGAGCGGAGCGAGAAAATGCATAAATAATTCAATATAACCTTTCAGCAGAGGTGAGGTAAGAGCGTGTGCTTTTACCACACATATGATCTAGATTTAGATTCAACTTTATTGTCATTACACATGTACAAGTACAAGGCAACGAAGTGCAGTTTAGGTCTAACCAGAAGTGCAATAGCAGCAAGTGCAGGATATACAGTGGTTGCATAAGTTACATAAATAAATATTACAGAAGTAATTTACAGATGGAAATGTACTATGACCATGATTTACAGATGTCTCTTACTATAGACAGAAATTAACAGATGGATATATACTATGAACATAATATACAGATGTCTATTACTATAGACAGAGATTTACAGATGGATATGGTGGATGGTGGATGTATACAATAAGTTAGGCTATGGTGAGCAGCAGTGCGATGGATATCATATACAGGTGTATCTCAATAAATTAGAATGTCGTAATAAAGTTTTGTCACTCATTTTAGAAAGTGAAACCCATATATTATATAGATGCATTACACATAGAGTGAAATATTTTTAAGCCTTTATTTCTTTAGAATATTAGAAAATTAGAATATTAAATAAGATCAATAAAAAAAGGATATTTCAAATAGAAATGTCAGGCTTCTGAAAAGTATGTTCATTTCTATGCACTCAATATTTTGTTGGGCCTCCTTTTGCATGAATTTTTGAATCAATGCGGCGTGGCATAGAGGCAATCCGCCTGTGGCACTGCTCAAGAGTAATGGAAGCCCAGGTTGCTTTGATAGCAGCCTTTAGGTCATCTGCATTGTTGGGTCTGGTGTCTCATCTTCCTCTTGACAATAGCCCATAGATTCTCTATAAGGTTCAGGTCAGGCGAGTTTGCTGGCCAATAAAGCACAGTAACACCATAGTCATTGAACCAGCTTTTGGTACCTTTGGCAGTGTAGGCAGGTGCCAAGTCCTACTGGAAAATGAAATCAGCATCTCCATAAAGCTTCTCAGCAGAAGGAAGCATGAAGTGCTCTAAAATTCCCTGGTAGATGGCTGCATTGACTGTGGACTTCAGAAAACACAGAGGACCAACACCAGCAGATGACATGCCAGCCCAAATCATCACTGACTGTGGAAACTTTACACTGGACTTCAAGCAACTTGGTTTCTGTGCCTCTCCACTCTTCCTCCAGACTCTGGGACCTTGCAAAATGTACTTTCATCTGAAAAGAGGACTTTGGACCACTGAGCAACAGTCCAGTTTTTTTCTCCACAGCCCAGGTAAGACGCTTCTGACGTTTGTAGCCCATGTCTAGGATTCGTCTGTGTGCAGTGGCTCTTGATGCGCTGACTCCAGCCTCAGTCCACTCCTTGTGAATCTCCACCAAATTCTTGAATGGATTTTTCCTGACAATCCTCTCAAGGCTGCGGTTATCCCTTTTCCTACCACAACTTTTCCTTCCACTCAACTTTCTATGAATATGCTTGGAATAACAACCAGCTTCTTTAGCAATGAACTTTTGTGGCTTATACCTCCTTATGGAGGGTGTCAATGACTGTCTTCTGGACATCTGTCAAGTCAGCAGTCTTCCCCACAATTTTGAAGCCTACTGACCCAGACTGAGAGACCATTTAAACGCTTAGGAAACCTTTAGCTGTTTAGGGTGTAACACCATGACTTTTTCACAATATTCAAATTTGCTGAGACACTGAATTTGGGGTTTTCATTATCTGTAAGCCATAATCATCAACATTTCAAGAAATAAAGGCTTGAAATATTTCACTCTATGTGTAACGAATCTATATAATATATGGGTTTCACTTTCTGACAAAAAATATTGACCTTTTTCACGACATTCTAATTTATTGAGATGCACCTGTATTTATTGTTAGTCTGAATCGAATGCTGGTCATGGAAACCCGTTTCTAGGACGATGGCCTTGAGATGAACGTTCTCATGATATGACGGGGAAACTCGTGTTCATTCTATAGCACAAAAGGTGTTGCTTGTTAGTGACCTAAAGCAGCTTGTAAGTGCGTTTATTGGGTTGTGTCGGTGGTGTACAAACGTGTTGTGTAAGACCAGGTGTTATGAAGATGATCATAATGAGGACAGAGATCAGGATAATCCGTCAAGCGTACACAAACAGCTGAAAATGATTTCCATTCTCTCAAATAATCCATTTTACTTTCACAAACAAACCCCAAGGGCTAAAATAAGTTTTAAAGCCCCAATCCACTGTGACACCACTGATGACCTGTTGCGGTCTGTCTGTGCTGTACACGTTCGCAGTGGATACAATCCATTGGGCTTATTAACACAAATGAGACACACCTGTGCCTAACATGTGAATATGGCATGTGGGCAGATGTGGTTTTTCTCCCTTTTCTTCAGTTTGTTACTGACGGACGTTGACAGTGTATCCAATCAGATCATCATTATGGTTTTGTCTGAACTTTGGTGTCTGATCAGAAATGAATTTCAGAATTAATCTAATGGGAACTTCTGTGATCTATGTCCGGTCTGAAACATGTTTGTTTTAACACGCTTTTTTCGCTGTAATGGAAATTTTTGTTAGTGATTTTGCTAATGTTTTGATATATTTACGGTAGGAAATGTACAAAATATCTTTGTGGAACCTGATCTATACTTAATATCCTAATGATTTTTGGCATAAAAGAAAAACTGATCATTTTGACCCATACAATGTCTTTTTGGCTATTACTACAATTGTTGTGCTCGTGCTACTGGTTTTGTGGTCCTGGGTCACAATGTATACAAATATAAGGATGCAATATACATAGAATATTTTCATAGTACATATATGTACAACTAGAAGTATGTCTTATTTTAATATTTTTTTATTTAATAATAAATAAATTGACTTATATAATCATTTTATATATGATAATAAAGTAACATACATGTACATTATATAAATGAATGATGTAATAGTTAATAATAACTATAGTTATAATAATTTTATAATCAAATTTAAAGAAGGTTTACAAATGCAAATATGAAAATGATGAGGTATGAAAATGATAAGTAAACAGATTATTTTTTTGGAACGATGAATACAGACTACTGCCACCTGCTGTTATGTAAAGTTATTTCCACTCATGCTGGCACACAATGTGTGCATTTGATTGGTGTATTCAACTTTTTTGGGTTAACCCATGAGAAACCTCAGTCACCTTTCATCACCACAGTGGTGTAAAGTATTGGAGTAAATGTAATTAGGTACTGTACTTAAGTATCTTTTTGGCTACTTTGTAGTTGTACTGAGTATCAAAGATATTAGCAACTTTCACTCTCTACTTGAGTACATTTTTGAATAAGTATATGTACTCTTTACTCCACTACATTTGTAATGACTAATGCAATTACACATTACATTTTGCATGGCACCAAACTTTCTTTTGCAGCAATTTATTTCTGCTATACAGAAGAAGCAATATTGTCATTTACAGGGCATTTAAGGTACTATATCTTGTGCATTTTCCCTTACTGAAACTTGTCAACATGGCTTCTTGATGCAAATGCATCAGGTTTTTATCAATCGCTGGAGGTTTATATGTGAGATGAGGACACGACTGCAGCAGGTGATGAGGCCAAAATCTGCATGTCCAGTGCAAAAAGGCTTTGATTTTTAGTTTTCCTTTACATTATTTTATTTATCCATTATAGGATCCGTTATAGGATATTGTTTTACTTATGAGCACTTGAGCTTAACTAAGACTTTGTAATATGTTGGCTATGGTGTCAACCTTGATTTGTTGCAATTTTGAGGGGTTCAGTTTTTTTTATGATTTCTGAAAATAAATGCAATTGCTCTCCTCACAAATCAAATGTCTCTTTGAGCCTATGAGTAAAATACTCAAGTACTGTTAAAATCAGATGCTCTAAGACTTTTACTCAAGTTGTTTTGGAATTGGTGACTTGTAACTTGTAATGGAGTAATTTTCACAGTAACGTGACTGTACTTTTACTCAGGTACAGTTTTCATGTACTCTTTACACCTCTGCATCACCATTAGTTTTTTGGCATCAGTTTGGTGTGACCAAGCCAGAATATTTGACAACATGTACTACTGTTATTCAGGTCTAGACTGGATCACTTTGGTGTGGATGGTGTTTTGCTTAATTCAAGCACATAACCTTTCCTCTGCAGAGACTGCGGCTTGTTTGGTTCCATCTCATGCACCTCAGCACATCACGAGGAGTCCTCCAGACTAAAAGACTGTGCTATGATCTGTGGGTTAACCAAGGTTTAAATGACAATATATGCCAAAACATGCAGTGTTGGAGGAGGTGGACTCATGAAGGTTATGAAAGGAGGCTATTGTTGGGTTCAGGTTTAGATGTCAGATCAGCCCCAGGTGATGCGTCTCATTGTTTGTTAATAAACTCCTGCTCGGAGTATCTTTGAGACTATCTTGTTTTTAGGGCAACATAACATTCTCGTTCTTTTAGGATTTGTTTGATCTCCTTTCAACTTTTTTCCCTTTACTGTGATGTGTTTGTGAAACCATCTGGAAAAAAACATATATATTTTATAAGTATACATTACCGATCAAAAGTTTTTGAACACTTCAGTGGAATGTTTCTCATTATTTTAAAAATGTGTGATCTGAAGGTGTATGCTTAAATGTGTGAAATTGGTTTTGCAAACATAAATGTTTTTGCATTCCAAAGCTAATTTTCTTTTTTTTAAATGGATGACTTATAATAAAGAAAGAACAGCCAATAAGAGCTAAGAATAGAGGAAAACCCATTTAATATAGTTGAAAACATCAACAAAGTTGCTTAAAAAATGACAAGAAAACATTTCTGCAAATTCCAGACAAAATGTGACTAAAATATAAAATGAGATGCTTTCTTATTGGTTGCTGTGGCAATTCAGACAGTACATGTCAGATTTGAATTGAGAACCGTCTGACAATCTTTCCCAACCTCTGGCTTTTATATCCTGAAACATACAGTGAACCTGTGTCATCTAACAGGCATGTCTGAAGATGTCTGCTTTGTTATCTGGAAGTGATAAATTCCTAAAGAGATTTCTTACAGAGACTGCAATGTATATATTGCATTGCATGGTTTTGAAATAAAACACTATAAACCTGAAAATACATCAACCTTGGACTAAATTTTAGCTGTTTATAACCCTGACCCTGATGTCTTTTACTGTATTTTACTCTCTCCTCTGTCTCTTCAAAATGATGGTTAGAGAAGAAAGCACAGCACAAATCATTTCCACAGTTCTAAGCAGTCATTGTGCTTCTGACAAGCAGCAATTGTGAAGGATTATTAAAAATCACACAGTGTACATGCAAATTTAGTGTCACATTCATATGTGCATGCTCTCTCTCTCTCTCTCTCTCTCTCTCAGACAAAATAATAAGCTCTGAATATCGTGAGGAGGTCTGCTTATTACAAACATTACATCTTCATGAGAGGAAGCGAGCACAGATGTTCATAATCTTAAAGGAGGTTTTCAAACATTTCTTTAGCCGGTCATGACCCCTGAGTGGAAAATAGCTTGACGTCAGAGTCCAGAAAGAATGAGAACTCTTTTCAGTGCTTTGGGCGATAGAAATGTTTACATGATGGTCAGATTGACTAACATGTGCACAGCTCCCTCATTTCAACACCATTTGCAGGATTATGAATGAAGAAGCATATTGCTAAAAACATAGTCATACTGACTCATATTGACTCATTTGTTCACAGACTGAGAAAACAGGAAAAAGTAAATGGATGTTTCATTCAAACATTATTTAATATAAACCATTTCAAAGCAACGCGGAGTCTCTGTGAGAATAGTCTCAGGATATTTACAACGTCCAGATAAGAGAAGCAAACAGCTTTATTCCTGTCTTGCTGGCCTGGGTTCAAGCAATGCAGTCATGTTCCAACAGGTATGTTTGATGATACAGTTGGTGATATCAAAACCAAGAGCCGTTTGGATGTATTTTCAAACTGTGATTTTGAACCGGACACTGAAGTTCGGAAGAAGTCTATATGAAGTCAATCTTTCCCTCAGCCGACGGAAGTGCCGCAATCGAGCATGCAGACGACAACATATGTGAGTGTGTTGTTTTGGTCTCATGCTGTGAGCCGTTGGCAGGCATCGCAGTGTATCCACAACACACACACACGAACAGATGTACGTATACATTACTGTGGCGTGTGACTGCACACCACCCTCCAGGCTCAATGACTTGTACCTCCTCTCTTTTTAGCTTTCTTCTCTTTCCCGCCCATCCAACGTTTATCCAACAAAACTAATATGGAAACTAAACAGGACCTCATATCCCTAAATAGCTTCTCCAGGGAGCCCAATAATGTGGCTGATGTTCCACTGTTCTCATTTTTTTACTGTTCACAGGAGAAAGAGTTTTAAAAGGCAGTGTTTTGAGCGAGTTTTATCTGATAAGTTGATAAAGAAATAAGGCCTCAACTGTGGAAGATGATCTACAGATGAGAATGGGAACTGTATGGAACCAAGACGTTTGGGACAGAAGTGTTTCTCTCAGGCCCCTGAGGTCTTCACCTATCTTCTTTCTTCATTCTGTTGAGCTTTGGAGTTCACTGGAGACTTTGAAGATGTTTCTTTCAACTAAAAAACACTGGTAAATGGCTAAAGATTTGTTTCCGCAAGTTTTCGGAATGATGCACAAGGATCTTCGTAACCTCAGAAGGAGTTCGCTCTTTACCTCCGACTCAACACGCAGACGCCACTCATGTATCGGGTATGTTTCATCGTTGAATTGTAAATGAATTGTAGAGTGAGTTTAGATCAGTCAAGATTTGTTGATAACTGCCATAATTTCCAGATGTTTTAAAACAGTTTGAAATGTTGTAGGTAATGTTGACAAAATACAAGTGCTTGTAAATGTTCTTGCATCATCCAAGCTTAAAATGTACAGCTTATCCAATGTGAAACTCTGTGTCTGTGCAATGCAAAACAAATGCAAATGTAGGCCAATCAAAATGTAAACAACAGCCACAATGTTATGACATTTCCCCCCCAACCTAGATGGCACGAAAAGTGCAAAAAATTGCAGGCTATTGGAAGTCAATATCATGTGACTTTGGCCAGTTATTGCTGAAGCGCAGCAGACCGCTGGTCTAAAGAATGCTGTGACTCGAAACTCCTCTGCGAAATCTCTTCCAGATGTACAGGTCACAGTCGCGCACATGAGCTCGGCCCGTGTTTGAGGAAACTTCTCAGACAGTTAGTTACGTTGAAACATTTAATACGAGCCTAAGCTGTGTTCACAGCTGTGATAACATTGAATCGAATAGGCTTAGTTAAACTGTAGAACTCTGATCTTTTGTATTTTTATCCAAAATGAGGTAAATCATTTTCTCAAAAGACCACTGAGCTACAGTATTACAGTTTAGTCTTTCTTTAAAGGTAGCGAAGAGATATTGTAAGAAGAGCTGCGTCTGTACACGTTTAGCAAAACTGAAACTGAAAACTAGAGCTAAATTCTATAAACACATAACTTCACCTCTAACTGGTTCTCATGACTAGTTGTCAAAATCCGATAATAACCTTCTGTCTGACTGACCATCCAGCTCATGCAACCCCATCACCAACCAAGATCAAAGACAGACTTATTGTTGTCATATTAATGCTAACAGTATTACAATACTTAGTATTAAATGCTAAACTTACATCACATGACAGCAGTTTGAAGTTACAGCTGCACTCATTTATATTATGCCATCACAGTTCTGGTTCCTGCGTTTAACATTCCTTATAACAGATTTAACAAAATCTATTTCCTTAGTACATTAAATAGGCTCTTTATGATAATCATTTTCTCTATAACGTTAATCAAAGTCACAGAGTACAGCTGTGACACGTCATAGGAGAACTGGCCCTCCCGACTGAGAAAAGGCCGAGGTTTTTTTCTCCATATATTTATCATTTGGAGTTTGGGTTCCTCGCCACAGGGCCACGTCGGCTTGCTCACCGGGCAACACATTCTCACCGAGAGACTGCTTTTATTTTTATAGTTATTTTATTAAATTAATTCAAAGGTTTGGTCATTTTACCTTTTTTATGTTTCTTTGTTTCTTTCTCCTGTAAAGCTGCTTTGCAACAATGCTCATTGTTAAAAGCACTATATAAATAAAATTGAATTGAATTGAAAAGCTATGACGATTATTCCACAAAATGAACATTGCTTCATTAATTACAATAAATGATAATCTATAAATATATCACTTGTACAGTAGCTTGACATGTCAAGATGTTTAGGCACACTTTAGCTTTACATAGAGGGGTTTACTGGCAGACAGCAGCAATTTGTCAGATAAAAGTTTTGGTGCTGTATTTCATAAACAATTTTTAAATGCTTTAATGCTTCAGCTTTTCTATTCACTCTAATTTCCTCTCCTCGAGTACGCTTGTGTCCTGTAATAAACCAGTATTCTTATAGCAGTAATCTGTGTGTGGCTGCCCTCATCTGGGTAAAGAGTGAACTGTTTGTTTTGGTTTCTCTATTATTAAACTCCTTTGAGATATAATGATAACTACTTTATGCAAAGATGTTAGAAAGAGAAAAACAGATAAAGTGTTTCATGAGTCCATAAATAATAATATGCAAATACTGTACTCTCTCTCTCTCTCTCTCTCTCTCTCTCTCTCTCTCTCTCTCTCTCTCTCTCTCTCTCTCTCTCTCTCTCTCTCTCTCTTTCTCTGTTTTGCAGAGAAAATAGGACACTAGGGAATTTATTGCATATGGAAAGATTCATAGCTCTATTCACAGTTTCACCTTACTGATACTGTAATATATATATATATATGTGTGTAGGTTTGTATTTAGCATATAATTATTTTGTTAAAATCAAATTAACGCACATATGTTTAATATACAGGTAATTTAGGAGGTGTCCTATTACTTTTTCAAGCTATTGAATATTTGGTTTTCTATAAACCTTCAGTTCATGGGTTAAAGAATGGACACAGATCATACGGACCTAAATATCAGGCAGTCTTAGTGCGAACCCAGTCTGGACAGATGATGTGTGTCTGCAGGTGTTTATTTACACACATGACATCCGGTTGTGTGTATGTGTATGAGCCACTTTGAACCGTCTGTGGTAGACCCACCCACTGATTCCCCCACATCACCACACACTGAGCAAATATTTACCCAGATTTGAGCAGAGATCAGATTCAGCCATGAGGGAGCACAAATCAGCCCGGGACGTCCCTCATACTGCCACAGATTATTAGACATGTTGTGTAGAAATTGGTAGAAATATAAATATTACAATAGAAAAAAAAAAAATTAAGCCACACTCTGAAATGTCTATGAAGTTTAGTGAAAAAAGCACAAATTTCAAGCAAAACATTGCATAGAAGTTTGTTCAGTTTCAAATGATAAAACAATAGATACAGTAACATGGGAGTTAATTGTTTTGAAATATACTTTAGTGTATTTTAGTATACATTTTAAAATATTATTTTCTAAATGAAGACAACAATGATTTGGTCACCTTAGCCACACTTAAGTGTCTGAATAACATTCATCAAAGAACGTTTAAAGAAAGTAGCATCTGCAAACAAATGAAGTTAAACTTGTTCTCAGGTTCTTTTCTGAGGCATTTTTGTATTGATTTTTAGCTGCTGTCAGTGTGATTTATTGGCTGTGTGAGGTCAGTTGCCCTCAAGTTCACACAGGTGTCCTAACAGACCCTTACGAAATAAAACATATATGGTGTGTACTGGACAATATAATGCAATATATTAAATAATACATATTGGAAAAAATTGCTTATATTTTTCAATATATGAAAAGCAACATTTCCTTATGTATTTTCTAATTATTGTAAAACTGTAATATATTAACAATGTATATATATATATATTCAAATCTATAGTAAATAATTTAATATATTGACAGTAACACATTGGAAAATATATTTGTGTAAGTGGAGTGAGTACAAGTGCAGTTTAGACATGTCCAAAAGATTTGTCGTCCAGAAAGTCTCCCAACAAAATGTTGGGAAATACAGTAAATGTAACAGTAAAGTAGCTTAAATGGACAATTAACCCAAAAATACAAATTCTGTCATCATTTACTCACCCTCATGTCATTGCAAACCTGTATGACTTTCTTTCTCCTGCACAACACAAAAGAAGATATTGTGAAGAATGTTGATAACCAAACAACATTGACCCCCACTTCCATTGTATAAACACTAAACCAAAAAGACATTTCTCAAAATGTCTCCTTTTGTGTTCCACTGAAGAAAGAGTCTTTGGTTTTGACCGACATGAATAAATTATGTAGCCTACTTTTTGAAACACTTTATAGTGTCAAAATGTATATGTATAGTGGTCTAATTCTTAGGGGACCCTGCAGTAAAGAGTTAATGCTGAAGACAGTCATTGGCTAGCTCCGCCCCCTCTATGGGCTGTGACCTCACTGTTCAGCTGCCAGTCCCTCAAATGCACATAAACACATATGCACGCACACACGCATGCTGCAGTAAACTCCTGTATATCAGTTCAGCTGTTAGAGCCGGTGGAGGAACGAGAGAGAGAGACTTGTTTGGTGACTTTGTTAGGAGTGTTGTTCTCACACATGCACTTTACAGCAGCTTTCCACAACAGATTTATGAGTTTTGAGGCTTTCACTGCAGAAAAGTTGAAAGCTGAAGGATGACCGCTGTACGAATGCGAGACCTTCAGCTTCAAGCCATCTGGAGAACTTCAATCATTTCGGCATGGCTCGATGTGTTCAGTGCTCTTCTGTGACCGTAGGCTGGCGTTTGGAGGCATGTGTCTCAGAGAGGGCTGACTTCTGGAGCGCAACTGGAAAATATGAGTTTGCCAAGCGGCTGTGTGTTTCTTCCGCCGACCGACCGCACTTTTAAAGTTCGGAATGGGAATCTTTGCGGCTCGCCGTGTGCTGTCAACTGTCCCATTGACATCGTGCAGAAACGCAGGCGGTAATTGAATTTTCTTGCGTTTTCTTTTGCTTCTGTTGTGTCTTTTATCAGTACCAGTGTTTGACTGGCAAACGTTTTTTGTACAGTTTAATGTGCAAAGACAACTTTAAGTAAGCTGTTCTTTGACTGACTTCAGTGTAAAACTGTGGATGTGTGGAGCTGTCAATACATGAACAAGCTTTGTTTGTTTGAATGGTCTGACATGTCAGATTCTTGCTCAACCAATGGTGTGAGTTTAGGGCACGGTTACCTCTTTAAATAACAAATGGATGGGTGGGTGTGTTTGGAAGACCTGTCACTCTTTTGCGATACTCTTTGCGTTAGTGGAAAAGATGTTACATGCTTTGTTTGGATGGTGTGATTCACTGAAAACTGGAAATTTGAAGCTGCCTTTAACTTTTTCGGTTGAAAATATAAGCAAAACAGCTCAAATCTAATAAGCATTCAGTGTTGTAGATATTACAGTATCATGATATCACGATTGGATACCATCACTGTACTTTTTAGCTCTTTTCACTTTCAATGTCTTTGCTGTAGAAGGACAACTGATGTCCCGGTGAAGGCCTGTTCTGTAAGAAACCTGAGAAGTCTTAGACATGAAAATCACAGATTGCTGACGTCAATGTTATGCTCTAGTCTTATCTCAAACACATCAGCCATCACTGTCCTCTATCTAAGAGCAAACTCGCATCACATCCAGCGAGCTGCAGAGCAACAGAGATGTCTGCCATCAGCCTGTTAGTCAACTGGAAAGTGTTGTGTGTGTTTAGTGTGTGCGCAAGGAACGATTCTGAATCAACAATATAGCACAATGGTGACAACACAATGTTTTATCTGCCTTGGTTAGTATTTTTCCTCGACATTTCTTCTGTGAGGATTTGTAAAAAGTCTCAAAAAAGTAAAGAATGTTTTAGGAAACAACCTGTGGCTCAGGGGTTAGAGCATGGTGCTAGCAACGCCAAAGTCATGGGTTCGATCCCAGGGATTGCACATATGCAGAAACAAATGGATAATGTAAAATGCAATGTAAAACATTGTGCATTATGTTATCAAATTATCTAATTTTAAACTCTTATCTGCAATTGCCTTTAAGTATAAAATCTGCAGTTTTGAAGTGTTGTCCGAATTCTGAGTGAACAACTCATTCCCTATATTCGTTTACTACTTTTTACCCACAATGCACCCTGATTTTGAGTGTACATCCAATCACTTAATTAATGTTAATGCCACATATGTACGTTAATACGCTTGTTCTTGTTGGCAGTTATTTTCTAGTTTTGGGGAATAAACACATGAATGTTATTGAAACTTTAGTGCTTTATTTTAAATATATTCAATAATTTTTATAAACGTAATAGTAAATATATGTGGCAAACAGTTGTTTTGCTCTCTTTATGGAAAACGAATACAAAAACGTGACAAATATGGTGATGGAATCGGGAAATTAAATCTGATTTAGCAAAAATTAATTGACATTGTGGCATCTACAGAAGCATATGCCTTAAATCTTTCTGATGCCGTCTGTTCTAGCATTAATGTCAGTTCTCATTTGTGTTGGTTTCTATTTACTCACTATTAAAAACAAAGACATTCTAATATCATTGCATTTTTTTATTATACTTTAGTCTACTTTTTGTGTAATTCGCAGAAATATTATAACAACACAGCAGTATAATTGACTTGCAGTACAAAAGTGCAGTACATAAGATCAGTTTCAGTTTATATGGTCAGTTATCTCAGTCCAAGTACTCTAAGTTGACTTGTAGTTGTGTTTACTCCTCCGATTGGCCTATAAAATACTTTTACTACTAGTTTGCTGATATACTTCAAAGTGTACTTTCATAAACTAAAAACGTGTTACGAGTACTAAACTACCAGTATAAGTTCACCTGTAGCATACATAAACTTTATAAACTACTAGTTGTGTTACATTTAAAAGTATACTTTTATAAACGTAAAAATGAACTTATATAGTCCTAAGTAGTTTAAAATGATACACTTACAAGTATAATACTAGAATATTGATATTAGTAAGCTACACTTGGTTCATTAAGTACACTAAAAAACATACTTGAATTTTACTTAATAATATGAACTTAGTATAATAAGTATACTTATTTTTGTAAGCTATCATATGACTTACAGTAAAAGATACATACTGTAAGTCATTTCACACACTAGACTATTTTTGATATGTTATTGGTAGGCCTACATTTTATGTGCCACTGGAAAAGAAGAAAAAAACAAAGAAAGAAAAAAAAGTCATATGGGTTAAGCACATCTGTGTGGATCTGTTGAGGCGAACAGAGCAAAGTTGCTTTTTTTGCCGAACATTAGTAATACGGTCCTCCTGAGCTCATTATTGGCTAATTTAAGCAGGAAGTGGCAGTGGCCAAGCTTGAATTACTCATTTATTGAAATGTTTTCATGTAGGGCACATCTGCACCTTTAATCAGAGTCCATCTCTCTAAAGCTGCTCTCTCCTTTAGTCTTTCCTCCCATCATGCATTGAGTCTTTATGACTGGCCACTGTGCACTTTAATTGCTTCTGCTCGGTAACTGATGCGTCCTGTCCTGTCGCGATCGAAGCAATGTTCCAAATAAAGACGGATTCTTAATCGGCTCCAGCAGAGGCTCTAAAGTCTGAGCTCTGGACTACAGTTGCCGATCTGATAGACTTGGGCACAAGTGCATTGTGGGAGAAGAACCATCCCCTATTACGGCAGACCTCTCATCGCGCCCTTCACACCAAGAGCGTATCGATCCCACCCTCCTTGTTCTCCTCTCATAACACGAGCGCCCGGTGGGATTGTTCACCATCTCATGTTAGCTAATTCTGAGCAGATTGATCTCAACCCTTGACTGTGAACCAGCATTATAAGAGAGCAAATCAAGACCATAATGCAGTCATGTCAATAATAATGGTGTTTCATTTCAAGATGCCTTGTTTTCAAAGGTTGGCAAAATTTAAGAATCGGGTCCCTTGCAATTCATGAGATGGAATGAAGTGCACACAACCCTCAGTCTAGTTAACCACATGTTCCTCAACCAGATTAACATTCAGAACCGATGAAGCCACTTGGACGTGTGTTGAAACACAAACATCTCCAGTTCAATAGAATATCTTATGATGACCTTGATAGCTGAGATTCCTCAGGCATATTGCTTCATTTAACTTACACATAATATTTGTACAAGCAGTTTGTTTTATGACTTCAGTAAATATTGTGTATACAAACATTTGCCCTCACTAAGCTCATCTATCGCTTCATCTTGGTAAATGCACTCACAGAAATCATACGTATGAAAGATATTACCATCTGATACCATACTGTACCATGGTACCACCACAGAATCTTATGTATGAGTTTTTAAAATGCAAAAGCATTTACAGTGATTTATAAAAATTCATTTTTAAACATAAAACTCATATAAAACATATTTCACCCAAATATTTAAAGAAAAGACGAAATGATCCAAAATGATAACATCCTTAACCAAAAGACAGGATGATGTTTTGCATTGTAATCATAATAGGGTTTATGCCGAACGTCATACGCAGAAACCCGGACAACAAGTCTCATCGCATCCGGTTTAAGTCTTTTGTATTCGCTTCATTACAAAAAGAGCCATTTTACTCAACCAAAGATGATCGAAATCGATGCCCATCACAGATTTATATATATATTTATATAAGTATTAGTATAAGTATAAGTATTTTTTATTTTCTTCTCACAGACATTTGATTATTAAAATATCCTAAAGTGCCTAAAAAATGGAAACAGCTAGCTATAGGTTAAAAATCCATAGATATCGCTGATAGTTAATACTGTTAATACACTTTTTCCAACAAGCTGATGAAACAATATCTGTTTACTGGTTTAGTCATGTGACATTCGACATATACTGCAAAAGTAAACATTATTTTAAAAATTAAGTTCGTTTGAAAAGCACATTTGTGTCGATTAGTGCCACAATGTAAAAATATTTTTCAATATAAACATTTTTATTTGTGCAAAATCTAAATGTTTTTGTTTTTTCCAAAACAGCATGTCTGCTCTTGTAATACTCGAACGTGCTTCACTGTGGTATTTTATAAATCTGTCACATTGCTTGACGTGCATGTTGGGACTTGTGCATTGGCAAAGAGCACAAGCCCCAGTAATGTGTGTGTGTGTGACAGAAATACAGAGAGAGAGTTGACGCATGTTAGTCTCTGGATTTATCCTACTAAATTCAAAGGTTTTTAAATAAAACGCATTTAAAAATAATATAACCATTATGCTTAAGACCTTTTTAAAATAGTAAGGTTGGCCGTGGATGTGTCTTCAAGGTTTTTTATTAAAGGTCTGGAGAATGGCAGTCTACCCACGAGCGAGACAGATATTTGACCAAAGGCACGTACGGTGGTGAGTTCACTGTTGCCACATCATACATGTTTAGTCAATCTGCTCTTCAGAACTCATGATGTGTACTTTGCTCTTCAACACTGCATGCTTTAAGAACCATAAGTTATGAGAAAACAATGCTGGTATTGAACAGTATGTGATCTAAAATGTCTCCTTAATGTCTAGTTATACAGGTTTGGAATCTCATGAGAATGAATATATGATTTTTAAATACAAGGCATTGGCAAATGTTCTTTAGTTTTAATGGTTTTCTTTAGGGTTGTCTGTGTGAGTGTCAACCTATATGTATGCCAAATGTCTGCCTGGTCTTGTCTTGCGTCTTGTTTTTTCCTGTGGTACATTCTTCTGGTCCCCTGTCTCTGAAGAACCAAGGCCAAGCTACAGGAGCCTGTACCAGGAAAAATATAACCTGTTGTTATTTTTTACACTTTTTTAATGATAACATCTGTGCAGGAAATGTGCAGTTCTGTAAAAGCCCATTCACACCAAGAACAAAACAAAAAAGCTAAACTATTTGCCCCGACGCATGAAATAACCCATCTGACAATACAGATTCATCCGCTTTGAAGTCAACATGACATTAAAATCCACCCTGTTTACTTTAACACAAATTCCTTGACTTCTTGTGAATGATTTATTGGTGCATGGTATTCCAAATTGAATAAATGTTTGTCTGTATGGTTTTACTCAAAATGTAAGAATTTTCTCAACTTGACTGATATCATGAATTCTGACATCATTCTGGTATGCGTCAGTGATGTTTTTTTTACATTGTAAATATGTTTTTTGAAGAGAATATGAATGGTGCACAAGTAGCAGGGTGTTGCTATGAAGTTGCTAAAGTGTTCTGAGTGGTTTTAAGTATGTTTTTCCGTTATTTTTATGGTTTTCTGTGCACTTGGAAGGTGATTTTGACTGGTATGGGTCAACAGAACCCCCCCCCAATTCTCAATGATATTCTGGTCTATGATATGACTTTGGTCCCTCTTTCAGTGTTTTTTACCCGCTACATGTGCGTGTGTTGGAGAGAAGCAACATTTTACCTGAGAGTCTAAAAATAGACCCTTAGCCGACGGCAGTAAACCTTTACCACAGATATAAATAAACCAGAACTAGTGCTGGCAACTTTCACTTCACAACAGAACACAGTCATTGAATTCAGTCGAGGCCTGTTGACCTCTCTAACATACAGAATTTACAGCATGTGGTCATTCATTCACTCATAAATGAATGAAACAGTTTAATTCAGAACTTAATTCAGAATAATTTTCGTTTCACTCCTGCTTGATCTTTACCGACAGATACATTAAATCATTTCTCACAGTTTTAACTTAAACAACAAAAGTTGAACTATCTGTGCACGTTAAGTGTTAAGTCCTAATATCCCCTTACTTGTCTTTCTGCTGCAGTTTCGATGTGGAAAATGGGTTGTCGATCGGGCGAAGTTCTCTGGACCCTACGGTCAGTCCGAGCTCCGGTCTGGTCCTCCAGACAAACAGCCAGCGCCGCGAGTCTTTCCTTTACCGATCTGACTCCGATTTTGACCTCTCACCCAAGACGATGTCCAGAAACTCCTCGACGACTAGTGAGCTGTGAGCTATCATTACATACTAAAGCAAAAAGAAGAAAAAAATATATTTCTGTGATTGCATTAGCTTGACTCATTTGCATTTAATTTGATCTGAGTGATTTATTGCTAAATTATGTATCTACCTTTCGGCACGTTGTTGAAAGTCCTAATAAAAACACGTGTCACATTTAACTTTAGCAATTTGCATGAGGAATGGAGTCGTGATCTCAGTGTGGTACCAGTGTGTAATAGATTGTAATAATAATGTGATGATGATTGTTTGGTTTTTCTCTCGCAGTCATGGGGAGGACATGATTGTAACGCCGTTTGCACAGGTCAGTTGACTACTAATTCAGTAAATGTATTAAGAACAAAAATGTGACCCTAAACCACAAAACCAGTCATAAGTAGCACAGGTATATTTGTAGCAATAGCCAACAATACATGGTAGGGGTCAAAATTAAAGATTTTTTCTTTTATGCCAAAAATCATGTTACATGAAGATGCTGCCTGCTCTTTGGGAATTACCCATCTGTTTTTTCTTAGCAACGGCCTGCTACAGCGCCTCTGATGGACAACTTTAAAGGCATTTTTCTCAATATTTTTGCACCCTCCGGTTCCAGATTTTCAAATATTTGTATCTTGGCCAAATATTGTCCTATCCTAACAAACCAAACAATGGGAAGCTTATGTTGCCTATGTTGGCTATTGCTACAAATATACCTGTGGTACTTATGATGGTTTTGTGGTCCAGGGTCACAAGTGTTCAGGCCCAAAATCCAAATGCAAACTTTTAAAATTACATTATGAGGTGATTGTGAAATTTTAGGACTATAAATATTTAACTCCATAAACGTTTAGCAAAATCACTACGGTGGAAGTTGTTTTCAGCTACTGCATAAATGTGGCTTTGTTTTTTTATCATTCTTGAAACAGTTTTGATGTAACACCCCCTCCCTAAAATGATCAAAATAAGTATTTTAAGTTATGTGTATACTGTAGGTTCTTGCCAGTCTACGTACAGTGAGGGGGAATTTTGCTGTTTTGACTAATGGGCAGGATAGAGGCAACAAGTAAGTCTACAGCCTAATATTATCACACAGTCACTGAATGAATGGACATATTTTTATGTGTCTAAATCCTCATGGATGTCATATTCTCTTTATGTTAGGAGACAACCTAGCACTAACCCTCAGTCTGCCTGCAAGACAAATCTATCAGGTGAGGATATATACTTGTAGCTGTCATGAATGTCAAATAAACATAAAAATCTTATTTTGTGGGTTGAGTGAAATTATTGTCAGGGCATGTACAAATCTGAATTACTGCATGCCTAAACACCAGAGAATATCCTTCTTGTTGAGTGTTGTTGTTCTGAGATCTGTAGTTTTATCATGGCAGATGAGGCGTATCAGAAACTTGCCGTGGAGACTCTGGAGGAGTTGGACTGGTGTCTGGACCAGCTGGAGACCCTGCAGACACGCCACTCAGTCAGCGAAATGGCCTCCAATAAGGTAAGAACAGGGGTTTATAATAACACGGTCACACCATATATAAAGTATTATAACAAGACATCACAGAAGTGAAACTCTACTGGAAGCATCTGGAGGGAGTGTCTGGGACATAGTCTGGTACCTTAGTTTGTACATTTATGCACATTAGACTGTATTAAGAGGTCTTTTGATTAGAGTCTTAAAATTAGCATTGTTGTGCCTACATATGAATGAGATAAAAAACTTGAGATTGAGATAAAATGAGATAAAAAATGAGATTAATGAGATAAAAAAGAAAAGTAAGCCATAAAGGTTGAGGTAAATAAGTAGATGTGTCTAAAGGTTTTATTGTTACTGTATATGAAGCACGAATTAAATTTTTCTATTAAAAACTTATAAAAATATATTTAACAAAAATGAAAAAAAATAGATATATGTTTAGTAATTTTTTCTAGCTTCACCTTATAGGGCTCATGCATGTTAGGGCCAAATTAAAGACAACACCCATTTGTTTTTCCTGGAGGGTACAAAATTAAAATAATTTGCCTGATTTTCATACAGGCATCCAAGAAAATTGATAACTTGTAATCTTGGCAGAAGATTTTTAACCAAAGCAATATAGAAAAACAAGATGCAACTCAGAGCGGGTAGATATGAATATAAACCAGTGTGACCTCCTCCCAGGGACTACAGTTGCAATTTAGCCTTTAGCAAATGCTGTTATTATTGATTGTAACCTGTTTAAATACATAAATAAAATACAAACACAGTGATATGTAGCTGTTATAAATGTGATTTTCAGATTTGTGGTACTGTACATGCATTTACCTAGAGTAGATCAGAGAAGGTCTGTGATATATTTGGCAATACTGTAATCTAATTTTTGAGTAAAATACATATGTTTATGTCAGCGGTAAATATTATACAGTGACTAAATGAAAAGACCTTTTCTGGTTACTATAGTAACAGAGTAACACTATTATGATGTTGTATATTGTGGGGTGGTACTCTGATGGCTGATTATTGTTATAACATTAGTTCTGCTTGGATTTGCTGTAATTACCCTGCAGTCTGTCTCATAATGTAATAAACTGTAATGTCATTACAATTGGATGCTTCTGACTGTTATTTTATGTTTTATCGTTTTTAGTTTAAAAGAATGCTCAACAGAGAGCTTACGCAGCTGTCCGAGACCAGCCGCTCTGGAAACCAGGTGTCGGAGTTCATAGCAAACACATTTTTACGTGAGTGATTGTAATGAAGATTTTGCAGAAATTTGAGTTCTGCAAAATAATATAAAAACAATAAATAGACATTGTTTTTATTGCATTGTCATTGCTGAACAATACACACATATAGCACAAGCGGTATAGTCTGATTCATGAGCTGGTTCTCTTGATGAATCTGTCATCAAGACTCAAGGGCTTACAACTTGTCAGTTTGAATCAGTGTAAGGGATTACTCACTATATTCATCAGAATTGTTTTTAAATGAACAAAATATTCAACCCACTTACTGACTGGATGTTTTTATGACAAAATATTGTAGAAGATAACTATTCACAAATAAGATGTAGTAGATGTATATAGTATGTTGTGAATATAATAATATGTATGTACTGTAGGCCAAAAACTGATGCATTCAATCAAATCTCTGATATTTCCCTTTAGTCTAAATGGAATGCAGTTTCATATCGCTGTGTTTGTGTCACAGAGAAACCACAGGATGTGGAGATTGTGTCAGCAGCATGTAAAGAGGAGAAGAAACGCCGGCCCATGTCTCAGATAAGTGGAGTGAGGAAACTGAGCCACAGTCCGAGTCTCCCCCCAACAAGCATCCCACGATTTGGTGTCACCACCCAGCATGAGAACCTTCTGGCCAAGGTTTCCTCTCCATCCATATGAACGCACCATTATAAAAATAAATCACAGCTGTTTGAATATTGCATGATTTTACATGCTTATTTCATCAAGCAAATTCAGGGCTATTATTTTATCAGTAGAAGTGTTCATATTTTTCTACCATATTTGTCATTCTAGGAGATTGCAGACATAGATCGATGGGGTATAGATATCTTTAAGATAGCAGAGTACTCTGGGAATCGGCCGCTGACAGTCATAATGTACAACGTTTTCCAGGTAATATTTTTAGATTCACATTACACTGCTTTACTATTGTAATACTTTCAGTATCTGTAGTCTTAGACTGTAAGTATCTGTAGTCTTGTTACAAAGCCTAAAAGTTTGTTCATTAGAAACACAAATTTGTCACAAATGGCTTTATTTCAATACTGAAACATTTGAAGATTCACCAGATGATGTTTGTATGCTCTGTTACTCTCATTCTCAGGAGCGAGATTTGCTCAAATGCTTCAAAATTCCACCAGAGACCTTCTTAACCTTTCTTATGACATTGGAAGACCACTATCATGCAGACGTAGCCTACCATAACAACATTCACGCAGCAGATGTTGTACAGTCCACACATGTTCTCCTCTCCACACCTGCCCTTGAGGTCTGCACAGATGTTTCTGACACATATGGTGACTATGGAAATGAACCTTTAAACAAACCGTTGTTAATACAGGGTATCTGTGTTTGTTTTTCAGGATGTGTTCACAGATCTTGAGATCATGGCTGCTCTGTTTGCCAGTGCGATTCATGATGTGGACCATCCAGGACTGTCCAACCAGTTCCTCATTAACACAAGTATGGGCTTCTGGAACCTTTGCCTTCTCCCAAACTCCAATACATGAAAGTCAAACATATTTCCACAGTGTGTTGTTTGCTTTCTTTTTAGACTCTGAACTGGCTCTGATGTATAATGATGCTTCTGTGTTGGAGAATCATCACTTGGCTGTGGGCTTCAAGCTTCTACAGCAAGAAAACTGTGACATCTTTTGTAACCTTAGCAAGAAACAACGTCAGTCCCTGCGGCAGATGTCTATAGATATGGTGAGTCGCAGCCTGAAACTTTTCATTGTAATGAAATGAAATTTGCATCCTATGTGCATCTTATACACTTTCCATCATTTCCCCAGGTGTTGGCCACTGACATGTCCAAGCACATGAATTACCTAGCTGACCTCAAGACAATGGTAGAAACCAAAAAAGTGACCAGTTTAGGAGTCCTGCTGCTGGACAACTACTCAGACCGAATACAGGTACTGTTTATACCAAAACAAAGTATAATGTCATTGTGAAAGTGACCTATTTGTCAGATATGGTGACCCATACCCGAAATGTGACCTCTGCATTTAACCCAACCAGTGAACACACATACACCGGGAGCAGTGGGCAGCTATCACTGTAGCGCCCGGGGAGCAAACGGGGGTAAGGTGCCTTGCTCAAGGGCACGTCAGTTGCTACTTGCCGGTACTGAGAATCAAACCGGCAACATTCTGGTTATGAGTCCGACTCTCTAACCATTATGCCACAACTGCCCCCCTGTTTGTGCACATGGCACAAACAAATATTTTCAAAAGTGGGTGGGTTGTTGACCCAATTATACAGTATGATGTATAAAGTAGTGGCCAAAAGTGAAGTCTAAAAATGGACATGTTCGCTTTTTATAAAAAAAATTTATTAAAGATTTATTAAAAAGGTTCTGTGCATGTTGTTTAGTTGTAAACTTAAGCTCAGCTTTGGTAAACATTTTGGAAGGCTGGGCACAAAAACGACACACAACACCACAAGAGAGGATCAACAAAATATTGATAACTGATAAAACTGTAGTTAATGTATGCTTAAAAACAAATTATTTAACAAATAATTTTGTATAATATATACCTTAAAAGTTAGTGTTTTCTCAATTTTGTACCATAACATAATCTAACTGGGGGGCATTAAAGGTAAATATTGTACAAATATGCCCTCCAGACATCACTTTTGGCCACTACTGTATAAATAAATTCATTTTGGGATGTGTATGTTACAGATTATGTTATTTTCTTACATAGTTCTCTGTCATTAAAAAAACAGTCCAGTGTTGTGTGTGATGTCATAAAATTGCGTTTGACCGTCGCTACCAATCAAAATATGTGTTTGTTTATACGTAATGTGTGAACTTTATAGATATTCCGTTACTCACAGTTTTTACATCGCAAAACATGCTTTTACATTGATGTACTTGTCAGACATGTTGGATAAGTGATTGGACAGTGCATGCATAGTATACATTTCAGATGTTTTAATCCTGTTTTTAAAGGTCCTCCAGAACATGGTGCACTGCGCTGACCTCAGCAACCCCACCAAACCCCTGGAGCTCTACCGACAGTGGACAGATCGAATCATGGTGGAGCTTTTCAGTCAGGGTGACCGTGAACGTGACAAGGGCATAGAAATCAGCCCCATGTGTGACAAACACACAGCCTCTGTAGAAAAAACTCAGGTATGCTTTGATTAAATTGTTAGTATCCATCATTTAATGATTGCTGTCATTAATTCCTGTCTCTGTAATTTCAAAGGTGGGATTCATTGACTACATTGTCCACCCTCTGTGGGAGACATGGGCCGATCTGGTCCATCCCGATGCTCAGGACATTCTAGATACATTAGAGGACAATCGTGAATGGTACCAGAGCATGATTCCACGCAGCCCTTCGCCCACCCCCGATGAGCAGGACTTGAGGGCAGTAGTGGCCGTTGGGGGATCAGGAGAAAAGTTCCAGTTTGACCTCACTCTTGAGGAAG
Source organism: Oreonectes daqikongensis (assembly GCA_026939265.1). NCBI lineage: Eukaryota > Metazoa > Chordata > Actinopteri > Cypriniformes > Nemacheilidae > Oreonectes > Oreonectes daqikongensis. The sequence continues at coordinate 2,494,515 of JAOTQM010000085.1, read as the reverse complement.
AGGATGGAGAGTTGGAGGGTGATGAGGAGAACATCAACACAGAACGAGGACATAGATTAAGGACTATGAACACCAAGCATTCAGCAGTGTCCCATAGTCTCACAGTTGGCGTCACTCCCATTTTAAACAGCGGCGAAAGAGAACTGGACCAAGAAGTGACCAGCGTGTCTGTCCTGCAGTTGGAAACTTAACATGGAAGATCTGCTTCAGTTGTGTTGTTTGGTCACACTCATGTTTGAGGTTTTGTGGTAAACCATCCACTACCAGTTTCCTCATATTAACTCCCACTTTTCTTTTCTTAAATAATTGGACTAAAGGTTTATACAATAGAATAAGCCCATGTTTAAAAACACAGACTTTTGCAAAGGATTGATAAGGAACATGAATGTCATGTGGAGAAACATGGTGTCTTCCCTTGTCCACACCAACTACAGAGGAAAGATGATGAACTCATGATGTAAACTTTTTCACTAGACTCTAGGATATTTATTATCATAAAGCTTTTTAATTTAGGATAACTTAATGCTTTTGCTTTTTATGCTTTTGCCATTGAGAAATAACCAAGATGGAAATAACCGTTTCCAATATGGAACTGGGATGGTCGTTAACTATTTAATGCATAAATGATAAGATTGTGACGCTAACAACCTCAGGATAAGAATGATTTCATGTAGCAAGACTCCAAAGGGCAGTCACTAAACTGTCTGTTTATAATCTTGTTTTAAACAAAATTAAAAAGGAAATATGAAAAACTTTCAAAAACTGTCAAGTTCACACTAAAAAATTAAACTCTGTTATCATTTACTCACACTCGAGTTGTTCCATATCTGTATTTTTTGTGGTTCAAAAGTGCCTCAGAATGGTTTGCTTTCCTAAATTCTTTTTTTTTTCATCAAAACAAAGAAATGTATCAAGCAATTTTTCCTGCTATGGTAGTCAATGGTGGCCAAGAACTGTTTGGTTACAAGCATTCTTCCAAAAATATTTTTCTGTGTTCATCAGAACAATGAAAGTATACAGATTTGGAACAACTTCGAGGATGAAATAAATAAAGAGTTTTAAATTTTGGGTGAACTGTTCCTTTAAAAGCTCTGTATGGAGAATCCCTTTACCTTTCTTTGTACTGAAATACCTTTATACCTCTTGACACGTTAGCACTATGTAGACATGTACTATGTACTGATTATTTAAATATAAACAGGGTTGATTTAGCTTTAATTCTGAATAATGAATGAACTCAAATGATGACAGATCTTCATGGAGCCTTTTGTTTGCAAATGTAAACTCCCCCACACTTGCACTTATGACTGAATCAGTATGTGATGCTGATTCTCACTGACATACCCAGGTTTGAGATTGTAAATTGAAGATAGCCTCTAAAAACCCAGTCTGGCTGCCTCCACCAGGGGGAAAAGCTGAATTGGATCCGATACTTTATTACAATCCATCCAGAGGTGGATTTTTACATGAACTAAGATCGGCACAAACACCCATTACACTGAGCTAGACAAAGGATTTGACTAATGGATATGCTCGTTTCTGCTCTAATGTTGCCATCATTTTCTGATATTTGTTCAAAGTATTTCAAAAATAACGTTTTATAGATCTGGATGGATATAGAGTCAGAGGCAGCACAGACATGCAATGAAAAGAAAAAGTCTTAAAGGTGAAGTGTGTATACTTTCTAATGTTTCTCATTGTACAATATAAATAAATATTTACAATTTATATGTTAGAGAATATATGTAGTTTTATTTAGAAATCAGTAGATATGTGAGTTTAAAGCATGAGTTTAAAGCATGTCTACCTCTCTGTTTCACAAATGGCAGACAAAGTGCTTGGGAAACAGTTACACCCTTCACCTTTACTTTTTTAATGTTAAGAATATGAAAATGGTCCATAAAGTCTTTCAATACATTCCCTTACGAAAAGCAGAAGTCATCTGCACTGAGATGTCAGAGTTTACAATTTCTTCAGCTTTGATACTTAAAGTGGCAATCCGTAAGCTTTTTTGATTAAAAATTAACTAAAACCAATTATTGAGCAAGTACATGAAAGAACGGTGTTTAAAACTGTGTCATTACCCTTGCTGGATTCACCACGGACAGCTTGTAATAGCGGTTTTTAATTAACTTGTCGGGTCGTGTTTCTCCGGAAATCCTTATTTGGTGTCTTTTGTTATAGATGCCGGTATAGACCGGTTCACTGTCACATGCAACTCAAAACATCAGACTCATCAACGCAGTTGAGCAGTGCCGAATTACAGCTCATGTAAAGAAAATCCCCTCCGCACATTACCTGCAGTAGCAAGTTACAAACTGAGATGGCGACAAAGAGGCCATTCTTACGGACAGCCACTTTAATGCTAAAAGTGCCACATAACCCTGTAGCCTTGGCCCCATTCATCTCAGAGATCAGCTGGGGTAGAAACACAAGAATTCAGCCTTAAACACATCCCTTTAGCTCCAGCGCTCTTACAGTGGAGACTGTGAAACATTTATAGTGTCTGAAGCAGATTCTGTTGTACGATAATAATTGAACTGTGTCCTTTTGTATGTAATAATGTGCTAAATTCTCTGTATGTTAATATTACTGACAATGTCAAAGTGTGTGTTTGGTTTGTTTACAGGTTAAGGCCACATATGCTTTAGCTACACGTATTTTATCACATTGTGAGTTTGGGCCCTCTTTTTGTTCTTTACTGTTAGAGCCAAAAATTACTAAATTCTAATTTGTCTTGAACTGCCAATAAATAAAAAGCATTGTTGTGTTGTTTGGATCTGTGTTTATCTAAATGTAAATTTGTATAGGTGTCTGGGGCAGGTTTAACAAACAAGTGCGCTTGTTCAAATCTAAATTTGTCAATATGTCATTGTCAACTTATATAAAGGTGACAAAGTATAGGGTATAATTGCATTATATACACTCGCATAAACACTAAACATATTTTTTCATTTCACTTAGAAATAAATAAGAGGCTGGCATAGATATCAATATTATTTCAAGAGTAAATAGCTTGTGATTTTTAAGGGCCTACTTTGGTTTATTGAGTGTCCGACAACAGGTTTATGTACATAGATGGTGAAAAAACACTATTATTTTGTAATAAAAAACAGTTATTATTACCTTACTTCTTGACTGACTTTCAAATGATTCGTTCCGCGATTCATCAGTCTAATCTCTGCCTTTCCGCTAGCCTATAGTCTGATGTGATTGGTCAGATGGTCTAGTCTGCTGTGATTGGTTTAGCGCGTGTGTTCAAGTTTTCGCGGGCAGGCAGGGACTATTTCTAGTGACGTAGATACACTGCGGTTAGAGAATCGGACTAGGTCACGACTCATTTGCATGATTCAAAGTTGACCCTTTTTGGACCTTTTCACATGACGTCACGCATCTTCCGTTCTGCCGCGAAGCAGTGTATCGTTACTTCCGCTTTATTTTTTTATTCAAAGTATACCAAACATACAATGCTTATAACAATAACATATGACATGCTAACACCTGATTGTCATGGTAAAAAAAGCACATTTTAGAGAGACAACATACTTTTTAGGATTTCTGCATTACAAATGCACAAACCACAAGCAATAATAATACCCAACAAATAGAGAAGCGATTAATTTGATAGAAAATACAATACTTTTCAAATATTTATTCTCATGTGCCCATTTATGAAGAATTTGGACCGTTATGGATGTGACAATTCTGTCTATGGAAAAATGCTTGAAAAATAAAAAAGCTTTAAAAAGTTTAAGAGAAACTTTATTTTATTATTTAAACCACAAAATGAAGAAATCTGAGAAAAGCTTTTTTAAATTTTTTTCCCAGTCCTAGTGTCAACCCATATTTTTTATTTCAGTTCACTATAATTCTATTATGTGAAAAAATTACTGTATAAGTGGCCTTAAACTTAGTAGTGTAAATAAAAAGCTAAACTCTCCTGTAATTGGAAACTATGTAACTATTTTTTCGCGCCACCCAGTGTTCAAATTCTTCTAGGGCTTGCAGATATTTAGCTTGGTTTGGTTTTGATATTGTTTATTTTGCGTATTGTTTTAGTTGTTTGTTATTCAGTTGCAAATACTTTTAGTTTCAGCTTTACAGAAAGTTTAAGATGTCAATAGAAAGAGCTACAAATTTAAAACCAAAAGGTGTTTTGGTATAAGCTGTGTGGTGAAAGGAAAAACATTGGTTACATATCAGTGTGTTGCAAAAGCCACTGACCTGCATTGTTCATGTAAATAAATTCCTGTGCCAGCTGGTCATTCTTTACAACCGTTTTAATTGATGAATTATGGAGAGACTGAAGCCCCGGCTGCTCAATAATGAATGATGTTGGTTTTAAAGCTTCTTGAATATTTTACGACCTGTGGGAGGGATCGCGATCGTATTCGTTCTTCAAGGCGTCAATCAAAGTTCATCCGATCCCGCCCCGTCTTTGCGTCACACGTCTTTCAAGTGACGTCAAGTGTGTCTGCAGGTGTTGGAAGAGGCGCAGTATTGGCGTAAGTGACGCTTAAAACGGATTTTACGGTAAGACCACATCAGTAAAATGCGTTTTAAATTGTTTGCGTTGAATATATCGAAATATGTGCTACGCGTGCGTGTTTTTACTGAAAAAGAGCTAAAGATTACGAGCTGATGGCAAAGAGAATAACCTTCATTTGACATGGACGTCGCGCATCCTTCTTCTTTTACTCCCTATGAAAGGCACATCTGCCACATAACATGTAACACATTGACAATGCATTGCACGTATTTTTATTATTATATATCAGTGAGAATAATGAAAACGCGATCGTTTTCTTTAGCATCATCTCAGAAGATGGTGAATCAGGTGAAAATATCTTCCGCAGCAGTGTTGCGTGTACATGTGCTGTTTCCTATTATGTAAGGATGCCCTGATCTCTACTGGTTTATACATTTTCTTTAAATGATGCTAAATACTATATTATATGCATATTTTGATGAAATTCATTGTTATTGTCTTGTTGAACCATTCAAGGCATTATAACGGCATAATCCCACTTATGGCATTATAGCCTTTGAGATTTTCCTCTTTCTTTTAACAAAATTGCTGATATTAAATTGTCATGTCCCTGTTTTGGACCATCTTTCTGTCTGACAACCACAATAACATATCTCTGTACACTCTCTTGCGTTCTAATTTGATTTTTGTGGGAAATGAACATAGTAGGCTATCTAAAAATGACATGTAAAATTTATATTTTAAGACAAATCAGTATGACAGTTTTTGGACAACGCAGCACAAACCACAGAGTGTCCAATGCTGTCAGTGTTGATTACCCGGACCTTTGCATTATTGAGGATTGGAGTGTAAAGGAGGTGAAAAGCTCTAGCAGAGCCTTAGCTTTCTGTCTTAGGCTGATTTCTGAAACCTCTTTTCTTTAACGTTATGACCACAAAGATGCTCTCAGTTCCCCCCGAGGCGGTCCGACATCTCTGTTTTTGTTGGGCTGAGAGAACAGCTGGTCTAAAAGTTTGGTTCTATTTTTAGTCAGCTTCGGCCCTGTGTTATCAGCAGAGATGCTGATTTCAGGATGCTTTGGTGTGCTGCGAATCTTCCCGACACACCAGACGTGTGCTAAGTTGCAGATCAGTTTTCCGGGTCCCCTGAAAAGAACTGGTTCCCTCTTTGCTTTTGGATTGGGTTAAGAGTTTTTTTTTTTATTTAGATAAACATTTAAGCTTCATTTGAGGTGAATGGAACATATATTAGAATATTTGTGCTGTGTTTAATGGAGTAGAAATGTGCAGTAGTGCAAACTATTTAAAGAATTCCTGTCCGACTTCATATAAATGTGTCTACTGTTTAGGTGTCCTTGAATCTGAATTGGATGCTTATTTGCCAACATCACCAATCCCTCTTTTGTGTTTTCGTCTCACTTTTGAAAATGTCTGTATGTGTGCGTGAAAAGGCGAGAGACAATATTGTGAATGAAATACAGGCTTACTTCTTTAAACTGGCATGACACAGAAGTTGCAATGGTGTTTTCTTTCCTATTGTGACGTACATATGAGTGAAATGGATTCTGGAATGAGGAAAACATGTAGGGCAGGACTAGATTTCATTCTTCAGGGATTTATTGGATCATTGGAAGTTGGAAACCGGGCCATTGGACAGTTGGAATAGTACTGCCCTTTCGCACATATATCAGACATACATCATGGAGAGATTTTTCAAGAGGGAGTGGAGGTCAATGTATTTACTTCAAGATTATGAAGGCATAATGATGTGCGTGAATAAGTAATGTACAATATTCTATAAAAATTAGATTTCATGGTCATTTTAAGGCAATAAACAGTGAAATCTATTCATTTCTCTATGTGAAATAAGATGTGCTATGTAGTTTTTTTTTATGGTTTAAACATTTTGTGAAAATGTGCATTTGCCAGTCCTTTGGTAAAAGAACAGTGTGAACTGCTATATAATTTTGTGTTTCTAGAAAGATAGAAAATCGTTTGTTTTGAATGACATGACAGTACACATTGACAGAATTTTCATTATGGGTGTTTTTGAAATGCCTTTACTCTCTTTTTAAACATGTAGGCTAAAACATCTTTCAGTAAATGTGAGGCTTTAAGTAAATGTGAGGCTGTAATGGCCACTCTGGGATCATACTAAGCCAAGTCAAACTGCTTGAGACAGCCTGATTAGAATCAAACAACTGCCGTTGTCAATGTGAAACGCTCACACAGTGTTTTATTCCTTTAGTATTGTCTCGAGTCTGTTTGATATCTATAAGATGTGATTGCTGCCGTTTGCTGATTGTTGTGTTTCTCTGTGCTTTGCCAAGTCATCATGATCTGTATAGCATGTGAGCTCATGTTACAGTTGTCCTACAGACCGAACTTCCTTCCCAACTCCCCTTTAACATCCTGTTCGGATAATTGCTTTCTCAAAAAAAGACTACAGTTACGGATCATTTCAGCGATGGCTGCAGCAGATCATGTAAACCTCTTGTGAACAGTAATGCTTCGCCATTGGGCACAGTTAGAAGGACCTAAAAAAACTGTTTTATATTCAAAGGTCCTGTACCAATTATCGTTCTGACTCAAAAAATGTCAGTTAAATCCAAGACCTGCCAGAGCTTTAAACAATTCCTGTTGTTTGGTGTATAGTGGATGAAATTAAAGGAATTTTAATAGGCGGTGACCCTAACACTGTGGTTTGGTCACTGGTCTCAAAGTATGAGTTGCCAACAGAAATATTAGTTTGTATTTAAATGTGTTTGAAAGGAAAGTTAATATGGGTGAATGTTCATTTTGAAGAAGTGTGAACTCATGTGAAGTCATGTGATAGCTCTGTGTGAACAGACATTAAAAATCTTGACATTCTTATAAGCTTGAGCAAAGTAGTGTCCAATTTGTGAACAGATCATTCTAATTCTTTTCAATAAACCGGTTAATCCAGTTCCATCTGCATAAATCATTTAGAAATCAGACTATCAGTCTGGTTCTAGAGCCTCACTGACTAAGTGAGTTAACAGCTCACTGGAGGAGACAGATATTAGTGAAAAAGACTTTTCTGAAGCAAAGCCATTGTATGGCTTTAGAAGACTTGGAATATTAAGCGCTGATCAATTTTTGGATATTCATATGATGCTTTTTTTAGTTTTTACATCCTTTTTGAAGCTTTAAAGCTCAATGATTCAATTTGGAAATAAGTAATGCGGCTTGAAAGATATAAGAAAAGAACATTACATGGTGAGAATTGCTAGGTTTCTTTAAAGTGCGCCTGATATAAAATGTACTCTATTTACTATGTTAGCATAACTTTTTTTGTGTTGAACAATTAATCCATGTAAGTCATTCTACATTACGTCTTCGTAATCTTTTATCAAAGTATGTATGATAACATACTTTCGCTCTAGAATAGCGATACTGTTCACAGAATGTATCAATGTTTGTTGATCGGCCTGACTAGTGGCTAATAATATAACTATTATATTTTATTTCATTTATATCAATATTTTAAAGTATATTAATTGTATTAAATAAACAATTAGTTGATTTTTATTGTATATTCATTTATTAAATTGTTAAATGCCAGGTAAAGGTTCTTCTACTGGTTACCCAAAATAATACTGACTAGACATACTTTTAACTTGCTAGTTATTGCCATAGACATACTTTTAACTTGCTAGTTATTGTCATTTACTTGTTATTTATTTTGCTTGTTATCAGAAATAACCAGCAGGGACTCTGTTCTTTGCGGATGTGTACTGGAAGTTAAGTTTGGGCCATAAAAGCTCGCATTGCATGTGCAGTAATGTTTGTTTACGTTGTTGCTTTGAAACCGTCGATAATCACAAATTGCTAACTATTGCAAACATCCATGTTAAACTACACATAATAGTATTGAGTATTAATCTCACTTTCTCTATACTAGATGGCTTCAGCTACAGATAACCGTTATGGACAAAAGGAGTCTTCCGATCAAAACTTCGATTACATGTTCAAAATCCTGATCATCGGGAACAGCAGCGTCGGGAAGACGAGCTTTCTGTTTCGTTACGCAGACGACTCTTTCACGCCAGCGTTCGTAAGCACAGTGGGCATTGACTTCAAGGTGAAGACCATCTACAGGAATGACAAGAGGATAAAACTGCAGATCTGGGTGAGAAATAATTTCCCATCAATATTGGGCTCTTGAGGGGGTGCTGCCTTACTTATTAATGGTTGCTTGTACATATTTGTGACAGTTTATGGGTTTGTTGTGGTCATTTGAAGCCAGAGGTATGAAGAGGCCAAATGTATAGGTTAATGGATTCGTTTTTAAATAAAGAACTGGAGCAGAAATAAGTTTTTATTAGATTATAGCCATTTCCTTATTTGAAAGTTCATTACAGTTCAGTCTTAGCTCTGTAGTGGACAATCAATAGCATTTATACCGCTGTTTAAACTTACCCTTTATTGATATTGATCCTTACATTTTAGAGTAATAAATCCCTTCTCAGGAATAGAAGTTAAAGCAGTGGTACTAGTTTTGCTTTAAGACCCAGATTTTACATGGACATCAAGTGGTACTCTACACACTTCCAAAATCGTACAAAAGAAATTGTCCATGTGGCAGCCAATAACTGACTGTGTAAACCATTGGACATATCTTTCCTGCACCACGGTTAGACATATAGCAAAACCAACAAATTACATAGAATTACATTAGATTACAAATGACAAAGAGATGAATATATTAAATGAACAACTTGAATCAATGAAGCAGGTGTACTTTAATTTGTGGTGGTCTATAGGGAAAGTTTGCACCTGACCTGTATGATTGTGTAGGTTGGTTTCCTCATGCATTGGATGAGTAACCAATCAGAAAAGCCAATGATGTGTCAGGACCCCTCCCCCAATGCCTCAAATTTCCCTCTGGTGGAAAACGACCCTCCCCCACCTCACAGATAAGCACACACCAGAGAACACTGCACGTTTTGTCATATGTATTGAGATGCATATAGAAAAATGCCTACTTTACACAGCACTGTTTGATTTTTAGGCATAGCATAGATGTATATTTTGTATGCCAATATATTATTTTAATGGTTCAGGAATAGTGTAATAAAGAATAGAAACACTGCAGCTTATTGCTATAAAGATGCTGGTGTATTTTTGTGGTATCAGATTCCAGAGCCAAAAATAGTCTTCCAGTCTCCATCCCAGATCCTTTTTGATATATTAATAGGTCTGTCAGGAGATGCAGAAAGGAACCCAATATGATCTCATGAAGTCCCCATCGGAATGAGATAGGGGTGTAACCATACGCTCAGCTCACGATTCAATACGATACACGATACTGGGCAGGCCCGGTTCTACGAGGGTGCTTGAGGGTTAGGGTTAGGGTTAGGAAAAGCACCCTCAGAAAAAAATATTAATAGCGTATATGAACCCTTAATATTTCCAAAATCACCCTCAGTGATTTGATTCTGGAACCGGGCCTGATACTGGGTTTACAATTGCGATTGCATCATGATATTTGAATTAAAAATAAGAAACTGACAATCAAATTACAGATTTTTCCCCAAAACATTAACAATTTTTAGTAAAAGTTTTGTTAAAGAATTTACAACATTCAACATTTAATTCAGCCACCTTTATGTAAACAAATAAAAGCTCAATATATCTGTCACAGAAAAATGAAATAAAAAATATATTACCATAGCTTTACGATACAAATCTTAATAGCTCTACGATTCATATCTTAATGTTTTTGTATTGCGATATACGATACTTCCATATACTGTTACAAATGAGAGATTATACTAAGTGCCAAAGAGAAATTCTGTCTATTGACTTGCTAAGTTACCTTGATATAATTGGCAGTGATGCGTGATGCATCTGGATCTTTTGCTTACAGATCAATGCCATATCTCAGAAAATCTTCAGTAGTCGAATCAGCTATATTTCACATTTTTTAAGTGTTACTGGAAATTCAAAATGGGGGAAAGCCCTCATACATTTACATTTATGCATTTGGCAGACGCTTATATTCAAAGCGACTTACATTGCATTATACTATACATTAGTTTCTAAGTATGTGAATGCATGAATAATGCCTTAAATTGTACAAGTTTTTAGAGGCATTATGCTATTTATTTAAAGGAACTGCATTCAGGTCGCTGTTTCCCCTGGAGGCTTGTGTTGGAATCGTAATTCTGAGCAGCACAAGAATTTTGAGGTAGAGTGGCATTGCCTCTTCTGAGGCGTGGGTTTGCGTGTGCAGATAAAAAGATGGAAAACTCCATATTAGTGGACATGTACATACACATTTAATACTGTAACGGTCCTGAACACCCCAGCAACTGCATAATGACATGGTAAGAAATCATTTAAAACCCCTAGCAACTACAGCAATATTCTGTAGTCATTGGCTGAAAAATCTTTCCCTTCAGCTGCCGTGTAGCATATTAGCACTTAAAAAAGTCACTCAGATGTAAAGCCAGCATCTGTCAGACAGCAAAATGACTAATCATCATTCACTTTTTAACTCAATGTTACATTGTTACACACAACATCACTCTGCCATGCAGCAACAGTCTTACTCAAACAGTACTGTGTCAGATCTGAAACTCAGCAGTGGCTCCAGCGGGGAACACAGATGTTGTTCTTACAAACAACATCTGATGATGTTCAAACAAAACAAAACATTTTCTCTCATAAACAATCACGAATCCAATGGTCATGCCTGTGAAAGAATAATACATACGCATTCCTATATATATTTATTCAGTATCCACCTTATTTAACTGTACACAAAGTAATATCATGCATGGAGTTTACCTTTTTGTGCTCAAGACTGTATTGATGTTAAACTACATGCCTCTAACTAAGCATGTAATGCTTTATAATTGTTCAATTAGTTGCACCAAATTTCTTTTTGTCTTTCAATTACTTCTATTACACATAAACTGTTAAATCGTTCCCACATCGGTCACATTCATCACATCAGCCCTTAAAAAACATTGCTGTATAATGTTGGATATATAGCCGCGGAAAAAATTAAGAGGCCACTCCAGCTTTTCATTTCAAACCAGCAGATGTATTGTGGTCATTCCAGTTTATTGTCTGTTGAATTTCAACAAAATCAAACCTCAGGAGTGACAAAGTCATCCAACAGCAATGTGAAAGACTAATAAAAGGGCCAGATTTACTAAACAGGCCAAAATAGCGTGAGCGCGCAATTTCTGAAAAGCGCCGATGTGAGTAGAAATTTCGGTGGGTGATTTACTAACAAGGCGCACATTAAAAAACACATGCGCAATATCTCATTCCCATAATGACCAATGCAATCTACCAAGAGCAGAGCAAAACATGCATATTGGTTTCATATTAGTATGTATAAAGCACATATAAATGCCTTATTCGGCATGACTTTATTCTACATCCCTTAATCCTACCCAATACCTAAACCAAAAAACAGTTGCAAAAACAGCTATGTCTTTTTTTTGTGTGCTAATTCTCACTGCGTTTCTTTAGTAAATACAGACTGTAGTTTCTTAGAGCCAAAAGAGGCGTTTGCACTGTTAGTAAATCTGACCCAAAGTCTCTTTTCTGTTATTTTGACCTGTTTCTCCAGGTCTCATTTTCAGCAAATAAATGCAAATGAAACAATATTTTTGTTTGAAATTTGGGAGAAATAGGGTTCGTAGTTCACAGAATGAAACAAGAACGATAATATTATCTAAACACCTACCTATAAATAATAAACTCAGAAAAACTGAACATTTTCATATATTTGCACTATTACATAAAGGGACAGTTCACCCAAAAATGAAAATTCTGTCATCATTTACTTACCCTCAAGTTGTTCCAAATCTGTATACATTTCTTTGTTCTGATTAACAGAGAAGCATATTTGGAAGAATGCTTGATTACTATAGTAGAACAAATTACTTTATACATATTTGTTCTGTAAAACACAAAAGAAGATCTTTTGAAGAATGTAGGACAGTAAAAAGTTCTGTGGTACTTTTGACTACCATTGTAATTTTTCCTACTATGGTAGCCAGTGGTGGCCAAGAACTGTTTGGTTACAAGCATTCGTCCAGAAAGAAATTGATACAGATTTGGAACAACTCGAGGGTGAGTAAATGATGACAGAATTTTTGGGGGGTGAACTGTCCCTTTAATAAGATGGTCAAGATTTTACCAATTTTTACGCTGTGGTTTGTTGTCAGTCCATGTACAAGCTCTTGTTTGGACTACAGTGTATGTATAATGGTTAAACTGAGAGTGTTGATAGTTAACAGGCTAATTTCTCTGGTGCAGTGATGCAGAGATCAGTCCTTTACCAAACCACTAATATTCTCAAAGCTTATTCTCGCTCGCTCTCGTATTGTATTTCTTTACAGGTGAAGCCAAAAACTGAAACCATAGCTAAATCCTGTTTTCCTGGTTTGTCTAAAAAACTGCAGTGTCATTGAATACTTTTTATTTAACAACTTGTTTACATTAAACTGGCTGGGTTTTTGTCTTTTTAATAGCAACTTTTTGATCTAAAGACTTATTATTTTGGTGATTTTTTGGGGGACTTCGTATACTTTAATTCACCATTCTATTTTTTACAGTTTTGATGAAATTGTAGTCTTTGAAACATATCATGTTATCAGGCAAAAATGGCTGATACCAGTAAATAAATGTATGCTTGTAAATGTCTTAGTTTTAATTAATGTTGTTTGGTTCATCTAATGGTTTGCTGGCTCTTCCTTAACAGGACACAGCAGGGCAGGAGCGCTACAGGACTATCACCACTGCTTACTACCGCGGAGCCATGGGCTTCATCCTCATGTACGACATCACCAATGAGGAGTCATTCGCTGCAGTGCAGGACTGGTGAGGCAACGAAACATCTGCAGATACATCCAGACAAAAAGAGCTTCTCAAAATGTTTTCAAGCAAACATGTATTCATTCCTCACTAATCTTCTACAGGTCCACACAGATTAAGACATACTCTTGGGATAATGCCCAAGTGCTTCTGGTAGGCAACAAGTGTGATATGGAAGATGAGAGGGTCGTGGCCTCTGAGAGGGGCCGACAGCTTTCCGAGCACCTCGGTAAGGTTTCTCCGAAATATCTGTTCGCTAATACAGTACATATTAAAATGTTTCATACAGTATTTGCACTCTTATATGTTTTTATTCATCAAGCTCTTAACAATTATGGGATTACCTCCTCCGTAAGGGATATGTCTTTTGAAATTCATCTTTGTGTCAAGAGCATTATTATTTTTTTACATGCAGCCTACTAGGTTTTGTAACAAAGCCTTTTGGTCTTTTTTCAGGTTTTGAATATTTTGAGGCCAGTGCCAAGGACAACATCAACGTCAAACAAACCTTTGAGCGGCTGGTGGACATAATCTGCGAGAAGATGTCTGAGAGTCTGGATGCAGCCGATCCTGCAGTGACGGGAGCCAAACAGGGACCCCAGCTCACAGAGCAGCCCGCCGCTCCGCACCAGGACTGCGCTTGCTGAAATAAAACCCAGCTCCATCTGCACTGCCTTGCACCAACACAAACAACACGCTTAGGTATTTAAAAAAGAACAAGAAACATAAAACCCTCAATTTCCCTTAATGTCTGCTCTGGCCACACCCTTAGCTCCTTCTAGGACTTAGCTCCTCCCCCTCATCTCTGAACTCTGTGAACATCCCAAGCTTTGAAATCATTTTATTTCTCTTGCAAATCATTATAAAAAGCCATAGTACCCTTTAAGGGTTTGGAATAGGCTTGAAATTTTGCTAATATTTGAACAATATGATTAGGTCTGAGTTAAAATTTTAGAGGATTGAGATTAGGCCCAAGTTTATGTTCAATTCGATCAGATCAGGCTTAAGTTCATAGCACATTTTTTTCTTTGTTTTAACAGTTGTTTCAGTGCACAGAGAATCACTGTTATCACCTTCATTTTTTTCTAATTCTTTTCCTTAAATTATTTATGAACAAATATAAAAGAAGAATAGGCTAAGAGTTCTGTATATTTATTCAGATCGTGTACATAATACAGTGCAGTATTTAAATAATACAGTTAGAGATGCATATCTAAAATGTTTTGTTATTGATATAATTTCTTTTTGGAAAATGACCAATTTACAAAAGCATAAAGAGCATTAGAGAAGTCAGTTAATACTGTTTTCATGGTAACAATGCTTGTCACAAACCTTTCTTGCTTATTTGTATCTGTGACGTATCAATTGTTCACTGCCTTGCCTCATGTTATTTCAGTCCAGAGACTGAAACCCAAATATCATACAGAAACATTCCTTAATGTAAATTGCATGGAAGGAAATGAAGCCATTTAGGCACATAGTGGTAGGGTTCCTTTCTAACAGCTTTGTTAGGTCTAGTAAAGTGTATTTCTAGTCAGAATCTGAGTTTATTTTCTGTCCATCCTCTTGCTTCCATCATTGTAGCAGCGGAGCCATTATCTAATATCAACAATACTCTTCTTATATACTCTCTCAACATTTAGCAGACATTACTGAGATTTGACTAGCCTTTCCCATAATGACTCTCTAGATTGGTGTCCTGTGAACAGTTTTATGTGGCTCTGTTTAATACCAGGCCTGCAACTATAATGCAAAAATTTGGAAAAAAGCCCTCGAGTATTAACGTTTACATGTGCAAGATCCTCCCGAATTATTCCCGCATCTTTCCTTTGCTATTCCGTCTTCTATTCGTGAAAACTTACTGTAAATACATTTGAGTCTTTGGTTTTATGTGTGAACTGTGTTGTATAAATCCTGGGCTTTAAAAAAAACTTATATGAAGAAAAAAGGATACAAATGATGTTCTTTACCTGCTGTTGTGTATGCCTGCTTGTGAATGAATGTGTCACTTTATTACAGAGCAATATTGAAGAAAATACCTGATCATGTATTACAGATTATTCATTACTCCGATAACAAACATTATTTTGTAGGATGTGAAAGAAATGGGATTGTCTGCGTAAAGTGGCTTAAATACTTGGACTGAATGTCATCTAATCTGGAGCAGGTTTACTGAAATTTTAAAACCTGGCTAAACTTGTGGAAAATAAAATTCTTCATTTTGTAATACTGATTGACATACAATTTCACTAATGTAGTGATTTTACAGACGTGTGAAAGACATGGGCTTGAATCTTTATCATCATCACAGGTCGCCATTTAACGTTGCCTCTCCACTATCATCATGAATACAATCCAGAGCTTGTTCTTCATTTCCTACATTTTTATTATGTATTTTTATTTTCATGTGCTGATCATGCTTTTCATTGTTTTTTATTGTTCAGTTTTTCTGGTATCAAAGTGTAATGTACAAGGAAAAAACACTAATATGCAGTAGTAAATGTACTGTATTTACAATAAGGGGTTTGGTGTCAAAGTGTCCAGTGGTGAAATTTACCAAATCAAATCAACTGTCTATGTTGTGAAAATGACTGAACTTAATAAAAATAAAGGTTTGTGCTGTTTACTTGAGTCTGTAGGTATGTGACATTGTGAAATAAAGCTTTGCCTTTATTTACTGATTGGTTTGGTCAGCATTGCCCCAACATCTAATATAATTAAATGACAAGGACCCGCGTTGAACAACAAACACTGGAGGGAACTAAAGGTTAAAAAGCTTTCTATATATGTTGAACTAAAAATAGAAGCACTCCCACTGGGACATTATGCCTGGATCAGGGCTGATTCATCTGTTGTCATGGCAACACCTGACAGAAGCAAGGGAAGAGCACTGATTGGATGAGGAAGATAAAGCTGTAAACATGGTAAGAGATGGGTGATGTTTAACGTTAAGGCCTATATTACATGAAGCATTATAATGTATTATTGATCAATTTAAATCATTTTAAGTGTATTTTGTAGAGATTGCTTCCAGATAAGATGTTATTTTTACCCCTTTTCATTTTATTATATAAAACCAGTTACAATTCTAAAAATGTTAACAAATTCGATATGGGCATTATTCGTTGTATGAGACATCATAAATGATTTAAATCTACTTTAACCCTATTTCAACTCTGATATCCTAAATACATTATTTTGTTTTTCTTAATTATAAAAATGTACTTAATGTTCAATATATGCCTAAAACATTATAACAGTACAAAAACATAACTTGAAGTTTTTCTATTTTGCTGTTCAATAATTGCCAAAAACACTATAACAGCAACAGTACAAAAACATAACATGAACGTTCAAATGATGCAAATGAGTCCACACACACACATACACTAACAGCAATTGCAATATTTAACAAAAATCTTTTATTCACAAGTGCATTATACACAAGTCAAGTTACACCATAGTTGCATTGTAAAGCACAAAAAATTAAAACAGAGCAAATGTGAAAACGTGAACCAAAACGTGATCGAACAGAAAATAAAAACAGTTCAGAGTAAATGGAAGAGCATCTTTAC
This sequence comes from Oreonectes daqikongensis, assembly GCA_026939265.1. Lineage (NCBI taxonomy): Eukaryota > Metazoa > Chordata > Actinopteri > Cypriniformes > Nemacheilidae > Oreonectes > Oreonectes daqikongensis. The sequence goes on along the minus strand of JAOTQM010000085.1, from coordinate 2,477,590 downwards.
ATTATGATTTGTCCAAATTAAAATCTTTACCGAGATCCTTTTAAATTAAACTCACTCTCTTGGGTTGATCATCAAACTGAGACAGCAGATGACACAAAACATCTGTTTTGTTTTTCAGATATTTTGTAAAACTTTACATGACCTGTGTCGTTTTAACCAAGGTCTTAAAAAAATCTACTTTGTGCAAAAAAGGTTTATGACCACAATAATGTGTCAGTTTGATGCATAGACTGAACATTTTAATGAGGCTCTAACAGAAACAAATGTAAATGTGTGAATGTCAAGAAACCCAAAGAGGTGCTCTGTGGCTGAAAGTAGTAAAACTTGCACTACAGCTAGTGTTGGTTTTTGACACCTTGAGGTTTTCCAGGCTTTTTGTCTTGTTGTTGTCCACGTCCAGTACCAGGCATACCTCTACCACGTCCTCCAAAGACACCTTATAAAGAACAGAAGAGATATTTGGTGTCAACAAAAATTGTTTAAACACAATATGATATTTTGGATTTTCAGTAAACAGATATTAGAAAGAGTGATTTGTAAAACAGCACAACAGAATTAGGAAATTGAAATAAAACGTACCTCTCCCTGGTCCACCTCCTCTCCCAGGTCCACCTGCCCTGCCCTTTCCTTGTGGTTTGTTCTGCTGCATTCCACCTCGGCCACGTCCCTTTGACACCACTTCCTCTTTCACCATATCTATGATCTCATCAGGGATTCTTAAGTATTTAATAGTGCTTCCTCTGATGTAACATTCCGGCATCCTCCAAAACTTATCTCCATCCTATAAAACATTTCAGCTAAGTTGTGTGACCTCACAACAATGTTTAAGTTTAAGAACCCTTTTAGGGTGTCTCATCTTTTCTAGACATTGCGTTTCATTTACCCGTGAGGTGCAAATAACTTCTCTCAAATTGATGTTCATCCAGTTGTCACAGCTGACCAGATGACCGTTGTATGTCTCACCATTCTTCAACTCCACCAGCTGGAAACAAAAGCAGGATGACATACAACCTAAGAAATTGACAACTCCTTTAGCTTGTTTTACCTTCCCTTACAAAAATATTTGGTGGTACAGTGGTGGAATCATTTTTTTAGTATCTTTTTAAATAGAAAAATATTCTCAGTCTCATCGGCAACCTCTCTGCCATGTCAATGACAGCAAAGACTTCATATCTTTACCTAAATTAACCTTTTTAATGAACCTGTACTAAACAGTACTGTGTTGTTGGTATTAGGGCTCTAAGGAGTTTGTGGACAGAGCAAGCAGCACATGTGGTGCTTCATACTCACCATCGGGTGGTTTTGCGCTGTCTTCAATAAAGATAACGGGAGCTGGAAACGAAAGATAAGTCAAATAAACCAGTTGAACATCTGAATTTAATGCTTTTGAATTGTTGTCAACAGAAAAAGCACATGGAAACTCTCATAGACGTTGTGTGATCTAGCGGTCGATGTTTCTTTGTGTTTGCAGATGCTTGTATAGCGTTCACATAACTGTATTGTTTACATCAACAGGTGATCGGTTAAGTAAATAAAGAGGATAGTTTCAAAGATCAGAAATCCCTCAACAAAGCTAAAGCGTGAGCGCCAATCTACAACTCTCCAATATAATTTACAGATACCTCGAAACTAACCAGCAGTATTATGCATGCGCTTACCATGTCAGCTAAACGGCTGAATAATCTCTTGTAATTCTTGATTAAATCTGTTTAATTTTGAATTCACAGAGGTCTTATTGCGAATCCAACGTACAAACGAAAGCGGTCGCAAAGCCTGCGTTTGCTGATTTACTTCCGGGTGAAACTGGAAGTTGTCAAAATAAAAGTCCGGAACCAAGCGCTGTTGCTGTTAGTGAGTCGTGAAATATACCACAATATTCTTGTGACTTATTTTATGTAGAAGCAGAGTCAACATCCCAATAATATGTTTATTTCGAAATGGTGTAATATTTTATACATTAGTATAGGGTAAATTCATGATATGTAAACAATATATACAATGTCAAATATGCAGCTTCAAGAGTACACTTTTGTCATGTCACTGTGTTTGCTGCTTTTTCTTCTGACGCTTTTCTTGAGTTTTTCCTTTCAATTTCTCCTTTCGTTTGATTTTGTGAAGTTCATTTTTCCTTTTTTCTTCCAAATCTGGATCCTGTGATGTAAAAAAACAATTGGTCAAATATAAAACTTAGTCGCATGTTATTTTGCATGTAATTTAACATTAACCACATCATGACTTTATAGTAAGTTTACTTGTCTTTAACAGCTTTATTTTCTGAAAGTGTGAAAAAAACGCACTTTTCCCTCTAGAATCATCTGCTTCCTTTTGTTGATGTTCTTTTTCTCATCAAAATCTGTTGCCTCCAGTTTCTACAATAGAATAAGATAGTATACAATAAAATGCATGTTGTGTGTGAAACAAAATAAAGTGAACACTCAAAATCTGTCTCACAATTTCACACTGTCGTCTTGTCACGTTGACCTGCGTGAGAATCTTTAACACATCTTTTTCTACAACTGGAAACTCCTTCAATTTTGCCTCTAAAAACAAAATTGCAAAGTTATACAATAAATCAATACATGAAATGTACACTACCATTTAATGTAATTTAATAACAATACTTTAGAGCAGAGAATGCTATTTGAAATGAAGTGCTGGTTAAAATATTCTGTATGTTATTAAAATGCAGTTTCTGGGGTGAACTTACGAATCTGTTCCTCAATGGCACTGACAAGGTGGATGTCGTATTGTGTGACTAGTGTGATGGATACACCATTTCGGCCTGGACAGCAGAAAAAGGACAATGTGAGCTAAAAGCACTAAGGTTAACTAATATTAAGTGCACTAATAAGTAAGCACTAAACTCACCAGCCCGAGCAGTTCGTCCCACTCTGTGGATGTAAGTTTTAGGCAAACCTGGCGTGTTATGATTGATGATAACCTGTACGGTGGGAATATCCAAGCCCCTACAGATAAACACAGAACAACAACAAAAAGAAATACATTAAAGAGGAAAAAATAATCAAACTCAACTGGTTTTCATTCTTGATCTTGTAATAATTTGGCTTGTTCATACTTATTGTTGTAAGACATTTTATGATTTGTTGTCTGCTGCTAAACAACTGCTAAACATAAGCGGTTTCACAATCCAACAAAATTAAACTTGACCTACAGAGAAACCATTATGACAATGATGAAAAACTCCATACCTGGAAGCAACATCTGTGGCTATGAGAATTTTGAAGACGTTGGACTTGAACTTTGCCAGGTTGGCAAAACGCTGTCTCTGAAAAAAACAAAATACACACAAAAAACTTAACTCAGAAATTAGGCCAAGAGTGAAAAATATTTTTAACTATGTAACATTTCACTTACCTGCTTCATCATTGAGTGCAGAGAGATGGTTGGGAAATTGAATTCACGCAGCATCATTGTGAGTATCTGACAGTTCCTGTAATATTAATAGTATAACTTCATATCACAGCATCATTTTAAAAATGAATCTGCTAAATGTTCTCTTGCACTGAAACTGAAAACTCACTTGCATGTGTTTGTGAATATTATGACAGACCAATCACCATGTTCATCCTGGAACTTCTGGATGAGATGGACCAGATAAGCATCCTTGACTTTCTCAGGAGTGAGGATGTATCTCTGATCCAACTCTTCTACTGTTCGCACCCTAGAGCAAGGAACCTTTTCTTAATATTTAAGAAACAAGTCACATCAAAATAATAAAAAGAATAAACTGAACTACCTGACCTGCGTCTAAACACCTGTACTACATATTAGCATCAACAAAACAACCTCACCCCTCCCTTTGGGTCTTTCCATACATGCTCATGAACAGTGACTTACTCAGATTTGTGCTCCCAGAAGAAAGGATTGTTCATGGCGATGCTCTGTAGCTGCTGCAGTGTGTCTGTAAGTGTGGCACTGAACAGCAGTGTCTGGCGCTTTGCGGGCACAACACTGAGAATGACCTCTAGGTCTTTAGTGAAATCTGTGCAGCCCTGCTCCAAAAGACGGTCGGCTTCATCCAGGATCTGCCAAGAAACACAGAATATTTGCTTTAAAACAGATATACTTGATCTTTTTAATATTAAACAATAACCTGTCAAATATTTCACTGGAATGTCTTTAATGTTTAGCATATTACTAGAAACTGGATTTTGTTCAAGCTGATGGTGTCAGAGCTCCTGATGTGATCAGCAAGTCGTCCTGGTGTAGCAACAACAACATGGGGCTTTCTCGACAGCTCCAGACTCTGAGTGATCATGTCTGGAAGAAGAAAAAGCAGCATTTTGCGTATATACATTTCTAAAAACAGAATACTTTGCACAGTTTTGACAAATAAATCTGCAGTGTTTACTAGGTAAGGATTTAAAATACAGATACATTTTTTAGAATTGAACATGAATCACAAAAATGTCAATTTTGTATAAATTTGTATATTCATAAACTCAAAATTACAATTCTGGAAATCATAGAGTCGCAGATATTTCCAAATTTTATATTACACATAAACATGGGAATAATTGCAAATGGGGGTAACTATAATAGATTTGTTTATTCAAAGAGCCCTACAGCATGCATGAGCAGACACTTTCAATCTTGTCTTACCCATTCCACCCACAATGATACAGTCCTTCAAGCCAAGTGGCTTTCCTAAAGCTCGGAACTGTTCTGCTATCTGGTAAGCAAGCTCTCTGAACAGACAGAAAGAGAAAATTATAATGATGTCACAGATGACAAAACATAAAATGAATATTTTTTGGATAAACACGTAATGTAGTAAACCTGGTGGGGGTTAAAACCAAGCAGAAAACACCATAAGGGTCCTCAGACAGTTTTTTCAGCACTGGGAGGACAAAAGCAGCTGTTTTCCCACTTCCGGTTTTTGCACAGCCCATGCAGTCCCGACCTGCGTGAAAAACACAACTCGGATATAAAAAAATGCGAACTCCTTTTTGTCTACAACCACCTAAGACATACGAAATCACAACCAATTTATTATTATTTATGGCACCGCATAATGTATTTAAAACATATTACGAGCATGACACTTCTATCGAGTTTAAGACTGTTGTGACAAGCAGATTTAGATCTTTACCTTCCAGTATGGCTGGGATACATTTCTCCTGTACTGGTGTTGGACGATTTATGCCCATCTGCTTACACTGCTGGATCAACCAATCACACAGCCCGAGAGACTCAAACGTAGCCATTTCCACCTTCAACAAATTATCCAAAACATGAATATTATCTCCAATTAAAGCGTATTTTTAAGGATCGATCCAATGTTCCTCGTGCGACCCTCTGGTGGACGCGTAAATTATACGTCATGGGATGACGCGAAGAACACGCCCCTTACGGTCAACAGCGTTCGTTGTCTGCGCATAAATCAATAAGAGGAGGTTTTTACGCATTCTGGTATGATTGATCTGGACCGTTGAATCGCATAGAAACTAATATTAACAAGCAATACACATATTTTATCTTGTGTAATGGTGTCATATTGGACAGATGTGACGCGGAGGCTTGCGGGAGTGGCGTGTTCGTGAGCGCGCAGCGGTTGCGGGGTCGCGTTGGTCGGAGGGTGAGAGGTGCGCGCAGGTGCGCTCAACTCTTACCACCTGGATTGTGTCCTTCACTGCAGGCCGTGCAATATTATTGGGGTAAAACAAGAACATTGCTGTCTTTAATTGGATTATTATCTTCATAAAATATGTGCCTTTTGTTTGCTGTTCCTTAATGTAACGTGTTTTGTTTTATATTTTAGCCATACTGAGCATGGTTAGCGGAGATTTGAGCTTGTCCACATGATGACCTTCCTCATCCTGGCTAAGCATGGCGGAGTCGGATGGTGTGGAGTTAAATCGAGCTCAAAGCAGGTAGACATGCATGTATGCAGCGCCATATGTTGCATACGAGGCGTCTCATGCATAGAGAGGCTTTTCAAAACGGTACAGACGTGTGACTGTAATGTCTGGAGACGGAACTGAATGAATAACTGTTGTTTACATTATGTGAAGAAAGGTGGACTTTCCTTTTGTCAGTGTTTTAACCCAAACAAAAAATAGTTTTATAGGTAGTTTAACTACAAATATTGTTACTTTTGCCAGGGCGTGGTAAATTTACCATGTTACTTAAGTTAAACCATGCTAAATTGTCATAGAGCGAATGTATTTTTGAATGTTCCTGTTTCGTTTGTCTTCAATGCTGTTTTAATAGTTTAACAGTTCGTTGTACTGTGTTGTTCTGCAGTTGGTATTTGCATTACCATCATTTAAAGTGATAGTTCACCCAAAAAATGAAAAATATTTCATCATTTACTCATCATCTTGTCATTTCAAACCTGTATCACTTTATTTCTTCTGCAGAACAGAAAAGAAGATATTTTGAAGAATATTGGTAACCAAACAATGGCGGTACCCATTCACTTCTTTTGTGTTTTGCACAAGGAGGAAAGTTTGTGGGTGAACTATCCCTTTAAGGGTAAAATAAGCTAACTTAATAAATACTTTCAACTTTACTCTCAATGTACCCTGGTCACAAATACAGGTTGAGAGTTTAAGGTTTTTGGCCACAACGACTCATTGGCGTTTGGCATTTGGCATTAGTGTTGAGTCTAATGCGTTGTGTATCCATTTGATGAATAATTGAAAACTAAGCGCCATTACAGAGATCGTGTTGATGCACGTGTTTAGAAACTGAGAGCAGCTGGTGGAGTGTCTGGGTACAGCAGATGCATTAAGCTAAGTTCTATTGACTGTAAGCGAAAGAGATAATAAGGGGGAAGGATAAAAGGGGGGAAGAATAAAGTTGCTTCTCTCTCTTTCCAGCATGGCTAACAACAAGAATAGCACTCTCCGTTGTACTTTCTCGGCCCCCAGCCACAGTAATACTCTCCTGAGGGGGTTGTCTGCATTGCGAGCTCAAGGTCAGTTACTGGATGTGGTTCTGGCCATTGACAACGAGCGCTTTGAAGTTCACAAAGCTGTTTTGGCCTCCTGCAGTGACTACTTCAGGTAAGACAACATTACACACGTGTTATAGCGAAGGATTAATCATCCTTTTTTTTGCTTTGGCTTGAAATGGCGAGCACAGTGGTCTGTCCTGTGTTGATGTATTTTGTGTTGAAAAGTGGGGGGATGGACTTTTAAAAAGCTATGAAGCAAGGTTTGCAAGGACATTGAAAAACAATAAATGTAAATGTTTCTTTTTAGTCATTTATATTTGACAAAAAATAAATAGCATTGTTTTTCATAGATGTGATAAATAATTTTATGTTTTAAGTTTGATGAAAATTACCAATATTAACCATATAGACAACTTCGGATAACATAACAGTGCTGGTTCATAAGAATGGTCTTTATGCTGTGTTTGAGATAATGTAAACATCTGTAAAGTATTTTAAAATACAATTTATGGCTGTGTTGATTTGAAAACCCAATAATGTCGTGGTTCCACTAGACATTGCGAACAAAAACATAAACACCATGCAAGGGTGGAGTATAAAGGTGTCTGATCTTTTGTGTAATACTATTTCTGATCCACACAGAGCCATGTTCACTGGAGGAATGAAGGAGTCAAACCAGGACACCATCGAGCTAAAAGGTCTATCGGCCAGAGGCCTGAAGCACATTATTGATTTTGCCTACAGTTCTGAGGTAACTCTGGACCTGGACTGCATTCAAGATGTTCTCGGAGCGGCTGTATTCCTGCAGATGGTGCCTGTCGTGGAGCTTTGCGAGGAGTTCCTGAAATCAGCCATGAGTGTGGAGACTTGTCTGAACATCGGCCAGATGGCCACCACGTTCAGCCTCTCCTCCCTCAAGCAGTCTGTGGATGCCTTTACATTCCGTCACTTCCTGCAAATCGCTCAGGAAGAAGACTTCCTACACATTCCCATGGAGCGGCTGGTTTTCTTCCTCCAGAGCAACAAGTTGAAGAACTGTAGCGAGATCGACTTGTTCCACGCAGCGATCCGCTGGCTCCAGCACGACGAGTCCAGGCGAGCCGCGGCCAGCGAAGTGCTCTGCCACGTGCGCTTCCCGCTAATGCGGTCGTCTGAACTGGTGGACAGCGTCCAGACGGTCAGCATCATGGTGGAGGACGTCCTGTGTCGACAGTTTCTTCTGGAGGCCTTCAATTATCAGATCCTTCCGTTCCGACAGCACGAAATGCAGTCGGCCCGAACTTCCATCCGGTCCGACGTCACGTCGCTTATCACGTTTGGCGGCACGCCGTACACCGACAACGACCGCTCTGTGAGCGCCAAAGTTTATTATCTTCCAGACATCACAGCGAGACAGTTCAAAGAGCTTACGGAAATGGAGATGGGGTACAGCCATGCGTGTGTGTCAGTTCTGGACAATTTTGTGTACGTGGTGGGCGGGCAGCATTTGCAGTATCGCAGCGGCGAGGGAGCGGTCGACGTATGCTTCCGCTACGACCCGCACCTGAACCAGTGGCTGCGGATCCAACCCATGCAAGAGAGTCGCATTCAGTTTCAGCTCAACATGCTGCACGGACAACTTTACGCCACGGGGGGGCGCAACCGATCTGGCAGCTTGTCTTCTGTCGAGTGCTACTGCCCCAGGAAAAATGAATGGACTTATGTGGATTCCCTAAAGAGGAGAATCTGGGGACACGCCGGCGCTACGTGCGGGGACAAACTTTACGTCTCCGGAGGTTACGGAGTGTCCGTGGAGGATAAGAAGACGTTGCATTGTTATGATCCAGCATCTGATCAGTGGGACTTCAAGTGTCCCATGAATGAACCACGAGTCCTGCACGCCATGATCAGCATGAATAACCGCATTTATGCCCTCGGGGGCAGAATGGACCACGTTGACCGCTGCTTTGACGTTCTTGCTGTAGAGTATTACATTCCAGAGACGGATCAATGGACAACGGTCAGCCCGATGCGTGCTGGTCAGTCAGAGGCTGGCTGCTGCTTGCTGGATAAAAAGATCTATATCGTTGGTGGATACAACTGGCATCTCAATAACGTCACAAGTCTTGTGCAGGTTTATAACACAGAGACGGATGAGTGGGAACGAGATCTTCATTTTCCAGAATCTTTCGCAGGAATAGCTTGTACGCCTATCGTACTTCCGCAAACCACCACCCAACGCTAGTTTGATCAACTCCAAGCACAAGTTCTTTTCTATGTGTCCTATAAGGACAAAACGGATAGAATCTATTAATAGGGTTTCCCTTATTAGGATGAAAAGGGGTCATTACTGTATGTCTTAGTCCTGAACATCCTATGGGCTTTTAAAAACGCAGCACAAATGATTTAAAGTTTGTTCTTTTTGGTGCAATTAAATGACGCAGAAGATGAACTTGTTTAGAACATGAAGCATAATTGATTTTTTTTGTAGTTTGCCCTCATGTTCTTGGTTTGTCAATGCAACTTCAACGGGTACCTGTATGAAACCCTCATTAGGCAAAATGAGAAAATTTAGGGGGGAAAAAATGGCCACCTAGTGAAATGGTTATGTTGTCCCATGAGATCAGGTTGGAATATATTACGTATTTTTTAAATATGTTAGATGATTGATTTGGGAGCTGTTTACATGGATGTTACTAACTGAGACAGAAGCATAAACCAATTGCAGGCAATATTTGCACAAATTGTTCAACTAAATCTAATGTAATTGTTCATCATTTGAAAAAAGGGAAAGTTTGACTACCTGACTAATTGTTCAGCATCTAAATGGTTAAAAACGTCCAGCTAGCTAGCCAAAAAGCCCAAGTCAACATAATTACATAAACTGATGAGATGTTCAAAACATGAAGTCTCCTACTACTGAACATGCTCTCGAGAAGTTGGGTCTGATGTCAATGTGTACTTTCAGGTTCAAAAGCTATGTTCTCACAGGGTATGTTGGTCCTTCTGCTGTTTTTCTTGCTAAATTGTGGAGTTGTTAATGGTTCTTACACACAAAATGTAAGCAGATCAAGTGTTTGTGTGAATCAGTCTCAGACATGAACAGTTTGTCTTGTGTTACGGACAACTTGACTACACATTCTTTCTGCTCATGTTTTGTGTGTAGAGCCCAGTGTCTCCTGAATTGGAGTTGACTGATTATCCCATGAGTTTTTATTAAAAACTCAAATGGGTTTGTTAATATCTCATATGCTGCATCTCAACTGCATATTTTTTAGAACCTGTACCCAAAACAAACAACATTCAGGGGCAGTTAATATTACCATACAATAGTACACCCTAAAGTATTAATAATTTATTATATTAATGAACAAGAGTTCTCCGTTATCATAAGCCTTGGTTGGCTTTTGATCAGTTTTGTCTTTCCTAACATGGGTACCTGTATCAGTGTCACAATGGAGAGGAAAACACATGGCACATTTTTCTTCATTTTTAACACTTCAGGGAGCATTTGTGTAATGAGATATCGTTGTTTACGATTTCACAAGAAGTTATAATCATTATAAAAATAGAAATACTGGGTAAAGTAAGTCTAACAATGGTTTTTCCACCAACTAAGCAAGCACATTTCATGAATCAGTGCACTTTAATCAGTAACATTATGACTGAAATATTTCAAAAGTGTTTTGCATCAGCAATGGAAGTATACTGATGGTCTTATTTGAAATAAAACTAACACTTCCAGTCTTTTCTCATACGTTCTTCCAATTTATGAATGTAAAAAACACTCATCTAAGGGAAAGGGGTATTGCCCATAACACTAACATGATATGCTGAGATACTGCCCACACAGGCTGTAACACAGTTCATTTTTGTAGATGTGTTTTTTAAGCCTAAAAGAGCCTCACTACAATCAGGAGATTTTTTTGTGGAAGTCAACAGTATGCCATAGATGCTGTTCATTGAGCTACTTATTTCTGAATGGTGTTTCCTAGAACAAAATTACATTTTGTATATGTATGTAATATTGTACATAATGACAGCATGCAGTGAATGACAGTCACAGCTCAGGGAAACCTTGGAATGTAATAGTGGGCAACATCTGGAGAAGATTGTCGACTTAACTGGGTCACATTAAAATGGCCTTTATTTTTTTCCTACTAAACTGATCTCACAGGTCAGCCTTAAACCTGTTGAAAGCACTAAAAGTGCAGTAACTTGTCATTTCAAATTGCAATTTTTGTAAACCAAGATCTTCATATATAACTTACTGTAATGAATATAGTTCTGAATTTATGTATTCATTTTGTGGTATTATACATTTTAAAAATTCTGAATGTATTCTGGTGGCACTTTTTTGCGAGTACATGCTTACATGCTTTTTCATTTTTGCTATGTGCTTTTTGTCTTCCATGCATACATGCTTCTGTGTTTTGTGTCATTTATACTGTCTAAATAAACAAGCTAAATGTTTATTGGTTGATGTCTGTCTGCAATCACTAAAAATGCTGCTGTTTTACATTAATGATTTAACAGTATCTTATAGGCTCATACTGACCATAAATAGTATTTAGAAATATTATTATTATTAATATGATAAATATTAATATTATTTTCTAAATATTATTAAATAATACTTAAAAATAAACAAATGTGAATTTTATTGAATGTATGAACTCATTTGCCTTAAAGTGAGTTTACCCAAAAATGAAAATTTTGTCATCATTTACTCACCCTCTCGCCATTTCAAATCTGCATGAGAGTCTATCTATCTATCAATCACTATAAAAATTCTGTAAGAAAAAATCTGTCAGCGCACAGTGACAGAAATATACTGTAAAAAAAGAAATTCTGTAAAATGACAGGAAACCAATATTTCCAATATTTTGACCATATTTCAAAAATAAACTAAGAAAATCATTGTTAAAGAAACGGAAATTTTCTGGCAGCTGGGGCACCAGAAATAAAATGTTTTTTCCTGTAAAATTACAGGTTTCCCCAGTAAAATTATTTCAAATTATTGTTTTTTTAAGTGTATCTGTCTATCTTTGCGTATATTAAATGTTTACTTTTTAAATAGTAGCCTACTAATAATATTCTCGCTTTTTATATTAAAAATAAAGATCCTAGATGGTCGTGGTGGGTGTGTTTGTTTGTTTGTTTGTTTTCCCAATGAGATGCTTCGGCAGTGGACTGTCACTGGACTCCAATGCCCAGAACTCTGCCCGCGATGACGCGCCGCCGCAGCGCGCAACGCGTCTCACGCATCGCTCAGTGTTTTGGAGAAGAACGGAAGATGGCGACCTCGAACAATCCGCGCAAATTCAGCGAGAAAATCGCCCTGCACAACCAGAAGCAGGCGGAGGAGACCGCGGCGTTTGAGGAGGTCATGAAGGACCTCAGCATCACTCGAGCTGCACGGGTACGTGTGTCACGCCAAACGCGCGCTGACCAGCTAAAGCACGGGTGCTATGTGGGATACAGCCTGGAATCTGACACAATCACTTTTGTCGACCGAGAGTCGTGATAAACGGTAAAGGGCGATATTGATGTCCCTGTGGTTTAGCGTAACGGGTCACAGATGGGATGAATGGGATGCTGATGATGCGCTGCTGTAAGAATGCTCGGTCAGTCGCTGTACAGATGTCGTGCACATCTGCACGGGGACTGTTAGCCTGTTCTGGCCTATGATAGCATTTCAGTCTTTTATTTCTTGTCTTGTTTGATGTGATGTATCAGAAAGCGTTTAAAATCTCATATAGGAGAGATCAGGTTTAGTTGTCACATAGACTTGGCATTGTCCAGTTTCACAAATGCTTGTGTTTTCTAGAAGTGATTTTTCATGTTGCTTTTAAACACTTTGTAAGAAAGTCTCTTAAATGATAAGATTATTGAAAAATAGAAAGACTTTATTGTAGATAAGACTTGAAGGTATGTCCTTACAGATATCGACTTCTAAAATTAACCCAAAGAAATATGGACTAGCCTATATATTGTGACGACATGCCCCGGTCTTCCTGTCACCATCCCAGTATATCAAAGAATTTATTGTGTATTGTATTGAACTCTGACCTATATTAGATGTGACAGGCTCATGATAAGTTGATGCCCATGTTCAGCTCCTTTTCTTACCTCTCACCGGTGGCTTCTTTCATACCTCACCTGATGAAGTGTTCAGTATCTGCTTTAGGTTTCATTCATGGGTTCATTACATCATTCACTGCTGCTTTTCACACACTGTTATTTTGCACAGCTGCAGTTGCAGAAGACGCAGTATTTGCAACTAGGCCAGAATCGAGCTCAGTGCTATGGAGGGTCACTGCCCAATGTCAATCAGATTGGAAATAGCAACACTGACCTCCCTTTTCAGGTGAGACCTTAGAACTTCATAAGTTTGACAATCATCTGTTCTGTCACTTTATAGATGATTTTCCCTAATCTAGTCATCATGATTCATAAACATCCTAACTGATTAACGCAAATGTGCTGTGTAGAATGTGGTTAGTTTGTGTTATTCAGGAACTTTTGAACTCTGTAACTGTAATTTAGGGCATAAATGAGGTTATACCAAAGTTTCAGAAATAGCATTGGATGAAGCTCGGGCACTTAAATGTTGGTAAATTAAAATTAGATTTGTGTATTTAATAATGAGATAATGATAATGGTGCCTAGAATGGAAAGATGTTAAATTTAATGTTATATGTATATTCCTATTTTGAAATTTTGCTATCATAAAATTAAGTTATTGCTGATGTATGCCACCACAAATGATGTCACTTCCTGCAGGATGAAGTCATGAAGCTCTCTTTTGTTTGTTAAAGGAATATTATATGAAACTTTGAAAACGGAGTGTTTTGTTATTGAAAATCTAGTTCTAGTTCTTTTGTTATCTAGAAAGTCTAATCAAGTTACAAAGATGGCAAATAGAGGAAAAAAATCTAATACATATGTTTATCTTATTCTAAAAAAAAATGCTGGGTTATTTTCGATCCGAGTCAAAAAAGGATTGAACCCAGCCCATTGGGTTGTAATTTAACATATGCTGGGTTGTTTAACCCATTGTTGGGTCAAATATAAAGATTTTCTATAGGTTAATTTCTATAGGACCCAATGCTTCTGGGTTTAAAGTGTATAGTAATATTCTATTTTCGTCTATAAAAATTGTATCCTACATTTTAGACATAGGATATCCAGTGCTGGAAATGGCCAATAGTCACTAGTGGGACTCTTTGGGGAAATTTTGTAATATTTTTAAACCATATATGCAGAAAATGACACTTTATGTATGTATGAAATGCGTAAAGCGTTTCATGATATTATCCACATTTTTGAAGTTCACTTCCTGAATTCCCCATTTCCAGCCCTGATGATATGTACAAAAATGTACTCAATTGTAAGAATAAAAAAAACAATATAAAGTGCCCTGGAAGTAGAAAAGTGTTCATTAAAGACAATGTCATTTCCTCTGCTATCATTGCTCTTCATTTATGACACATTAACTTGATGAAGTTCAGGGTGGTTTCTCATTGCTTTCCAAAGCTTTCATGCTGCCGGTCCATCTACTGCGTGAAGCTGTGTTCTGCTTTTATTTGCCCAGTACTGCTGCAGCTGCTTTGAAACCTGAAAGATCCCTTAAACAAACCAGAATCTTTTACAGACAACAGTTTTGGACACCAGTCGGACAACCCGACATCACGGCCTGGTGGACCGCGTTTATCGCGACAGAAATCGCATTGCTTCTCCGCATCGCAGACCTCTCTCCGTGGACAAGCACGGACGGCAGATATCCTTCACTACAGCTGAACCATTTACTTTACCAATGTGTATTTTTATATGTGTATGACAGATTTTTCTTAACTCATTATTACATTGACAGCTGTCCTTATGGCTCAGTGTATTTGTCACCACCCCCAGACACAAGCTGGAGGAGGTTAAACAATTTTCCTCATAGACAAATCAACAAAACGTGTTCATAAATGATTGTCTTTTAAATGTTGGCTTCACTTCTGTATTTGCTGGTTCTGCCGCAGGACCAACTCTGACTCAGCTCTACACCAGAGTGCTGTGACTCCAACTCCACAGGACACTTTTGTCGGTGGATCTCAGGAACTGCAGTTGAAAGGAATTAAAACGTGTAAGAATTTAGGAGGTTATTTGCTGTTTTTATTAAATGTAAACTTATTTTGCTAAGGTTAGCAGGTTTACATAATATATATATATATATATATATATATATATATATATATACAGCCGTGGAACAAATGAAGAGACCACTCTAACTTTTCATTTCAGCATTTCCAGATGTATTGTGGTCATTCCAGTCCAGTGTCTGTTGAATTTCAACAATATCAAACCTCAGAAGTGACATAAAGTCATCCAACAGCAATGTGAAAGACTGACAGCATGACAAGACACATGAAACTGTGATAGAAAGGTTATCACATGAACAAATCTTTTTTAACTTTTCTTTTTTAATACATGTACAAATATTACTGTTGTATTGCTTAAAAGTGAATATAAACTTGTTTTCTTTGCAGTATACAGAAAATCTTTCTCCAGTTTTGATTTTCTGCAAATAAATGCAAATAGAAACAACATTTTTATTTGAAATTTGGTAAAAAAAATTGTTAGTAGTTCACAGAATGAAGCGAAAATGATCATTTTACCTAAACACATACCTATAAATAGTTAATTCAGAAAAACTGAAAATGGTAATTTTTTCTGTGGCTGTATGTATATAAAAAAACATTTGTAAACACTTTACAAAAAGGTTGTATTTGTTAACATTAGTAAATGCATTAGCTGAAATGAACTAACAATGAGCAATGTAGTTTTTAGCATTTTATGAATTTAAATATAAATTTAATAGAGCATTATACATAGCTAAAAACAATATCAAAATCATTCTTAATAAATAAACCATCAAAGTGTGATGCATTTATATTGTAATCTTAAAAATGAGTTGCTTTTGTTGGTATTCTGCCAGTTCAGGTAGGATTAGAGACTTTGACTTGCCCTGCAGCAATTATCTCTCTTTTTATATGTTGGTCTTTCAGTGCTGTTGCTCACCCCTCCTGACACAGAAGACACAGAAACAGAGATGGAGAAAGATGAACCAAAAGCATCTCTACACTCAGAGTCACATGATGTTCCAGGAATTAAGTGAGTTCATTATGAAAGATCTGATGCTCCTGCACCTGTGATGGATAAACATGCAACACTCAAATAACCATTAACAGAAGTTGAATGGCAGAATCTGTAGATGTAGGATTAAATTAACATTCAAATACAAGCAAAAAAAACCCGTCAGGCTCTGAGTTGTTTATGTAAAATAATATAAATGAGGAACATCTTAAAAAAATTCCCCATTGAGTTTGGGTAATCTGACCATGTTTCCATGAGAATAACCCATAAACCATGCTGTAGAAGTGCTCTAATGTATATTTTCTTTATATCATTCCAGCATATTTCCATCTCCCGATCAAGAAATGAACACCTCTCTGATGCCAGCGGCTCACGGCACAGGGGGATCTTTACCCGATCTGACAAACATCCAGTTTCCTCCGCCTCTTCCCACCCCGCTGGATCCAGATGACCCCATTACCTTCCCCACATCCAGCCCCAACAGTACCAGTAACCTGACAACCAACCTGACGCACCTTGGCATCAGCGCCGCCAGTCACATTCCACCCGCCCAGCACAGTGGCCCCTCGCCCGATATCAACCAGCAGCAGCCCCTCCCCACCATATCACCCGTGGTCTCATCTCAAATACCTATCGCACAGGTAACCTCTTGTTAATTTATTGAATAGCAACATTATACAATATGAAATTTTGCTAGATTTAATTGAAAAATGTTAAATAAGTAAAGAGTTGAAACTTAAATTTGTTTATTATTATATTTAGACATTTTATCATTTATTTCTCAATTAATGAATAGTACCCCAATTAAATTATATGTGGAACAGTGGAATTTTTGTTTATTTTTAACTTTCTCATTGGTATCCTGTTGTCATAGCCGATCTCGATGGACAGCCTGACGCTGGAGCAGCAGTTATCTCAATACTCTCTGCTGAGTTTACTCAATGACCTGCAGAAACAGCCACACACGCTCCCTCAGAACATCCGTCTCATTCGACTCCCGCCTTTCACTGTAAGCTCCACCCCCAGCACCGCCCAAACCTCTCTCCCCAGCCAATCACAGACGGTCACAAGCGGAACCACCAACTCGGTAGGCAGTCCAAAAGTTTTATTAAAGGCACAGTTTGTAACTTTTTAGCAGTAAAATATCAAAAAAAAACTAGGTTATTTTGTTCAGTTAAGTACTTACAATATCTCAAATGTTTCCAACTATTTGTAAATGGTGAGGAAATCGCCATTTTAACCAGTGATACGGACCGTGTCTGCCAGTCAATGGCATCATATCCGCATTACCAAAGACACTAGATGAAAAGCCTGCAACCTTTAGTAAAATAAATCGCAGCTTCAACGGAATGCAGGAAAGGAGACTAGAGGCTGTTTTATGATTGGCTGAGATCCGTGTTTGCCGTTATGCTTTCTCCAATTGTAAGTATTACAGACCTTACATCTCCCTAATAACACAGTCCCTGGCGTTACCCTCGGTTTCGCTTTTACTGCCGTAGAAACCATGACAACACAGTCTCATTGATAAATGGGAAAGTATTTGTTTGGAGCATCTATCAAGCAACTATCTTGTTTCGCGTTATGGAGCACAATTATTCTTTACCTGGTTCTGTCAACAAAGACAACTTTCGTGAACATACGATTCAACCAAATGACCCAAGAAGAGTTTGAGACAAGAAGATATAAACGAGAGAAATTAAACTAGAATCAATATCATTGTGGCATTTCCTAAATGGAGAGCTTCGAGATACATTTTAACTAGACGCTGATCTTGCATGTGTTTTACTAGACAGGTGAACAACTGTTTACATTCCTTTACTGACAGACAACTTATGATTATTATATTGCTCAACAAGGTTAGTCTTATTGTTGAATTGTCATGTAGCCTATATATTTATTGAACAAGTAGCCTGGTATCTGACAAAATAGTAATAAAATAATTTCATGATTTACGTCTAATGCGTCTAATTCGTTGTAATGAAATAAAAATCATGTCATCAAACGCAACATTTATAAAACTTTATTAATTTTCATGAACATGATTTCTAATTCACGTCTGATTGATAACCATCAGCGGTGGAGTTGAAAACAACAGTTCCCATTATTCCACACTCCTGCACAGATTTTCTAGTCCAGGAATGTCGTGTTTGTGGCCTAAATGACTGGATAATTGTTTAAAAGCTGAAATAAGGCCCTGTTGGAGATTAACCTTTAATCAGATCTGTCACATAACACTGTTATTTCTTTCCTCTCAACAGTACCGCAATCAGGCCGGCTCGTCAGCCAATCAGTCGCCCACATCTCCAGTGTCCAATCAGGGCTTCTCACCTGGAGGCTCACCACAGGTAAACCCTACAGGCTTACACTTTCATTTGACATTTAGTGATTTTTTTGTGTGTTTATTGATATCTTAGTTTCTATTGTTTCTATTACTAATGTTAATTTCGTAACTATAATTATATCAGTTCATTAAACAATTGCATTACTATGTATAATGAAAGATGCAATAGATGTTATGTCTCACTATGGGCATTCTTCTTTAATAAAAAATAATAAATAATGTAAGTAATAATTTTTTTTTTTTTTAGTTTTTATCCAATCCAGCTTTCAAATGAGTGAGCATTCATCACTTTGCCTTAAGTGTCAACTATAAGCACAAGATATGTTTACAAGGAATAGTAATGATGCTAGTAGTAAACAGCATAAGAGTAATTAAATAATAGCTAAATATTATTAGCTAAATACATTTTACACTCTTTAGTGAGCAAAGCAAACCAAATAAATTTTATTTGATTAAATTAATTAATTAATGTCATATAACATAATAAATGTTGAATTCCTTCTCTGCCTACATTTATCATTTTTAGATTGTGTTATTTTGTCATTGTCTCATTTTTTAAAATGATTCATTACATACAGTTGTTTTCAATAACCTTTACATTTACATTTACATTTACATTTATTCATTTGGCAGACGCTTTTATCCAAAGCGACTTACAATTGAGGAAAACAGCAAGCGATTCGTCTAAGTAAGCAATATTCACGAGAAGTGATAGTAATACAAAGTTTCAAATACAACGTCAAGATAGTATAAGCAAGTATATAGAGAACATTAGGAAAGGAAAAATAGAGGTAGAATTTTTTATTTTTATTTTATTTTAATTTTTTTATATTATGAGACAGTTAAGTGCTCATGGAAGAGGTGGGTCTTCAGCTGTTTTTTTGAATTGTGAAATTGACCTTTAGCCTTTTTCAGAAATGCAATTTTAGTCATAATATTTTGTTCTACATATATGATTTTTTACATGCTCCTATTTTGCTCATCACTGGGCTTGTGTCCACACAGCACATACCAGTGGTTGGCAGCATCTTTGGAGACTCGTTCTATGAACAGCAGCTTTCATCCAGACAGACAACTGCCCTCTCTAACCAGGTACAAAAGATTTTCAGCCGTAGAAAAAATTAAGAGACCATTCCATTTTCATTTAATCAGCAGTTCTAGATGTATTGTGGCCATTCCAGTCCAGTGTCTGTTGAATTCAAATAAACTTTTCCTAAATACATGTACAAATATTAGTGTTGTATTGCTTAAAAGTAAATATAAACTTGTTTTCATTGCAGTATTTAAAGGGCCTCTATTCCAGGTGTTTTTCGCAATGTAAAAATAGTCTCTGGTATCCCCATAATGTGTCTGTAAAGTTTTAGCTGAAAATACATCACAGATCTTTTATTATACTGTGCTCTATGTGTCCATTTTTGCCTGTTAGGAAAAACGTGCTGTTTTGGGGTGCGTCACTTTAAATGCAAATGAGCTGCTGGTCTCCGCCCCCTTTCCAGCAGAAAGCGCCAGACTGCGAGCTGAAGCGAATGATCACATAAAGCGAATGATAAACACTTTCTCATTTTAATAAACCAAACATATTGCTTTAATAAGTGAAAGTCCACAGGACAAACGCGTTATCTGTCTTTACAACGAGTACATTGACTTTATCAGTAAAGTTCACAGGATAAACACGTCATATAAAAACTGAAAGCAGTCAAAGTACGCGCGAGGTCTGCCCGCGAATGCACACATTCTTGTAGCTCACTGCAAGTTGTCCAGTGTGAAAGCAATGGCAGACAGTGTACAGCTGGATGAGGGCGGAGACAGCAGCAGTCCATCAGCAGTCATGGGCGGGGCTTAATCAATGTGATCTCAGAATGCAAACGGCTCGTTCAAGAGGACTGATGAGGTTTATCAGGGTGGATTTTTTACATTCTAGAGTGGTTCTGTGCACACACTCCTGACACACAGTTATGTTTAAACACATTTAAAAGTGCATTTTTTAGGATGGGGCCCTTTAAGGTCTGAAGAAATACAGAGCATCTTTTCTGTTATTTTCACCTGTTTCTCCAGTTTTCATTTTCTGCAAATAAATGCAAATAGAAACAATATTTTTATAGGAAATTTGGGTAATCGTTAGTAGTTCACAGAATAAAACTAATAATCATTTTAACTAAACACACACCTATTGACATCTTGTTTGACACCTTTTTAAGTTTTTTTCTAACATTACTAATCTATTACTAATAAGGGTAAATTCATAAAAACTGAAATGGTGCTTTCAAATGGCCTCTTATTTGTTTTCATGGCTGTATGTCCAAAGTCGATGGTTATAGTCAGTATTAAAGATATAGTCAGTTATATTTCCAAAGAAGATTTTTATGTAAGATGGTTTGTTGTTGAAAACTGGTTTTATGTCGACTGTAACCTCTGTTCCCTGATGGAGGGAAAAAGACGTTGTGTCGACAGATGGGGGTTTGAACCTATCCTTTCCGAGAAGAATTTCAAAAGGCCAATGAACTTGGCGAATGCATTCCAGTCTCCACCCCGTATATACGGGAATAAAAGAAGATGGCGTGCCCGTTCATTCATCTTTGTGCTGAGGAACCTGGGATGCGTCTCCCGGTCGCTGCAGTGTCCGGCAAAGCGTTGTGGCATGTGGGACATTCGTCATTTACTTCGTTCATTGTGTCGACAGATGGGTTCCCTATACGAAATGCTACGAGCATAGGCTGCGTCATGACTTCCAGCGAAGCGACACTGACTGGCGTCTCACAGGTGAACGCTTCCGTGAATCATAACCTTCCAGTGCGTTTGATAAGGCTTCAGCTTGTATCAAAGTGAGAGGCTCTTACCGTCGGCCGTCACAGGCAGGTACCTTCTCCTCTAGTAGCGAGATAGCCGCCTGGCACCATAAGGGGAACTCTTGTCCCAGTTGACCCGAAGGCCCAAGCGGACTAGGTGCTGAAGCACGAGATCCCTGTGCGTGCACAACAGATCCTGCAAGTGAGCTACAATAAGCCAGTCGTCGAGGTAGTTGAGGACACGCACGCCCTGCTCCCTGAGGGGTGCTAGGGCAGCCTCCGCAACTTTGGTGAACATTGTACTGGTATGCCTGGCCCTCAAACACGAACCTTCAGTGGCCTTAAGGCGGTTGAGTCGCGGCGGAGCAGGATGTGCTTGATGGCCTCCTTCTGCTTCTTCATCATGGAGAACTGCTGTGACACATCCTCCACAGTGTTACCACACAGCCCAGCTTGCGAGATGGGTGCATCAAGAAAGCAAATTTTCTTGGCATCAGGTCCAAGAGATGCCACTTTTGGACCACGAGTGTGAACATCGCTCGACCCAGAGACCACACTATGGTCTTCGTCGCACGCAGCGCAAGGTCCGTGGCGGTGTGCAGCTCTTACATGTGTGGTGGGTCAATCTTCCCATCGGTCAGATCTTTCAATGCCTTAGCCTGATGGATCTGAAGGATGCCCATGGCATGGAGGGCGAAGGCAGCCTGACCTGCAGCAGTTCCACCTGGGGGATGTCAACATAGCCCTTAGCTGCCTCACCGTTTAGGGAAGCCACAGCTACTGAGCCCATCGGACGGGAACGCGGCGAGAAGGGGGTGTGCCACATCTTCGTGAGCTCCTCATGCACCTCCGGTAAGAATGGTAGACATCTCAGCGTCGGCTTCCTCCAGCGCTCGGAAGAATCCTCCGCGTCTGATGCCAGGAGGTAGCTGTCCAATGCGTGACAGATTGTTCATTCTCGTCCCTCTGAGTCTGCCAGCTATGGGACGATAAAGCGCCGCCCTTTGGGGATGGGTTAGGTGAGGGTGGCAGGGCATAGATGGTCCGTGGAGCCGGGACTGGTGAAGCGACATCCATGGGAGTCCCCATATCACCCCCACTGCTCGCCAAAGCGGTCGACCTTGCCGAAGCACCAGATGGAGTTGCGGCTACGCCCGTAAAGCACGTAGCCAGCCGTGACTGCAACACCTTCACCGCCAAGTTCTTGCACACAGAACATGACGGGTTGGCAAATGCACGAAGTGAAGGGATGGCTCCGTGAGACATTGTTTATGCTGAGAGATATATATATAAGAGACCTTCTCTTAGAGATAAATCGCTCAGCATAAACAATGCCTCGCAGGTTCCGAAGAACAAAAGATGAATGAATGGACACACCATCTTCTTTTATACCCGTATGTACGGGGCGGAGACTGGCATGTATTCGCCAAGTTCATTGGCCTTTTGAAATTCCTCTCGGAAGGGATATGTTCTTAAGTTCAAACCCCCATCTGTCGACACAACGTCGAAGTGACCGACAGAAAGGGAACGGTTTGACTAGCTGGGTTTGTACAGATACATGTTTAATGTTTGGAATTTTGGTGTTGCAGTTGGAGCAGTTCAATATGAATATGTTGGAGAATCCGGGCAGCTCCAGTCACTGTTCAACGCTGAACTACACGCAGGCAGCCATGATGGGTTTAACTGGGAGCCACAGCAGCCAGCCGGACTCACAGCAGCTGAGCTACAGTAACCATGGCAACATTCCCAACATCATTCTTACAGGTATTGTGCTTGCCTTTTCAACATGAACTTTTCAAGAGATGTCACAGACTGAGGTACAAAGTCAAATATTAATTATATAAGAATTGTATTCATATTATTAATTATTAATTAATTTGAGTGTCTTTACATAAAAATGTTCTAGTTGTAAGAGGTTTAGAATGTGCATGTCAACATGAAATGCAAAAATTAAACAAGAAGAGCTTTGATCTGATTGGCTGGCTTATTCCAACTTAATAGTTTTACATAAATATATACATCATACATACATACATGATACATACATATATATACAATGATAATAAATAATTATTATTGGATAGCCTGTTTGTACCTTGGTTTTGATAAATATCAAACCAATAAAAAGTATTAAAAATTGCTTATTCAACTTTGACATTTAATCATATTTAATCTTTTAAAAAATATAGTGTTTTTTCCGCTTCCTGAAAAGTTGTTTTGGAAAGACACCAATGATATTTAAGCAAAGACAGATAATGAACTTTCAACTATTAATTAACTCAATTTCATTAAGTGTCTTTGCTCCCATTGGTATTTGCTGTTTTTACGTAAGTCGATTTGTTTCACACTAGTGACGGGGGAATCTCCGCCAAGTCTTTCCAAGGACCTCACCAGCACATTGGCCAGCGTTGGTGATGTCAGCTTTGACGCGGACTCTCATTTCCCACTGGATGAGTTGAAGATCGACCCCCTGACACTGGACGGACTTCATATGCTCAACGACCCGGACATGGTTCTCGCCGACCCGGCCACCGAGGATACGTTTCGCATGGATCGACTGTGAATCTGTGAATGCAATTTTAAGCGAGACGTTGAGCTGCATGGCCTCTCTGTTCACCATCTGGTCAGTGGCCGTCCCCCCAACCACCCACGTAACAGCATGCTGCCGAAACGCTCGTGGCCGGAGGCTTGTGATGGGGGATTGGGGGGTGAGTGGGGGTGGAATTGCTGTATCCACACTGGATGGTTTCCAATGCGCAATACTGTCCACCATCCACTCTCTTCTTGTAGTCATGTTTTGGTTTTGTTGTCGCCAACCTGTAGTTTCTGTTTGACTGTATTTTTGTTTGTTATTTTTTCATTATTGTCTGAGTGTTGTATTGTTTAAGTGTTTGTTTCACTATAATCGTTATCGTTTTCGTTTTTTACGTGAATTGCCAAATTTGATCTCTGCCGTATATCTGTTTTTTAACGTTTACATTATTATGCCACATGTCCTTTAATAATGATCTGTGTATTTAACTGTGTTAATTTATAACATATTTATTTACAATCTATATTTATTTTCATCATGTGATTTATTTTCTCATGTTTATGTAACTTTAAGGAGCACTACTCCCCCAGATTGTGTATCAATGGTTTAAGGGAGGTCGCTCAATATATAGTGGAAGGCATAAAATCTGCTCGAACAAAATGGCTTCCATAACGTTTAATTTTGCTAGCATTTTATAACCTCCAAACATCTCATGATGTGATGATTCGTATTTTGATACCATTCTTGTTCTTCTTTCTTTCAATATTCGCCAGTGATCCGTGACGTTTCCTTAAAGAAGGACAGCAGTCTCTGGAGTTTTGCGGACACTTGGAGACCCTGTATCTTTTGCATACGTTACATATTCTAACTGAAGATTCGTTCGCTGTATTGTTCGCTTCACAGGTGGTCAGTAAATGTGACCCAAGAGCTGCTGCAGTAACCTGCTAAACACTTCACTGTGAGAGGACCTGATTTTGCCTTATATAAACAAAATGCTGTTTTTAACAGTCAGTGTGTTTTTCTAACAGTCTCAGATTTTTTTTTTTTCGTGTCTGGTCTAGTTCGGCTGCGGTATTCTTGTTTATGCTGTTTTGTTCAGTATTAAATCTTGTATACTTTGTATTTGTACTGCCAAACAAAGTCGAGGTTCTGTTGTGAAGATGTCAATCTTATGGCTTGGGGAGAGTAATGCTCCTTATTCTCTGTGCTGTTTACGGAAGTTTGTGTTTGTCATTATCAAGTGTACGTTTGAGCCCTGTTGCACATTGATCAAGTGATGTTGTTTTTCTCAGTGTGCTATCCTAAGGAATCACTTATTTGCGACTCAAAGATGCAGTTATGATCTCTATGTACAGTCCGGTGCAAACGTCTGAGACCACATTGAAAACGAATGACACTCCTTTGTGCAAAAGGTCCGATTTTCTTGCTTCCATTGAAGCACACGAGATGCTCTTTGGAACGTTCTTGAGTCATGCTGGGATACCTTGAATCATAAGGTTTTGCACAAACTTATGGAGTTCTGTCAAGCTAAAGCGGGACATACCAAATGTCAATTTTTCAAAACCTTCAAATTTGTATATTGGTAATATAATTTGTAATGGGAAAAAATGTATTGAAAATGAATGTGAAGTGGTCTTAGATTTTGGACTTGACTCTCAAAGAAATATATATAATGAAAATTGCCATTGGAAAGGAATAGCCAGGTGATGTTTGTTGATCACAAATGAGTCATTTTGATAAGGTTGTAGTTGGATAGGTTTCGGAAAGTTAATCTAGATTCTTCTTAATATTTACAATATTAACTTGCAAAACTGCAAATCCAATTTGGGATTCCTATGCAAACTGAAGGCATCAGTTAACCAACAATCTGGAATTTTTTTTGTTAAATACGGTTTAGGGCCAAGACATAGCAAAGATTCATTTAATGTTGCATAAATGTTATTTTGACATTGATGTAACGTTAAATCAATTATTTTTCACATATCGTGGATACACTGTAGTACTCATTTTAGTACTAATTCTTTATAGTATTTTTCAGTTGTTTCACGTTTACCATCAACGTGTTTCTCAAACATCCATCCTGAATATAGTGTACATAAAATTTATCACAGGAATATGACGACTGCATGTCAAAATGAGAAAAAAAAACTTTGGAACGAGGTCTTTGTTAGCTTTTTGGTATGAGGTCTTCATTAGCTTGGCTGATTCCAGTAAAAAAGATTCACTGCACATAAAACAATATAGACCCCCCCCCCAAGACACAGTGCATGTATTATTTAATGCTAGTGGTGTCATTTAACTGGTTTATCACTGATCATGTTTAGAAACAGAATGTATTTATGGGGCTCCGTGTTATGATGAGTGCATTACAACCAAATGACCTGCTTGCTTGACCAAAGCACTACTGTTTTGTTTTTCTCATCTGATTTGTCACTGTTTTCCGGTCACGGTAGCATTTTTCTGTTTTCACGATTGTAGCATGTTTGATATCTCTTTAGTTGGGTCATTTCCCCGGCCTCTTGCATCTTGAGTTTCCATTTGAAATCCTGTCAGAAATCTCCGAGATGTGGCAGCTTTCATACTAACGTATGTGCATTTCTTCGAAAACGTTCGGGCCGTTGCTCCTCGCCAATGGCTTCGCTCATGAAACTCGGACTGTTTTACCTTCTGAGAATGCCGACTGTTCAACGCCGTACATGCATTTTCCCCATGGTATTGTGAAGGTATCCTTTGTGAACTGTTCTCTGCATTGCACTGAAAATCCGGAGGG
The DNA here is from genome assembly GCA_026939265.1 of Oreonectes daqikongensis. Lineage (NCBI taxonomy): Eukaryota > Metazoa > Chordata > Actinopteri > Cypriniformes > Nemacheilidae > Oreonectes > Oreonectes daqikongensis. The sequence goes on along the minus strand of JAOTQM010000085.1, from coordinate 2,451,115 downwards.
AAAACTTATTTGGAAGTGTGTTCGTGACTTCCCAATGCAAACTGAAAAAAGGGCTCAGTCCGTTTGTTGCTTTAACAAGTTAAACATTAGGAGATGTGGACAGAACGCATGTGTTTATTGGTCGGATAATCTGTTATCGATGCTTAGCATCTTGCTAACACGTGCAGCATGCAGCCAAACTGTTTTACTGGACCGAATTTAGCTAACAGTACAGCACTTACGTGTATGTTGGAATTGTTAAATCATGTCCTGATTTTTTGTGTGAAAGCAAACCCCTTTAGCGTAACGTTCCCTTTAAGCCTTAATAGAACTGCTGAGCAGTTAGTTACCATGGTAACCATGTCTTTATCCCCTCACCATTATTACTAATAAGGACGTAGTTATTGTCTAAATGGGATGTATTTCTAATGATAGTGACCCATAGGGCGTAGCTGACAAATATAATAACCCTTCCCCGTAACGTATACTGTAAGCATAAACTAAGTGCCATCAACATCAAATACAAACGTTTAATTTTGTCAACCGCCATTTCACTTAACGCAGGTTTAATAAGACGATGTAAAAATGAACAGCTCGTAGATTACAGAATGTGCATAAGTCTTTGTGAAATGTTACGTTGTGAGCACACGCTCGCTCTTTATTGGAATTAATGGTATATTAGGACATATCATTTGTGGTTTTCTAGAGCTTTCATTGGGTCAGTTCTATAAAGATGCCCCGTTTTGTAGTCGCTGTGCTGGTGTTCTCATCTCTTTGTGTGTCTCCTATTTGTGGTACCGTATTGTAGAAGGAGCTGATTTCGTCCTTGTCGTTTTGCTGGTCCTTTTCCTTTCTCAGAAAAATATGCTAATATGGATGTGCATGATGTCTCAGCTGCATATATCAGAGCCTTCTTGTTATATCATTTATATTTTGTAACCTGTATTTCTGTACGTGTTTTTAAAATACATATATATATATATATATATATATTTAACTACGGTGTTTGTGACTTCAGTGCTGATTCCATGTTTGTTTGGGGTAACAGGAATGGAATGATTAAGTCATGTCGCAAACTTCAAGACTGAATTATACTATAAGTCACTCCTAAGATTATATTTTGCCAGTTGATATTTTATCCAATATTTTGTTTTTAAACGGCTTCAACGAAGCCAAAAACACATAGATTATGTGTAGAGTTTCCTTTCCAATTTAACCCTTCCTCACTGCTCCAAATAGAGACCTCCAGTCTGGGTTTTCCCTGGATCTGGTCAGAGAAGCTTTGATCCAATCATCATGGAAAAAATGAAAATACAGAGTGCTTCAAACAGTGAAATGTCCCAGTGCTGTTATACTAAATATCAGCACTCTTGAAATGATGCTCCAATGAAATTACTAGACTAGAATTGCTGTAAAAAAAATCATCACAGAAATATACTCAAAACACACATTCTTTACTCGGGTTATGTCTTGTCATAAATGTTGAGTCTTGGTTTAAAAAAGCTGGATTTGCTGGGTTCTGAATGCCTCAAAGTCCTCAGGAAGGGTATCTGTGAAACAGAAGGAAATATACAGCAGATTCAGTAACTCGCACCTTCCATCCAACTTTGAACAAAATAAAACTAGTACAACATTTAAAACGTTACATGAACATCTTTTAGATTTAATTATATATGTTAATAAGGGGTAAGGGATAATGTACAAGCAGCCGGTTGTTATCGCAGAAATAACCCCGACGCAAAGTGGAGGGGCTTATTTCGCGATAACACCAGCTGCTTGTACATTATCCCGCTTATTATGTGGCTACTTGCCATATGAGAAAAAACTGGACATGAAATTTGAAATATTTTATTAGCTAATTTTTACCGGAAGTGTTTCAGGACCCATATTGTTTACGTTTTTCGGTAACACTTTAGAATAAGGTTGTATCTGCTAACATTTGTTAATGCATTAGCTAACATGAACTAACAATAAGTCTCTATAGCATTTATTTATGTTAGTTCACGTGAATTTACTAATACATTTTTGCAACCTCACCACTAGATGCCGCTAAAATCTCCACATTGCTCCTTTAACTAACATTAACAAAGATTAATTAATGCTGAAAACTATACAGCTCATTGTTAGTTCATGTTAGCAAATTCATTTACTAATGTTAACAAATACAACCATATTGTAAATTGATACTCGTTTTTCACAATGGTCTATAGGTATTGGCAGATTCAAAATGGTCTTTCATCACAAGTACTGACCATTGCATCGATAGCGCAGGTTGGCCCAGATAATGTTCTCCTGAGAGAAGCAGAAAACTCCTAGTCTGCCTCCTCTCATTGTTGTGTCAATGATAATTCCTGTGTCTGCCACCATCTGTGTGCCTTCATAGAACCGAACCCTGTATCCATAATACACGGAGCACTTATAGGACAATACTGCTTCTAAATGAAAAGACGATTTGTTGATGCAACACTCAATTTTTGTTATACCTGATATAACCTTCTTGAGGTCTGTGCTGCAGGAACCAACGGTAGGAGGTCTTATCTTTCCAGCCAACGTTTCTGGCATCTTTCCACAAGAGTTTCACCTGGTTGGTTGAGTCACCTGTGTGCCAGAGCGAGTTGCGGAGGTTCTCTCCAGGACCAGTGTCTGACTTCACTGCCTACCAACAAAATAAGGATATCATACACAGCACCGTCATGTTCCAAACCTTAACTTAAATCTGATCTGAAGCTGTCATACAGAACTCCAAGAAACCAGATCATACCTTCAGTTGGATACCAGGCTCGGCAACAGCCCGGAAAGGATTGGCTTGCCAATAGATCTGCTCCACCTGTTTCCACATCACCACGTAGAAACTGGAGCTGTCCTGATAGCCGAATATGAAGCCTGCGTAGTCATCGTCCGTCTCAGTATTCACATGAAACGTCCCTTCAAAGTCCACGCCATTGAATGCTGTGTAGCCTATGAGAGGAATCATAAAGCAATGAGCTTGGAATCGGTTTTGATAGCACATCCACTACACTGTTTTCCTTTGACATAGCATCTTACCCACAGCCAGTCCAGGGTCACTGTTCATGGTCTGAACAATCTCTCTTCCCTGTTGGAAAGGATATGCATTACTCGGGCAAGTTAGCACTATAAAAACCAAACTGTGACTCAAACCAAACCTATATATTAATGCATAAAGAGGCAGACTGACCTGATTGAGAACCACCCAGTTTGGGTCAATCTGAGCATCACCTTCTGGATCCAGAACAACAGTCTGATAAGTTCTGAAGTCGGTGAGAGTGACCTCAGCATTCTCAGGGCAAACGTCAACCACGTCGCTATATGTGTCATTGTCGAAGTCGTTCTCACAAACGTTGCCAATTCCATCACCTGCAAACAAATAGTCAAGAAAAAGATGAAGAACTCAACAAGATATTCTGAAGATCCAAGTTGGTTAGTAATCTGCCGATCAGAAAAATGTCAATGCTGGTCAAGGTTGGTTAGTGCTGGTTAAGTGTCATAAACCTAGTCATCATATGTCAGAGATTATTCAGAGATATAGTTCACCAAAAAATAAAAAGCCTGTATATGACTCCTTCGTTTTTTGAAACACAAAATGGTTTTTATGGTTTTGTTTTCATACAGTGGAAGTCAATGAGGTTCAATGTTGTTTGGTTACCAACATTCTTCAAAATATCTTCTTTTGTGTTCTTCAGACACATTTTTTTAATGACATGGGGGTGAATAAAGTATAAAAAATTGTAATTTTATAGTTATTAATCCTTTTAAGTGCTGTTTCTAAGCCTAAACTCCTAACCATCAAAGTCCTCCTGCAGTGGGTTGGGGACCAGACGGCAGTTGTCTGGACCAGGTGGAAGGAGATCAGGAATGCCATCGTTGTCATCATCTTCATCACATTCATCTCCAATGCCGTCCTTGTCTGTGTCTAGCTGGGAGCTGTTGATAACTGCAGGACAGTTGTCTCTGGAATCCTGATGCCCATCTCCATCACTGAGGTTAGAAACCCAACAGGAAATTAGACATTCCAATCAGAAATGTAACCAATGGCAAATTTTATTAGTTGATGCCATGTTATATAGCACCTGTCTTTGTTGGTGTCACAAGGATCGCCGATTAAATCATTGTCCACATCCGTCTGCGATAGAACCACAAATTTGATGTCACCAATTGTGCAAAAAAACGATGTAAACAGCTATAACACTAACCAAACTCAAAACAACCATGCACAAGAATATCATTAGACTAGAGAACTTCATTCAGAAACTTCATCTGACCTGATCAGGATTGCGGATGTAAGGACAACTATCGCAAGCATCACCAACATTATCACCATCTCTGTCTTTCTGGTCCCGGTTTGGTACCTTTTTGCAGTTGTCCTGATCATTTTTGATCCCTGGTCAGCAAAATTCCTCTTCTCAGTTAAATCATTGCAAAACACATAATATTCCGTAAATGTTACCAGTCTTACCATCCCCATCTATGTCATCATCACATTCATCACCGTCACCATCACCATCTGTGTCCTTCTGGTCATTATTTTTGATCAGACGGCAGTTATCGCACGCGTCTCCGTAATCATCCTGGTCAATATTTTTCTGATTCACATTGGGGACGAGGACACAGTTGTCCTGTCAGAGAAGAAAGCAGTATGACCATTATTACCATTACCATTATTAAACAATATTTAATACAAATGTTAATAAATGGATAGATTGTGCTGACTTCTGTGTTTAGGATGCCATCTCCATCTGCATCATCATCACATGCATCACCAATGTTGTCTCTGTCAGCATCCTCTTGACCAGAGTTTGGAACGGTGAGACAGTTGTCCTACAAAACCATTTTCAGACATTTACGTTCCGAAGTTTGTTTAAAGAACTTGTTTATGATTTAGATTTTTGTTCACCTTTGCACAGTTCCTCTCATCACAATTTAACTTTTCATCAGGAAAACCATCGATATCAGTGTCTGCCCCGCACAAGTATCCATTCCCAGCCCATCCAACTCCACACTGAAACACATCAACTCAGTATTACCAGTCAAACCCCTGAAGCAGTCTGAATAAATACCTGATTGTCATGGACTCACCATACATTCGATCTGTCCATCGCGGTGAATGATGCATTCTGCACTGGCGTGGCAAGGGTTCGGCTGCCCGTTGCCACAAGCACGCTCTGGTTTACAGCCTTTCACCTGATCCCCATTAAAACCAAGCTTACAGCGGCCACAACGAAAAGAGCCCTAATATAAACACGCACTCATTCACATAAACAATTTTACACTTATTGATATGCAGTATAATCACAATAAACATTTTAGATGCACAAGAAAGGGCTTATGTAAACCATAATGCAATGGTTAAATCAGTTTCATAACAGATCATAATGCAATGGTTCTAACTGGTTTTACGCTTTTGTGGCCCAAACTTAACTTCCAGTACACATCCACAAAAAACAAAGTCCCTGCAGATTATTTCTGATAACAAGCAAATGAAATAACAAGTAAATGTCATTAGCTAGCAAGTTTAAAGTCTAGTCAGTATTATTTTGGTTACCAGTAGAAGAACCATTACTTGGCTAAACTTAAAGTTACACGACTCATTCAACAAATTGTTTATTTAATAAAATTAATATACAATAAAACATTAATATATATTAATATAAGATAATAAAAAAAAATTGTTATATTATTAGCCACTAGCCAGGCGAATCTAACAGAACGAAAGTTAACTTAGTGGCAGGTGCGTACGTCTGATGAAACCGTTTATATTAATATTATATTATATGAAACTATATTTATATTAATATTTCCATTATTTATACCTATTTATGTTTATATGAATGAATATATATAAATCATTGTATATTTTTTATAAATTCAGCAAGTTTGTCTTTATAATTTGAGTGTAATATCTCTTCAATTTCAGTGGTTCTATGCTTTCTGCAGCCAGTTTATCACATAAAACATTTTGGTTGGCAGAAACTCAATTTTTACATTTGAGTTAAGATTTAAAACATTTAAGTTTTGCTAATGGTTTTCTCAGATTAAGGTATATCATGTAACCTGACTATGTTACTGCTACTTTCTGGGACATGGCCCATATGTTTAGAAACACAGATTTCTACCATATGTGTATGCCGGGGGCTGAGGGGTCTTGACAGACCAAAGCCATAAAGCGACGCCTGGTTGTTCCATCACAACGAGGCACCAAACCACACATTTGGTTCCTCTGTGGTGGAATGATCTACCAACCTCCACCTAAGCTGCAGCATCCTTCACAACCTTCAAAAAACAACTCATTTCCGCAAAACAACCTGTTCCGCATTTATCTAACTAACCAATAACTGTCTATGTTTTGTCTAACCCAAAAAAATCCTTCATGTTGTTGATTCTCTCCCTTCAGCTTAATCCTCCAAGTAACATGGCCTCGGTACCGGTTTGCATGTTGACGAAATGTTTTATGCTCTCCTACTTGTAAGTCACTTTGGATAAAAGCGTCAAATGAATAAATGTAAATGTTAATGTAAATAATGTATCACTTACTGGTGTGTTGACGCAGTTGGAGTTCTCCACACATCCTCCATTTGTGTTCTCACATTCATTAATGTCTGTGCAGACCTGCATATATGAGTTTTCATTTTTATATTTTCTATGGCTGTATGCATTGAAAGTCTCTCATACAGAAATAATCCCTGCATACCTGCTTGTTGGCAGATGCGTATGCGAGTCCTACGCCCTGCACCTGGGGACCCGTGTAACCAGCAGGACAAGGGCCACAGCGGAAACCAGGTGATGTGTTTATGCATCTCACTCCCATGTGACATGGCATTACAGTACACTACACACAATAATTCAAGCTCAAAAACATCATCTGTGGTATAATATCAAAAAGTCTGTTTCCTTAAGACATAATATACTATATGTGTTGATATTCATAATTCATACCTCATAACTGAAATCTACAGCATTATTCAAAGAAAATAAAAGAGAATGAATCTGAATGTGCAATTCTAATTCAATTCCAAATGGTGCACAATCTGAAACAGTCCTCTCACCTCATCAACATCAATACAATGAGTTCCATTTCCTGCCATACCATTTGGGCACGGGCCACACCTGAATCCAGAGGGTGTTATAATGCATTCAACACCAGAGTGGCAGGGGTTGGGATCGCATGCGTTCTGCGGTTCTGCTGGTCGCATGCCTGTAAGAGGGACACGGCAAAAGAATTCCCAAATTAGATGATACACTTTCATTTACAAATATGATATGACGATAAGCTTAGAATTCCTCACCACAGGCTTCACACTCCATAACCGTGTTTTTCAGGAAAACTATTTCCTGTATCTAGAAAGATGAGTTTTAGAGATAAAAATATCAGATTGGTGTCAGACATTTAATGATCATTTCTGGACATGGTAGCATTTACAATAAAATGTTTTGTTTTGTACCATAATATTAACATCTGGCACTTCACTGTACATGGCCAGATAGCAAAAATAATTGTTAGACCATTAGACCAACAATCGATTTAATGACAGTGATATTGCTTAATAAGCCACAAATATAAGATTGGAAAAAAGACTTAGATATACCTGTTGTTTAAGTAATTCTTTAATTTCAGCAAGTTCTTGGTTTGTGCCTTTAATCTGTTTGATAATTTCTCCATCTGTAGCAAATAGAAATTCTGTCACACACCTTCATGTCAACTTGGAACTTCAACAGATCTCATATATGTGCTCCTTTCTGTAGTCAAGCCCCATTCACTGTCATTGAGCAAATTGGAAATGCTACTACACTTCTTTTATGACTTTATAAGAAAAAATAATAATGGAATAGTCATGTTTCATTTTTAGGTATACTATCTCACGCAAACAAGAAAAGAAGCAAGAACAACATGACAGCACTATGATTAATGTGTATAAAGCTTAGATCAGAATAATGTTTTTTCCAGCAGGTTCTCATGATGATATTGAGCACATGATATTTGTAATCTATCTTCCAGCCATTCAGCAGGCACTTCGTATATTAAAGGGATAGTTCACCCAAAAATAAAAATTCATCATTTACTCACCTTTAAGTTGTTCCAAATCTGTATACATTTCTTTGTTCTGATGAACACAGAGAAAGATATTTGGAAGAATGTTTATAACCAAACAGTTCTTGGAGCTCTTGAAGGCCATTGACTACCATAGTAGGAAAAAATACTTTATAATTGTTTGGTCTGTTGAACACAAAAGAAGCTATTTTGAAGAATGTAGGACAGTAAAACGTTCTGGGGTACTTTTGACTACCATTGTAATTTTTTCTACTATGGTAGTCAATGGGGTCCAAGAACTGTTTGGTTACAAGCATCCAAATATCTTTCTCTGTGTTCAACCAAACAAAGAAATGTATACAGATTTGGAACAACTAGAGAGAGAAGTAATTCATGGCAGAATTTTTGGGTGTTGTCCCTTTAAGTATGGGCTGAATATGATTATTGAGTAAACTGTTCCTGTGTGATTTATGAGGTTGACTTTTCTAGTCGCTGACCGCTGTCATCAAATCAACCACACACCATTTATTTCCTTTCGCATTAATGGGTAACATTTAGGTTTAGGTTTTCTCAGTTAATGATTCCAGTACATTTGAGTAAAAGAAGGATCCAGAAAATAAAGTTAATGGGGGTTTCTGTCAGAGGTCTCCCTCCCCAGGGGGCAGTTTGAATAAACAGAAAGGAAATGTGCTATTTCCATTAGCGATATCAATGTTTTCCATATGTATTCTAGGCATAAACTCAACATATCAGTTATTCATCTTGCCTGGTGGGCCACTAAAAATGTTCATCTGTATCCTGCAACTGTGCAGAAGTTCTTAAAACTGCTTTGCAGTATTTTACAAGGTTTGTAAGGTTTTTGTTATATCATAAAATGGATCATATAATTTGGTATTTAATTTTGTATAGCTCATGTAAAAGGGAACCAAATACATTATGTAAAATCCCTATGAAATAATATAAAAATAAATATAATGTGTATATATAGCTGTAAAAGTAAATCTAGGCATGCCTTCTGAAATAATCTTTCTGTAAATAATATTCAATTTGCGATTTGTACATCTGGAAAAGCATCTTAATGAAATCTTACATCTTTTTTTATAATTAGCATTTATTATGAAATATCAAAATAATTTGTATTATAAAACAAACATTTCAGCTCTAAAACAGTTCAACCTTGAGTTTGTGAGAGTGCTATGTCAGGAACAACAGGAAAGTCTTAGAAAAGTCCAAATGTACTCAAAGTTAATGTGAACTCTGCACATATGAATGTGATATTCTTTCTCTTCATTCAAAGTGAATGCAAACATGTCGACTCACCTCTGGATATTCCTTGAGCAGAAAGCAGAACGGCGTGCAAGCAGAAGCAACAGCTGAACAAGAGCGTCCACAGCATGGTCAGTGTCTGAGGCTCTGAATGTGTCTGTGTGCCTCTCGTCTCTGCCGCTTTTATACCGCGCCTCTGACGTCACGTGCAGTCTGGATCTTCACACATCACACAGCATTCCAAACTTCACGTGTACAGTGAGGAAAAGCCTCAAACAAAAAATGAGGTTAGGTGTTTGCCTTCGTTTGAAAAAAAACCCAATGCTTTTTCAGTTTCAGATATACACCATACCACAAATAAAAGGTCAAAAATGACAATTCCCTGTGAACAAATGTTCACTTTTTTAGTGCACTACAATAAAAATTGGTGTGCTCTTCATTGCATTAATAGCATAACGTCTGCCAATCAGATTAGTTCTTGAGACAGTCTTTTCCAGTTGGATGTGCAATATGCATCAGACGGTTGGCAAACTGACTGTGGGCGGCCCATAGGCGATTTGAGGCTGAAACAATTAAACAAGCTTCTTTCAATTTCTTTTCCCCCATCTCTGCACAATTTTGCCATTTCCAAACCAACTGCACTCACATCCTGCTTGCACTTCAATTTGCAGTAAGTCGACAACCATAAAATGACATTTGACCATTTGTCTTTTAAGTCGTAGAGTCGTAGCAAAGCTTCTTACATCAAAGTCTTGTTTGCGGGTAATTGCATTCACAGATGTAATTTGAATTCCAGTTTGAAGAACCCTGGGGTACATGTGGTGCACCTTGAGCTCTTGTACTTCACTACATTCTGCTGAACTCTCCCTCTCTTTCACTGTGAGCTCTTCTGGAAAAACAAACACAGAAGCTACAGCCTTGCGGTTGCTGTTTTCAGCAGTTTTTCAGATGACACGGGAAAGAGAACTAAACAACGTTTCTCAAAATGCTTCTTGATTTTTGAGTCATTCAGTTTACAGGAATGATGTGCACTTTTATCCTAAGTGGCTTACAAGTGATGGGGCACCGAACATGTTTCCCAAATGGCCATTTTCAGAGGATGGGATTTTCTGAAAATTAAATGAATTATTATATTCTGCCCAAAATACTGTAGCAGGAGGAACGCATCCTGACAGCTGTGAGTGTTCCTGTCACATACTGTCCTATCAGACACTGTTCCCCATACGAGTGCTTCGGTTCAATATGGGGAAACTGCTTGTAAAATGTGTTATGTTCATATAGGCCTATGTAAGGTTTACATATTCAGCAAACAAATGATTGTGACCAATTTACTTTGTAAAAACATATAAGTAAAATTATAAAGCAAAACACAACAGGCCTACAGCACAAACTGAAGACAAGGAGGCCTTGTTCTGTTTCCTTCGTTTAGTTCAGTTTCAGTTTTTTATATTTACCACCAGAGGGCAGTGCCTGAACACAATACACGCCACGAAGAATGCAAAGTGTTAACAAGTCTAGTGAGATCTGGGGCATTTCACAACTCCATCTGTTATACTGTAATGTATGTTCTTATATGATTACACCTTCTGACCAAATAACATATAACTAGGTTACTGTAACAAAAATTGCATCAGTTTCACAATGGGAAAGTGCCAGACAATGAATTGATAGGTGTGTGTATTTTGGTAAAAACAGACGTATAGACCATTTCGGATGACGTAATCAACGCTCGTTTGACGCTGGTCCAGAAGAATTTAAAATGTTAAACGAATATCTTTAGAAGTGAATTATACATGTACGATTTAAAATAACTATAAAAATAATAAAACCGGAAGTGCTTCTGGACCAGTGTTTACTGCAGATTACTGTTTCGCAAAAGAAAATGGTAGGCCTATATATGTTTCTTGCATATTATTCAGTTAACGTACAGTAGACCTATGTTATTCTACAATGGTTATGCTCTATGTTTGTTATGTGTTCTGTTTTCTGACGGCGTTGCACCAAACAGTATACAGTAACGTTATATAATAAAAATGGACGGTCATTGGATGCACGCGCGCGTTTGTTAATCGGTCTGGCTCGTGGCTAATAATATAACTTATATTTTATGTATATTAATATTAATTGATATTAATCTTTTATTGTATAATAATTGTATGTAAAAAATATATTAATTTATTAAATAAACAATTTGTTGAATGGGTCGTGTTTTTTGTCGCATAAGTTTAGCCAAGTAACGGTTCTTCTACTGGTAACCGAAATAATACTGGCTAGACATACTTTTAACTTGCTAGTTAATGTCATTTACTTGTTATTTCTTTAGCTTGTTATCAGAAATTATCAGCAGGGAGTTTCTTGCGGATGTGTACCGTAAGTTTGAGCCAAAAAAGCACTCATGCGCTGTAACGTTTAAGTTGTTGCTTTGAAATCGTCAATAGAATATTATTTTTCTGTTCCGTTACTATAATGTAGGAAATTCCTGGTTCTTTGTTGTAAATACCGGCTTAGTTTTAATGTAATGTTTTGTAAAGGTTTTTAATGTGATGCAATGCACGTTTGTTTTATAGACTTCCACTGATTTTACCCAAACCTCAAAGAAACGTGTATGGAATTAGATTGAAATAAAACCGTGCTAGTGTGAAGATATGCAAGTGCCACTAAACCTGTACACACACATGACATGACTGTTAATTATGACTTCTCTTTGAATCATTATGTACACCAGCAGGACTCCCTCAGCTCCAGCAGATGTCCTATCCGGTCTGTATCTTCAGCTACATTCCCCTACATGACCATCATTTTCCATCATCATGAGGGCCACAGTATCAGAAGAACCTACAGTATGTTTCACATTCACTAATATAGATCGTTTTATATGAAGTGTTATATATTAAACCGAAAACTCAAATAAAGGCTGATCGGATCAAAAAGTTAAAAAATAGCTGAAGCTCTCATCTTTGGTTTGTGGCGTGTGAGACTACTACAAACAGAGCACCACAGTGTGAACACTTTTGGGTGAATGTATTCGCACACTTACATGTGTTTCTACACAATGCGTCGGGATAGGAGAACGTATTTAAATATGTAAGATTTCTGAGATGTTCAAATCCACAAAAGAAGACAAGCCAGTCGTTGTTTTACCTTACGTTTGTGCTTCTTTATTTTTCTGGTCCCTCACATAATATTTATTGAATAAACACTGTATCTGCAGTAAAGTTGTAAACGCAGAGTGTTTGACAGGAACATGTTCGTAAAGGTTTACGCTCTGTGTTTTGAATGTGCTCAAGGTTCTAAAAGTGCTTTCATATCATGTATTGCTAAAGCAAATGGCGTTAAATTATCGGAGGAAATATAGACACCGACAGGTTAAAACGGTCTGTACAGGGGATTTCATTAGTGCTGATAATACACAGAGTTCACATACAGGATATATGTTAGATGATGAAATGCATATATTAAGGTTTTCGAGTGCCATCAACACTTGAAAAACGAAACGTTAAAACAAAACACCAGCGGACACCCCCCCTCCCTGAACCCCCACCCCGTCACAAAAAAATAGCCTTTATAAACAATCACATTTAGGACTTATTCACTGTGCTTTAATAAGGTATAGCTCTGTTCTGGATGAAAAGATCTTAAACACATTTAATATGAAGGTAGTTTTATATCGTCAGGCATGCATTACGCACTTAACTCTGTTATACCAGGTAACATCGCTGGCAAGCTAAGAATGTCCTTCGTCCCGAATTGTTTTCTAATTCGTAATTGGTTTTTGTGCTGTTATAGTATGAATTTGGAAGAGCAGATAGTGTCCCCTCTTGAGCTGTGCTTTTCCATCTTTGGATGAGAATTTCTTCGAATGCAGAACCAGTTCAAGACATTCATGTCTGCATTTCAACACCGTACCGTTAAAGACACAGCCTCACGTTAAAATGGCCACATTGATGATTTTGGTCTGTCTTGAATTCCGTACAAAGTCTGTAGAGGGAGCGTGCGTGTGTGGTAATCATGGGACGTCCTTCCTGCTTCACGTGTCAGCTCTTTAAGTCTTGTACATAGAGTCACTACAGGAGCCAAACATAATGGGGAGACGGTTGACGTTTGGATGCACACTAAAGGTTACCTGATTGAGACTGAGAGGAGGTGAGGGACTTATGTACATTTTTCAGGAGTCAGTTACACGTCGAGCGATGTCATGGTGCGTTCCTCCATCTCCTACATCACACTGCACTTGGCCTTCAGCTTATCCGCACGTCTCTGCTTGCTGGAGCGCATGTTCAGGCTCATGTCGCGCTTCTTGTCCAGGTTCAGCAGCTCCTGAAAGAGCTCCTTCACGTTGGTGTTGGTCTTGGCCGACGTCTCCATGAATGCGCATTTCCAGACGTTCGCCTGCGCTTCGCCCTCCTTGGTCTCCACCTCTCGCTGGGTCTCGTCGCTCTTGTTGCCCACTAGCATGATGGGGATGTTCTCCACGTTGCCTTTGATTGCCAGCACCTGCTGGTAGATGGGTTTGAGCTCCTCCAGCGACTGCCTGCTGGTGATGGAGTAGACCAGGATAAAGGCGTGGCCTTTGGAGATGGACAGACGCTGCATAGCAGGGAACTGGTGGCTGCCGGTAGTGTCGGTGATCTCCAGAGTGCATACGCTCTTGTCGCAGCTGATCACCTGCCGGTAGGTGTCCTCCACTGTCGGGATGTAGGTGTCCCTGAAAGTGCCTTTCACGAAGCGCAGAACCAGGGAGCTTTTGCCCACTCCCCCTGCTCCGAACACCACCACCCGGTAATCGTTACTCTGCTCTGGCATGCTGCTCGGGTGTATTGGGTATCTGTCGATTAACACTCAATGATTCCCTGAGATCTGAAAAACAGAAAAACACAAGATGCATCTGATAAATGTGCACATCGAGAGAGTGTCAAGTATGGATGTGTGTTGTGAGGTGGACACTCCAAATTGACGAGAGAAACCCTCATATTCACAATGAACAGTTTCTCCAGCACTGGTGCTTTTCAACGTCAACGTCAATCTCATCCGTATCTCAACATGTGTGCATGTGTGTGGTTAAATCACATTTAAAAAATGTCCAAACCCCGAAAGATGACAGGAGGGGTGTGTTTGTTCAAATCGGTTCAAACAAACATAAAGAGTATTTTTTTATTTCTGTGTGCTGAGGCTACTGGAACAAAACATGGGTGATAGTTCACCCAAAAACAAGAATTCTCTCATCATTTTCTCCCCCTCATGTCATGTCTTTCTTCTACAGAACACAAAAGAAGTTATTTTCAAGAATGTTGGTAACAGAAAACCGTTGGTCCCCATTGACTTTTATTGTATGGACAAAAAACAATGCAAGTCAATGAGGACCAATGGTTTTCGTTTACAACATTCATTTTTGGGGTGAACTGTTCCTTTAATAACAATTTGTTGATATACAGAATACCATATTGCACCACTGACAACAGGGATGTCTTGTATTATTCTTTGTGCACACATGGTTGATCTACATGATCAGCATATTCTTATTTGTGTGCTTGTATGCTATATACGTACATGGGAGTGTATATGTGACTGTGTGCATATGCCCGTGCGCCTTTGTGAATTGACTAGGACAGTCCTTTCTGCCATCACCATCAAGGTCATCTATTAATGACTCATTTATCTTGCTGTGAAGCAGCCGTTGGTCTTGGTCTCCTGTGGAAAGCAAGATCACACCGGATATTTCTGGCACCTCACAGAATTCTTGCAGCATTCGGACACGGAGGCCACTTCCTGACTCCCTCAACAGAGATTTATGACAAATTTTCAGATGATGAATGGTGTTGCATAGACCAGTGTGATTAAAAGAGAACCTGTCTGTGTTTAAGAGCTCCAAAATCTCCTGCAGCCCCAGAGGAAAATTCAGCTGTACTTCTGAAATACCAGTAATGAACAGACTTCCTACAGACTTTTCCTTTGGTTTGACAGCAGGGAGAAATACAGTCTGAGCTTACAGTGAGTTTTGACATTTATGGAAGTTTTCGTTTTTCTGTTCAAACCCAAAAGTCAAGCATTCACAAAACTGACTCATGCATTTCATATTCCACCATTTTACTCATATGAACAGATGCAAAGACCAGACATTTTATGTATATGTTTGGCAAATCCCGTCCACTGGGGTTAATGGATAGGAGCGTCAGATGATGTGCACCAGCCTGTCTGACAGCATTGGGATGGGGTTATGAATGATAAATGCCAGATCATGATAATAATTGCACAAGTGCTTCTGTTTGTACATTCTGTCCCTTGCAATACAACATTATTACCTTTAGTCATATTGCACACCAATATTTTGAGTTCAAAGTTCTTAAAAAATAGCTCTTAAAAATAAAGATGCTTAAAAGGTTCTTTACAGTCAGTGATGCCATAGAAGAACCATTTTTTGTTCCTTTGACTGAATGGTTCTTTAACCATCTCTTTCTTACCTTTTAAAACCAGAACCTTTTGTGAGACAAAAATGTTCTTCGGATGTAAAAGGTTCTTTATTGAAACATTTAGACAAAGTGTATGGCATGAATATTTACGACTGTACCAGATGGATTATTATTGTGAAGTTGCTACTGTATTTTTGACATTTCTTTGGCAACTAAAAACACCATACCCTTTATTTTCATTGTTACTATTAATGGATTTTGAGTCAAAAAAGGGACAAACTCAACCATTTGGTTAACCCAGAAAATGTTCATATTTGACCTAACAATGGGTTGATACAACCCAGCATTTTGGCCTGAAACTATATTTTTTAAACTTAATTTCTAACCGAACAGTAATAAATTATACAAAATCTAATCAATAAAGTATAGATTATTGCATAGCATCTTTTTTCTTTATTTTAAACATCGAATTTATTTATATAGCACTTTTGTACAGTGTTGCATTGTTTTTTAAGCAGAACACATACACATATAATATGTACAGTATGTATTCTATTTATAATATATATATATATATATATATATATACAGGATATATACAGAAAAGAATACATTTTGTTGATTGTCTCCCAGGTGTGTCTAGTCAGCCCTCATTAGTTTGTATATATATATATATATTTATATATACCCCTATGTTTCTCTGGTCTATTGTTGGTGTTTTGTCTTGTGTCTTTTGGATGAAACCTTTCAAACTGCATTTGGATCCTTTGTCTGTGCTTGCTCTATTATAACAACATGGTATCATTGCTAATTTTCCTGTCCTCCTAAAAATACTGTAAAAACGGGTATACTGTAAACTTTTAGTCATAGAAGACAGTTAGTCATAGAATATGATAGATACGCCTATACTAAAACAGACAAGCCTTTCAAGCTTACATCGAAATGGCTGTCAAACAGAAGAGAATATTGTATATAAATAGGAGTGCAATAGAAAATTTGCAGTAATACCATGAAATGTACCTTAGTTAACTAAATAACATTTAGGCTATGCCAGTCATTTTGACATGGCATCAAAGTTGTCTGTGCTGGTTGTAACAGCTTGCATGATGTCAGGCCTTTGAACACCTAAGCGTGTATCAAAGACTCTCCCTGTGGTACTCGGGGATCTCTGTTGTGCATCTTTTTTGGAACTCTGGGAGTTCTCCGGTTACTGTGGAAACAGACCTCGGGGGCATGTATATGGTGATGGAGACAGAGGTGCTGATGAAGGGGAGGCAGACTGAGCTAAAAAATATCTAATGTTGAATGGGGGGTTAGACATGTCATTTTTCTGTCAGTTCAGTTACCGTAGAAACCAAATGACAAACTGTGGCTTTAATTTACGTCACTGCAGCCTATTCATACACTGATGTGAAAAACTATTTATAGTGTTAAACTATTACTACTGGGTAACATGAAATCTCGACAGAGAAGAAAAACTGGAGATTGGTTCTGGGATTTTCTAACATACACCATTTGCTGTTATTTAATTTATTTTGATTTTTGCTAAATAAACATAAGACTTGTAAATGTAAATGTCCATCTCATGTGTCTAAAAATACCACAACCGAGCAGCTCCATTCTTACTCTACTGGATTCTGGATCCTCTCCAGCTCTGATGGAATTTAGATCCCTTTAAGATGCATCTTTTAATCAATAGCTTTTGCTTAATATGGCACAGCTGTAATTATAGACAACATTCAAAACAGGCATCCTGTTATTTTCTATCTGCCTGTTGGGTAATAAAGCACAGCATAGGCCATGCAACCTGAATTCTTCGAAGCTATGGACAGATTATAATGCTATATCTTTAAAATGATAATAGAATTTTATTTTATGTCACGTATGTCGCAATCATGTGACATGTAAATGGATCATCCCGTGTTAATTCCCTTCACATGATCGCATGAACGGAACGGTATTTTTGTGAAAGGGGGGTACTGATGTGTCCATAATCGTTGGTTTGGCGTCAAAAGAGCGTCGTTGCCACACACAGGCGACGAATAATAAAATGCAAGGCTTCTCAAAGTCATTACAATGCTCGGCATGCCACTGCCTTTCCTCCATTCGCTGTGCGCGGAAAGGATGCTATTGCGCTCCGTCACAAGAAATTGCGCAAAGACATTCTCGAGCGACTGAGCGCATCGATAAGCGAAATACACGTTTGTGTAAACGGCTGATGTAAAAACACAAATAGCTTGTAAAAAACGATTTCTTACCTGGTGACTTGTGTTGAAACGTCCCGAATCTTGTTACTTATAAATTGTTGGAAGCATTAGGAGATCAGATACACGACAAATGTCTTACATTCTATGGCGTGCCAGTCCCGTTTCATTTTCTCGTGTTATTTGCATGGCGTTTATCGAGCGATGTAGCTGAAAATGCTGTTATTGCTCTTCGGGCGGGCGGGCGCGCGCGTCCTCTGTGACGCACACAAGCGCAAGAGATGCTGCTCACCCCCGCGTCCTGTGTCCCGTTACACGACATTGGCAGCGATGAGAACAAAAACCCCACCTGCTCAATACCGTTAAACCACTTTCCATCAACGCCATGTTAATCATACAGTATTGTTCCATAACGGAAGGAGGTCATGCTCTATTAATAAACCATTTTGTGCGCAATTCTACTGGAGAATAATCTCTTCCGAACGCATTCGATTTATATTTTTAAAATGGTTATATACGACAATAGTAGTATAAATATGCCATAAAGATGCGCCTCTCCATATAAAATGTTATATGGATAGATTTCAGTAATGCTATAGTCTACTGCTGTTTCTACTGATAGGACCACTGAAATCACATGACATGTTTGTATCTGCTAATAATAATAAAATAGACTACAAACACTCATTTATTGTATTATTCATTTTAATCTTGTAACAACAGAAATCTGACACACCTTAAATGTAAGGTGTGTACATATTTGCGTCATCACAACCACTTTTGCTCTTTGCTGAACTATAGTCTCTGTCTCCCTCCAACGGCTTTCACACGAATCGACAAAATACTTTTATAAACTAAAGCGTTAATAAACCATTAAACAACAGTGGTGACACAGGCACTAGCTGTCACAGAAACGCAGTGACATGGGAATCCCAATAACTCACAAATCTTGTGGATTTGTCTTTTAAATATCATATAGGCCTACACTACACGCAGCGATGTCATAGAAGAACCGTGTTTGGTCCCCTAAACCACATATATAGTGTAAGGGCAGTGATCAATAATTTAATTACGTTTTTTTTTATAAACGTCAGCTCTGTCGCATTTAGGCTGTCTACTTATACATTCCATTGCAGCAGCATATTGCCCAACAGAACTTCTACACATTGACAATCTCATAGGATAGACATTTTTCCTGTAAAACTGGGTGTTCGTAAAAGACAAAGACTGAGAGAAAAGGAAACACTATGTCTGCATGTGTGTGGGAGAGGGAGAGAGCAAGCATTGCGTTGCGTGACATCAGAGCGCGCGCAGCATCACTGAACGCAGGGCATCGTCCTCGTAGAGAAAGACAGCAGCGACTCCACGCCCAGTAAATACCACCAACGCTGCACGAAAATGAGGTAAGATCCGATCATCTTATATCTATTAGCCTATATTGTAAATCATGCACGACCCATTATCACCCAACATGCGTGTGTGCTGATGTTTATGCGGGGAAATCTAACGGACAACTGGTACCGTGAGTCAGATGGTCCTGATGAGAATATTTATGAGGGAGACAGAGATGGCTGCTCGCGCTCGCGCTTTCCCACCAATCTTATCCGTTAACGAGGCCAAATAAGATTAACCTCTTCTGCCTGTGACAAATTACTGGTTTGGGGTTATTTTTCTCTGTTCCGTGTCGGTATTTAAAATATTATTGCCAACGGTCAACAATAAAACATCAAAAGCAACGTATATTTTGGAGGATAATGCGCTTTGATGTTAAGAAATTTGAAAGCCATTTCAGTTCATGGTATAAGATTCATGCTATTTTAAAGAAACAACGTTGAGGCATTTAAAGCCTTTGATGGTCAGATAAGCAAGCATAGATGCTCTTTTGCGAATTCGTTTCGGCCTCTGTGTTTATCAGGAGCACAAAGAAAATGTGATGATGCTTATTAGAGTTGCAGGTAATGTATGTCATTGGAAATGTCAGTGCGTCATTGTGACTAATATTTGGTTAAGACAGAACTTGGTTAATTCAGGCTCCTTATATGGAGTAAACCTAAAGGGGCTGTGAAGTTCAGTTCTTTTTTTGCGATATATTGGTTACTCGAACTTTCAACCAGCATTAATCCATGCGCAATCCTGTGGACATGGATGTAAAAAACTGAAAACACAAACTTATGTTAGCTTATGTAATGTTTTGTATGGTGTTATAGATTGTGACAGTTGTTACGCTTGTGCTAGTGGATAGTAAATTCTGACTGAATACCACAAGCAGGTGGTGCTCTCTCTCTCTCTCTCTCTCTCTCTCTCTCTCTCTCTCTCTCTCTCTCCCTCTCTCTAAAACCAATTATATAAGTGCTGAGGGGTGTGTAGAAAGATTTTAATAAATATTTTGTTGATACAGACCTAGAAAAAGAGTCACTTCAAGAGAAATATTACTTATCTAGATTTTTCATTAATTACGTAGCTTTTTAATTTGGACAAAAGACATTGTCCTTTGATTAAAACTGTGGGTTGAAAAAATCGTTTCCTTCTATTCTTTACATTTAATGAGAGAGAGTCTGTGTTGTACTCATGTGTAATATTAGCCTGTTTTTCCTAAGAATCAAAATATGCATGACATCCCATTTGAGCTTAATGAAGGTGAAGTCATGTTGTGGTCAGCGCAGATATAAAAAGTCCAGTGAGCGATTATATACATATGCTCAAAGACACCTGAGATCTCAGCTCAGGGGTTGAAACTTGTTGAAATGTGTAGTTTATAGTTTCAACGTTCTCTATATTGGAACCTCTGTTTTATAAAATAAATGTCATTGGCAGGCAATGACAGTATAAGGAAGGTTACTGCAGTGGTGCTGTGCTTTACATTTAGCAAACATTAGATGTCAGAGAAAGATGAAATGTTATGAGTTATTTTTATTAGTAGGCCTATGGTCATCTAAATAATTCAGTGACTTTATGAACAAATTTTGTCAGCTAGTCTTGTTTGGTGTATCTGCATGAAGACTGCAGTACTTACGAGGGTCATCTGTATGAGAACTTCTGCATACATAGACCCCAGAGAGTATTTGCTGCCCTTTACAATGAAATGTCACTGCTTGAACTGCTTGTCACTACTATGAACATGTTCCATTAAATTCACTATAATAACACATATGTTGGCTTAATATATTTTATAACCTAACAAAAACGTGTTTTTAATACAATGGCTTTCCTACATTGTGGCGCATAAAATTTCCAAATGAGTTTGAATGCCACTGTAAATATAAACTCTCCATTAGATCCTTAAAGGACCAGCTGTGGGATCATAAAATGATCTCAATCAAATCATTCTTACATTTTTAAGCAAGGCACACCATTTAATTCATTGCTTTAAAAAAGTCACACATCTGCTATTCCCCGCTTGTCTGGCGGTTGAATTCTCTGGCCACTATTTTATACAAACTGTTCACAGTATACAGTATTACTGTAAAGCTGTTGATGCCATCTCTTAACCAAACACATGACCTGCTGGCTCAGATCTGGAATTCTCAGGCCTGCTTTCCTTTGCAGGTGCTGTTTCCTTGGTAACCAGACAGTCTAGGATGTAATGTGAATGGTTGTTGGGAGATAGATGTGGTCTGGGAGGGGGGAGGAGGGTAAGCATCCTCCATCTTCTTTGTTCTCAATCCTGCTGCTTGTGGCCTACTTTAATACAGTGTATCGCAAGCGCTTCCTTCAGACAAGTCTGCTAGAAATAACCATTGATTTCTTTTAAAGAAATATATTGTTGCAAACCTCTAGCTCATTTTAGATTATCATATTATTAAATCTGTCTTAGGTGTTGTGACCCTTTGCAATTGGATTCTGGGATGCATTTGTATATGAGTTGATTGTACATGAATGCATTTATTAAAACTAATGTTTAATGAATATAATTGAAGAATATGGATTTGACTTTCTTTCTTCTGCAAAACACAAAATAATATTTTGGCCCCATTGTACAGACACAAAATCACATTTCTCAAAATATCTTATATTGTCATCATAAACAGGTTGTGACTGATGTGAGAGTGAACAAATTATTCAATTCAAGTCAAGTTTATTTTTTAAGCGCTTTTTACAGTGCATTGTTTTAAAGCAGCTTTACAGGAAAAAGAACACAAAAAAAGAGGAAAATGAAGTGTATAGAGTACACAGATAGAGAAATACAATACCGTATATGGTATTATTGAGAAAACATAAGACCGCCCTATAAAACTGTATACAGTGGCAAGCAAAAGTATGTGAACCTTTTGGAATTTCATGTCATAAAATGTGATCTGATCTTCATCTAAGTCAAGGGTATTGACAAACATAATGTGTCTAAAAATAATAACACAAAAAAAATCTGATCTTTCATGTCTTTATTGAACACACTCATTCAACATTCAAAATGGCAGCGGAAAAAAATAAGTGAACCCTTAGAATTAATAACTGGTTGACCCCCCCTAGGCAGCAATAACCTCAACCAGGCACGTCCTGTAGCTGTGGATCAGACCTGCACATTGTTGAGGAGGAATTTTAGCCCATTCTTCCTGGCAGAACTGCTTTAGCTCGGTCATATTCTTTGGACGTCTCATGTTTATGGCCCTCTTCAAGTCAATCCATAACATCTTTATTGGGTTGAGTTCTGGGCTCTGACTAGGCCACTCCAAAATGTGGATTTTGTTTTTCTGAAGTCATTCTAGACTTGCTCCGGTGTTTTGGGTCATTGTCCTGTTGCATCACCCACCTTCTACACAGTTTCAGCTGACGTACAGACATTCTCACATTATCCTGAAGAATTGTCTGATATACTTGGGAATTCATCTTCCCCTCAATGATTCTAAGCTGGCCAGGCCCTGATGCAACAAAGCAGCCCCAAATCATAATGTTTCCTCCACCATACTTTACAGTTGGGATGATGTTTTCATGATGATATGCCGTGCCCTTTCTACACCAGATGTAGTGCTGTGTGTTTTTTCCAAATAGTTCAATCTTAGTTTCATCAGTCCACAAAACATTTAGCCAATAACGCTGTGGAGTGTCAATGTGCTCATTTGCAAACTTCAGGCGTGCAGCAGTGTTCTTTTTAGTAAGCAGTGGCTTCCTTCGTGGCGTCCTGCCGTGGATACCCTGCTTGTTTAGTGTTTTACGTATTGTAGACTTATGAACAGAGATGTTAGCAAGTTCCAATGATGCCTTCACATCTTTGGCTGTCATTCGGGGTTGTTTCTTTCCCTCACTGATGAGTCTTTGTTGTGCTCTTGATGTCATTTTGACTGGGCGCCCACTTCTTGGTAGAGTAGCAACAGTCCCAAAGTGTCTCCATTTGTAGATTGTTTGCCTTACTGTAGACTGGTGAATTTCTAAAGTCTTTGAAATAACTTTGTAACCCTCTCCAGCTTTATGTAAATCAACAATTCTTGATCGTAGGTCCTCTGAAAGCTCTTTTTGGCAAAGCATGGCTCACATAAGCGTGTTCTTCTTGTGCAGCGCAAACTGCAAATATTTGAGGGGTTTTTATCAGTAGCTGTAGTCCACACCTCCAAACTTATTATCTTACCGAGACTCCAGGTGTGCTAAACCTGACTCTAATTAGCTTTTTTGAGGTCATTAACTCAAGGGTTCACATACTTTTTCCACAAACAAGTTTTTTTTTTTGGTTGTTCTCAATAAAGACATAAAAGATCAGAATTTTTTTATGTTATTATTTTTAGACACTTTATGTTTGTCAATGCCGTTGACTTAGATGAAGATCAGATCACATTTTATGACAAATTTATTCAGAAAACTATGAAATTCCAAAAGGTTCACATACTTTTCTTGCCACTGTATGTTTCTTTATTCAGATGAACACAGAGAGAAAGATATTTGGAAGAATGCTTGTAACCAAACAGTTCTTGGACCCCATTGACTATCATAGTAGGAAAAATTACTTAAAATTTTTTTTTCTGTTAAACTCAAAATGAGATATTTTGAAGAATGTAGGACAGCAAACTGTTTTGGGGTACTTTTGACTACCAGTGTTATTTGTTCTACTATGGTAGTCAATGGGGTCCAAGAACTGTTTGGTTACAAGCATTCATCCAAATATCTTTCTCTGTTTTCAACCAAACATATATATATATATATATTTTATACAAGTTTGGAACAACTAGAGAGTGAAAAATTCATAACAGAATTTAAATTTTTGGGTGAACTATCATTTTAATTATTGAACACCAACATTTTCCTTTATTAAGTATACAGTGTAAAAAGCTCTCTTCTTTATGACTAATGCCCACCAGTTTGTTCCAGTTGTTCTTTTTGACTTGATCTTTACTGTATTTTGAGATTGTATAACTTACATTATGAGTCAGAGCATGCTCAGGGGTCAAAGGTTGTCCAATGGTTGTGCATGTAATCCTGTTTTCAAACTATGATGAATGAATCATTTATTGAGTGTGTCTCGCTGTGATCAGTGGATTTTACTGCTGCATGAGTCACTAGAATCCATAACTAACACTGACTGCGGGGCGATTTTCAAAAATAAAATTGTTGCACTATATTCAGTGTTCATTAAAACATTAAAACGAAGCAGACAATACATGTAAATAAACTGTGGATCTATGGATGCTATTCATTCTGAGTCATTTGCCCTCTGCATGTATCCGTCCTCTATCTGACAATAAATGACACATTGGAAGTCTCAGTTTGCAGTCTGACCCAGGGGAGGTGTGCCGTACCGCTGTAAACCCGAGCGTTAGATCAAACAGTGACATACTGTAAATTGGGTATCACTTCATTTCCAGTCACAGCCTAAATTCAGATGCTGTGATTTTTAGCGCTTTCCCTCCCGAAGCAGAACAGGGATAGGGTGTTACCATGGTAACCGTCTAGAACCGCTGCAGCGCATTGGCAGCTCACTAACACACTCTCAGTTATTGTCCTCGAGGGACAGATCTTTGAACAGATTACCCAGCATTCACTGCAGCACATAAAACGCAGCACCAAAGAGGCACAAAACACGAAAAAGGAGGATTGCAGTTTTCTTTCCGGCATCATTAATGTAATGGTTATTGAAACACCACCAGGAGCCAATTAAAATTCAGAATCGTCTAATGTCTCTGCGTGGTGCCCAACTGGTCATGTATTCAGCCTATTAGATGTGGAATAAAACTAGCCAGATGAATTCGCTTGAATCCCTGCGGATGGGCACGCTTGCTTCATCATCAAACGTTTTCCTATCCTAAAGATCTAACCCCCCTCTATTTTTTAACTTACACATGAACACATATTATTGGGTTTCTATCATGGTGACCTACCCTTGACTTCTAATCCTTTTTTCAATTCATTCTTTATTATGCTTTTAATACGAAGATAATGCTATTTTCTTTCATTTAACTCTCACATATACTATTTTGCCTTCTTAGATTTTAAAAAGACATTTTTAGTATGTTTTAATCTGAGGTACATGTTAATTGGTAGATTCCATCCAGAATAATTTATGTTCTTCTACTGTGTAAACTGATGTGTCCTCATACACAAAGCATATGTGCACCTCCACAGGCCACCGCTCTGGCCTCTGTTTTCCCAAAAAATTGGTTTTCTGCATTGATCTGTAAGTCTGAATTTTAATGGATTGATTCTTGGGTCGTGCACGATCTTTACATAATCCAGCCTGTCCTCAGATGGACTTCAATGGAGCATAAAGGCGTGTGGTTCTCTAGAGGTCTGGTTGTGTGTGTTGGATGTGTTAATGTAGTTTAACACCGGCTGAGACTGGGATCTGTTCAGTCTGAAGAACACAGCAGGCTGTTTGTAAGTAAATCTTTATTTGACTAATAGAGGGCTGTTAGAAGAGAATTACAGAGACTTAATTTAGAAAATTATAGAGGATTGTCGTGATTGTTGTGAATGCCTTGGGATTTCCTATCTGTGCTGGCATCTCCATTGGGAAAATAATCCAACAAGAATGTTTATTTTATTAGATTACATCTTTTGGTCACAGATATAGTGTTATGTTTGTTCAGGTGTGTTAAATTAGGGTGTGGTTGTGTGGGTGTGCTTTGTAGGTTGTGTTGGCTTGTGTAAGGGTGTTTTGGACCATGTGAGATGTGTTAAAGGGATAGTTCACCCAAAAAGAAAAATTCTGACATCATTTATTTATCCTCATGATGTTCAAAGCCTTTATATGACTCTCTCAGTGGCACAAATGAGAAGATATTTTGAGAAATGTGTCAGTGGTTTTGGAAGTCATCTGGAAGAAAACATCTTCTTTTGTCAAAGAAAGTCATATATAGCGAATAAAGGGGTGTGCTATCCCTTTAAGATGTGTTGGGCTGCATAGTCTTTGCACCATTCACCTATATGGTATTATAAGCATCAGGCTGAGGTTTATTTCATGGTACAGGTGTCAAGTGAACAATTCTTTCAGCTTTACATCAACCAGCGAGATATTTTAGGCTAAAGCCTTAAACCTCCAGCTTTGTCGGAGGAGAGCAGTTCACAGAGACAAATGTATAGACATTAATTCTCCTCATGCTGTAGATAGATCAGATCTTAGCTGCTGGCATGAGGGATATGTACAAGTGTATCATTGGAGAGAGAAAGGCAGAGAGACAGTAAAGGTGGATGGAAGTGGGTGAGCGAGCGCTAGAGAGAGAGTGGGGGGATATAAAGGTTTGATGTGTTTCTGGTTTGGACTGTAATGTGGGGGATGGCCAAAGAGGAGCTGCTGGCACCAGTCACCGAGAGAATTAACAGCCGTGAATAATGCAAACCTGTCATATCAGATACACAGTGGCTCTGCTCATACAGACAGATGGCTTGAACCTGGTTTGTGAGACCTGGTCATTCACAAGCTTAAAGATTTGGTTTGTGTCACCCAGACATGGCTTTGCATTTATCAATCAAAAACAGTTCTTCATAAGGCTGTAGCATACATTATAATATGAGTAATGTTGGATGTAACCAGGGCTTCACATTAAATATGATTTAGGTAAGTGTCACTGGATCAACTGTGTATAACCATGTGTATACATTGATGAAAATTTAGATAAGTTGAATTTGACACATGATTTATTCACCTTGTGCCATTTGCTGCCAGGAGTATGTTCCTGAGATGTCATGAGTTCTCTCAACAATATCACCAATGGGCTTTTATATTCATACAGTAGATCTCAGATAGAGGGTCAGATGAAAAAAAGCCTGCAATAGCTGAAATCTTTTCTTTTTTTATTTGTAAAAAGGGAACAATATTGTAGAAGATCCAACTATCTTAAGGGGGTTTACATGTAATATACTTGTTAGCTGGTTCAAGCTGGTCTACATGACTAAGATGGTTATAGCTTAACAAATAAAGATCCATGTTATTCATTTCTGAAATCAATACAGTCATAAAAATTATGTAAAAATACTGTACATATACTGTGTGGATTTTTATTGTAATACAAGCAACATAGACAGCATATATAGCAAATACCATATTGTCATTTACTTCCATTAAATCACATTTATGGTAAAAGGTGCTATTTGTTTTTTGTGTGTAATAAATGACTTAAATGTACTAAAGAAGATCTACGAGAAGAATATGAATAGTTCATTTGCAAAAACAGAAGTTTTTATTGTACATTCCAATTAATGAACATCAAACTGTTGTTGGGTTGTTTTTATTAAGTAATAATAACTAAAAAAAATACAACCAAACACAATAAAAACATGATATTTACTTGTTTTTGCAAATAATCTCTTTATATCAATTTCGCAATCAAATGCATATTTTTTAATAAACATTAATAAAAGGGTCCCACCTGAACGCCACATACTGTATGTTGGTACATTTTTCTTAGATTTGCTGGTATTATTTATAATATTTGTAACCTATAGTTGTGTTTGTCTGGGGTGATCACCAAATAAACAGCTGGCATGTTTCCTAACCCAACATGACCTCTTTAAGCTGTTTTTCCAGCAGGGGTCTTTTGGGCACTCGTGGGGTGCTGTGATGTACTGTGATCTGTTGACTGTAAAGTGTTGTGCACACCTTTAAATATCATTCTTGCTGATGATGTGACAGTGGTTGAACTGAACTCTGAACCTTGCACTCTGCCCTTCTAAGGGATCTCATCGTGTGATGATGTCGTTCCCTACGGCTTCCTATGACCAGCTGGTGCGTCAGGTGGAGGATCTCCGTAAGGAGAACTCTCACCTGCGACGTGAGCTTCAGGACAACTCGCATCACCTGTCCAAGCTGGAGAATGAAACCTCAGACATGAAGGTAAGTGAGGCTAACATGACTGTATGATTATTGAACTGAAATAAAAAGTTTTGATTTTGCTAGATGCGTCTGTTTGTTTTGCTCTCATATATGATGTATATACTGCAAATACTGCCTTAGTCATGACCCACTTTTTACAAAATGTCTGGAGATTCTAATGGTAAATGTTCAGCATCCCTGATCTGAATGATGCCTGAGTGCATTTTAAATTTACTGTTGGTCATTCCAGCTCTTGTTATTGCTTTCAGTTGAACGGGAGGTTAATGGATTTTATCATTATTGACCCTGAGTCTTAAGTTGCAGATATTTGATGTCATATGAGCTTGATATTGCTTCAGTTTCTGAGTTCCTGTAAAGTGTGTTTATTTCCTATCATATTCTGCATTATAATAGGGAGAACTGAGAACACACTAAAGCGTATACAGTGTATGCAGACAGACTAGAGATGAAATGAAAATTCTTGGCCGAAGCCGAATAAATATAAAACACTTGGACGAAGGCCGAATACCGAATTGTTTCACTATTGCATAAACTGAATAGTCAAAATGTGCTTTTTTTTATATGTTGTCTTGCTTTTGAATATAATACAATTTAACCTAAAATATAAAATTGAGCAAAACAAGTAAATAAAGATAAAAATATTAAGTATACTGTAATGTACTCTGTTCACCTACAACAAAGTAGTTTATTAAAAAGTGTCATTCAACATAAGCCAAAAATCCTCAGCCTAACCATTGTGGGAAGGAGGGGTGCATAATCTGGCAGGGGTCCATTTCTCGACATTACACCGAGAAGATGCTTTTAGATGCTTGGATATTTACTCCCACACCGCAGGTCCCATGTCGTATCTTTGCTTCCACACACTGCCGACATGTTTGCTGCTTTAATAAAGCGTGCGCGTCTCTCTCTCCGTGCTGGTTGCTGCTTGATCGCATCAGACGGGTTAAATAATACTGCTCAGTAAAATCAACAATTATACAAATCCATTAATTACAAGGTAAAAACTCACATCATATTAGCAAGAATTACATTCTTAATGTACAAAAAAATCTGGTGAATATTGTAGATTCATGGCTGTTTTGTCAATTTAACTGGGACATAAATCCTGTGGGGAGTGAATCCTCTGAAGAGCTCATTAAGAATCGACTGCTTTATTTTTGCTTATTTGAGTTTGTCCTACATTGACATTTGAAAGGCATAGCATAATGCATGTTTAAACCATAAATAATAATGTTTAAAAAATATATAAACTAATATTTTTCACACTATACATTATTAACCTTTTAAATATAAACATCAGAAACTGATTCCAGAACAGCAATGATGCTTTTAGTGACCTATGGGTCATTTTCCCTATCCCATGATTTCACTGTGGCCGACATGTCCAGATGCTGTGTGTAATCCCCACTAAAGCCTAAAAGTCACTGACTGCATCAGAGCAGATGAAAGCATTATAAAGATGAGGTCATCTGGTTTTCATGTTTTACCTTCATATGAGAGAGAAGATGCTGCTCTCCTCTTCTCTTGGTTATTTTTTGCTAAAATGGACTCCACTGTCAAACGCTGACGGCCGCCTCTTTGTGTTTTTGTTTGCTGTAGGAGGTTCTGAGGCAGCTGCAGAGTAAACTGGAGCAGGAGGCAGGAACTCTCGCCTCATCGGGCAGAAGTGATGTGTTGGACCAGCTCAAAGGTACCCACTTCTTCACACAGTCATAACTATTCATTTAGCATTTATTCATATCTAAATTCCTTTAATGTTATCTATTGATGCATTTTTTAAATGAATTATTATTCTTGATTTATTAAATAAAGGCATACATGTATCATGTATCAAAAGTGTCTGCCAAATCCTTATTATTCCAATCTTTGATGTGGACCTGTTTGTTCCTGCAGAGCTGCATATGGACTTGACCAACTATTATGAGCTCAAGTACCAGCCACACAACCTGCATGCGTTTCCTGAGACGATGGCAAGTCAGGTAGGGGAAGGGGAGGAGAGACTCAGCATCGGCAGATCCCGAAGTCCCATCTGTCTGTCGTCCCGCCAATCCTCATCTGCATCTGGAGAGGGTACGGCCATGCACCCTTATCAGGGACCTGGAGAAGGTCGTGTCACTGCCCAGCATTTGGAGGAACTGTGTAAAGAGAGGTGAGATAAACACTAAAGTTTATTAGTTAAGTGTTATTGTTTCTTTAAAGAATCTATGACATGCCCTGATGAGCAGTTTTATCTTTATTTCCTATTATTTATTTCCATATTTTGAAGGGATTATCCATTTTTTAAGCAATAGCTAAAATAGCTTATTGCTGCCATGAACCAAACAATGCTAGTCAGAAGTATATGGTTTTAAGTGAATGAGAGTCTTCATTGTAAATGGAACTTTATTGGACAACAATTTTGATACACACAGGAGTGCATGATTAAACAAATATTTATAATTTTTTACGTAATATTTGATTTTTCCTAGAAGGTGGATGGTATTCAGGAAAGTGTTTTACAATTTTATAATTTGCAGATATATTTTTATATGCAAAATCACAAAATAAATGTCTTCTGTACAGTTGTCTCTTTATATTTTTTAAATGATCTATAATTTACTCCTAACTTGCTGTTGTACTGTATTTGGATGTCTCTACTGTATGCTTCAAAAAAGTCAATTTTTTGAAACCTTAATTGTGATCCAGGACAACAAAACCAGTCTTAAGGATAAATTTTTACAGCATCTGAAAACTGAATAAATAAGTTTTCTATTGAAATATGGTTTGTTAGGATAGGACAATATTTGGCCAAGATATAACTATTTAAATCTCTGTAATCTGAGTGTGCAAAAAAGCTAAACATTGAGAAAATCACATTTAAAGTTGTTAATCAGAGGCGCTTAGCAGGAAGCTGGTAAAAAGAAACTGGTTTGATTTAATGCTCTGTTGAATAGATGAACCTGAAAGCTGAAATTCTAAGCTTTACATAGATACCAAACTTGAGTGGGTAATTCCCAAAGAGCGGATAGCAGCGAGTGAAGTTTGTAGACGTGTTTACGGCCATTTTTGTTAGTGATTTTGCTGCATCCACTTACAAAAATAAAGTTTTGATATATACTGTAGGACATTTACAAAATGGGACATTATCTTTACTTAATATCCTAATAATTTCTAGCATTTTTGAGCCATACAATGTATTTTTGGCTATTTCTACAAAAGTTCTCATGCTACTTAAGTGATCCAGGGTCACAATTGAGTTTTACAAACTTGAGGTTTTAAGAGTGTCTATTTGTTGGTGTTGCAGGTCCATGTTGCTCAGTGAAATAGAGAAAGAAGAGAAAGAACGCCATTGGTATTACTCACAGCTCCAGAGTTTGTCTCAGAAACTGACTGAACTGCCCCGGCTTGATACGGTAAAGTCAAAGCATTTTCCACCCTATAATTCACAATTAACTGATGGAACTGATTACCAAAATTGAGGTCTCTTGGTTTGCGCTAATGGCCACATATTGTTCAAAATTTTCTTCAGTGATCTGCCATTGTACGGCTGTCAAAAATTGAAACTGTCTTTGCTTTCGTGCCCTCATCTTGATCTAAACCTGTGCACGGCTTTAAAAGAACATTTC
Organism: Oreonectes daqikongensis; assembly: GCA_026939265.1. Taxonomy (NCBI): domain Eukaryota; kingdom Metazoa; phylum Chordata; class Actinopteri; order Cypriniformes; family Nemacheilidae; genus Oreonectes; species Oreonectes daqikongensis. The sequence continues at coordinate 2,419,358 of JAOTQM010000085.1, read as the reverse complement.
ATTGAGTGAACTATTGAGTGCAACTTTACCACTACCATATGTTGCTCTAGACCTTTGTGTCTTGACTTATCTCAAGAGGTTCTGACTTTGCTTAAATTGCTAAAAGAATGATAATGCATGCAGTAAAAACACTCTGTCAACATTTTTCTGTTCATTATAGTTTTCCATGCAGGTGGATTTTATTCGTCAGCAGCTGGAGTTTGAAGCCCAGCAACTGCGCTCTGTTATGGAGGAACGTTTCGGCACCAGCGATGAAATGGTTCAGAGAACACAAGTAAGATTACAGATTTAGCATCACATTTTCATCCACAAATACCTAGCTGCAAATCCAGCTTAAGCTCATGTGTTTGTCACATACAGCACAACACATCACATGTAAACCAAACTGGAAATTCAGGTGTCTTTATAGAAAGGCTTACTGTGTCTTAATAATCACTATATATGTGAATCTGTACACAGATCCGTGTTGCTCGGTTGGAGCAGCTAGAAAAAGAGCTGCAGGTGGTCCAAAGTTCACGAGGTCCACAGGAGAAGAGTGTGATACCAGAGACTCAGGTGACACATATAGATACATATAGCTTTTTAAATTTGTTTTTAATAAATAAATTACTACAATAAAATAATAGCTTTTTTAATTCATATTGGTCATATGATTACAAGAGTTTTGTAAGATACCCTATTTCTTAATAAGGGTAGGCTATATGACACAATAATTTATAGATGCTGTAAAAAAAGGTTAGCAGTTGCCAGGAGCAGCAACAAAAACACAGAGAACATTGTTGACTGACCCATGAAGGATGTTACAATCAGTCTTCTAGGCTTTTCTTTGCACAGCTGTACCTCTCAGTCTCACCTGGCAGGCTGGCACTGTCTTATAGCACAGACTGGCACTGAATGTTGCTATGCAGAATGCAGGGAACATGCCCTCTGCTTGCTGTCTCCTATTGGCTGTTCAGTATCTGGGATGCTTGGCAAATGTGGGGCTGTAAAGCTCTATGGGACTAAAAGGAATTCCCACTGCAGAACAGTCATCTGTCTGCTCAGTCAGTAAACTCCTGAGACACATTGCCTATTGTTTAAAGAAGATAAGATGGGATGAATACTTGCTATTTGATTTGTAAGAAGTATGTTTATGGGACCTACTATACAGTACATACTATTTATATTAACTCATTCTATTTATGTAGTCTGCTTCTTTTCTTTTTTCTTATGTACCCCCACAGCTCAAGTGCCCATTTATTAACACCAAATTAAAAATGTTAAGGAGATTATTTCATCTCTTTTTTTTTTCTTTTTTTTTTTCTTTGATAGTTTTAACAACGTTACAGTAAATCTTTCCAAGCGCTCTATTGGATCACTGCTCTATAGATTAGCATGTGGATCACTGGTGCCAGGAGTTACCATAGTGACGGGCTTGAGCATGAAAGAATGAATCAAGTGCTTTGGCAATGATGCTGATTCACTCCTCACATGCAGATGGTGCACATGCTCTATTCAGATGTCCATCATGAAAAAAGGCAAATGATCTATGCACTCTTGCAATGTATTTAGATCTAACAATAATCACAGATCAGAACTGACACGCAAACCAAATTTTATTAGTAGCACGAATGATGAAATCATGTTTACTCTCTCCACAGAGCACTGAGTGCCTCTCAAAGGCTTCTGTTCCTGACATGGAAACTGGAAATGCTGGTACTTTGGAGGCCCCTGGAGAAGCAGGAAGCAAAGTAAGACCACCATCCTAATTTCCTTTAGATAAAATGAGTTTTCAGTTTCAAACATGGCAGTTATCTGTAAAAATCAACATTAAATCCAGGATAGCAAGGATGATTGCTTTGATGTTGAATTAATGTTATAATTGCTTATTATTATCAACATTTATTCAACATTAAATCAATAATCTTTGCTATCTGGGAATCTGTGCTATAAATGATGCATACGATTTCACATCACAATAAATGTACTGCTAAAATTATTTCAAGTTGTTTAATTATTTCAAATGCAAAATGATTACCTTTAAACCCTCTTTTTGTATCATTTTTGCCTTCAACTCTGCCCGTGCTATTCAGTATTCAAATAATTGTGGATTCAACTTGTAAACACAGTAATGACTGCATATTGCAAAGTATATAGATGATATACAGTAATAATATTGCGTTTGTGTTATAGGTGGAGATGGTGTTTTGGCTGTTGTCTATGCTGGCTTCGAGAGATCGAGAGGAGATGTCCCGCACACTGCTTGCGATGTCAAGCTCACAGGAGAGCTGCATCGCCATGCGCAAGTCTGGCTGCGTCCCACTGCTTGTGCAAATACTTCACGAGGGGGGCACCGGCGAGGCAGCTGGAACCGGGGGATACAGTCGAGATGCCCGTTCCAGAGCCAGCGCTGCCTTGCACAACATTGTGTACTCACAGCCAGATGAAGGTCAGGCTTGCCGTGAGATGAGGGTCCTGCACGTGCTGGAGCAGATCCGTTCACACTGCGAGAATGGATGGGACTGGATTGAGAATCATTTGGGAACCCCCTCACCTGGTGGTACCAAGACCACTGGTGAGTTCTGGCTTTTATTAAATAAACTACATTCAAATTTTATCCTACACATCAACATGAAATGTACAGTATGTGATCTTGATTTACTTTGATCATTTCACAGAAATCCCAGAGCCAGTGGATCCTCAAAATTGCCAGGCCTTGTGTGCAATAATGAAGTTATCTTTTGAGGAAGAATACCGTAGGGCAATGAATGAACTAGGTACGGGAATGAAATATAGTTGCTGTGTGCTGCAGTTAAAATAAACCTATTCACAGTAAAGTAAAACTCAACCGGTTGGATTGAAAATGCTTATTTGTGCATCTTTCAGGAGGCCTGCAAGCCATTGCAGAACTAATGCAGCTGGACCAAGAATTATATGGTATGCAGAATGAACCGATCAATACGGCCCTGCGGCGGTACGCTGGAATGGCACTAACTAATCTTACGTATGGTGACGTTGCTAATAAGGTACATTTCTAAACATAACAATTTTGACATATTATTAAATATAAACTTAAAGCATGACATTTTCAATCTCTTCATCTCAGGTTTCAAAGTATTACCACACTAGTAGCCAATAGCTATTGAGTTTTACCAGACATTAAACTATTACTAACTATTGCATTGGTATTTTTATTAATATTAGTGTTTGATTTTGTTTGTTAAGTTTGTTTTCGTTGTGGTTTATTGTATAGCACTGTATATTGTCAATCCTAAGGCTGTTTTTAAATTTGCTTTATAAATATAATGAACTTGAACTTATCCTCATGACAATAGATGTTTTTTTTTTTGCATATTTGCAATATGTGGCACAGCTGCATTTGCTACTTGCAAAGAATTTATTGTGAACATTGAATGTATTCAAATGTATAAATAATGCCTACATAACAGGCAAATGTATATATTAACAAATATTTTTTTCTTTTCAGGCTACTCTCTGCTCCAAGAAAAACTGCCTTCAAGCCATTGTTGCACAACTCGCATCTGACAATGAGGAGTTGCAGCAGGTAAAAAACAAATTTTCAAACAATTAAAATGCACTAAATCATTTCTTTATTATTTTGTAGAAAAAGGATTTACTGCTTGGCACCAAACATCTCTATGATTGGATTTTAGGTGGTATCAAGTATACTGAGAAACTTGTCTTGGCGTGCTGATATCAATAGCAAGAGAGCTCTACGGGATGTTGGCAGTGTGTCAGGACTTATGACCTGTGCACTGCAGGCTACAAAGGTACATATTATTATTTGTTTTAATGTAGTAGCTATTAAATCACTCAAATTAAATTTAGTATTTGTAATTCTGCATGTTCTTCCCTACAGGAATCCACCCTAAAGAGTGTCCTAAGTGCATTGTGGAATCTGTCTGCACACAGCACAGAGAATAAGGTGGCAATTTGCTCTGTTAATGGTGCTCTTGGCTTTTTGGTTAGCACTTTGACCTATCGATGTCAAACCAACTCACTGGCCATTATTGAGAGCGGTGGAGGCATCCTGCGTAACGTGTCCAGCCTTATTGCCACCCGAGATGATTACAGGTATCATTTTTTTTACATTAGATAATCAAAAGCAGAGTTATCTTTCATAGTACTATTCACATCATTATAATTTCTTCCTTGTATCTCAGGCAAATCCTCAGGGATCATAACTGCCTTCAGACTCTGCTGCAGCACTTGCGATCCCACAGTCTGACCATTGTAAGCAATGCATGTGGAACCCTCTGGAACCTATCTGCACGAAATCCAAAGGACCAGGAATTACTGTGGGACCTTGGAGCTGTGAGCATGCTGCGCAATCTCATCCACTCAAAGCACAAAATGATAGCCATGGGAAGTGCTGCAGCACTGCGGAACCTCCTCACAAATCGTCCTCTCAAATATAAGGATACTGCTGTTATATCCCCAGGATCCTGTATGCCATCTCTCTACATGAGAAAGCAGAAAGCATTGGAGGCCGAGTTAGATGCCAAGCACCTGGCAGAGACATTTGATTCAATAGAGAAGCAAAATTTTAAACATCAGAGTATAAACAAACCACTCCGGCACATTGAGAGTCTAGCAAAGGACTACGCGTCAGATTCTGGTTGTTTTGATGACGATGAGGCCCCTAATGTGTCAAGCAGCCTCGACACAGGGACCTTCTCCATGCTTTCAATGTTCTTAAACAATTCAAACTTCCTTCAGGCTCAGCCTCGAAAGCGAGAGGGAGAGCCTGAACAAGACATTGAGCCCCTTCAAACTGACAATAAAAGGTCACAATTACCCGATGATGAAGTGACGGTTGCTGCTGAAAAATTAGCCAAGAAGATCACCAACACAGTGGCGAAAATAGACAAGCTGGTAGAAGATATCACCATGCATACATCTTCAGAAGACAGTTTCAGTCTGAGTTCAGAAGATCATTTTCTCGATTGGAATTATGGGCCAGATGAGCTTCATGAGGCAAGAGCAATTTCTTGCTCCCCTTGCCATTTCTCTGATACCACTCCTTTCTCACCTAAGGAGCGTCTCAGTAGAGCACAGGCATTCTTGCGTCTCAAAACGGCCAACTCAAGTTTGTCCAATGACAGCCTCAATAGTGGTAGCATCAGTGATGGCTATTGTGGCAGTCAGGACCAGACTCATACACCTGCAAGGCCGACAGAACAACGGCGTCCAAATAAACTTGACCTGAAGGTGGCTCATGAGGAACCAATAAACAGTGGCATGCACATTTCGAGAATCAATTGTCAAAACGAGATTCCTGAGAGAGATTTTGAGACTGCTACGTTGCCTGAATTAGGTTCCACTGATACAGAAAAAAGCCAAGAACCTATAGCAACACCAGCAACTGTATCAACCAAGGTATCCTCTGATACCAGTATACCAACTGTCAAGCTTTCTCCCTCCTACCAACATGTTCCACTGATCCAGAGTGTCGCCAAGTTTGGTGTCGCAAAGACTTCAATTAATGTACAAGCAGCACAAGCAATGCGCAGGCAAGCTTGGGTTCCAACAGTGATGACCGGTGGAAGTATTAGCAAATTTTCCCCAATATGTTCTGCAAGAAGCCCCACAATAGGACAGTTGGAGACACCTCAGAAGTATTCTGTAGAGAACACTCCGATTTGCTTCTCACGCTGCAGTTCTTTGTCATCTTTGTCTTCTGGGGATGGAGCCCTTGATGGGCAGAGTCATTCTGACAATGAGCTAGAGAGTGACTCCTCTCTAGAAATCATAGAAGTGGAAGATGTGAATGATGAAAGAAAAGATGAAGAGGATGAGACACTTGATGACTTGAGTGACAGTCAGTTATTAGTTACTGATCAGAAAACATTCCCAACCAATAACAGCAGTTCTGATCCAGTGGAGATCACTTGTACCACTAAAAATGAAAAGAGGTTCTATAGAGGAGTATCTCCAATCATTCTTGAGGACAGGACACCATCCAGCTCTTCAGAAAACTTCATTCATGATACACCACTTGTAATGAGCCGATGTAGTTCTGTGAGCTCACTTGGCAGCTTTGAATCCCCCTCAATAGCCAGTTCTATTCAGAGTGATCCATGCAGTGAAATGATAAGTGGTACAGTTAGCCCCAGTGACCTACCAGACAGCCCTGGTCAAACAATGCCACCAAGTCGCAGCAAAACTCCATGTTGTGCAGAATCAGGCGGGCCAGAGACACAGACTCTTGGTGTAGGAAGCCAGTGGGAAAACAGCTTACGCAAGTTCATGGAAATCGCAGACTTTAAAGAAAGGTTTAACCTACCACCAGATTTGGACACAATGATCTATTTCACTGTGGAAAAACCAATAGAGAATTTCTCATGTGCCTCAAGTCTAAGTGCTTTGCCTCTGCATGAGCACTATGTCCAGAAAGACGTAGAGCTTAAGCTTACTCCTTTGCTAAACCAACAAGACAATGATCCAGAGGATTCTGGGAAGGAGGAGGATATGGATGACCAAGACCAATACAGTGAAGGCAACTCAGATGATGACATTGAAATCCTTAAAGAGTGCATAAATTCTGCCATGCCTTCCAGGTTTAAGAAGGTAAGACCTATGATGCCCACCTTGTCAAACCAAGTTCTCAACATGCAGGGTCGAAAATCTGTGCCACTACCGGTGTATATGGTGCTGCAGAATAAAAACAGCCAAATGTGTCCTGGACAAAAATTTGGAATGTACGCAAACGAAATCTATCATGATGATGACTCCTACACTGATTCTGCTGAAGGTACCCAAATCAATTTCTCAAGCACCACTTCTTTAAGTGATGAAACTTTACAGTGTCCAGTCAGAACTAAAGGAATAAAGGACTGGAGGTCAAGAAGCAAAGAGACACAGGAACTTGTTGATATAGAAACCAAAAGAATCGAAGAACTACGTATGTTCTCCCGTTTTCACAAACCAACTAAATTAGCATGCCAGCCTCACGTAGTGCCAAACCAAATGAACAAAACAATCAGACATATGGTTCCTACTCAAAGATTACTTACACAGAGTAAAGAGATGGCAGCAAAAATGACCCAGCAAAGAATTCAAAGTCAGTCTCCAGTTCGACAAATTCAAAGGCAAGGACAGAATCTTTCACAAAGCATGCCACAGTTAGATATTCCCCTAAGGAAACAAAACACAGACGAGTACCAAAATCAGAAAACCTGCTCTCTAAGTCATGCCCAGGACAACACTTTAGCCTTTCAGTCTAGGCATCACCCAGCATCTTCAGAAATGTCCATTTTCAACAATAAAATGGATAGACAGAATGGAATGATGAATAGAACTGGACGAAAACTACAGCGTGAATCAGGCAGGACTAATGTGATACGCAATGCAAATATACAAGATCAAGCCAACACTTACCAGTCCCGCCAAAAAGGTTTTCAGAGGATTAAGCAAAATCTTATTTTAGAAGACGCACCGCTGTGTTACTCTTTGAGTTCCTCTCTAAGCTCTTTGAGTGATGCAGACTTTGAGGAACATGATGAAAACGCACAGCATACATGGGTGAGGAATAGAAATAATATAACATGCAAACCTGGTCAGTATGCTCCGAAATCTCAGCAAAAGCAGTTTGAAGAGAACAGTTCACCAAGCTCAGTCAGCATGGACTCAGAGGATGATCTTTTGCTTAAATGCATAACATCTGCTATGCCTCAACATAAGAAAAGACAAGCTGCCAGAAAAAAGAAGGCTGAAAAAAAGCACAAACAGAAAACTGCTTCTCAGAAAGCAACAGAGCAAGGGTGCCCAGAGGACGACTTTGACAGTGATGATATGATATCAGACAAAGACTCTGACCTCAACAGTGTTGAATGGAGAGCAATACAAGAAGGAGCAAATACAATCATTACAAAATTACAAGCTTCGAAGTCCCAAGAACCGTCATCAGAGTCTGAGTCAGTTATGTCTTTTATCTCTGCTTCAAGCTTTACACCTAAAGAGAAGAAGGTTTTTAAAGATGATAAAAAGGCTAATAAGCCACTTGATTTTGCCCCTCGTAAACCAGTTCCAAACTTACCCGTGGTCTTCAGAGGTAGAACAGTGACATACACACCTAAGAAGGAAACAACCCTCTCTCAAAGACCAGCACCAACACCCAAAAAAGTGACACCGAAATCAGACGCCCCAAAAAATCCAAATCTAGCTCAACACAGATCAAGAAGCCTTCACCGACTGGGCCATCCACTTGACTCCACACAGTTGTCACTTCCCAAGAGAAGTTCAACACCTCCTGCCAGGATACCAAAGAGTTCATCATCTGGATCATCTCAGAGTTCAACTCCTTCCAGGCGTCCTCAGAAAAAAGGAACATGTCTAACGCAACCAATTAAACAACATCAGGAAAAAGTGGCATCTGCGCCATGCAGTCCACCAGAAAATAGGGAAAGCATTCCAAACTCCAATCAGGCCAGATCTCCTGTAGACAAGAAAACTCAGAAATCCCCTGTCAGAATACCATTCATGCAGAATCCAGCAAAGCAAACAAGAAGCATTTCACCTTTAGTAACCAACCAGCCGTCCGGCATCAGCAGACAAAATACCCAGATGTCAGGGAAAAGAATCCTGCCAGCACACCGAATGGATTTGGTTCGCATGACATCTAGTCATTCGAGCAGTGGTGACCGCAATAACTATCTCAGACAACTAACATTCATCAAGGAATCGTCAAAAGTCTCAAGACATGATGCTTCTTCATGCTCTGTTCCTACTTCGCAGCATGCCTCACCTCGAAGAGCAGGTCCAGGGACTCCAGCGGTCTTCTTATGCTCCTCTCGTTGTCAAGAGCTGAAGGAAGAAGTTCAGGGTCCAAGAAGAATGCTTGTGACTCAAGGACAAAGACCAATGCAGCAACAAGTGGTTTTCAGACAGGACACGGCTCTGTCAAGAGCCACCTCTATTGACAGGAATGTTACTGTGAAACGCCCAGCTAGACGAACAAGCTCAGAAAGTCCTTGCAGGGCCCAACAAAGGAATACACCTGGAACAAAACAAAGAGAGAAGAGGGATGATACTTTCAAGAGATACTCCTCCTCACCAAGTATAAATATCTTAAGTAGAGTCACCAGTCGCTCTTCTCTACGTTCCTCATCTTCTGACTCAAGTGGACGAGCTAAGAGCGAAAGGAACACAAGTCAGAAGCAGCAAAGAAGTGGATTGCGAAACACAGATAGAGCTGCATCACGAAGTACTGACAAAGTGACCTGGAGAAGGATTCGGGATGAGGATGTTCCCCAGATATTGAAGAACACTCTACCGTCCACTGCGTTGCCTCTGTTGCCTTCACCTGAGGGCACCAAACAGATGCCGCCACCACTACCAGGAAAACTTCCAACTATTACTCTGGCATCACGAAAAACAAGTGACGCAACTGTTCAAACCGAGGACTTTTCAGCCAACAAAACAAACTCAAGTACGTCCCCCACAATTGAAAATGGTCTCGGTATTACAGAGGCCCCAAACATGGCCATCCCCAGAAAAATTTGCACGGCCTTTGGGAATAACCTACAAGATGTGGATTCAGATGGATCCCTCAAGAACTACAGCACAGCATCAACATCTACCTTTCAGTCAGTGGAAAGTACCCATAGTGGTGGGGTTGGCCATTTCCGTCAGAGCTCTCCAAGTAAAGCAGTCAGGGTTACTCCCTTCAACTACATCCCGAGTCCCATGGTCTCCTGCTCTCTGCAGGCACCACCAACGCCTGTGAAGTCAAGTGAGAAACATGAAGCATAAAACCTGACATTTCCACATAAACTATGGTGGACTTTATTCCCATACCTCGAATATTTAATCAGTTCTGTGCTTGCCAATGTATTTAAAGTTTTACCTTTTGACTCATGGGAACACGGACCTAACACCACAAGGGAGGGTATACAGTTTTTGATATTTTTGTACAGCTGTATTAACCATTGCTTATGCCATTTGGACGATTCATCACACAGAAAGACTGTCATGATGTTAAAAAGGATGCCCCACATTCAAGACGATATGCAAACATTCTCTGAAAAACAATTACAACAGATGACCATGTGCCACATTTAAACCGGAAAAGACTGTTGTACTCTCACAAGAGAACCATGTATGCACACGCCTTTATGCCATACTGACAGGTTATAACAGCCTATTGCCTTCACTTATTGTTAATGCAGGTGAATATAGTTACAGTAGGTAAAATCTGCACAAAATCTCTATGTAATCGTTATGGTTATTTAGTAAAATTGTTGTAAATATTTACTGATTCAAAACTGTAGTGTAATGAAGGTAAAATATAATCCTGTCATTGCTATAAACAGCATGCTAAATACTCACCCACTGTAAACGCGTGTGATGAAGATGGCAGTATAAAGACAACCATGCATCTTTTACCACACTGTTGCATTTTTGAATATACGATCATTATAATTGTTGAGTCAGTGTTCAGCAAATATATGTAATACAATTAAGTGGTTGTACATATTTCTGCTTACCGAATGCTTTCATAATGTCATGATTGTGTAGAATCATCTTATGATTTAAGGAATTCAAAAGTGAGTAGTAGCTCCATGGATTCAGACAAAGACTCAGCAATTTTTGCTGTAGAATGTTCAAAATGGCTTCCATTCAACCAAAGCCCATTGCCAAACCCACCAGCTACACAAATACTGTAGGTTTAATTATGTCTTAACCCTAACCTGCACAAAAGTGTTTCTCTTCTTTGGTGGTGCATTGATTTAATTTAACCTGTAATATAGCATCTTAATCTAAATTTGTCTCTTTTAGAAAACATGCATTCTATCTTAACGTCACTGGTGCAGCGTTTATCTTTAGAAATCGTGAGAATGATAAAGAAAGCTATTTTAGATGTGATGTGCTTGACAATACCAACTGTTGTTCACTGAATAAAGACATCTAATAACTAACTTTAAGAAATTGGATTTGGCCAATTACAGAGGATCATGTAATGCTGTTATTTTACAGTGTTGGTAGGGGTAAAACAATATGATGCAATGACAATTTGTTCTTTTATCAAACAATTACAGTTCTGTATCTGGGGCATACATATTGATGTATTTGATAACCCCAGTGTTAATAAAAAGTTTAAAGGAATAGTTCACCCAAGAATGAAAATTCTCATAATTTACTCATTTCATCCCATGATTTCCAGTTTTCAGCTGAAAGCAAACGTTATATTAAAATGTTATTTTATCATATGGTAAAGCTTTAAAAAAGCACACACATTCATAAAAAAGTAATGCAGAAGACTCTAGCTAAATTCTAACATGGTAACTTTAAATCCCATTGGTTTTGGTGTCTCATGAGTAGTTGTCATACGATATTTTACCAAGAACCAATGAAATTGGAAATTATGACGTAAATTATGAGATAATCTTAATTTTTGAGTGAACTGTTTCTTTAAAGGATCTTTTCCAAGCCTGATTTGGGTTCAAAATGTTTCAAAGAACATGGTGTAAACTAACAGTAAAACAATGGCCAGGAGGACAGAGGAGTCTTTGAATAAACATTCTCACAAAGCCTGTGTCTGGTTTTATTTTACTGAGTGCACTGGTTGTAAGGATGTCAAATGTTTAGCTAATGTGACAGTCTGACAATGTACTAGTCTTAACTTTGATGCAGATGAAATAGAGGCTGTACAAGATAAAAGTACAGTCCATTAAATAGGTTTTACTGTAAACACAGATAAAAAATGCATTAAACTCAGCAGATATGTTGTGGAAAGTACACATGAATTAAAAAGTTGACACTTTACAAGCTATTGAGATATCAAATATGACATGACAGACATGAACATAACAAGTGTGTAAGATTAAGGAGGATGTATTGACAGAAATGCAATATAATATACATAACTATGTCTTCAGAGATCTATAAAGACCTTACATTTAAAACAGACAAACTGCTCTACAGAGCGTGTTTCAATAATGTGTTATCTCCTTTAGAAAATCTTTAGAAAGTCCTGTGTCAGCCACCGTAGTGTTTTGGAAGAGAGGGGTGGTGTGAGCCGTTGGTTGCAATTCGCAACCTCACCACTAGATGCTGATAAATTTTACTGACTGGTCCTTGTACTAAATATACAGTACAATGGTCCTTTTACACCAAGAGAAAGGTCAGTTTTTGCAGTCAACATTCAAGAAAAACATTTTCATTTTAGTTTGGTTTGTGCACATATTGTGTGATGTGTAAATATAATAATAACTCCATATCTATCTCTGGAACTACTATTTTGGAAATAAACACTCTCAAGGAAAAACAGTTTGGTGTGCAAGGTCCTAAATATTGGCTGAGTAGATACATATCAAACGGTTCCACAGCTTTGGAAAGATTCGTCCCACAAAAATGTGGAAGCAAATATGGCACTTAAATGTTAATTTCCATTTAATGCAAGTTAAGTCACGTTTAGTGCAAGTCAAAACCAATAAGTCATGAGTCAATAAATATATCTATCACTGCCAAAAAATCTCCAAAGATCAAAATGTCGATGCATGCACCAAGTGACTGTTCTGCTGAAATGAATCTCCATTTGTTGTTTGTCAGATGTTCCATGTCTATTTCCCAACCACTGCAGAAACACATCCTAGTCCACAAGTCACAGTCGTGAGCGCGCTCGGTGCAAGGAACGACGTCAGAGCGCGCTTCCTTTCACCTCCGTCACGCTGTGTTCCAAAGCCTCCCCGGTCGCGCGCAGCTCGTCCCTGCGTGTCGTGAGATCACTGCGCGCTTCGTGCAGTTTTTCGTGCAGTTCTATGTAGCGTCTACTCTGCAGGTATTTCTCTTCCACTTCATTGCTGATAGAGCTGTTCTTTAAATCTGAAACATGACATCTATGTCACTGCAGAGGTCACTTTAGTGTATATATTCAACATATATAGAAACAGTGCTCACATAGGACAAATAATACTACAAAACAAATAAGTTAATACTGATAATACTACTATATTCAGCTTCAGCTTTGATTTTCATTACAAATTATTATTACAGTCTTAAATACGTTATCTATACACAAAACTTTAAGCATGACACTATACTGTCAAGTTGCGCATCTGGATGCGCGAAGTGTAGCGGATGAAAAATAATGCTGGACATGTGTTTGACCGGCAGCTTTTGTGTTACAGCTGTTGTAACTCATTCCAGTTCTTGGCTTCATATTTCTGGTACCTTCAGCAGAGTCGTGTAAAATAGTAAATACTGGATCGTTGGGATAAGCTTGGTTCACATCCTCGATAAGCTGCTCCACTGTCGGGGGATCGGGTCTGCTCGGCAGGACCATCCGCTTCTTGCTTTTAGAACCAAAATTCATGTTGATTCAAGTTTTCAAGCTCCAGTCTCGCAGATAAGCGGTTTATAAAACACTAGTGTTCAATCTGATGAGAAACTCTATGCTGTAAAATAAACACTATATGTAAATGGTTTTACATTTATACCAAGCGTGTAGGAAACGTACTTGTGACCTGACACGTCAGAGGGTGACGTCATACGACTGTGTATGATGACAGTCGCCGCCTCCTGGCGTGGAGTAACACTGCGTTTTTAAAAGTTTTTTAACGCATTTTACAGAAACAATGTGTAGGCTAGTATATAAAATATATTCATTTAATTTGATTATATGAAATATCTAAATAAGTATCTCGGTTATGTTTAGAGCCACTTCATGTCTTTTAACTTTGCTGATATGTAAATAAGCTGATAAGACAAATGTATTAAAAGTTTGGCGACTTACATTTTTATTAGTATAATATTAAGAATATAAAACCAATAGCTCTGAAAGATGCAGTAAATACAACATTACCTATTAACACATTAAATGCTGTAAATAAAACACGTTTTCATGTTGAAATGTGATTTAAAATAAATGAGCTCTCTTCAAATGGCAATGACATTTATTATTATTATTATTCTCAAAAAATATATCAAATTAATAGGTAAAGGATATAAATGTCTAACTATAAATGATATGACACATGGTGAGTCTTTTACATGAAACAGTAATATAGAAGTGTTGATGCAGTACATCTGGGCCTAATACGTGCCTAAAACACACTGTGTTTGTATCATGTCCCATCTGAAGTCCTGCCTGAGGATGCTGCTTTCCCTGCTTGGCCTTTTAAGGGCTATCGACCGACTGTGTGTTCTCCCTAAATCTGTAAATTGAATGTTAAAACACTATAACAAACAGCTATATATATATTATAGTTATTATTATAGTCATTTAGTAATATTTATTAAACTAAAAGAATACCTGTTTAATATTAAGTAAACCCCCCACCATCACAACAGCAAACCAGTGGAAAAACTTACCTTTTAGTCAACACTAGGTTCGGACTATGGACATATAAAAACAGATAGCACAATGATTTATCATTGTGGAGCGAATAAATTGATGGGGAAAATGATCAATTACGTATAAAATAAATGCACTATTGGTATTAAGGTTTTGTGTATGAAGGTGTTATTGTGTGTGTATTGGTAATATGATGACCTACAGGAGTTGCACTGGGTAGTCCTTTGGGTTCAGACTGGGCTGGACCAATAGTTCTGTTTCTCACAAGAGTATGAAGAACTGCAATACAGATAACATATTATTCCCCATTTATAAAAGCATAATGTTACAGTTTCACCGTAAAGAATAGTAGAATATGTACTATTTAATATATACATGTTTGTTCATGATTGTTCTTGTGATGCATACCCTCTCTGGTTGCGTTCTCAGCAACTGTCATGGCTTTCCCACCCAGATTGTTGACCATCCCATCCACTGCGGCTTCATGCTTCAGAAAAAATGGCCGTACCACATGCCTATACAGAATCTGAGAGCCATTCCAAGATACTGGAGCCATGCACCACAGTAAGAACAGGCACTGAAGTCAAGTAAACAGAGAATGGGTCAAAGCAGAGAAAACTAGGGATAATCTGGTGTATTCACTAGTATTTGACATCACTAGTATTGTTCTACCTACCTTACATACGTAGTAGAAAGGAAACCAGTAAAGAAAGATGTCCGAGAAGAATTCACCTACACTGAAGAAGCCGTAGATGACCCAATATGTCAGCCATTGTGTATCATCCTCTTTATCTGGACTTTCTATGGCTTTGATTCTAAAGTATTTAAATACACAAAGTACATTTTATGATGAATTAATGATGAATTTAAAAGACATTAAAATTGATATGCAAAAAATAAACAATACTTATGACTCACGAATAATATGCTGGATAAACAAAACCAATCAGATTACAAAGCAGAGAGGCACCATATCCAAATAATAAATAAGCCCCAGTGACACCTACAGCACCTGTGGGGAGTAAAAATAAAAATTAATAACTGCAACTGTAGCATTGTCATAGAAATGACTAGGCATAGTCTTAAAATAGTCATTCTGTGTTTGAATGAGGTCTTATATCCTAATAAAATCTATTCAAATAACATAACACATTTTTACAATCTATACAAATAACAAATGTTTTAGAACATAATTATAAGTTTTTTGTTTCATATTTTTTTATTTCAGTATCAGGTTAAATGATTTCTGTCACAAGTGACAGCAAAGAAATTAATACAATCTGATGTGTGAATGTAAAAAACAAAACTGATGTATTTCCACACTCTTATTACATGTCTTAACCAACAACCATTGATTTTGCAGTAAAAATAATGATAAGTCACAGAACTGTATGTGTGTAGCAAGTAACTTTTATGCAGTTTATCACAATGTTATTTTAGAAATTTGAAAAATGTCTAATAAATATATAATTATATAAATTATTTAAAATAAAATAATACGAATAATATCTACTGTTTATGTATGTATATGTTTACAACAACTTCCTGAGTGTAACATGATTTGTTATGACGTCATATTAAGTTATGTTAAGACTATGACATATGTAAAATATACATAATCTGTCACAAAATGTCATTACTTGAATAAAAGCTAAATGATAACAGCATCTTATTGCTGGTGGTGCCTGTCCACCTGTTACTGCACCTGCAGGATAGTTTACTATCGTCTATAACTTCTCATCATTTAAAATGTAAAAGAAAGAGTAAATAGCACGACAGTATAGGGTTTTAAAATAACAGGGCTTACCAATCGCCAGGTAGCGTTTTTTGATCCCAGTTTTTTCTTCGATCTTATTGAGACAGTCGGTGACGAAATTCTTCTCGTTTAAAAAAGCCTCGACGCGTTCTTTTATCTTTTTAAAAAAGGTTAACATTGTGACTTAATGTCATGCAGTTTAACGCAAAAGTATAAATGTACACATTTATGGTAATATATGTCCTCATTCACGTGGCTGAGCAGACGGACACAATCCGCTTATTGTAAACCTGACGTGTCAACCTGACGCTCTGTGGGGGAAGGTTGAGGTTCCAGACTCCTACCTACTAGAAGACGACAACAGAAAAACACCAACCTAATTCCACATGACACATATATGCTATATAATAAATACCACGCAATTAAAAGTTATTTCACCTGTTTATTGTGTCTTCACAATTTTAAAATGGGTGTAACATTACGCCCACTTGACATTATACAAATATGCAAAATAATATGTAGCGATAACAAGTTTTACATCCAAATGTTTCCAAAACAGTGTGAAATGATGCGTGCTCTGTATTGTAATAAACAGTTTAAACCACTAGAGGTCACTGCTCGTCGTTCCCAAAATGCCGCTTGTGTGATTTCGCTGTATTGAGGCATGAGTGCTCAGTCAGTCAGGTATGTGAACAACTTCAGCATGCAAGCAGTTACACGTCTGTGATGAAACCAATGGGGATTACAAAACTACAGGAAGAACGTCTGCATTCACCTTTTCATGTCACAGAGATAAAATGAAAACCAGAAGAGAGAAAACATACAGAGCCATAAAGTACACGTTATTTGTGTGTTGCTACATCTTCTGGGTAAGAGCATGACTTCTGGTGCATGAATGTTCATTTATGGAGCTTACTGAAGTTTATGTACACATGTACACCTGGCAAACAGTTTATAGTAGCTACATTTTAATGTGATGCTGTGTTTTTGTCCCCTTCTAAACTCAGATTTTTCCAAGTTATGTAAGTGTTTGTTACAGATATTTATAACCGATACATGTTGTTGTGATCAGGTATTCAGTGCTGTTTTAATTGCTGTTGGAATCTACGCAAAAATTGCCAAAGAAACAGGTATTTATTATTATTAATTTTTTTTTTATTATGCTATTAGTTGTATTCATTTATCTTATGTATATGGTAGGTCCTACATAATAAAATCATGCTGATAAATTTTAATAATTTCCTCTGGTTGAATGATTTCTGTTTTGAGACCTTCTGGGTTCCACTGGAAGAACATCTATCATTTGTTTATTAAATAACATTATAGCAGAAAAGTTCAAGAATCTCTAACTAGTGTAAAGTAGTCTTGGTACGTGATTTTCAGAAAAAAGAGAACTAAATGCTACCTTATTTACTGTAGTCAGTGTTTTAAAATAAAGCAGTTGTCCACTTTTTGCCTTTTGTTTCAGGCTCAGAAAATTTTATATTAATATTGAGATACTGTTATATATTGGTTATCAGCTTCCATTGTTAAAGAATTAAAAGTTATCGTTATTGGCCAAATATCGGCATTTTCATATCGGTGCATACCTAATTTTCATACACTGACATATTCATCTTTCAATGTGCATGAGCTTAGATTTGTTGAGCACTGTTATTGAATTCTTAAAGGGACAGTTCACCCAAAAATAAAAATTCTGTCATCATTTACTCACCCTCAGGTTGTTCCAAATCTGTATAAAATTCTTTGATCTGCAGAACACAAAGGATGATATTTGTAAGAATGTCAGTAACCAAACAGATCTTATCTCCCATTTAGGTAAAATAAATACAGTCAATGGGGTTTGGTTACTGACACTTTTACAAATATCTTCCTTTGTGTTCATCTGAACAGTGACATTTCTATTGGTTCTGAACAATGTGAGGGTGATTAATGATGACCGAATTTTTATTTTTTGGTGGACTGTTCCTTTAATGAAAGTCTTTGTTATACAGTAACTGATGACATTCTTCTTCTTTTGACTGATGTTTTGCAGATGTGGTGGACACGCTGATCGCGGATCCAGCGCTGTTGCTGATCATTGTGGGCTCTCTCATGTTCACCATCACGCTTTTCGGGTGTTTTGGAGCACTGCGTAACATCTCAGTGCTGCTGAACACGGTGAGAGTTTTCACATTTCACAAGTTCTTAGTTTAGTCAAATTTCACAAATGCTTAATGATTTTTCCAGCAGTAGTTTTTTAAGTTGGTTTTAACAACTATTAGTATATTTTAGTAAATTTTCTAAACCATAATTATAATATTATACCATATTTTTTGCACTTGCTTTTGGCTAATAAAGTGAACACAATAAAACTACATATCAAACTAAAGAGATACTATAAAACAACATACTACATACATGTCTTCATACATGTTTATTTTTCATTCTCACATTTTACAAAAATGCATCTGTCCAGTTTGTAGGAATTTTATTGGTCATTCTTCTGCTTCAAATAACTGTTGCTGTGCTGTGCCTTATGTTCACTGACAAGGTAGTGTGAAGACTTCTTACAGACACACAAACACAATCTTTATGTTTGGATTAATGCCGAGGTTATTGCATCTACGTTATGTTTTGGACGGCTGAATTTGTTACTTGTTTGTAGCTTCAAGAAAGAACGGAACAGCTGATGATGAAGGCGATAGTGCGCTATCGGGATGATCAGGACTTGGAAAACGTTATTGATTTTGTACAGAAAAAGGTAAAAGAAACATATGGATTTATTGTTATATCCTGCCCTTGCTTGCTAAACATTGGATTTTGCTCAACTGATATAACAGACACCAAAATATTCATTTCTTTTCTGCAGTTCCAATGCTGTGGGGTGAATTCATATTCCGACTGGTCTAAAAATATATATTTCAACCTTTCTGACCATAACCCTAGTCTGGAGGCTGGCGGCGTGCCCTTCTCCTGCTGTAAATGGCTGAAGAATGAGGTGAGATTTTGTTAAATATTCCTTAGGAGCTTTTCGGTGTTAGTTCGAGTAAGACCATTGCTATTTAACCATTGCTGTTATATATGTAGACTGTGTTTAACTCCATGTGCGGCTATGGGACTCAGAAGATGAAGATTAATGCAGCTGTTCGAATCATCCACACCATCGGCTGTCTAGATAAGATCATATGGTGGGGAAAACAGAACCTTCTGCTGGTGGGAGGGATGACCCTTGTCCTTCTCTTCCTCGAGGTCAGGTCACCTTACTTCAGTTTTTCTTTCTAAACATTTCTTCATCCAATTTTTATTTAGTCTTGTATTTATTAATTCTATATTTCAACTCTCAAATAAGATGTATTCTAGAGTTAGTTATATTCACTCTTTAAAATAAAAATGCTTTAAAGGTTCTTTACAGTGATGCCATAGAAGAACCATTTTTGGTTCCACAAAGATCCATTCAGTCAGAGGTTCTTTAAAGAACGAGCTCTTTCTTACCTTTTTATAATCTCGAAACCCTTTTTTTTTTTCACTGCAAAGAACCTATTGTAGAACGAAAAGGAACCATTTAGACAAAAGAGGTTCTTCTATGGCATCATGAAGCACCTTTATTTATAAGAGCGTAACTAAATTGACTAATATAATGAAAAACTGGCCCAGACAAAATATGCAAACTATTCCACATTTATTATTTTGCAGATTCCATAAGCAACTGCTCTGAGGTTGATATGAAATTTGATTTCTTTCAGATATGTATGATGTCACTGGCTGCAGTACAGCTCCGTCAAATCAAAAGTGTTCAACAGAAAAGGCGGAAAACGAACAGAGGCCGAAACCTTTGCTGCAATAGCAGGTCTTGACTGATGTTTTGCTTTTATAAACCCATCTGTCCCTTTGCGCTTGCACTAAAATATAATGATTGTGCCACATTTGAAATAACAATAACAGCACATACAACATAACACATTTCCAACTTGATGTGAATATACTCTTTTATTATACTGTGAGTTACCAAACTAAAGCTGTGATTACAGAAGATATTAAAATAAATAAAACTACCAATATTTTTCAGTATCGGGAGAGGCTGTTGTGTATAGTATCTATTATGTTAATAAAATATATTACAACATGTTGTCTTTGTTTTACTTAAATAATATCAAGTCATGCAAACAATAGCATCTAAAGTAACAAACTCAATAATGAACTTAACTATATTCATGCAACTTTTGTTGTTAGCTACCAACAAAAAGTAGCAATTCGAACAGACACATTTATAATGCCATTAATAAAACTACAAAATACTAATATTTACATTACAATGTTTAAACAAAGTGACAAACAGCAGCAATTTCGTTTCAGCCACAAAAAGACAAAAATGTGATATAGGAACTTTTGCGTATAGGGAATCAAATGAATCAACAGAGAATCTACAGAAAGTCGGCAAACAATATCAATGCAACTGCTACAATTCTTTCAGCTGTCAGACGGCATGTCTATAATGTGACGTAAAAACAACATTGTGGTTTTTGGTCACACTACTATGTGTTTTAAAAAATAAATTGTTATTAGATATTTTACAAAACAGCTGAGCTACGAGATAATGTAAAGTTATTAACAGCTATCTTACACTGCTATACGGACAATATGTACAGAATCTGTTCCTCAGAGGACGACACACGTGTTAGATTGTTTGGATTTCATCATGCCTATGAAGGTGAACTGAGCAGGATTGTAGTCTTGGAGATCATTGATCACGGTGTGCGGAACGCTCTGGCTTTTCTCACGGGATGTGACGCGGTAATGCGCTCTGAAGTTTCGGAGGGGGTTGTATCCCGGTTTGAGTTTGTCTGGACAGCGAAAGCCTTCCTTGATAAAGGAGCCGTGCTGGGACATAGCTACAAATCCATCCTTGTGTGCCATCATCTTTATTACCGGAGAGTATACAAGCTGAATGTACAGCAAACACCCTGAAATGAAATGACCGAAATTATTTCTCAAGCAGATGACATGACATGTCAAAATGTTTTAATACAATTATATTTATATTTGTTACAGTAGAACCCATACAAAGCAATAAATACATGTTGTTACAGTAGAACCCATACAAAGCAATAAATACATGTTGTTCAATGAGACAATCTACTTTATTATAGGCTATTCCTATAATAAATAAAACTAAATGTAGGGATCTTGAAGCCTTTTGTAATGCTTTTGGGCAGAATAATTAAAGTTTTGTTTTCAGTTTTATTATTATGTTGAATTAGTTTTTATTTTTTACGTTAACTTAAGTTTAATTTTTTACAAATTTGTTATGTGCTTTGTTCATTTTATTATTTGTTTGGGATATTCATTATATTGCTATATAAGTTAAATATTTTTAGTTAATAATTTTGCCTTAAACTTCAAATTTGTATTTAGTAAACATATTTTTTTACTATTTTTCACTATTTTTAAGTAATATTTAGGTTACATTTTTTAGGTTAATAATATTTAGGTTTATAAAAGAAATGAACAGAAATGTTTGTATAGTTTAAGTCAACCATAATAACCTTGTTCTTGTGGGGCCTTACCCATCTGGTGTATATAATACATTCTCACCTGTACCAACATCCCAGACTTTGATGGTTTTGTCCAGAGATCCAGTGAAGACGTATTTGTCATTTATTGAGAAGACAGCACACAGAACCCCTTCAAAATAAAACCCCTTGGGGACAAAAAAAAGAACACATACCACATTATTGTCACACAATGTTGCTTATGTACTGTATTAAATCACTTATGAGTTTCCATCACAGTTAGCAAGACAGCTCAATAGATTTTAATACTTCAGCTTAAAGGGATTGTTCTCCCAAAAATCGTTTACTCACCATCATGAATTGTAAAACCTGTATGATTTACTTTCATCTGCAGAACACAAAAGAAGATACTTTGAAAGTATTTTGGTAACCAAACAACATTGATCCCCATTGATTTCCATTGTATGGACACAAAACCACTGAAACATTTCTCAAAATTTCTTCTTTTGTGTTTTACAGAAGAAAGAAAGTCATACAGATTTGGAATGACACGAACGTGTCATTAGATTTTAGGGTGAACTGTTTCTCTAAACACAATAACTCCAGCACCTGTCTCACCTTATACTCCATGGTGTGATCCAGCATGACAGGGTTCAGATTCCACAGCTTCTGCACACAGTCCTGAGAGCCGATCAGAGCATGCGCGTCCCAGTTGCTCATAGTGATGCAGGTGATGGCGGAACCATGATGATCCAGCTCGGCCGCCGCCACGCTCTTAAAATCATAGATGACCACTTCACCACCGAAGGTCCCGTAGAGCAGCCTGCAGTCAGACAGCAGAGCCATGGCAGAAATGGAGGAGTGCAGCAGGCACAGGGAGTATCTTTGAAACGGGCCGTCCACACACGGGAAACTATCCCTCGACGTGATCTCAAACAGACAGACCGCGTCCTCGTACGCCACTGCTATACGGTCCTCACGCGGGCTGATGGCCATGCTGCGTACTGTGGGTAGGTTTTCTGGAGGGGGCAGGCACAGAGTTTCAAGGGTAAAGTCTAGGGGGTAAATGAAGATGGTGCCGGTCCCTAGCCCGCAGAAGAGTAGACGTTTCTGCTGGGCAAATTCCATACAGCACACTTCTGAGGAGACGTCCATACTGCCTGACTGAAGACCTGTTATATATATCAACAGCTTTGACTGGAGAACCTCACATTTGAAACTCCCATTAAACTACATAGAATATAAAAGATTGTATTCATAATTTTAAATTAAACAATAACAATATCTCATTATTACATGTTTTACCTTCCGAACAGTTCCATGTGTACACCTCGGATTTGTTGCCCTCTTTAATATAGTAAACCGTATCGGCGTCTTTGGACAGGACCACTTGGGGGCAGTACGCCGGGATGCTGCTCTTGCTCCTGTACTTGGTGTTGTAATCCAGGTGCCATATTTTGACCGAGCTGGTTATGTGAGAGGTGGAGATAACCGTGCGCTGATGTACAGCCAATGAGGACGCAACAGAATCCATTCCACCAATCCAGTCCAGCAGGGCTCCAGTGGTCACACTCCAAACCTTTAAGAGTACAATGAAATGAACTCCCAGAAAAGATAAAAGTGAGATCAAAATTGTGTTTGTGAAGAAAGAGATTAAACAGACCCATATGATTCGATCTTGTGCGCTTGTAATAATTTCGCTACTGTCACTTGTGGAGACAGCACAGAGGATAGACGCGTCGTGCTGAAGATCCAGTACCTTTTGCATGGAGGTCAGCGTCACGAGGAACACGCATAATGTTCTGTCACATCCTACAATGAAGTACATATACACATCAGTGGCTAACTTTGCTCTTTGTTTAATGGCAGAAAATTAACCAAATCTGTATACATTTCTTTGTTTGGTTAAACACAGAGAAAGATATTTGGAAGAATGCTTGTAACCAAACAGTTCTTGGCTACCATTGACTACCATAGTAGGAAAAATGACAAGGGTTGTCAAAAGTACCCTAGAATTGTTTGCTTTCCTACATTCTTCAAAATATACAATTTTGTGTTCAACAGAACAAAGAAATGTATAAAGATATTTTTCCTACTATGGTAGTCAATGGGGTCCAAAAACTATTTGGTTACAAGCATTGTTCCAAATATCTTTCTCTGTATTCATCAGAACAAAGAACGAACTCAAAGGTGAATAAATTAAACAGAATTTTTACTTTGGGGTGAACTATCCCTTTTGGACAAGCAGTCAAAACAGTGGTGATCTACTCTCATTTTAAAATATTTTTACACCATTTTTTTTATTGTGTTCAATGTATTTATCAAGTTTTAGGTTCAACCCTGTTACCAAAGTTAACGCAAGAGAAGTGGCGTAAAGCAAAGATACCTGCAAACAGCAGATTTTCATTCTCAGATGCACTGAGGAACAAAGCCGGAGAGGGAAGATCAACTGTAGACTGGACACCCTGACTGCTCACCTGCACACACACAAACACCTTCAAATAAAGCAGAATTGACACATTTGCTTGGTTTTCACTAAAACAAGGTGCATACCAAATGCAGACGGTCCTCCCCAAAAGCAAGGAGGATTTTTGAGTGTGTGGTGAGCGCCAGGGAGCAGGTGACGCTGTGGTCCGAGCAGGGAAGGGTGGTCTGGGAGTTCAGAATGCCGGTGGATATGTCGTAAAAGCACAGCGCCCCCTCGCTGCACATGCATGCTACTGAATCAACAACAACACCAAGAACAGAACACACCTCTGAAGGGACCTCATACAGGAGCTCTGCAGTGTCCAAATGCCAAGCTTTTACCTGTGAAAGGATGGACGAGAGGAATTATCTAACACTGACTAACAACATCTATCCTTGTATCAGTTATTATTATTAAAATATTTTATGGTAAATGTTTTCTTTAATCATAGCAAAAATGTGTTCATACTTGGCCACTTGGGTTGGTTAAGATAATCTTCTTTTCCTCAATCATGTGGATGTGTGTAGGGGTGTGTGTTTGGACGGAAACCGCATCAGGGATGCAGAAAAGCTGTTGTCCACTTGTCAGGCACCATTTCTTCAGTGTACCATCGAGACCAGTAGACAGACAGCTACTGGTTTTATCAGTCAGCTTCAAGGACAGCACCCCCGCTACACAGAGAGAAAAAAACATTCATCACCAAACCAAAACCAAAACAATTACATGATCATAATATTTTCCAGTTTTCAGTATAGGCCTACCACACATGGAATTTTGGATCCTATTTTGCAAAGTGGGGGACAAATTAATAACATTTTAAAAATGTGTTTATAGTTGTTGTGACTCATGTTAAATAGTAAATCATCATTTCTATCATTATATATTACACTCTAAATTTACTTCCAAGAACAAACCTGTATGCCCAGAAAGAGTGTGAAGAATATGTAGATATCTCAGGCTCCAGACGATGATCCGTCCATCCTCTGAACCTGCTATCAGGAGCTCCCTTTTTGAGCACACGACAACAGTCCTCACTCCTTCAGAAATTAACGCAAAGGAAAATACGCACAGGCGTGAAGCCACAAGCTTAATGTGTTTTTAACAGTAAAATACAAAAGCAAGATTGAGATGTTTATACACCTTTGGTAAACCCGGTGAGGGTGGTCTTCAGCGGGCCCCCAGGGGCCTGAAAGAAGCTGCATTTGGGCACGAGCACTGGGTCGGTACAGGAATCAAACCAGTCCATGCACTGGGAACACAGCTGACCAATCATAGACGGGTAGAGATCAGTGAGAGCCTGCAGTCTGGTGAAGATCTCTGTGACCAACAGTGAGGGATCTTAAAGAAACAATGAGAGAAAAGGTTAAACCAGGAGAGATTTGAAATGTTTTCTAAACACTGACAAGAAGAATAAAAAGTATGAGTAATTAAACCAGAAAACATTATTATTCACTAATAATATCCTCTTTTTTAGAATTTTTTATAATAATAATAATAACAATAATAAATTAACTAAATAAATTATAGATTCATAATACAATAATAATAATTATTATTATTATTATAAAAAATGGAAAAAAAAAAGATTACCAAATTCAAATATAAAAAACACTAATGAAAAACAATAAGACTAATAAATGTATACAGTTATTGTTTTGTTATAATTAAAGTTATATTAAATTATAAGAAATATACATTTTTTTATCTTGTTAATTTGTAGTTGACTAGTAATAACCTTTTAATCACAAAAACTGATTGTATTTATAGTAAATCTATATTTCTTAATATGTGTGTGTATATATATATATATTTGTTATTATCTAGTTTGTAGAATAAGTCAATACCTACCCACAAGACTGTCACAAAAATCTAACGTGGGCTTTAGCAGCACAAAAGTCTCTTTCAGCATGTGTATCTCTGGACAGTCTGTCCGCTGGCTGCAGAGAGAGAGATCCTGAATAACACAGGCCACACCACACATCAGAGTCTTACAGCACAACCAGTCCAGACTCCCTGTGAGAATAAATACACACTCATGTGTTTGTTTTCATGTATTTAAACAAAACATTGAATTTTGGTGTCAAAAAGTCACCTAGCACTGACTGGCGTAGCTCCTCCCATTTTCCAGCATAAGCGAGGTGATAGGGCAGTTCATAGAGCTTCCGCAAATTGGCAGCTTCTCTGGTGAACCACAAGGGCTGAGGCGGTACCTTAAAATAGATGTTTTTTACTGTGTGTGCCTTTTTGCAGAAAAAGTCTGAAATGATATGATTGATGCTAAAATAAATTGTATTTTTGGGTGAACTATCATTTTACAGCACATTTATTTCAGATTCCATGGGCTTAATAAATACCTTTCTGTCAGCATTGAGCAGTGTGCCCAGTGAGGGCAGAAGAATCGGTCTGAGCTGCCCCGCACTCCACCGCCCTGAGAAATAATCGGCGAGGATGCCATGCAAATCATTTTTCATTTCATGATTCAGGTACCTGTCCCTTACCAGCTCTGAGAACTGCCTGGAAAGAGTAGTTTAGAACAGGACATGTGAGTTCCAAGAAAATGTATTTAGCTGAGTTTGGTTATAGTTGAGAAAGCTAGGTATCAAACATCAATCGTGTACCTGTGGCGAAACCTGAGGAGAATAACTCCACTTTCCCATCTCTCCATCAGATGATCTCTCAGGTCATGGAAGAGACGGGACCAATGAAGCCGTGGGAAGCGTAGGAGCGTGTGACTGGGAGGAAGCCAGTACTTATATATCTCGGCCAGAACATCATTATCTAAAGACAGAACATCTTGCAGCTCTGCTTCTGATAGTCCATGTCTGTTGACATAGAAAATATACACAAATAAAATCTAATTTAGCAAGATTTAATAAGAGGGATGCTAGAGTTTGGTTATCACACTGTACTGGTATTGACAATAACCATGATATTAATAACTGTGATTATTGATACTGTGTTAATACTACAAATATTAAAATATTGCAAATAATTCAACACCATTATGTGGTTAACACTTCCACTGTATGTGGTGATATTGTACTTTACACTGCATTTTACATTTTAAGAATCTTAAGAGCCAAAATGGTTACAAACTTAAACTCTGCCTGTGAAATTTAAGCTAAAATTTTTTTTCAATTTTTGTAAAAAAAATAGTTAAAAGTTTAGTAAAATATTTAGCAACTAAGTTATATGCTTTTGTCATTTTAATATTTATTTGTTAACTTTTTATGTTGCTATATAATAAAAAAAATATGACTTTTTTATCAATTGTTTTGTTTTCCAATCACTTTTAGGCCAATATTTTATTTCAAACATTTTCAAAGTTTTAATTTGATTAACTAAAATAACCTTGCTGCAAATGTGCAAGTTTGGTGTAAAATAACATGAAAAACATGTAATTTTACAAAACAATATCTGGTGCCCTGGAATATTACCATATTTTACAGGAATAAACAAATTACTTTAACAAATAAAAGAATACACTATTACAAGGCATTGCATCTTTCACAAAATGTTAAGCTGGCATTGAGTTTGTCGCTGCAAAGATGGCACTACACTCAAAATGACAAATCACCTACGTAATATGTGTTATTCAAAGGTTAGATTCTTCTTTCTCAACATAATATAATATGACTTACCTTGATAACAAGATGAAACTCAACGCATGACTGACCACCTTCTTACCGTGATTCTCCTCAAGCGACTGCACAAACTGTGTCATCACTTCCTGTGCAGTTATGCCCAGATGAACACTAGACATGGAGGTGTACGAGTGCCAGTGTTGGGCAGCGTCCAGCATGAGTTTCAGATGTAATGGACTTCCGCTCTGCTGGAAGCTGTGCAGGATGGTATCTAACTGTTCTGAGGTCAGCTGACGTCCTGACGCTTTCATATAAGCATCAATTACATCTTTTCCCTCATCGGCTGTGAGAGGTTCAACTCTGAAGATGTTTATTTCTTCTGAAACCAAAGTTTCGCATTTCTCAACACAGTCATCTGAAACAGAGAGGACTACATGCACGTTGGGTGGGATCTCTTTTGGTATCCAATCTAGTTTATGGGCCTTGCTTGTCTCCAACAGCCTCTCCACCGAATCTAGAATAATCAGGAGCGTGTCACCTTGTTTGGACACGTGGTTCAACATGGAATGAAAGAACTTGACAAGCTCCTCGTGTGTGTTGGCAACATGCGGGTACGGGAGTTGCAACCCCAAAGCTCCACACACCTGAAGGCAAACACCTCGGAGAACGGAATCAACATCTGAGCTGAGCGGAGACGTGCCCAGCAACCTCAGCACCACCACCGCTCGCTGGTCCAGGACACCTCGCATATCCTGCGCCAGTTTACAAAGCAAAGCTGTTTTACCCACTCCTGAAGGTCCATGAATCAGCAGCGGCTCATGTCTTCCATTACTGGACTCCCACAAGGTGATGCTGATCTTTCCAATAACACCATCCCTGCCTCTAAACACGGAGCACATCTCCATCCTCAGCACAGAGTGATGGAAGATCTCCTGTTTCAGCCAGCTCCATCTCTGATCTCCTGAAGTTTGCCGAGCGTGCCTGCCGATCAGTTCCTTCATTTGAGATATTACCTGCTCACACAGGTTTCTCAGGTATTCCTTGTGTTCCTTACGGCTCGGATCCATG
Source organism: Oreonectes daqikongensis (assembly GCA_026939265.1). Taxonomy (NCBI): domain Eukaryota; kingdom Metazoa; phylum Chordata; class Actinopteri; order Cypriniformes; family Nemacheilidae; genus Oreonectes; species Oreonectes daqikongensis. Next base: position 2,390,695 of record JAOTQM010000085.1, on the reverse strand, counting down.
GCTCCTTTGCTGAGCTCCATGCAGAGAGGTTGAAGGCGACCCGTGTTGGAAATGCGTAGCTTCAGGTCGGCCAGGAGCTCCCGGGCTTCTGTGTCCAGCAGGCCGTCGGCTGTGACATCCAACAGGAACTTTGCAAAGTTTCTCTTGCATTCTCTTTTACTGAGTCGAGGCAGTTCGCGGATAAAAAGCACAGCCGAAGCATCCTGTTGAGCCTTGAGGAAGCCATGATCCATCTCATACTCCAGGACTATGAAACATAAGTAATGAGCATACCAAATAAGTGAAGGTACATATTACAAAATTTCATTTCACAAATTTGAATAAATAAGTATTAATAATAATAATTGTTATAATCATTATTGTTATTCTTATTGTTAAATTATTATTATAATTGGTATTATTATTATCAAAATGAATTCAAATAAAATATCAATAATAACCAGAGCGACTGACCAATCACATTCTTGTTTATTTGTTTATTTTTTAATGTTTCTCAGAAAAATATTTAATAGCAGATGAAACATCTTAACACTAAAAAACTTTACATTTTAGTGGTTTAAAAGGCCTGTAGGATTAATAATAATAATATTAACAGTAATAGTAATAAAAATACTTTTAATAATAATAATACTATTTAATAAATTTAACATTGTTTTTAGATGTATAGTATGTGTCATAATATCTCACCAGACTTGAGAAACTTCTGCTTGGATTCTATAGTGACGTTCCCATCTTTCTCAGCTTGAAGAGCAGCTGTGCGGAGAGCCTGCAACAGCCGTGACTCGGTCACATTCCAGGATATGACATCATTATCTCGCAGCTTTGCATTCTCGGACTCCTTATCATTGTAGTGAGGAAAATGAGCTGTGATTGGCTGCAGGATATATGTGGGTGGGATTGAGTTGCTGTCTTTGGTGAACCATTGGTTAAGGAGCTTTAAACTCTCTGGATCTTTGGAAAGTTTTGAAACCAGAACCTCAAACTCATTCTCTGGTATCTGGCGAGGAACGGGACGATGGCCATACTGATTACCAAGAAGAGCCTTGACAAATGAAACAGAGATACAGTGTTATATAAATGCTTGGAGAATAAACACAAGCCTGCTGTGTTAAGCGTAAAATGATTATTAAGTTGCATACAATAAACGTCGGCCCATTGGATATCCTCTGGCAGAACTCGATTTCTTTAATGCAGAGCTCAGCTGTCATGTGATCAGAAGTGATGATGTCACGCACTCCCCATCTGAAATCCACAATCTGTGAGAGATCGGAAATTTTTCAAAATTACAAAATAAACTGAACAGAACAGAATTTGCTTTTATCAAAAATTTAAAAATTATTTATTATTAGCCAATGGTTTCATTTCACCATTAAACTTAACTAAAAATTTTCAGCACAAACCTCAAAGATGAGATCCAGGCTTTGACAGTGAGCCTGCAACTCAGAATAGGCCTTCTCCCAGAATGCATTTCTCTCATTTTTCATGTCTGTCATAAAAGTTCATTATAGTAGATTTAAAAGTTCTTACAACTGAATTGTATCAAATGTAAAGACTCAATTTTTCTAAATAAAAGCAACTTTAGGACTTTTATCACTTTTTTATTTAGGAATAATGACTGTACACTGTAAAAATATCCATGTGTCACAGCTGGTAATGTTTTACTTTTATAGTTATACGTTTTTCAAATACTAAACATACTAAAACAGGTATTAATATTCTTTTGCAATTTTTTATACATTAGAAAGTTTCATCAGCCTTCAAATTGGACTCTTAACACTTTTTTTAATTTGTCAAAAAAATGCAATAACCACAGCAACTGACCAATCACAATCTAAAAAGTAGTATTTTTGTTTATAGAAAGTTTACAATCTCAAAGCAATTTCAATAGCAGATTAACACTTAAATTCATATTTACAGAAATGTTCATGACGTTTTTTTAATTTGAATTATTTTAAGATTTTCCATTATTGTGTGAACCATGTTTAAAGAAAACAAGTGGTTAAAGACTACAGAAACAGTGCAAGTCTTACCTGAGTGTGTGTAGCTGATGAACACCCGCACGGTTCTGGAAACAGGCCGTAGAGCATCGGCGTTCTGCCCCCGTAAAGCCTCCAGTCCAAGAGCTTCAGTCATCTCTTCCACTGCCATCCTGACCAACACACCTTAACTATTCCTGATCCTCTATGCTCCTGTCCACATAACCTCTAATGCTCCGAACCACAGAACATTATGTTAAATTTTAGGAATCACACAAAATATTTGGAAAGCTAAATATTTAGCTTTCACCTAAAAAATCATCACAATATCCTACTATAAGGGATGAAAGGCAGTTCTCTTGTGATGTACCCAACCTCATTTGTTTGTTCTCTTTTGTAACCATCATTTTATCCACAGAGATCAGTAACGTCGAGAGAGAGCCGGTGTTTACAAGCCCCTGCCTGAGGTAGAGATCAGACCCCAGAGATCTGCCAGCAGCTGCTCCATGTTTAATTAACCTGAAGTGTAGGTGTGAACAAACTGTTGCTTTTCATTTCAGATTATATCAATTAAAACACTAAATCATTAATCCAACTATAATATAAACCCGATCAACATGAATTGTGTGAAAGCGCATTGCTGCTGAACTCAACCCCAGAGGTGCAGGTGATTTTGCTTGTGAATGTGTTGTTAGTGTGTTGTTTGTTTCATGCACATCTAATGTACTCGGTCCTGAGAGAGAATAACTCGAGTCTAAAGTCACCAAGGAATCGGCTGACAGGTTTATACCTTCAGCCGTCATCAAAACTGCATTCGCCCAAGGCAAGATTGTGCAACTAATATGCAACAAGTTATTAAGACAATTAAAAACCCTATTTTCAATAGGTAGCAACCTGTCAAGAACATGCCCAAGTCATATTTCACACAAAAAGCACAGGAGCAATAAATTATATTTAGGTTATATTAGGCCTAAAGATGTTTTGAAGCACATTTTCTCATAGAACTTATATTACGACAATGTGAAAAAACTGGTACTGCATTTAAAGGAACAGTTCACCCAAAAATTAAAAATTCACTCTCTTGTTCCAAACCTATGGGGGGTTATTTGCCCCCATTGACAACCATAGTAGGAAAAAATGACAATGGTACCCCAGAACATTTTACTGTCCTAATATCTCATTTTGTGTTCAACAACAAAAAATATAAAGTAATGTTTCCTACTATGGTAGTCAATTGGGTTCAATAACTGTTTGGTTATAAGCATTCTTCCGAATATCTCTCTCTGTGTTCATCACAAAAAATAAATGTATACAGATTTGAAACAACTAGAGTGTGACTAAATTGCTGTCTGGGAATTTTTTTTCTTTCATTTGAGTTTTTTGTGTGAATCATCCAATAAAACTGATATTTTCCTGGTGACATGTTGAATATCATACAGATGGTACCATGATGTCATGACTGCATTAGGGCAACTCCTCCCAAATCCCTCTAGGGATTTTATTACACTCTGAAAACATTTCCCCAAAAAACAAACAAGGAGTCAAGACATCATTTTGTTTTTGTTCCATGTTTTAAGACAGCTTTCAATACAATTTTGTCAAAAACTGTTTGAAACATCAGAAGTGGGTTTTGATATGTGAATGAGGAGTTTTTAAGGATTTATCAGTCTTTCTGAGGCTTCAACGGCTTATACAGTATTCAAGCTGTCAGCATGCACAGGGAGTGCCAGGCTCCACATCCACCGTGAGTCCTTTGCTCAGGAGGAACGCATCCTGCTTGGGTTCTCTTCCCAAGAACTTCTTTAGCATGTTGCCAGCATCCTCTGAGCCTCCGGGCTTCAGGATGCACTTCCTGTAGTCCAAACCCACCTGTTTACAAATACAAGAATTTTACCAACAAATCACATATAAAAGCATCAAACAAAAATAATTTTATATATATAAATAATTTATATCTAATAATATTTTAAAATATCAGCACTTAATTTTCAAAACACTCAATATCTGCACCTTCACATGTGCCATATGAGCAAATCACTTTATGTTTAACTAACCCTTGGGTTCATGATGCCTTCCTGTTTGAACCGGGCGAAGAACATGTCCATAGAAAACACTTCACTCCACAAGTAACCATAATACTGAGCATCATATCCTCCTGCCAGGTGTCCGAAGGTGGCAGGCATGTTTGTCCCTGTACAAACCAGAAATCAAAAGTTTAAGAAGGTATAGATGATAAGGTGTGAGATCCTCTCTTTCACTGTATCCAGTTAGGACTGAACGATAGCAGTAATATATTCAAGATCAAACTGATTTTGTACTTCTTTTTATTTGACCTTCAAGTTTCTTCAAGGGTTTGTCAGACTATTTTTCTGATTCATTTAAGTGAAGCGAATATTAAAATAGTTTGCATGAATCAGTTCAGACTCTGGTTAAATTAATTGTATTTTCAACGTTTTAATTCTTGCATTAAGCACATTGAATCTACATGATACCAATCGCTGTTTGGTTAAAAATATGGTTTTCATTGAAATTATTTTTTTACCTTGTGAAGCAGGAATTCCCAGGATGTCCAAGCAGAGTTTGGCATATTCCTCAGCAGGGTCAAGCCCAGTCTTAGTGTGCAAAGCCTGGTCCACCTTGGCCAGAACAATCTGCCTCAAATTAAACAGCCCTGATGAACAGAAAGGAGAAAACATTTTTTTTTTATACTGGATCAATAGTTTCCTCACAGCCATGTCAAATGCCATCTACAACCATATTTTCCTTGATTTGGATATGTAAAATTAGACTTTATTTTACCCAATGGTATATTTACAGTGATGTGGTTAAAAAAAAGAAAAAGAAAGCTCTTTCAGAGGCAAAGCCAATAATAATATTTTGCTAAAAGACCACATAAAAAAATATTTAGAATAACATGCACCTCATGACAAGTGTGAGGTTCTGTGAGAAATCATTATGGATACCTGTATTAGCAAGTCTAGACTTGATGAGTTTGTCCAGAAGCTCATCTGGGATGGGATTTCCTGTTTTGTAATGTTTGGACATGCGCTGCAGCGGCTCCTTCTCCCAAACCCAGTTCTCCAACATCTGAGATGGAGCCTCCACAAAATCGCGCTCCACGTGAGTCCCGCTGAACATCGCAAAGTCGGCCTGAAAGAAAAACACAGGAACATCCCCATGTAATATTCACAAACTGGCCAAAACAGAAAATTCAGCATTCGGTTTTCATGTTTCTGCACAAGATATTGAACATTGAGCTTAATGCAGACCTGAGCGCAAAGCTGATGCATCACATGTCCGAACTCGTGGAAATATGTTTCCACCTCATCGTGCTGCAGCAAGGATGGCGCGTCTGCGGTGGGTTTGCTGAAATTAGCCACCATGGCTGCCACAGACATCTGACGGGCCCCGTCCATCAGCAAACACCCGGGCTGCAGGCCAAAACATGCTGCATGGCCATACTTGCCCTCTCTGCAGAATAAAGAAATTAGCAATTCATTTAGCTTGACTTCACTAGGGTTCAAATGTTTAAGGGTCCCAAATCTAGAAGAACATAAATGAATTGCAAACATTAGAAATAAGACGCACAGCTCTCACCTGGGGAACAGATCCAGATAAAACTGCCCCACAAACTGTCCAGAGGTGCGATCCTTAACGCAGTACAGCGTGACATCATCATGCCAGACAGGGGCACCTTCCACCTGCTGAAAAGTGAGGTTGAGCAGCTCCTGATAGATGTCCAGCAGACCCTGAGTCACCACCTCCATAGGGAAGTACTCCTTCAGCTGGTTCTGATCCACGGCATACTGGGTCTCCTCCACCTGGGTCATGTAGTAGCGCGTGTCCCAGGCGTGAAGTTCTCCAGTGAACGGCAGGTTTCTCTTTTGACACTCCTGCTCCTTCAGCTTCAGGATCACGGCTCTTTCCTCCTCGCCCAGGGCCTTCAGTTTACGGGCCAGATCCTCTATAGTGGGCAGAGGAGATATTCAAATATGTGTAACTTTCATTTACGGAGGTTGAATTTAGTGCTGAAAAATCCTGGGTTCATTTACAGGTGATGTTGTCATTACCGAGGAAGGCAGCAACCTTCTTGGACGATTTGGCCATGTTCATCTCAAGAACAAAGTCGGCGTGCGTGCTGAAGCCCAGCAGGCTGCTCTTCTGCCAGCGCAACTCGACCAGCTCCTTCAGTATAGCAGAGTTCTCCTGCCGGACAAAGCATTACAACCAGAGGTCAAGAGAACTGAGATACATTTTACATGCAAACATTGTGACAGACAAGAGATCAATTCTGAAATATCTGACCTCTTTACAGCGCGAGTTAAAGGCCTCTTCTAATTTCTTCCGTGTCTCTGGGATGAAGCATTTCTTCATGGTCGGGAAATAATGAGGGTACTTGAGAGTGAGCTTCAGCTTTCCAGACTCATCCTTCTCCAGAGAGTTAAGGAAATCCTCAGGGAGCCCCCCTATAACAAAAGCATTCACACCCGTCACGTCTCATTCATCAAAACCAAAGAAAAAACAATCTGCCTACAAAAGAAAGAAATAAAGTGCTACCCACCGAGTTCCTCGCGAGAAAAAGTCAAGCTGGTTGTATCTTCGTTCAAGTGCTTGTTGAAATCGATACACAGATTGCTCAGCTTCTTCTTGATCTTTTTGATCTCCTGTTACAGGAAAGATGAAACTCAGTTCTGGGCAGAAGATGCGCTTCTATTACACAAGCAAACTAAACATTTGAACATCTGACCTCCTGTTTCTCTTTGGGAAGGTGGAGGCCGTTTCTCTTGCCCAGCTTTATGAGTCTGTCCATGTAACGCTTGGCCTCGGGTGTCAAACTATCATCCGACAGCTTCTCCTGTAAACAATGACAGGAACCAAAAATGAAATTAAGTCTGTTACACAATATTGTCCAAAAAACACATTTACAGTATTTACAGTATTACACAATTATTAAAAAAGGAGATGCAATTTCATTAAATATAAATTTTTTGAGATGTGCTACTCTGATGCTGCCTTTCGGCAACATGACACACATAACATACATCAGCAATAATTAAATATTGATCTATTATAAATATCTCATATTCGCAGGTAAAAAAAGACCCAAAGACTGGTCTGTGACTTAATCTGTTAACAAATGTCACAGCTCAGTTCAGGCCCTGCGAGAAAAGCTAACGTTTATTCCTGCCTCACCTCCAGAGCCACGATCCTCTGATAAACATCCTCCCTCATGCTCATCTCCACATCAAACTCTGACAGCTTCTTATCAGCTTCAGTGCTGGCCGTGCGGACATCTTTGCAAGAAGACACGTGCTGGGGGAAGTCCAACATGTTCCGCTGGACTGTAAAAAAATGGCGCAATAAATTCAGGCCATTTAGGCCACTTAAACAGATATGAAACTGTACACCACCAGATACTGCATTGTGCTTGTCTTTAATAGACGATTTGATCAAATGCACGCACCTGGCCCGAATTATATAATATATATATTATATAATTTATTTAACTTATATTACTACTAATTTATATTTTATTGTACAATAATTGTATTAAATAAACAATTTGTTTAATTTTATTGTATATTAATTTGATCAAATAAACAATTTGTTGAATGGGTCGTGTCATTTAATGGATATAAGTTTAGCCATGTAACTGTTCTTCTACTGGTAACCCAAAATAATACTGACTAGACATACCTGTAACTTGCAGGCTAATTTTATTTACTTGTTTTTGCTTGTTATCAGAAATAATCTGCAAGGACTCTATTCTTTGCAGATGTGTCACAAAAACACGCATGTGCAGTAACATTTGTTTATAGTGTTGCTTTGAAACCATCTATAATAATAATTATACTACCTATTGAATAAAGAAATGAAACATAGAAGTTTTTGTGTTTAAGTTCTGTTTTGCAGAAATATTTCTGTGAGATCAACACCTGAACAATAGTAAAGCACAGTGGAGTTCACAGGCTGGTCAGCGTGTCATTATGTAAAAAGTGCTGAATGGTTTGTATCACTGCATACAACTTTCCTGCATACTCTTGACTTTTTTTGTTTTGCAGTACTTACAAAAGGGGCAGGAAAGCAAGGTAAGATACACTTTAAAATGGTCAGCCTGGACTAGACTGTTAAGTCTCAGATTTTCTAAACTGAAATTAGAACATAACACCATACCCATCAACCTGTCATGTAGATTATAGTTACAGTACAGAGCTACTGTCATTTTAAAACAAGCATTTGTACCTGTGTAGTCCACTTCCACATCAGCGAGGGCCTTCAGAGTGTTCTCATAGCTGACACTGGTTAAGTCCAGGACCCCCACAATGTCGTACACCTTTTTGGTTTTAGTAATAAGCTCATCAGTAAGCTGGTGGATCTGGTCAGGAGTTAAATCCCATCGCAAGCGGTTGTCAGCACAGACCCGATCCCCAGAGCCGAATACAACTTCACCTGAAAATTCAACTTTGCTTAGACACAGCATAATTCATCACACTATTATAAGCCTAATACATTATCTCCATTAACTAATCACTGCCCACTTATTATAGAGACAAAACTATGATTGGTCATTATTTCAAAAGTATAAAAGTCTGAAAAGTGGTTTTGTGTCCATACAATGGGAGCCAATGTTGTTTGGTTATCAAACTATTTTCTTTTGTGTTCTGCAAAGAAAGTCATACATGTTTGGGATGACATGACGGTCATATATGTATGCTGACCTAATCTCTATCTCAAGGGCTAACCAGCCAACCCTGGCTGCTATACTTAATACCAGCATGACACGTTGTAACTGAATGTAAAGCGTATACCGACACCAATGTAACAGCTGAAACCCATATGATACATTAAGCGGTATGAAACACGTCCTGGGTCCAGTGTAATGAATGAGTTGGTGTTTGTATTAGTGCCGTGGGTTCAGTCTCGGTACCAGAGAGCGGAGGGTGGAGACGAGCGGCACCAGCTGACCCAAAACAACACAGATGACACACAGAATATTAGCGCACTGCGCTAACGAGCTACAAGACATAATGCCTGCATTCTGTACACATTATTTAATAACCAAACAACTGCGGCGACTCTATCATTGTATGGCGATATTAAGCATGCTAACTAAGTTATGTGTATCTTACCTGTAGGCGCCATTAGTTCAGTCAGTACGAACACAACGTGTTTCAGAAACGCATCAAAAGAAGCTCACAGCCGCTTCACGGTTCCTGGTCCGGTCACGTGACCCTCAGAGGAGACTCTGATTGGCTGGGTACTTCTGCTATCCACTAATATTGGCACCCTTGGTACATAAGCAAAGAAGGCTGTATAAATAAATGGAAAGTCTTTGGCCACTCAAAATAAAATACTCTGTTTGCTGTGCATTAAGACAATATAGACACACATTCTTTTCAGGCAGATTTGCAACATCTCCAGTCCATTAAAAAGTCTTAATTATTGCTCTGATGTTGGAAATATTAATTTTTATTGTTTCAACCATTTCCTTTTAAATCTTTTGCTGCACATCAGAACTATATTCTTTAGTTTTACTCATTGTGATGAACGATTAAGGGGGTTTGGGCTTTTTGTTACTTAATATTATTCTCCTGTGCAACAAAAAGTGATGACTGGACAACATCATGTTTCTAGTCACCCTGGTGTGCTCAGAAAATCTAAATATTAATGGGAATATACTTTGTAGATATTTTACTCATAAGAATTTCTAGGGGTGCCAATAATTACGGTCAGGGTGTATTAGAGAAAAACTTGTTTTTCACAATGTGATATTCCCCCCACTTTAAATTGTTTTACTTGAATGAAATGTTGGAATTGTAGATGCTTTCAAAAAAAAGATCAAAACAAGAAACAACGCAATTTATCTTTACATCCTTCTTTGCTCATATTTACTAAGGGTGCCAATATTAGTGGAGGGAACTGTATGTTGGTGTGGTGCATAGTGTGTTGTTTTACAGTTGTTTCACATACTGTTAAACATGTAGCAATATTTTTTTTATTCACAAAACAAGAGGTAATGAAACATTAAAAGAAATGTGTATGGATGTAGTTTATATACAGATGTTGTTGTGACCCTGTTGTGGCTGTTATTCTCTTGTATCACTACAATTATAGCTGTAACAAAATTGACTGAATATTAGCTAAAGACTATATTTAATATAATCTAGTATATAATATAGAATATAGTATGCTGTATATGTTTCATATGTACATTTTATACTGTCTTTTGCACACCAGCTGGCATCCTTCGGATGTTTCTACATTATTGAGCTTCTGCATTATATTTTATATTTCAAAGTGTATGTTGTATATTGTGTGTCATACTGTATTATGTAGTCTCCTTAAAACGTTTTTTTAATGTTTTATTTATAAATATCAAGACAATGCATGTTAAAAGTATCAATTGTTTTTCAGAGAAATATTCAATTCTTTAACTTTTAAAGGATTAAGAGTTACAATGAAAAGTATTATTGAGAGTAACAATAAAAATGCATTTTATGCTTCAAAACATTCATGGACATCATACAAACTTGACCATAATAAAACACTATTATTAAAAAAATTATTAACACAGTATCCTAACCAGATATGACAAAAATCAAGTTAAAGGAACAGTTCATTTACTCATCCTCAAGTTGTTCCAAATCTGTATATATTTCTTTGTTCTGATGAACACAGAGAAAGAGACCTCTATATACTCTTGGCCACCATTGACTACCATAGTAAGGACAATTGCTTAATAAATGTCTTTGTTCTGTTAAACATAAAAAGAAGATATTCTATAGAATGTAAAGGAGTTCTGGGGCACTTTTGACTACTATTGTAATTTCTCCTACTAAGGGTAGTCAATGGTAGCCAAAAACTGTTTGGTTACAAACATTCGTCCAAATATCTTCTCTGAGTTCATCAAAACAAAGAAATGTATACAGATTTGGAACAATCCGAAGGCGAGTACATGATAACAGAATTTAACTGTCCGTTTAAGTCTGAACGCAAAAATGACGGCTAACACAGAGATGCCTTACTTCTCCTGGTTTGTCCTCTATTGTTTTTTCCTATGTATTGTCTTTGTAAACAAGATAACTTACTAATAACTTTGTAACGTTTCTTATACCGTCTTTCCTGAGAGGAATGGGCAAATCTTGAGTGATTGTCAACTCTAAAATTCTACAATTCTAATTTATACTAAAAAAGGAGCAGAATTGAAGTTGACTTTGTTTGGCTGAATGAACAACAGCTATGCTGCTTGTCAATAGGTTTGGACAGAAAGTCTAAAGATACATAACTGAAAAGAAACATGTTGCTGATTGTCGTTTCTATGACGTTTGGTTAGGGCAAAGTATAATTATAAATCACGACGAATGAGCACTTTTAAGGTGCAATTTGACAAGATTTGTCCGAGAGAAACCTTTACCACACTTTGGGCATTTATAGCGATAATCACCCGTATGAAGTCTCTTATGTTCATTCAAGTGGCTTTTCAATTTAAATCGCCACCTACATGAGTCGCAGCTGAAAGGTCTCTCGCTCTGGTGCACAACCTGGTGCATCCGTAAGCATTTCTTGTTGTGGAATGACTTGCCGCAAACGTTGCATGCCATCTGGTTTGTCTGCCGTGCTTTTTGGGTTTCAGTGACGTGACCATCACTCATATCGTCGTCTTCCACTTCATGCGAGTTTGAGTGACCGCCCTGATCGTCGCAAAGCTCTGGTTTAATCGGGATGGATGACTGAGTTTTTAAATCATCAAAGTCTTCGGTCTCCACCACAATCTCTGGCTGCTGTGGGAAGCACTGAATGGGTTCCTGTTCTTTGGTCCCAACTTCAGACATGGAAAGCGTAGCGGCAGAAGCTTGACTCACAGGCTCGTGGGGCATCACAGTGACCATCTGCACATTAATATCTGAGAGTTTTGCGCCCAGTGTACGTTGCAGGAGTCCATCGGCACTGTTGCTTCGATTATCTGTGTGACATAAGATTCTGTTTAGGACAGGAAACCATATAAACTGGCCAATACTGACATAGAGTAAAATCATGAGATTGTTGGAGGACAATAATGTACTAGATATTGTTTACCACAACACAACATCCCAAAAAATGTTTAAATCATTTCATCACTCCCTAAACATGGAGACATTTAATACATTTGTAATCTACATTCAGCAGAACTCCGGTGCAAGTTTTGTGGGTGGATGTGAAAAAAAATGGGTACAGTATTGGTGTTTAAATGATGATGACTTACATTAGCCAACATGCTCTATGTTACTTTTTGTAGGGGGAAATCACGAAAACCAAGAGATTGTTGTTGTTTATCATAAGTGAAGGTGTTACTGACCGTTGCTTGTTAGTGCACGGTTGCAGTTCCTCGTGTAGTTCAGTGTGCTCTTCAGAGAGCGGTTTTCCTCTTTCAGAAGCTCTATTTCCTTCTGATATACAATAACATTGTCTTTGACAGTGTCGAATATTTCTTCGGCCACAGCCATCATACGCTTTATTAAAAATGAGTGGATAGACACTAATTCAACCATGATTATTCTTTCGCCAACTCTGTCTTCTTCGTTTCTTTTTCTGGACAACGGCAGCAATGCAAAAACACGCTGCTGATCACAGCGCCCCCTTTAGACCGGACCAAAACCACACAGCAGAAGTCGAGCACGTTCTCGACTATCTTGACCAGGACTCTCTGGTGATGTTGGAAGAGATATTTTATCTAATAAATAAATTCAATTAAAATATGGAAATAAAAAATGCTTTAAAAACGTTAAGAGAGAGCTCATGGTATTTAAACTACCAAAAATGTACATCTGAGCTGATGGTTTTGTGAATGGATCAAACCAAAACTGTTATCCTTTTGCCATATTGTGTCATTCTTGTTAGCCACAGAGAATAGTTGCCTGAGTAAATGTAGAGATAAATATGGCCAATTATATTGTATTATCATCAATAATAATCCTTCATATTCAATTTCTGTTAAATGAAAGATACATGTTTAAAATGAAGATGAATTAGGCAAAAGACCATCAGTCTGCAAAGCAAGTAAGCAAATAATAATTATATAACATAAAATAGCCTATCATTGCATTTAAAATGAATTCATTTAATATGGTATGGGAAAATGTTTTCTTAGTAGGCCTTTTGCAGAATATGATATTTCTTTAAAATTATCATTGCACATTCACATCACATGCTCTTTCTTAAAGTTCTTAAAGTCCTTTACTCCCAGCAAACAGCCCAATTGCACATCACACAATGTATTTTACTTTGCAAAGTATAAATCAAAGCCAACAATATATTATTTTTCAATACATTCTAAATCGTTCAACAAAGAGAGAGTAAACATTTTTTTATTTCATTTATTTATGTATGTTTTTTGTGAGAACAACAAAAGGAACTGAAGAGTCAGGACAATGATCTCACAGTACAGACAAAAACAACTGAAGAAGAAAAGAGTAATAAGCAAATGATCAAACGTAACCCTGAGTATAAATTTAGCTACCATCAGACATCGCCATGTAAACAGTTCCTCTATAAATGAAATATAACATCTAAGTTGAGGTAGTGATCCAGGTGACACTTCACCTGCACTTAAATATTTGCAGCTTTTTTTGCAAAATCGCTTAGATTCAAAAAACACAATTTGGCCTCAACCAAAGATATGTGTTTAACAAATGTATTACAAATATACATTTTATCACATGTATACAATATAATTGCCTTAAATACTGAGTTGTCTTTGATGTACTAAACACGGTTTTGTGAAAATTACTTGATTTGATGATTTGTTTTGTTTGTAGGATATAATTTTCCAGGGATGTCATGAAATTACTTTTACTGTTTCTCATATAGATAAATATACAAATTAAAACATAATGAAACATTTGTTCTATATTGTTTTGTTTTAAAAGAAACAGATAGAAAATGACAATACTGAGTAAAAATATTGGCAGAATAAGTAACAAAAATCTACAAAAAATAATGTATCAGAAAAATCCTTTATTGTTGAGCCCTCTGGTTGTAAACAATGAACTCCGCATGACATCCTTCCATGACCTTGATAATGAACCGAGATAACCACAGGCAGATATGTGAAAGTTTAACATGTCAATCATTTTCCTACTTGAACAACAAACTCCCACTGTGAAGGAAAACCATCTTATATAGTTAAGACAAAAATCCAATAAACTAAGAATAATCTCAATCCTAATTTAACAAACCATTTATGCTTAAAAGAGATTATGAACATTTCCCTATTGTTTTTGTGCACACTTAGTCCACACTAAGAACCATAAGTATAGTATATAACAATAAAGATTTAAAATAGTTTAAACACTAAGAAAAGAGACTATCAAAATCTATACCAAAACATTATCGTCCATTGGTGTAGACACTAATATTTATCAATATAATAATTATAATTCTTAGTGTGAATGTGCCTCTAGTCATTATCAAAACACACAATATTATTAATTCTTGTTCAAATGTTTTATGGTGCCATTCTTCATCACTTCTGTTGTTGAGCTTTTCTCTGGGTTACAGATTGAAGCCAGATTTCTAAATGCTGGTCCAAGGTCAGAGAGCAGCTCAGCATTAAACTCATTATTGGGCAAGTCTATGGGGTCCAGGTCTTCAAAGTTCACAGAGACGTCTTCAAGAGCATAAAGGTGAGGCTCATAATCGAGCAGCTCATGTTCTAGTGATTGTAGTGAATGTAGCCTCTAAAAGTTGAAGAATCAGTTTTTAGATTAAAATGTACTACAATAAAATAATAATGTAAAATGCAAATACACCTTTGCGAAACAGATATACATTTCAATTCAATAATTACTCACTTTTATTTTAGAATTAATAAACATTAATCTGTTGTTTCCTTTCTGCTGGAATATTCTGTACTCACCAGGAGGAGCAGACTTTGTAAAGCCGATCGGCTGATGGAATACGTGTTCTGATTTCTTTGCGAGGTTCTTCCAAGCGTTGTACCCTGAGGACATGTAAAAATAACCAATACATTACAGACCTTGTTTCACAAAACACATTGACAGTTTCACTAAACAGCAACAGATTCTGCCCTGTCAAAAACAGTAAAATAATAAAGACTGACCTGATAGTGATTGTCACTCCACAGAGACTTTTTCCATGTGTTTGTCTGCTGGTTAATTGAGGAAAATAGTTGTTAAATTTAATTAGTTGTTAAATTAAATAGCTTTCCTGTAACTCAGTGGTTGGAGCATGGATTTAGTGACGCCAATGTCATGGGTTCGTTCCCAGAGATTGCACATTTTATAATGCAATGGTATAAAGCATCTGCCAAATGCATAAATGTAAATATAAAAGAGCAGTGTGTGTACTGTATGAAATAGCTGTTAAAAATCTCAGCCGTTTTACCTCATTGGAATTGTACTGTGATCTTTCTAAGGACCAGAATCCATTTGTTTGAACCGGGGAACTGTGAGGGCTCATATTTTTGCTTGACACCTGAAGCCAACAAATGAAACATGTAAGTATGTTTTTGTAGCTTTCTGTTGAAACATATTTCTGTGTGATTTTTTTGCACGAACCTCAGAACACAGAATTGTTTATCATACCTGCTGAAAGTCACCTTTGCTTTGAACATCATTATAGGCAAGAAAAGCTTCCTTCGACTGAGTCTCATAGAGTGTCTTTAGCAGAGCAGTCGGGACCTTCAGAATAATTATAATAATTAATATATTAAATATGTATACATACAGTTTTTTATATTTTAAGTAATACAGAATTACCATAACCACAGACAGTATTTCTGTTTTACTTACAAGCAATAAAAAGTAGCTAAATCAAATGCATGCCTAGGAAGAGAACATTTGGTCAGACACCTTCAATATACACCAGTTATTACCATACAATCTGTGCCAGGTTTCTCAATGTTATAGGACAGTAGGGCATCTTGTAAGACGTCTTCCACCTGTGCCAAAGTCTTCACAGCCCCGCAAGAACATGTGAGGGAGAGCAGCAGTAGTGCTAAGAAGAGAAACAAAATATATATATTTTGAATTCTTTCAAGACATGAAACGTATTATTAGCATTCTGTTTGCTCATAAATGTCAAGCCAACATTTTGTTTATTGAAGTTCCAAATGACAGTTACATGGCGGACAGTTGTGGCCTAATGGTTAGAGAGTCGGACTCGTAACCAGAAGGTAGCCAGTTCGATCCTCAGTACCGGCAGGTAACAACTGACGTGTCCTTGAGCAAGGCACCTTACCCCCCGGGCGCTGCAGTGATAGCTGCCCACTGCTCCCGGTGTATGTGTGTTCACGACTTGAAGTGTGTGTGTTCACTATTTACTGGTTGGGTTAAATGCAGAGGTCACATTTTGGGTATGGGTCACCATATCTGACAAATAGGTCACTTTCACTTTTCAATGTTATAATTAAATATAAATATAAAAATTAAAAAGCTGACCACTAGTAGTCAGTGTCTGCAGGTGTATTGTTAAATACAGAAGAACAAATAATTTATTTAGATAATTCATTCGGAAATGCGTACAAGTAAATGCGATGCTATCACAGAGTTTTTTATCCTGAGGGAGGGGTTAAAGCAGACCAATCACAGCGCTCTGCGTCGCATTGATGCGCTGTTACATTTTTGGAGAGGTGCGGGTCAGGCTACGGTGCAGGCTCTTTTAAATAGAGAATGACCCACATTGATAAACTATTTACAATAAACGCTGCAATATTTCATGAATATTTTTTATTTCCTTTTTTATTTTATTATATGAAATGCATATTCCTCAAGATGTGCTGCTCCAACTTCCTTTTCAACCAGAAATATGGCAACACAGTTAAAATAGTGTTTGTGATACCAATTCCTGATGTTTTTAAATTCCTAGAATGCAATGCTCACCAAAAACCAGCAGTGAGGCGAAGATGGCTGTTACAACAACACCACTTCCCGCTTTTTTCTGCACGTTGCGTTGCACCAGACAGCTTGGTGAAACTGAACAATCGCACGCAGCGACAGAGAGATTCTGAAGAACAAAGGTGCCCTGCCTATCTGAGATTTTCACCATCAGTGTGTACAGGCCAGGATAGACGCTTTTGTGCTTCACCAAATGTACAGTGTTACCTAACAGACAAAGCAACAGAGAAAAAACACTTGCATAAATGCATTCATTTAACACAGTTTGTATATTTGGGTACAGACTGGATACGTTTTTTTCTTTACCGTTGCTCGGGTCGAAGCTCCATTCTTCCTTGAGCGTCTTAACATCTCCTATCAGTTCAAAGCTGAATGGGCCACTGTATGGATCTCCATCAAGGTCATACGCTGTGATCTCTGTACTAGAGATCTCATCAGATTGACAGACAGACACCACACTTTCTTTTAACAAAGGGACGTTATCATTCTTGTCTTCAACGTAGATTTGAACCGTAGCAGTGCTTGTCATTTTAGGATTGTCTGGTATGAAAGAGGAAGCGCAAATATACAAACACATTCTTGAAGAGCTGAAATGACTTCTAATACACTCTGTAAGGGTTTGTATAACATGGTAAACAAGCGAGTTACCTTTCTCCGTGACGATTACGGTGACTGTATAAGTGCTGTTGGTCACATGACTGGACTCTCTGTCGAAAGACTTTTTTACAAAGATCTCGCCTGCTGTCGGATTTACTGTCACCCAGCCTGCGGGGTCTTTTTCAATAGAATACCTGAAGGGATTAAAGAACAAGAGTTACAGGGATGTCAATCACTTGCAATTTAATGTATAGCTTCAAAAAAAACTTGTTAAAAGGAAAAAACGGAGCAAAACTTGACAGCCAATTCAAATTTTTGTATATTGCGTCTTCAGTCATAAATGTACAACTGAGATAAGCATATGAAGAAGTGAAGTACATACTCTAGTTTGTTTGGATGTTTAGTATCAGGATCGAGCGCTGTCACTTTGTCCACAAGCGCTCCAACAGCGCCATTCTCCTCAATCACTATTTTCCTCACAGGCTCAGTGAAATATGGAGGCTCATTGACGTCTTCAACTGTAATGTTAAAACTTTGAGAAGATTGTTTTGCTGAATGATTGCTTATAGTCCATAGCCCATTCGTAGGCCTCTCTTTCACCTCACATGAGTAATAGGGCTCGTCATTCTCTACAGAAATGGTAATGCTTTGCTGTGCTTGTTTTTCAAAGTCTAATGGCTGTGAAAAAGATTTGCATAAAAATATGATGTTATATTCATGAATAAACAAAAAGCACAGTTGAAGATTTAAACAACAGATTTAGAGTTATTTACTAGTACAATGAATTAAATGCATTTCCAAAACAGAACACAAGAGACAGCACTGAATAGCACTAAATAGTGTGAATAAATGTACCTTAACAACTGTGAGAATGCCATCGTTCGTTTCCGGATCCGTGCGGATGGAGAAGTGACCACCTTTATCTCCCTGTATGGAGTACAAGGCCCTCCACGCAGCAGTGTTACGAGTGTCAGCATCACGTGTGTGTATAGTGAGGGGGGAGATACCCGTTGTCTCCTCCAACACTTTACCAGAACCCTAAATTTAAAGAAAAAATCACTAATATATGAAAATTCAGTCAATATGTTTAAAAATCAACACTTTTTTTGTCTAAATGGTTCCATAAAGAACCTTTAACATACAAAGATAAAAGGTTCTTCAGATTATAAAAAGGAGAAAGAGAAGATTTTATAAAGAACCTTTGATTGAACGGTTCTTTGTGGAACCAAAAATGTTTCTTCTATGGCATCGCTGAGAAGAACCTTTTAAGAACCTTCATTTTGAAGAGTATAGATATGCAAAAATGACTTCATTTCTTCAATTCATATGGTAATGTTGGTTTATTAAAAATATGTTTTTAAAAAAGGCTTACTGTAAAAAAGAAAACTTGTAAAAACGGTAATTTCCTGTTACGGCAGAAAAAAATAAAGAAAAAATTTTTGTAAAGTAAAATGACATGTTTTCAATTTATCTCTGTAATTTTTACAGAAAAATATGTTAAAATTCCATAAAAATTACAGTATATGTTGTTTCAAGTATTCAAGTATTAGTTGTCCTATTTTTACAAGGCACACAAACCATATTTATTGTGTGAAAATGATAAATTTTTAAAGAAAGCACCAGAGATTATTTCTCTTTGACATTTTATTACTAACCGTTTGTCCTGTTATAACCGGTGAATGATTGTTGCCATCCAAAATGTTGACAATGACAGTGGCTGTGCTTGACAACTTTACAACCTCTCCGCGGTCCTTCGCTTCAACCGTTATAGTGTATTTATTAGCCACCTGAAAGAAAACCCAGCTAGACAAGTGATTTACATACCCTACACCGATTAGAAACCAGAGACGTGTTAGGTCACGTCAACACATCAAACTTTCTTGTTTTTAATGATTGAGTAAAGGGCGTAAACGGTTCAATTTGTTCCCACGCATGTCTGATTTGCGAGTTGATATCGGGTAACAGTACATTTATTTATTGGGTATTGTTGGGTTTTTATAATGACCCAATATAAGCACATTTAATCATCTTTATGACATAACCCCAACCACCAAACATTCTGCGGGCGCTTATTGCCCCGCCAAATACAATGGCTTTCATTACAAATACAATACTATACAAGTAGCATGTTTGGGGTCTTATTCCAGTGAGATTGAATAGATTTCATAAATCATTATAGTTTTCATTAAAACCAATAGAATTCCAATTTATATTCAACCATTAAATGAATTAGAATTTTTGTGATGGTTTCTATAATTTTTTGGGGTGCATGCTGAAAACAATAGCCACAGAAAGACTTCACATGTACCTTTAAACTACCTTCTAAATGACAACATACTTTACAGACCAGTATACATGTTTTCACATGTTATTATATAACATAGCACTCACTGGACTTTTATTGCAGATGCCTGTTGATCTGCTATATGAGCCAGTAACATGACGGTTCATGCCTTACTGAATTATTGCAAGAAAGTAGCAAAAGCAGTTTTACAGTATGTATGTGTTAGCAGATAATAACCATATGACATGAAAGCACCATGCAAGTAAAAGCAAAGCAACGCATGCAAAGGGAAGATACTACTGTACTCAGAAAAAGAATGTGTTTTACCTCATAATTCAAACATCCCTTAAAAGATATTGTACCACTGTTTTGGAGGAAGAATTCTGCATTTTTAGTTGTTGGAGTTACAGAAATTATTTTGTAATCGATGGTTGAATTAAGAGTTCCTGGTGCATCATAATCTATGGCCAAGACACCAACAACAAAAGTTCCTGCAAATAGATAGAAATAAGGACTGTTTTGTGTTTGTTGATGATTTCAGTGATGTTAATAATCATAATTCCTGTATTGTTGGTGATTTATCCAAAACATAATTCCAAAAAGTCTTAGATGTGTTTCAAGAGGTTTCAAGCATTCAGTTGTCCGATTCTTATAACAACCAATTGATTTGAACTCAGATTAAGATTACTAAAAACAAAACATTTCAATTGTGTAAAAAATGATGTATATACTGTACATTTTCACATTTGAAGTTTGCCAATGAAACAACATTGTTGTGTTTGAAATATGAGTGTGAATCTGTGTTAAGCAAAGGTAAATATTGACAAGTTGTAATATTGCCAAATATTACACTATACTATACACTACACTATATGCTTTTAACATTTTAAAGGGCCCCTATCCTAAAAACATTTTTAAACATGTTTAAACATAACTGTGTGTCAGGAGTGTGTGCACAGAACCACCCTAGAATATAAAAGGTCCACCCATTCACTTTTCTATAATCCCCAATAAACCTCATCAGTCCTCTTGAACGAGCCGATTGCGTTCTCTGAACAATGTGACGTCACACTCATTAAGCCCTGCCTATGACTGCTGATGGACTGATGCTGTCTCCGCCCTCATCCAGCTGTAAACTGTCCGCCATTGTTTTCATACTGGACTAGCAGTGAGCTACAAGAATGTGTGAGAGATCGCGCTGATAGAGATCGCGCGTGTGCATTGACTGCATTCGTGGGCAGACCTCGCGTGTGCATTCGCAGGGACGCAGGCAGACCTCGCGCGCGTGCTTTTACTGACAGAGTTCGTGTTTTCAGTTTTTATATGACGCGTTTATCCTGTGAACTTCACTGATGAAGTCAATGTACTCGTTGTAAAGACAGATAACGCGTTTGTCATGTGGACTTTCATTTATTAAAGCAATATGTTTGGTTTATTAAAATGAGAAAGTGTTTATCATTCGCTTTATGTGATCATTCTCTTCAGCTTTGCTGTTACTGAAGCGCAGGCTCTCAGTCCGGCGCTTACAGCTGGAAAGGGGGCGGAGACCAGCAGCTCATTTGCATTTAAAGTGACGCACCCCAAAACAGCACGTTTTTCCTCACAGGCAAAAATAGACACATAGAGCACAGTATAATAAAAGATCTGTGATGTATTTTCAGCTGAAAGTTTACAGACACATTATGGGGATACCAGAGACTATTTTTACATTGTGAAAAACACCTGGGATAGAGGCCCTTTAAAGCAGGGTACTGACCTTGTTTGGTTGCTTCACTTAAAGTGACATCATAAACCTTCCTCTGAAAGGTGGGCGGATTGTCGTTGATGTCCAGAATGTTGACCTCCATGCCTAGTTGTGTGTCTATAGCCAAGTTGGACTTATTTCTCGCTTGAAAGGTTAGCTTTAACAGATGATGAACATGGTTTTAAACCTATGCCCCTCATATTACTCTCACATAAAAAAGTCTATTTTCTCTTACCATGAGAATTTTGTTCTCCTCAAAGTCGACTTTACGATGCACTTTAATGACTCCAGTGGTGGGATTTATAGAAAGGACGCCCTTCGGGTTTTCATCCACCCCTTTGCCTTTTAACATGAACTCCACCAAATAACTACGATCCAGTGTAATCTAGAGTTGCAATGAGGGTTATTTCTCAGGAATGCATTTAAAAGTTTATAACATTGTGGTACTGTTTGTGTAAATGAACTAGTTTTTTATTCATCAATTTTAATTATATTTTTCTTAAATCTGAAGTAAAGTATATCCAGACCTGGCCGAGTTCATAAGGAAAAGGTCCCGGGTGTTCCTCCACAATGTCAAACGAATCTATAATCCAGGATCTTTTATGACGTCTAAGAAGGTGTGTGTCACACAAGCAGAGCATTCCCTTAGAAAAAAATGTATATTATTTATTCTTTTTCACTTTCAAAAAATACTTGCATGATTATTGTAGATGTTTGTTAAAAATGCTGTGGAGGTGGAGGGGATTCTAAGATAAGTAAGACAAGTCTGTTTCCCTTCTTAAAAAATAGGTTAATGTCGTCCCTGAAGCATTGTAAATCACAGACTTGCTTTGTCTGTTATTTACTAAACGCATGAAATATGTTTGAAACACAATATGCCATTGTTAAAACTGTGATCAATATGAAATCATGTTCTCCAAATTATGAATCTGCTAAATGTAAAGATTAGAGAGATTTCTTAAACAAATGACAGTGAATTTCTGATACTTGTGTACTGTGATCCACAGCATGATTTCAGTACTACAACATATTTACCATTCAAAATATCATTCAACAGTTGACATTTACTTTAGCCATATGTCTCTTTATGAAAGAACATATACGTCTGCGCTCTTTTGTGATGGCTTCAACATGTAATCATGTAATTAACTTCAGCTCTATACGTTCAGCTGAGAAAACTCCAAGTTGTGTAACTGGTTTGGGAAAGGTTATATATGACACTCTTTTGTGGATGTTTTTGAACTGACCCCTATAGAGAGATATGTCCTGGAAAGCATGATACAGAGAAAAACATACTGTACAAGAAGTACAGTCTGCCAATAGCTTTTCTTACACATTACTGTCCGTTATATAGATAAGCAAGAAATACTGAAGCGATTCTCAAACCATAGATCACAATGAGTCTAGAATAAAAATGGTTATATGAATCACCTGCAAAAATGTCTTTAATTCTTGAAAAGAAAAATTTAAAGAGAGTTTGCTATTAACTGTCTTTATTACCATCAGAAACGCAGTGTGATATTACTATTATTATTATAATTATTGTTATATTAAGTTTGACCATGCAGGTAAAAACCACAGTTTCACTTTTTTACAGTTTGAAAACCCATTTGAATTTCTAAAACAAAACAAAAGAATACCCAAAATACCATGAAATGAGAAGATATTTACATTAAACTTTAGATATTAGTTCATTATTAACTAACTGTAACAACAACAATTTAAAAAGCACAAAAAGCAACTTACCAAAAGCACCAAATAGTTGTACACCATGGTTGAAATAGCATCAGTTCATATTAAGCGTAAAGGGATTTAACACTGACTTCTCACGAGCTCTCACGTTCAGCTCTGCTTCAACACTGACAGTATAGTCACACCTGTGAACAGATGTACAGGTAACTATACCCTGGGGCAATGCAGGTTATAAAGAACTAGTATGTACACAGACATTACAGAGAGACCTTATATATGCTACACGTTTCTATAGGGTAGTGAGGAGCGAGCTGAGTTTTACTGCTTGATTTATTCACCTCCTCTTTGTTGTCCAAATAAACAGTGCACGTACGGCAAAATAAATCAACCTCGTGTAGCCAAGATCAGACGCTCACTATTGTTCATAAGTCACTCAACATCTACATAACCTGCCAGTGCCCGACCTTGAGCTTACCCCACCACTGATCTATTCAAATAGTCAAGTCAATTTAGTTTTTTAACAATGCCCGTTTACATGCAGCTTCACAGAAATACTTATAATTGATGTTGAGAAAGTCAAATCTTATTTTTGTATATATTTTTTATTTTAACATTTATATATATATATATATATATATATATATACATTATACATATAAATCTTATTTTCTTATGTATTTATACATGACCACTTAAAAGTTTAGGGTCACTTATTTGTTATTAATATTTTTTCCACTGCTTGAAATAGTAAATTCAACAAAACTGTTGAGTAAATATACAGAAATTATATTGCAAGAATAAAATAAAAATAAAACTTCATTGTAGTCACCCTTTTC
This sequence comes from Oreonectes daqikongensis, assembly GCA_026939265.1. NCBI lineage: Eukaryota > Metazoa > Chordata > Actinopteri > Cypriniformes > Nemacheilidae > Oreonectes > Oreonectes daqikongensis. Next base: position 2,366,672 of record JAOTQM010000085.1, on the reverse strand, counting down.
CTATCAAATTCGTTTGGCATTTTATGAACCAAGTCTCACCCTGAGGCTTTTTGATAATAAATTGTTTCTTTATAAACAAAGTGAATTTTAAAAAAGGATTTGTAAGATCAGTAGAAACATTTCACTCAAGTGTCCAAACTTTTGACTAGTATGTATATTTAATTTTTTCCTTAAAAAATGTGGAAATCATTGTATTATTTGGTAGATAAAAAAAGAAAACGTTTCTTTATAATGCAATGACATTTATTATGATTGTTTTTATTTTACTGTTACTTCTAGAGGTGAAATGTAAAGTGTTTGACATTATCAACACCAAATACAATTTTAAAATGATAATGGTAGTTTCACTGATCAAACAAACTGATAATCCTGTTGCAATATCACCCAGAAAGTGTTGCCTAATGTCAAGGGGTTCACAAACTTTATATGGGGCCTCTTTTTACAAGTCCTATGCTTCCAACCCCGCCCTCCTCAAAAGACATACACATATTTGTTTAGTAGATCAAGCAACCAAAACCATCCTTTTAAGTCAGTTTATCTTTAGTGAGAATCCTGTGAATGTGGTTCTTCATTAAGTCATGTTCTATCGGTACTGATCTTGGTAATTGTGACACCATCTTCAAACAAGACTGTTCGACAAGTTCTGTCTGATAAATTAAAGAAGTTTGCCTAAACTTCTGAAAAAATTACAATGACAATTGTTTATATATGTTTATATATAGATATATCTTTATATTGAATGTATTATTTGTTCAGTCTAAAACTATTCAACATGTACATGGGACGTGTCTGAATGATGCATCACCGCATTCCTCTTGAGGGGTTTGGTAGAGCAAATAGCAGAGAACACTGTTTTGCTGTACAGCTGAATTTTTACACCTGTCAACCTTACATTCTTACTGGACTCAGTCAACAGTTGTGGCCAGCTAAACCTGTGTTTGTAAACTATAAATTCTGTAGATAAACATTTGAGTGCAAGTGTGTGTACTTCATTTATTAACAAAACTCTTCTGCATTAGGGCTGTCATGATATTCCTCTTTTTGGTTATCGTGACCAAAAATATGAAGTGATGATACTAAAATGACATATCATGATAAGTTTGCCCATTCAGTCTTAATATATACTTGGCTTGCTGTCTTCGAAGGGTGTTCGGTTCGAGCTCCGAGCTTAACCCCTGTGTAATAGAACTGCTCAGAAGAAGAATGAGAGAAAAAGAGGAGGAGGAGGGATGCCGGAAACTGCCTCTTATATACACTAGCGATCAAAAGTATTGGGAAACTTGAGTAAAATTTTTCTCATTATTTAAGAAAACCTTTTGATCTGAGGTGTTTGCTTAAATATCTGAAATTAGTTATAATTAGAAATAAAAAATATATAAATTATTATGGAAATATCATTTTCCAAACATACATGTTTTTTCATGACAGAACAATTTTTTTTAAATGGATAACTTTGATTGAATAATTAAGAAAGAACAGCCAATAAAAGCACAAAATAGATAAAAACTCCTTTAATATTGTTTAAAAAGCATCTCAGGGTAAGACCTCAAGAAGCTGCTTGATAAAATTACATGAAAACATTTCTGCAAATTCAAGTTGCTGAAGACGATAAAATAAAACATGTTTTCATTTTTGGGTTTTACAGCATAATTCCCATAGTTCCCTTTGTTTTATTTCATTATCTTGATGAGTTGTGGAAAAAATATGAACACATAAGTGTCCCAAAACGTTTGACCGCTAGTGTACATGATGAGGGCTGAATATAGGCTCCTCCTGAACCTATGTTTAGAAATGAAGATGTAATTTTCAGGGTAAACTGTCTCTATAGTTCAGGTTTGCACTTAAATGTTATTAAGATTTTTTTCTCTTACTAAAAGTGTTTGCAAGATGACAAATTTTGGCCTTATTGCCCTTATATCTTCCCCTTCAATAATTCCCTGCCAGCTTTTTGTCCCTACTTGCCCATACTTGATGTAAAGAGTTTACAGTAAGATCAGCCTCAAACTAGCAAGCAAATCTTTTTTTCCCTTTCAAAGGTTTTGTTTACACTGAAGTTATGGCTTTAGGGAAATTCACAACAAAGTGCTTTGCAAACAGCGAAACTGCTTTGAGAAATAAGTTGTTTTTATAAGTTCTGGGGAATAATTCATCATCAACATTCTAAAGCTGGAGTTTGGCTTCATTTTAATAGCAAAGCATAAGGTGTTGTGGACATCAGTTGAAAGACACTTTCTCAACTTATGCCCTAAAATCACAACAGACAGAAATCAATACTGCAATTCAAACATTCATAAAATACACACCTTAAAAGTGACAGCAGTATGAACTCCAAGCGTGACATATTAAGTCTCTTTAAGCTGCAATGATATGTGAGATGTGTGCTACTATTTGTGTGATGTATAGATAAGAGATCTGTAAAACACCAAAAGGTGCAAGAAAGTTGTCACTCCTGTAACTCAGTAATTCTTATAGGGCTGAATTTAATGTGAAATATTACACTATAACTTAAAGGAGCAATGTGGAGATTTTAGTGCCATCTATTGGTGAGGTTGGGAATTGCAACCAACGGCTCACTTTACCGCTCACCCCTCCCTAAGGAAGCACTTTGGTGGCTGACACAGGACAAAGATGTCGTCATGTTTTCGCTTCTTTGAAGAAGGAGATAGCATATTTATGAAACGTACTCTGTAGAGCAGTTTGTCCGTTTAGAAACAACATGACGAATTCATGTAAGGGGACCTGCGGTGTATGTAGATAGAAATAACTCATTCTAAAATAAAAAAAACATAACGCTTCATTATGTGAGGTCTTTATATACCTCTGAAGACATAGTTAAGTATATTATATTGCATTTCTGTCAATAGATCCTCCTAAATATTACACACAGCACCTTTAAGTGGCTATTTCTTTGGGTTCTATCCTTTTTTAACTTATAACAATTTATTAGGAAAAATTCCATGTGTTTCTTCATTAAACCAAACATTACACAACTATAAACTTTGAAAGATACAACCTCTATCCTTTTGGTGGAAAAAGTACAGCAAGTATTACAATGTTTTGTGGTTTTAATTGGTCTCAACTTTAGATTTCTTGAATTACAAGTTATGTAACTGTCAATTTCTTACTAAGCAAATGCTGGTATATGATTTCTATTTTATTTTGTTTCAAGTTACCCATCTCAAAATGTACTGAATGACAGGAATGAGTCATTCCGATAAGATGAATGATAGGGTCTCCAAATTGTAAAAGACACTCCATACATGGCAGATGAATGAGAAAAGTTCAAGAAGGTTTTTGGTAGATTGATATAGTGTAAAACCTGTCAACACACCCCTAAAACACTCTTGTTTCTCAAACGCTTCTCAAACAGTCAGCAATAGATGAGAAGGCAGTTTATAAAGAGAGGCCAGGCTGATCTGTTGTGGCATCTTTGGCTGTTGGTGTTTCCGTTCCCAGCAAGCAGTCTTCGTGCACGTCTTCGTCATCTGATTGGATGACGAGAGTGTTTGATCCATCCTCATTGGATGCTTGGCTGTCACAGGTGGAGTTGGAGGAAGTGGACAACATGCGTGCTTTGAACTCACAGGAGTCGGGCATTTTCGAGGGCGTGAGGTTTTTCTGAAAGTCATCTTCAACATCAGTGTGCCTGAAAGCTGGAGGGGTTAAAGCGATTTATTATGGAATGGCACGCATTTATATATATATCTCTGAAATAGTCTAAAAATCTTTGACTTCCTCCACGTAAACGATTTTGAGCATTTAGGTTTGTAGACATCAGATTGGCTGACATGCTTTTGGAGGGCGGGATTGTGGAGAGAGAACGTGTTTTTAAAACAGTGATAAATAGTAGTGTAAAACAATGTGTAAATATCAGGTGTAGCTGAGAGTTTTACACTGTATTTTATACTAGAACTTACTTGAATTTATGTTTATATGTAGGCTGCCTCAAAAATGTATATCTGGAGTGAATTTACAGCTGTCAGTGTGAATGACTGCTGGTGTTCGGTGTGTACCTGGAAGTGGAGATGTGAGTGCCGCTTCCTCCCCGCTGGCGCTGAAGAACACATCCAAGACCTCCTGATCAGAGATGTCCAATAACTCCATCTGTTCTAGCATGTCTACATTCACCTCCATTGATGAGATGCTTCCTAATGGAGCTGAAATAGAAAAAAAATGGTTGTGTTTTTATAAAAACTAATTACAACGTTTTTCTTAAATTTACATTTTTTTTGTCATATGAAGTCATTAAAACTGTTTTTTATAATGCATTGATTTTTGCTAATTAAATTCTACCTTTGCCCTTGACCCATACTTATAATGTACTCATGTAAAAATAACCATAAAACATGATACTTTTCCTGTGATGCAAGTATATTTACAGCTTGAAAATGGTAAGTAGACAAGTTAAATAAACTAGCAACAGTGTTAAAAATGTGTTTCCAGAGCCAAATATTGGCAAGGTTAATAAATAAAAACCATGTCATGTATGTCATCACTTACGTCTCTTATAGTCTATCTGCAGGTGTGCAGATGAGAGGTAGACATCCACATCATGTTGAAAGACCTCTTCAAAGAAGCGCTGTCTCTCTCTCAACCTCATCTGCTGGCTTGGATCTGTGTCAAGGACTCTCTGCCCATGATCTGTCTCTGCTGTCAATCACAACAGACTTTATATTAACATATTATACATAAAATCGCAATACTAAAGTTAAGAAATGCAGTAGTATTGTGTAGGTTAAAACTATGTTAACTATTGCAAAAGCATGGTTCATTTGTGGTTACCATGGTTTAACTTTAATAACTTTTATATGGTCTTGGTTAGTTAATCATGGTCTTACATGGTCTTACTTAACCATATTTACATCAATTAATAGATTAATAGACTTTTGTTGTCAGTTTGCTCGCTCTTAGAAGTAAAAAATTGGACACTTGAAATTGTGGATGTATGGTAGTATTGAATAAGTTAATACTTATTGATGTAATGAAAATGTGTCTTTTGGAAGAGATTGTGGAAAAGATTAAATATTAATTTTCCTTAATGGGAATCATGTTTTATTAAATCCATTTTTTTTTTAAATAAATCATTTCTATTAAATTGCATTTTTAATGATAATTAATTGTTTAATTAAATCTATCTATTTGATTGGATAAAGAAAATAACTTTTAATATTATTTCTTAAATTATAATTTTTGTATTGATCAAATATATATCTTTTTGTTTAGATCAAAAATAGAATTTAAATTAATTGACTTTCTTCAACAAGAAATATATATACTTTGTGCCAGGTTTTAAAAAATTGTTATTTAGGGCAAGTTATTTGTTTTTTTTATTGACTCAAGTAATAAAATATAGATGTGAATCATTACCCCAAAATGTTTTAATTAGTTAAACCTTTTTTCAGTGTAGTTTTCAAGTAATTTACATTAAACAGAATATTGTCATATTTTTGCTTTTGGTAATAGCTAGTTTAAAAAATATTACACCTTTGGTCAGTAATAACTCTTGGGCTTTATGACCATCTTACAAACTCTAACCTGATAAAACTAACCTGTCTTACAAACAATAAAAACAATGCACATGCCTGTGCAGAGCAGCAAACACTGTTTCACCAGCAGGGGGCAGATGTTTACACTTTATCTTTCACTGTATAGGAGTACATTGGTGTTCATCTGTACCACCAAGAGTATGTCATTTCATTAAAAGCAATATGTTGTTTCTTAATATGACTGTATCTTTTTGTTTGTTTGTTTATTGATTGGTTCAGAGCTATTCAATAAACCGTAAGTCATTATAAAATGGTACATAATACTAATACCTTATGAACACCCACCAATCCTCTATTACTGCAAATCAGATTTATTTTCAAATAAAACATTATTGGTTTCAGCATGACAATGTTACTTTAGCAGATTTTGTCATAAACTAGATGGACTGAACCAGAGACGATGAAAGTGAATGGACACAGAAAAGGTACTGCTGTACTAAAACACAGACGTGTGCCATGTAAAAGATACACCGAATGAATTCCGAGTGATGTTCAAGTCATATCACTCCAAAAAAATGTATCCTGTGGTATATAAATATGGTATCAAAATGGACTATTCATATAATCATGTAGATATACTACATATTACTGTAAACCATACAAAAACATATTGGTATGTGTAAGTGTTCGACATCAATTTACGAGAGTAGATGTATTGACTTGAAAGGTCATCTCTATTATCTATGTGCCAGAAGACATGACCTTTGGCCTGAAAGCTGCAGATGTTAGTCACTGATCTATATACAGAGTCACACACACACACACACACACACACACACACACACACACACACACACACACACACACACACACACACACACACACACACACACAACAATCTTGTTTGTATAGCTTAACTAGTAAAGCATTGCATCAGCAACGCAATGGTCATGGGTTCAATCGGCAGCAAACACAGACACTAATAAAAAAATGTACACATTGAATCCACAAGTCACTTTGTTGTCTACCAAATGCATCAATGTAAATAAATGTAAATAAATGTAAATAGAGAATATCATCATCAGCCACTGTGAGTCTGTGACACCAAGATTATCCCTGTTATAAAACATAAACAACCTGCTTTGACTTCATGATGCTGTACCAGAGACACTTAATAGAGGAAATATATCATTAGACTGTACTGTGTATTTTAAATGACTTGCAATAAGATCATAACAAACAAACTACGAGCCCCCTGTGGAAAAGAACTTCTAAGCTGGTCCAGACTTGTTAAAACTGGTTAATGCCTGTCTCGCTGGTAGATTAGCACTGACATGTGGTTAACCAGGAAAATTCTGCATGTTTACGAAGAGTGCAAGTTGACTTCTGGTGAAGATGCTGTTGGGGACACTAGCATGCCAGCATCCCATGTTGGAGACCAGTTATGCAGTTTTTTTTTAACCGGTAAGACACATTTAGTCTGGCATTTGTTTTCCTGACCTTGAAAAGTCACATAAGAGTATCCACCACCTCAACTGAAATAACAGACCTAAGCTCAATGCAGGATCCTAGTGTATTAGACAAGAGTATTATTTTCTTTGTACAAGCAATTGAAATACACGGAGATCGTCTCTCACGGCTCCACTAAAAATAAAAGACTGAGCCTTTAAACTGGGTCTAAAATAGGAATAATGTAGATTATCTGGTGTGTATTGAAAGAGTTGAACGTGCTCAGCTGCTGTCACTAGACGCTCTGTAAACACGCCATTAAAACAAAATGACACCAGATGAATGCTTTCTCAGCCTACACATAAGGAGACTGTTATCTTATGTGTAACCAATAAATAAGCAACATTATTTGCTCTCTACATACCCCACAATCTTGATATCCTAAATAATTTAAATGATAAAAGCAGTCAAAAATAATTTTATGTTAGTTTCTTTTTCCGGCAATGCAGTGAGGGGTTTTCCCAGCAACATTCTTGCACCAAGTGCCAACACTATGTGTTTATATCAGGCGGGCAAGGCATAAACAGTGCAGACAGCTTTTGTTTGCCACCCATGTGAGCATGAACAACTTTAAACAGACAGCTCTTTATTTCATCTGTTCATTATATAAGTCACGTATTGCTCACGTGCAGAAATGTTCCGATGAAATGCAGGATGTGGAACAACCACATCTGAACAATGTCTTAAACTATATCCAAAGTTAAACTCTAAAAAAAAATATCTCCAAAATTCTTTTGAAAAAGACACAAAAAATAAACACAAATATTTGTTTGTTTGTTGACTTTATTTCTATAGCACATTTCAAAACAACCACAGGTTGACCAAAGTGCTGTACATAACAAATAAAACAAATAAAACACACAAAACAAAGCATGAAATAATAGAACTAATGAATTTTAAAACATAAGAAAATTCATAAGAGAATTATGACTTAAAAAGATACTCAAATAATATGGAAAAAACAATAAAGAGTAAACATCATTAAACATCATTAAACAACATTATTAACCAGCAGTGATTTGGTCCAATAAATACGTCATCAATAATGATTTAAATTTAGATAAAGAAGATGCTGTTCGTAACTCAATCTGAAGGTTGTTCCATAAGGTTGGCGATTGAGAACGCCCGGTCCCCCCGCTGTTTAAGTCTGGACCTTGGGACTGATAACAGTTTTGACTGCACCGACCTGAGCGATCGCAGAGTTGAGTGGACGCAACAACTCAGAGAGGTATTTAGGGGAAAGATGGTTCAGCCATTCATAGACTAGAATCAGAATTTTGTTTCACATCGAGTACAAGTATAAAGCTATAAAATTGACAAACAAATGTGGGTTAACTTAAAAAAAAAAAGAATAACCTGTCTGCCTTAAAATTTTTGAGGTCATTCAACTTAATAAATATTAGTTAACTAATGAATTTCATACAAATTCGTTACGTTAAAGGTACTGTGTGGAATTTTTTAGCGGAATCTAGCGATGAGGTTGCGAATTGCAACAAACCGCTCACTCCACCTCTACGGAGGCCATGAGAGGATTAAGATTAAGATATTAACAGTGATTTCAATAATGTATTAATACATGCTAAAATTAAAATGAACTAACATTAATAAATGCTGTATTGGTATTGTTCATTGTTAGTTAATTTTAGCTAACGCATTAACTAGTTGTTAATAAATAGCACCTTATTGTAAAGTGTTACCAAAATGTTCTAATAATCCTTTAGCCCCCTGAGACTCAAGGTGAGATTGTGATGTCTGCATTTCTCTTCATTTCTTTTTGAATAATCCATGAGTCATCGTATTTGACAGGCAAACCTTTTTTTCATATTAAAAGTCTTTTTGTTCTACCGCTGTCTGCACCTGGGTCCTCAATCAAAAACCATGACAATAATGCTTAATGTAACAGCATTGTAGCCTTCTTACATATTATCTCAGTAGTGCCTCACTTATATTGAACATTCCTCTACTCCTGCTTTCAATACATCACACTAGATTTCAACTATCCAAATGTCAACCCATTCGACACGGTTAAACACAGCTTTAGTGTCATATCCTCTCCTCTTTTTCCATGACCTCATCCAAACCTAATATATTTAAAAGGCGACAGCAAGCCGTATGCTGGTGTTTAGAGAAGGGCGAGAGAAAGGCAAGAAGCACTTTAGCAAACTCGACAGACATGCCATGAATGGATGAAGGGTTGCATAACTGGGCTGGTGTGAATGGTCTTTGAAATGTCAGGTATTTGTCTGCGTGCAAATAAAACGATGACTAGGTGTTTTAGAAATAAAGCATGGTTAAGTGTTTTGCTCAGGGGACTGTGGCTTTATTTTTGTTATGTGGTCGAGAAAGTGTGGAACAATGATTGCATGTAGTGAAATGCCATGTGCAAAGGAGTGACTTATCAACATGTGTAGAGCAACAGTTACATAATGTTCATCTCATATTCTCTTTATTTTGTCAGTGATGCAAGGCAACATCAAACCACTATCCCCTAGTATTAAGCTTTTACTCTTAAAAATAAAGGGGCTACAAAAGATTCTTTACAATGATGCCATAGAACAATTTTTGACTCCATAAAGAAACATTCAGTCAAGTATTCTCAAACGAATCATTTCTTTCCTTTTTTTTTTTAAAACCTGCTTGGCTTTTAGTTACATGATAGTTTAGTTTTAGGAGACAATTTTTAACCGCTAAAATCTGTTTAATGATTAAAAAGACCTAACCATGAGGCTCACTGACACTGCCCTTCACCAAATCATTCAATAAAATCATTCATAGAAAGAGTAAACAGCCACACGAGAATGAGATCATTATTTTTCTGGTTTCCTCTCAGTCTCATCCTTTTCTCCAAACCATCCCATGTTTGTCACTCTGTGCTGTCCATTCAGAAAGCAGAGGAGAGTGGAGGGAAGCATGAGGCGCGTCAGATCAAAGCAGAAGGAAGGCGGATTGTCTGGAAAAACTGATTTGGCATTCGCTCCGTACAAGGCTAAGCTCTGTTTCCACCTCACACAACTCCCAGCTTTCTTTATCTTTCACAGTGGATCTGGCACTGAAACGTTTGGGGGGTTATGGTTTAGCAAGACACCAGACATGGCACAGTGTCCCCCACAAAGTCGTGCCAAAAACAGCAACCTATTCAGGAAAACAAACACTTCAGTTCACAATTTGATTTTAAAGGAATATGTCAGGTCATCTCACTTCCAGTCCCCTTACCCCAAAACTTCCCAACACTGACATTTTCCTGAACCCCACAAAGGGACACTCGGAAGAGAAATTTCGGAAGCATTACAGCCTGAAGGACAGACAAAAAACAGTCCTCCACATCCAACGACGATTTAAAAACAGGACACAGGAAATGAACTTTTCAGATGAATGAATTAAAATGTAATTTGTAAACCACAGGGACTGCGGAGCAAGTCCTTTTTTACTAACTAAGACACTAAAAATGACTTAAAAAGCACATGCTGGTTTTCTCATTGAAGATCGGCTAAGGAATGTTTTGCAGGAACAGATTTTACCCACTTTTAACAAAACGTGTGGTAACCCACAGAAGAAACAACCTTTCTGGAGGTTTTGAAGGGAAAGTGGGTTTTCAAACCCATAAACCAAAACTAATGAAGACTTTGGATGAGGTATGTGGTGTTCAGCTAGAACCACGAGCTATTTAGACAGTTCACAGACACTTTGAGATGTTTAAATACACTAAAATCATTTATCAACATGCATAAAACAAACAAAGTTATGTATACAAACAAAGACTGTATAACTGATAATGAAGTTAAAGTGTTTATTATACAATTGAGCTAAGACACGACAACAGTGTGTTATCATATCTGTCAACTCCTCAGGTCATCAGGGTTATGTAACAGTCAGTCTCAAGCACAATATGATGATGTCATAGCTCTGTTATAAAAGATGTGATGTCACAATTTGTCAGGTCAGCTGCCGCTGTTCATCAGCGTTTCTCTTCTGTACTGATCCAACCTGCTGTGCTTTTATGTCCTTCATCAACACAAAGATGCACACTGTGCTCCAAATAACAGCTAGCTGTATGTCCACATTATACTTGACATTTATTAAAGGTGCACTGTGTGATATTAAGGAGGATCTATTGACAAAAATGCAATATAATATACATAACTATGTCTTCAGAGGTGTATAAAGACGTTATGTTTTTATTACCTTAGAATGAGTTATTTCTATTGACATACACCGCAGGTCCCCTTACATGGAATTAACCATGTTGTTTCTACAGTATCCCTACATGGACGAACTATTCTACAGAGCGCATTTCGTAAATACAGTATGTTATCTCCTTCAGCAAAGAAGCAAAAACGTCACGACCTTTGTCCCGTATCAGCCACCGTAGTGCTTTCAAAGGGAAGGGTTGAGCGGTGGAGTGAGCCGTTGGTTGCAATTCATAACCTCACCACTAGATGCCACTAAAATCTCCACATGTTATAAAATACAGCTATATATATATATATATATATATATATATATATATGTATGAAAAAATGTATGGCTGGTGTCTTTTCCTAAGTTCATTAGGCAGGTGTGACTAAAAAGTTACATTTGGATCTGTTTCCAAAAATGCACGCTAAACTTAGAAAAAGGGAAATACCTAAATATCACCCACAAAACAGACTACTCCTCATGTGCCTGAGCTGTGGGCTAGCGCTTTGTGTTCTTACACACTGAGTTGTGGTGTTTGTGAGGTGCTTGAATCTTTCCACCTTCTGTGACATCATTATGAAGGGTGAAGTGAGGTCATATTATAAGATCATGTTTTAATTATCTCAGTTATTCAGTCCAATGCTATGGTAGAGAAGGAGGAGTAGGAGTGAAACACAACAGTAGAAAAAAGTGTTTACTTTCAATCCTTCACTGACTAACTTTGGCTCTAAATGTCATTCCTGAATCCTGTTAGGTATCATTTTCTTGCTATTGTGAAAATGTATATGGAAAATTCCCATAAAACATAAAAGCCCAACATGTGTGCGTGTGGGGGGGGGGGGTGTAGTGTGATTTGAAAAGCAACAGTCCATATCTCTCCAGCATTCTAACAATAAAGTCATTGTTAACAAACCCCCCCTAGAGACATTTAGTTCAGCATCTTTTATAAGGCGACCCCCAATTTAGCTCTTCTATTTCTAGAGACACTGCCACAAAGAGTTCTGAAAGTGTGAACCAAGGGCCCTCACTAGTACATTTCACTAGTACATTTCACTAAAACATTTCACTAGTACATTTCACTAAAACATTTCACTAGTACATTTAACTGGAATGTGTTTTCTTTATCTTAAATGTCCATTACTTCTCTTCTACATCAGTGACCCCCTCCTATGCTAAGAAGATATTCACTAAAATATTTTTTTACTTTGCATGCAGTTTTGTAAAGTTCACCTTTTGAAAAACAAAACAATTCTGCCTGTTTGGATGTAATGGGATGTGAGATTTCATGATTTTCATCTATCAATGTTAACTTTAGCCTGGTATGTGTTTCCTGGTAAAAAAAAAGTGGATTCTTTCTGTGACTTAAATATATCAGGTAAATATATCAGGCAAAACCCAATTCCCATGAAACACACACAGTGCATTCAAGCTATTCTATTATCAACCTCACTATAAGTCACTGAATAAAAGCATCATCTAAATTTAAATGAAATGTATGATCCTATTCAATGCTATATGTAAACATTACTCAGAAGTAAATGTGACATCTGGCAAAACATGTCTATTAACACAGTGGTATTCATTCGTATTATGTGACCATGAGTTCTGTATCAGTAACTGTGAGTTAAGAAAGCCAAGACAATTAGCAACAGTTTCCGAACAATCCGGTCATTCCACAGGACCTGAATGACACCACTCTAAACATCTGGAGCACAAATCTCTCAGACACAGACATGGTACTCATAATAGTGTGACAAATTCTCTTGTGGCCTATCTAATTTCCAGTCTCACTCTTCAAGCATGCAGGAGTGTGTGTGTGTGTGTGTGTGTGTGTGTGCGTGCGTGCGTGCGTGCGTGCGTGCGGGAACTTGGATTGTACCCACAGTCCATCTGATAAAAAACAATCCAGTTCAGGCAGACTGCAGTCAGGTTACACATACTACTAAACAAATCCACAAGTTTGTCTTTAAAATTGAATTTGACCAACCTTTACAAATGTGTCAGTCAAAACAATGAATAAATGTCCCTCTGAAGAGGTAACTTTGTCTAACTGACAGTTTATTTAAAAACAGATCTGCTTTATTTTAAGAAAGGAAATGACACATAAGCAAAACAAGAAAGACCTAATGGTTAAAACTCTAAAAATAAAGCCTTAAAGCACAGAGAGTTTGAAAACATGTCTCCTTATCCAGCCAGAGATGTAATGTGTCCAAATAAAGGAGGATTATAAAAACGGATGAGGAAGTCCAAAATAAATGGAAAAGACTTGTTTTTAAAACCCACTGAAATGCCTTAAAATACACAGCTTTGTTTGATGCATTGAGGTAATGTCCAGTCAAACAGGAACTTAGAATGGGACATCTTGTGTGGCTCCTCCCACTTTTACATTAGCCAATAGCTTTTAATTTACCTCACAGTCTGGACTTGATGAGAAGCTGAAGCGCAGAATGATGTCATGACAATCATTAATCCGTATTGGCAGAAGTGAGAGATTGTATGTTTTGCATGCTTATATCTACTAAATGTGAAATTTGTCAATTAAGCACATTGTAGATATCCAAAAAACCTTTGATTTCATGGGAACCTTTTAACAAATATTACACTTTTAAATACACTCAACTAAATTATCCTTATATTTAACATTCACTTGAACAGGTCATGTTGTCAAAAGTAGCTTTTTATCCTGTTAAATGTCACTAAATGTATAGAGAATATACATAAAATACTCCAAGCTTTAATGGGTTTAATAAATTCATTATTTGGAATGCAGTCTTAAAGTTGCCTTTTTTTATTATTGCTGACCAAAAAAAATTACCAAAAAATAATTGAGACATTATTTTAGATCAATTACTGTTTCTTGAAATAAACTTGACAGGTGTGTATTTTAGAGACTTAGAACTTTATAGTGATATACAGTTTGTCATGATTAGATTAGAATTTCATTTTCAAGTAAACTTAAGTGTTCCACTGACGGAACAGTGACGTTGAACAGGTTAAGCTCAAGGCATTTGTCTTAAAAAATAGAAAGGAAACCCCTTAGAAACATTAACCAAGGTAAAAAGTGTGAAAGCTCTATACATCCTAAATCATATGACTGTGTGACTAAAAAAGAAGAATACTTACATGACAGGCGTCTGTTGGGGAGGTTCGGTCTCTTCGAGCTCATGACACCAGATGAATAGAGACCCGAGGTTTGATGTGAAGCAGCCAGAAGTCAGACTGCCGTCCTAAAGCGAGACTGGACTCATCTCTCTCTGTGACTGATACACTTGCACTCATGCACTTCCTCTGAGTCTCTCTGAGCTGCTCAGACCTCAGGACAGGGCAAGTGGACTGTACCAAATCATCCTTCGGGGGGGAAGAAAGTGGGGCTCACAGCTGATGATAAAAAGGAGGGGTTATGTAACAAGAGAGGAAGTCCTGTCATCTCTTATCGTTTTTGTTCTAGATGTTCATATACACATATATAGACATGGCTTATTGAGACTTGAGGTGCCCACAATGTCATGTCACTCATGTTTGAACACTTAATTTTGCCATTATAGACAGTTTCGGCAGCAACAATATAAACAAACGTTATGTGGCCCAAAGAATCAATAACTGGATTTATCATTAATTAACATACAATATAATATTAAGATAAATAGATAAGTAACTTCCGGTCTGTGTTTGTTGATTGGTCTATTCGAAGAGTGCTTCAAATGCAGCCTCATAAATGCGGGTTTTAAGGCTACGAGGAATGGATCCTTAACAGCCTCGGATATTCCCGAGATTCATTGCACGCTCCCAAGTGTTTGGAATTTTTTTTAATAATCGTTTAAAACTTTAGTTAAATAAAAGTAGGCTACATAATTTGCAGAAATGATCCCTGTCAGTGTTTTAATATTAGCCTATATATGATGTTGTTTATTAACCTAATTGGTGCATTATTGTTTTTTACATTTCTAAAGTTGGTTAATTTAATAGCCACTGTTGGGCTGTTTTAATCTACATAAACGCGCCATATTCTCTAAAATAAAACAATTTTCAGGCTCTGTATTTGTTTATAAAAAGTCAAAACGTCTTTGCTGTGTCATGTTGTCACAGGAGCAGCAGGTGACGCAATTAAGAAATCCTCCGCAAGGCTAGACCGTCTTATTTCAGTCCACTTCACAGACTTTTGAGGCTGCGTGCTTTAAAGACCAAGACCTCATTTTTAAGTCCGCGACCTTAGAAGTTTGCAGCCCCCGAATTGGGACACAGCCATGGTGTGATTTTCTTTCTTTCTTTCTTTCTTTCTTTCTTTCTTTGAATATCAGTTCGTATGGTAAAGCATCAGTATGGCTCTTATTCGTATTATTAACGTGCCAATCCTCTTTGACTCTATGCTGACATCTTTTGACGTGAGTGCGGCATTACCATTTCAGCAGCGGTATCAGCTCTGCAGTCATTCAGAAAGTAGCCTTCTTCTAAGAATGATTAAACTGTCATAAAAAAATCCCTAACATGAGCGGCTTATGATGTTCAAATCTTTCTGCCTTAAATATTTAATCATTTACTTAATTCTAATCGATATCTGAAACAATTTAATGACAAAACGTCCATTTAGGTACTTTTACCTGATTAATCTTATTGTGCAGTTGGTATATTCATGTGAATTCGTTTGTATTACACAAAATATTAACTTGATTTCGCTATCAATTAAAAATCTTCAGAATTCCGATAAATATGCTAAATATTCCGAAAAATAAAAAAGATAAATAACATTTAGGCCTACATATTCACTTGGGAAAAATCCCTATAAGCATTGTAAATGTTTTATATATTAAAACATTTATTTTAAAGAGTGGATAGCGAGGCACTAGGGTTAAAAAATACCAATGCGCCATCTAGTGGGGGAAAGTCAGATCAGCATTTTATTAATGCTGATTCAAATATTTTCATATATTCACATGCATGTACAAAGCAACACTTATAACAATGTGACACTTTACTGGTTGTACATTTACGTTTAGAAATTGTCACTTGTGTAAGTGTTTGACTAAGGAGCAACACCCACATAAAGCTGTGTGTCTAAAGTCTAACACATACGAAGCATCCACTGCAGAGTAACCACTGCAACCTGTTTACACACACACACACACACACACACACACACACACACACACACACACACACACACACACACACACACACACACAAACAGAAAACACTAAAATATACAAATGTAATGAACAATAAAACGTCACCATTGAATGTTCATGGTTGCTTTTCCTGTGCATTTACTCAACACTGACAATATTATACATGAAGTTGTGAGAATCAGAATGAGGTTAATCTTGCTCTTTGGTTTAGGACTGAAACTGAGCTTCAAATGTCCTCTGGAGATACACAGCTCTGGTGTGTTTGAACATAGTTTGAACCACAGCTGTACAAGTGTGTAGGATGAGTGGAAAACATGATTGTATCAGCATTAGCTCTTTCTAAATGTCACACACACAGATACCGCTCTTTATATCCCAGATCTACATGCATGCAGTGTGTGTATGTGGTGCTGTAGAGTTCTTATGACTCAAACAGAGACAGTGTGTGGGCTTGTGGCCGCAGTGTTTCACTAACGTTTTTAGTGCAAACAAAATAAAGAGCAGATGTGCAGAAGGGTTAACTCAGCCATATTGACACGCCTGACTCGTGTTTTGGCCCAACGTTGGTGAGTTGTTATGCAAACTAGGAAAAAACAACATTGAATCACAACCTTATTGTGATCTGCTGCACATTAACTAAAATTGTAGTTTATAATTGTAGAAGTAAAGTAAAGTATGTGGCAACAAATAAAACGTATTTGTCTATTTAAGCAACACCTGGACCAGACAATGGAGTGCCCCACAATGTTTGTGCTACAGACACAAAAAGAAGTGTAAACTTAAACAAATTTCACTGACCGGCCAAGAAAACGGGTGTAAGAATTCCCCAGAGTGACTTTGAAAGTGCAACCCGAGTCATTAGGAGACAAGAATATCAGCGAGTTAGGGGCTCTTTTGAAGTAACCACTCAAAATACCCTAGCAACCACAACCGGCAACATGCTACCAACTATAGGGAATGCCTAAACAACTGTATAGTACATTTCCAAGCTACGCCACAGAGCACCCTAGCAACCACATAACAACACCCTGGCAACCCTGACAATTAGTTTTGCATGGACAGGGACCATTTAAAAATCTGATCGGTGCAAAGTGATTACACACATCACTTTAATAGTGAACAAATATATGACCGCATATGCGTTATAAATGATATTGCAGAGAGCGAGCGAGAGAGAGAGAGAGAGAGAGAGAGAGAGAGAGAGAGAGAGAGAGAGAGAGAGAGAGAGAGAGAGAGAGAGAGACCAAGCGCCAGACAGTGTTGAGAGGTGAGTGGGAGAGACTGAGAGTGAGTAGGAAGAATAAAAGATAAGAATGTGTCTGCCTGTCAGCATCACAACTAGACACACTATACATCAGATGCTGCATAAAGTTAGACGTGTCTGAAGGTAAGATCATTTTGTAATATCCTGAAGAAAACACTGAAAATGCTGAAAATGTTTTCTACCTATAAATGTATCATAAAAGTTTACATAAACAAGTTATAAAACAAGTAATAAACAATGTAATATTTATTTTAAAACAAACATGAGCATAATAATATATTTATGGCATTATTGCAAATGCAAATGTTTTACATACCTTTGCAATAATTAGCAATATTATACAAGCATGTGAATAAGCATAGGAATGACTTTTATTTTACAATTTTGTTTCAAAATGTTATATTTTGTGTTTACTTTCAATATAATACGTATGGTTGTGTCATATATCTGCATTAGTAGCATTTAGACACAGAATCCCAGACACAGAATCTTCTGTTTGAGTCATGCAACGTGTATTGTGGTTCACACTGTTTAATGCAAACGTACATTTTATAGAAACTGCAGAATTCATCTATTAGAAATGAGCTAATATAGATGAACTGTTAGTTGTGAGGAGAACTCGGCTTCATGCAAATATGTGTCATTTTCAGCATCGGTTCCATACTAAATGATAACTGCATGTAAATACAAGTCATGCAGTGAAAGTTTTTCTGATGTTGAGATCTGCTGTAGGCCTATAATATATGTAATGTGTATCCTCGGATGCCTGTTTGCCTAACTATCATTCAAATAAGCTGTTAAATTCCACAGCTATCTAATTCAAATTACCATGAAGTTCTGTATAGTATTTATTAAGAAGTTAAACTGTCATAAATGCATGTGTACATTGACAGCTATAAATGCTGCATGACAGTATTGTTAGATTCATTTGACTGAATAGCTGGGGCATTTGAATAGGTAAATACTTACCTCATCTTATACCACATGCAGGGATGTAAAGTTGCTTTAATGATCATAAAGATAAATATTCATTCAACTTTATATTAGCTTGGGATTTGAAAGGTTTGATGAGCCGAAAATCGAATGAAATGTATGCAGAGCAGACAGATATGCATCTATACCCGATAAATTCAATTGCAGAACGATGTGTCTTTGTAAGTTTTCTTACTTGTCATAGCAATTTCACAGTTGATCCTCTGTGACAATGATGTTATTATGGGAAATCAGTTGCCATAGAAATGGTTTCACACAGGGGGCTCTGAGCTGGAGTAAGGAGGGTCATCTAGGGCTAAATGGTGTTGTTAGCACCATCAATAATGTTTTATTTTTATTATAATTTGAATAAAACATCAAATTAGCAAAGTATAGTTCACATATTCCACAGGGTTGAAAAATATAAGAAATAAAATGAGACTTTTTATTACGTTAGCGTGCCTTTAAATTGCTGGTTATGTTTTGTTTATGTTTTGCTGGACTAACCATCCAAACCTTGACCCTCTTAATGCATTATTACACAAACTGAAATGTTTTTTCAGTTATTAATGCCGATGTAAAAATACCCTATTCACAAGATGAGTAAATATTACAGTAATCTAAAGGGTTCGATATTATAATAGATGAAGTGAATGGCAGGTCATTTTTTGGCAGACATCTTGTTTAAAAATGATCCTTTTAAACATGTAAAACTTTTAATTTCTATTAATGTTTTAATGCTCATTAAAAGTAAATCTAATCATGCTGCAATCCGTAACTTTTGCCTCTGTAGGCATTTTCATTGGACATAAGCGCCTGGCTTTGTTGAATATAACAATTTGATATCATATTTAATTTATAATAATGTTTTTTTTTTTATGTTCATAATAATTGTAATAAAATGGACGTTGTTATGGATTATTTGCGAAGGTCTATCGGAAGTTAAATTTGGGACGCATTTTGTTTATGTTGTTGCCAATAAACTATCTCTAAAACATAAAATTCAGGTTACCTTTCGACTTATCTTTGCGTGGGTTTTACTTTATTTTAGAAAATAAAAAACGTTTTATCTACAAAGTCAAATGGAAAGCTCAGAAAGCAGATAGGACCTAATATGTCCAAGGCAACAACATATTTTTATAGCTTCAACCATTTTACCATGAACTATTTTAATTAGGATTAGCATATGTGTAGCTATTGCTCAATGATGGGTCTAACATTTACTTTACTTTCACTTTTTTCCAGAAGTGTTTGAGGAGACACTTTTTATAAAAATGCTGGAAACCACCCAATCGTCTACCAGGGAGCATGATGCCGCAAATCTCGTTTAAATCATAAAGCAATCTGACCATCTCAACAACTTTATTGAAAACACCATACAAATACATAAAAACAATGTTCTCTGACAATCTTTCATTTATTCTATTACATCACTATAAGCAAACCTTCACTTATCTGATATTATCTGATGCAATTTCTCCACTTTAACAAACTTAAACGCCATGTCAAATAGAAGTTCATTTTCAGTTTTGGAGAAACTGGATTCAGTGCCAAACTGCACTGAACAGCCCCCTGCACACATTTTCAAAACCCCTTCTCCTTTTTGGAATCAGAATTCGGTGTTCAGGAGACCTCGACACATGCGGGAACCCACACCTGATGCATTGACCCTCTATCCTTACAGATATCCAGACCTCTCTTGTGCTACAGGACTAAATCCCATCTACTCATCACTAAATGGTAGCGATAGATATCTAACATCAAAATACCTTGTGAATGACCCAAATTTTGGAAGAGGGACTTATTATTGGAGTTACTTATCTTCAGAAGGGGAAGATGGGCCTGCCAAAGGCTTCCGAAATCCACACCTCTCCCAAACTGACCCATTTTTAGCTTCATATTACTATAGAGGGGCTGTTCAGGATGTTTTACGGAGAGACATTCCAAGCGAGGGAATCAAAACAGGCTTGCACAAAAAGAGACCAGGAGAAGAGACGTACTGGTACCATGGACCACATAAGAAGAGAATTCTGCACGACTCTAAAAAGAGACATTATGTGACAAACAACGCGGTTTTAGGTTCACCACTATATGCAGGATCGAATAAAAATACAAATCACCAGCCCATGTCTGAGGAATCTAAGGATGGTAGGCTCCCCCTACTTTATGGGAGAGAAGATGCAGAAAAACATCAACCGAACACTAGTACTTGTTCTGAATCGTCGCCTTCTGTCCTGTGCGTGCTCCATCGTTTTGTAGAGGGATCACTGGTGGAGCTTGAGAGCGGTCGACTGAAACGTGTGGAGGATTTACGGATGGAGGATTTGGAGCAGTGTGCCGAGCTACATCCAGAGCTGAGACTGGAACGTTTCACAGTGTTGAAAATCACACCATCACACACACCTGCAGTTTTATTACACGTGGAGATTGAACGTGACCATTTACAGGTTAATACATAGACACACATTCACAGTGATAGTGATGTTGCAATTTATAAACGTGCAACAAATTGTTTTGGTGACCTCTCATGTTTTCATTGACCAGTTGTCCCTGGAGGCGAATGAAGGGCTGCCGTTCTTTGTTTGTGGATGGGGCTGGTCATCCTGCAACCCTAGACACACAAGAGAAACCTGCAGACTGCAATGCCGTCAACTGAAGGTGGGAGACGTCTGCCTGGCGCTGACACATGAGCCCGCCTCTCTGACGCAGCCTGCCAATCAGAGCCCAGCTGTGGTGAGCACAGGTCACACAGAGAAGAAGATCACACTACCAAAAAATGACAAATCACGAAAGAGACACTTCACAGCTCCAGAGCTTAGGGAAATGTCCAAGGTACACCACGTCACAGAATGAGAAAAATTCATCATATGTCATGTTAATCAGTTTTTAACTATTGTTTATTTTTTATGTATTGCAATTGCTGTTGTTATTTTACATTATATGTACAAAATCTACATACACAGATACATAATATCTGTGTGCACATGTAGCTGCAATGTCACCAAATAGTCTTGTTACAGAATACAATGACTTATCTGTTCAGACAATACGCAACTACCAAACTACAATAACAACAAAAAAGGTCTTTTCAGTAGTGTCATGTTTTCACCATAACATTCTGTGTTAAAAATATGTCAAATAAAAAATATTTAAAAAAAAAAATATGACTCAATTGGAGTTGTCAAGTCATCTATATGCTGGTGCACTTCTAACAATAAACTTGGTTCGCACTATAAACTACACAATTCCAATTACGGTGTTATGGATGTCACCTTTAATTCTCAGGCAATGTATTTATAACATGTATATGGAATCATCTGCTTATATTTTACTAAACCCTTGATGATAAAGTCCAGCCATCAAAAAATATCAGTCTATTCATACGTTTTCTATTTTAAAAGAGGCAAAAATGAATGCGCTATGGATGCACATTTCTGAGAAACAACATATTTTCAAGGATTTCTGTGAATGAAAATGTACAAACCAGAAGCATTTCCTGTTGAATAAACAGCATATGCTGGTTAGGTATGTTTAGATGATCAGCACATGACCATCTTAAACCAGCTACCATGCTTTAAAACATACTAACCAGCGCATTCTGTTTTTTCGACAGGGATAATACACAACAAATGGAGAAGTGTTGGCTTTTATTTTTATTTTAAAATAGTTATTTTATTTTAATTTTCTTGAGGATTATGAAGAATTTGAACCGTTATGGATATGACAATTTATTTACTTGACTATAAAAAACTCTGCTTTAAAACAAAAAAAAATGCTTTAGGCGAGACTTCAAATGCATATTTAAACAACCAAATATTGACATCTGACCGATCAGTATGGTGAAAACTTTAGAGTTTTTCTTCCTAAGGTTGACATTTGCATGGAATTGTCAATTTACAGCCTTAAAATTAGACAAAAATATTAATTTAATTTATTGGGGTGTAAAAGAAGTGTTTGATCAATTTAATACTGAGATAATCCCTTTAAATGATAATTATCATACGTTTCATTAGAAATAGCAAAATCTGTTGTTTTGAGCTTGTTGGAGATGTTGCCACAATTCTTGTGGATTAAGTCTCTTCATGTAAACAAAAGAAACAAGTGTATAATGTAATGTAAGTCGCTTTGGATAAAAGCATCTGCCAAATATGTAAATGTAATCCCACACGGTTTCATTCTGAATGTTGGCTTGGTTTTGTTGTGTTGCACATTACAGGCTATTATGTGAAAACGACAACCTCGATATGTCTTACCCCGACTTCCTAAATCAAAAGAAAATGTCAACACAGAGAAAAGCTTCATTTCTCAAACGATTGGTTTTGGTGGCGTCTCCAAATTAAAATGGCAAATATGCAGAACATTGTGTTTGATCAACCATGTAAGACTCTCAGTGTAGTGCAATATGTAAAACATTCAAAACAATGTATGGCATATAAAATGATTTCCAGTTCTCCACACATCTGGTTTTAAAGTTCATCGGTTCCATCAGTGGAGCCTCTTTAATGCACAGCTACAATGTCGTATTGTATCATTGTTATTAAGAACAGCTGCATTTTCATCTGCCAAAATCTATCGCACCTGCTTCTCCTTAGACAGTTTTATTCATTTCATTTTATCATTCCATTTATTCCGAATGTTCAGATCATAACCGAACGATTTCCCCTGATATCGCCCACCTGCAGGTTTGGCCAGGCTTCACAGGTCTTGAACATGGTGAGCGATGACTCTGATATCACAGGTGGACTCATACTTCAACGTTGACCCTTGAGATGGGGATGCTCACACCGTATGAGGGCCAAATGGGGACACAAGCGCACGCATACATCTAACATTCACACTCACTTTAAAAAGTGATTAACAGATTCCCACCAAACAATTTCCCATGATGCATTGCAGCTGTAAAGCACAAAACAATGAGTTTGACTCTTCTGAACCCACTCAAAGGCCAAATCCAAGCACATGAGGGTTATTTCTTTTTATTGGCTATATGGGTGATAACTATAAAAAGAAAACATGTGTTCTTTCATGTATGTGACTCCAAAGCGGGATTTCATTTCATCGGTCCTGTGTAATAGAGAAGAGTGCAAAGCATCTGCAAAAGGCTTGTTTGTGTCTTAAAAACGTGAACTCACTTGGACTTGGATCTCACTTACAGCATCTTTTACTGAAATATACTTGGACGAAGCGAGACAGTCATTTCTAATAATCACTTTAATGAACTCTAAGACTGTATAAATCATGTTTTACATGTGTACAAGTTGCATAAACCCTTTATGGGTGTGTGTGTGTAAATGCTGTGCGTGCTCCCTTAGCGGTCTGCTTTAATGTCTCTGAGGCCAGTTTATTCACTTTAAATCTCCTCGCGTCCTCTTTGATATTCCAAACTTGGCTGTCTGGACACAGACTTAGGCCAGAACGGCACGCAGTTGACTCGGCTGCGGTCAGCTTCCCACAATTCAAGGTGTTTAAACTTTGAATGTGAATATACTTTGCTGACAAAGCGGTCCAGTTTTGCTCCATTAAGAGTCTTTGGGCTCTTGAAGATCAAGAAAATCAGTGGATCATTTTCTCCTCCGTTTTCCAGGAAAAAAGCAGGAGCGAATTAGTGGCATCCACAGGCACGGACGACCATGTTGCGGTACTTTTTCAATATAACGTTGGAGCTGTCGTCAAAGTATAAGACGGAGATTCCATGCAGCTGAGTTGGAGCGCAGCAGGGCTTCGGGACTGTTTCTGGGTTTATGAAATGTACCTAGAAAGACCAGATGTGAATTAGTTAATAATCTTTTATAATGATCATAATGAAAATATCGAATAACAGTCAATAAATAAATAACAGAGCACATGTACACACAAAATCTGCCACGAAAAGCGTTCACAAAATGCACAACATCACCCGTCGCTTGTGTGTATACCTACAGTATAAAACTATTTTGCATAAATTGTTCAATTCATTCCGATTAAAATAGTTTATACATTTTGGAGCTCTTGAACTCTTGAACAGAAACTCTTTTTTGTCACTAAGTTAAATATTATTCCTAAAAAAAAAATTTGCATTCAAGGTTCCTTGTTGGAGCTTGACAAATCACTACAAACTGTCCAGAATTGCATCACAAATCCATAAAAAGTTTTACTTTTCTGTCCCACATAAAATAACAGCAGATGGGTTTGTAACAACATGAGGGCGAGTGCGAACCATTTTGTTTTTATCCTGTGTAAATATATATCACGCAGAATTTCCCCAAAAATAAACAGTTGGCACAAATTGTCCACACCTACTGATGACTCACCAGTGTTTGTACGATAGCGTGATTCGTGGCGTTCATATACGAGTTGAGGGGAAAAACACATTCTCCTTCACAATAGTATGCGGCGTAACCCTCTGGTGCGATGATCCAGTCCTGTAAACATAAGCAAGAGAGATCAGAGAAATACGAAGAGATCCAATGAAAGATTTTAAAAAATAGATATATATAAAAATAATAAGATGAGTTAAAAATAATGAAAGTTCATCACTGTACCTGCCATCCCAAGTCTCTGAAACTGACATAGAGTTCATGCTTCTTGCAGCCTTGTTTGGGGTCCACGCTGGCACCCTCTGCAGGGGACGAGAGGAATATGAATATAAAATGTTATTATACATCTTATTATTTCAATGTTAATAAACAATATGGTCATATATGATGTATATTAAAACATGGCAGATTATGTTGAGATGAGATGTAATAAGATAAACTCATACCCATGGCTTCAGCTGTCTTGAGGGCCACCTGGCTGGGTGCAGAACCAGCTTTGTGGTTTTTGGAGCGGTTGTGACCCCTCTGTTTGTTCCCAGATGCCGAGCGCACACCACGGAAGTGAACTCCTGACGCTTTTAAGAACGCCACCATAAACGGCTGTTTGTTTTGAGGTCCGCTGCTGCCCACCAGCCCTACTCTTCTGGGGTTCACATTTTCACCTACAGGGGGCAGTAGTGAGTTAAACGAGGATTTTAAAAGAAAGTTTTATCTTTGCATGCCTAAAGCTTTTTATAAAACATGAAATGGTTGTAGTTGTGTTTTAATTTTCATGTCCCTATTTATGAGGAATCTAGAGCGTTATGGATGTGATCATATGTTTTCATATTATTTGAAATATCTTGACATTTGATGTTTAAAGACACTCACCGTATGCAGTCTCCAGAGAGATCTGCAGTCCCAGATTCTGACCCGGGTTTATAAGCCAGTGGTTACTGGTGAATGTGAGGTCAAATACCAGCCATCCCTCTTCTGCAGCCCATACCACTCTAGAGTCCAACAGGTACAGCTCCCTACACAGGGTGAAGAAGAGGTCACATATGGGTCAATAGTAGTCGAAAGCTCTTTGGTTCACAATTTGGAGCAATTTTTAGTTGATTAGAATAATGAGAAAATCAATGAGCAATATTTACTGTTGAAACCATAAAAACCTTTTGCCACAATACTACTCTATTATAATCTAAACGACTTTCTTTTACTATAAAGAAATTTTGTGAAACAAAAAGGTTCTTCAGAAGTTCAAGGTTCTGTATAAAACCCCATTCCATATACTCAGAAAACAAATGTATAGTATAATGCAATGTAAGTCACTTTGGATAAAAGCGTAAATGTAATCCCAAAGGGTTCTTCTATGGCATGGTGAAGCACCTTTATGTAAGAGTGTATGAAATGTCAAGAAGATAAAGCACAATGCCACCTACAGTCCAGTGTGGTTAGAAATGTAATACACCATTCGCATACAGGCCGTATAATTTATTAGCTTCGTGAGGTTTTTCTTTGTAGAAAATTCTAGAGAATCTTTGCGTTAATAAGCCAGAACATGTCCTCCTCCTCAAGTAAAACATCACAAATGAGCTTTATTCCATGAAACAGAAGCTTCAAGTCACAAACGCCGTACTGCTCGAGTTCCACAAGCGTCAACACGTTCTCAAGACACCATCAAAGTTCCCTTTTATTAAACGTGATGTCTCATAAAGGAGATCTGATAAAAGGCCTCCGGTGATGAAATCGGTGGGGGGGGGGCTTCGGGATGGATCTTCTGAACAATGACTTGGCTTACAGGTAGGATTTCAAACCTCGGAGGCAACGAGTGACTGGCTCTTTATTTTCCTCCTGTCTGGTCGCCTTGCTGTCTGTGAGCATCAAGGGGGCAAAGCGTCTCTGCATGACAATGGAGAAGGTGCAGGAAGGATGATTCACAACGGGTGGTCTTCACAGGGAATGTGAGAACCGGGGGTGGATGATGCTTGTGACAGAACACGAGAGACAGTCTGTCTAAGCATGTATCACCTGGAGGACTTCTTAAGGTTGGAGACGCATTATGGACAGGAGCAGAAACATTCCAAGGAGAGGCGTGATACAGAGGTGGTTCTCAACTGGTGGGTCAAGACTTGTCGACGGGTTTTTACAGCAGGGACAAGTAATGCTAAATGCAGATGCAACTATGTCAAGAAACAACACGCTTCCTCATGCGAATGATATTGAGAACCGTCTTGTGAAAGATGCATAAGAGGGAATAAGTGAAATCGGGTAAATCATGTCAGATGGAGGGACGTTACTTCAGATGTCGGACACGGCAGTTCCTCCCTTTCGCCAAAGACTCTGTATCTCAATAATTGACAGTAATGGCTTTGTAATGGCCGAGGTTCTCTTTGCCTGTTAGCGGCCACACCGTAAATCACCTCGAGGAATTCAGTGGGAGCCCTGGCACTAGACACGTATCGCTGGGCAGACAAATCTCTATATGTGTTCATCCCTCCCACATTTAGGCTTGAAAAGTGTGGGTGGTGGCATATGTTTCAACTCAGATGTTTCGTTTTATGATGCCTAGAGGCCCTAACATATAACGGATGTGAACACACCAAAGCTGCGATTTAGCTTTTACATGTTACAAAAAATTATATTCTTGACGCGTAATTCGTAAATATGTTATCTCCTTCGGCAAAGAAGCGAAACTGTAACGACATCTTTGTCCTGTGTCAGCCACCGTAGTGCTTCGAAAGGGAGGGGTGAGCAGTGGAGTGAGCCATTAGTTGCAATTCACAACCTCACCACTAGACGCCACTTAAATCTCCACATTGCTCCTTTAAATGTGAGGTGTGTCATTTTTTTAGATATTGGCAATTAGCAAACTTATTTTCATAAAAAAAATTTGAACTGCTCTCTCATTTGTAAGTCGCTTTAGATGAAGTATCTGCTAGATGAAAAAATGTCAATTTAGTATACATTTTACTGATGTAATCTGACATATTTCCAAATAAAACAAGATACTCAGCAAAAAAAAAGAAGAAAAAGGGCTTAATTTCTTTCATCAGGAATTGACTATTTTGCAAGAATATAGAAACAAGTAGTTGTAAAGAGAGAGATGAAAATAACTCATTTAAGAGGCGGAGCAAGTCACAAGATTTCACGTAATGATTAAGACAAACGGTTTATGTAGAATAACGTATACTGATATACACAATAAGCCCAAAAACAGCAACATTGACTTTGAACTCAACATCCTCCAACACAAAGTATTAACATGTTAATGTGTGACAAACCTTTTGGGCTTCTGTTGGAGGACCTGGAACAGACTGACTCTGAACGTCTCATTTTCATAGCGTTCGTGTACAAAGTCCTTGTAGATACGGAATTCTGCGGCAGTCACGGTTTCTCCAGGCGGGATACGCGAGAGGTCAAAACGAAACTCTCTGCGATGCTGATGGTAGATACGGAGATCTTCATCTGCTTCCACTGCAAACAAGAGCAAGAAAAATCTGTTATATGTGCACATATTGTCAATTTGAAACAACTACCTTTTTGTACACTTCCTGTCTGTACAGGTTTTAGGAAACATTTGTGTAGTCGGTTTGGTCTGAATATGAACTACAGGCGTTTGTCTCATTTGACTTCACAGCATCGCTGCCGACCAATGAGCGCACACCATCTGACCACAACATAAGTCAATGTACCCAAACTTCATTCTGTCAGAAACACTCTGAGGTCACACCGAGCGCTAACGTTTGATTGCCTCGCCCACATCACTGTGTCCAAAAAAGAAATGTTTGCTTCCATAAGCCAGTGATTGATCTGAGCCCATAGGGACCTCGAGGACTCGAACTGGGGAAAACCACAAGCCCTGCACCCACCCACCATAGACTTCAATCACACACATGTGCCAACCACAAGAAAAGATCTGGTGAAGGACCGGCCCGGAAACCAGCAGTGCCCCGCATACATATATACTCGATGGATACATAAGCACGTTCAGATGGTTTATTCAGATGGGGGATCATAAACTTGCAACGCTAACATGAGTGACGTGTTAACTGCTGTTATTTCATCTAATTTGGGATATGGAAGCAAGGATAAATATCTTGCACCTGGAAAAGGAAATCCCAAAGCGATTCGTTTGACAAATACTACAGTTGCCATTTTATGATGTAATGTGCTTCATATTTAGCATCTCATGAAAACTCCTGTGTACACACCTGAAAGTTCTCTTTTAAAGAAAAGGTTTTTAGTTCACTTCACCAAAGTGA
This sequence comes from Oreonectes daqikongensis, assembly GCA_026939265.1. Lineage (NCBI taxonomy): Eukaryota > Metazoa > Chordata > Actinopteri > Cypriniformes > Nemacheilidae > Oreonectes > Oreonectes daqikongensis. Next base: position 2,337,602 of record JAOTQM010000085.1, on the reverse strand, counting down.
AGTGAATAAAAAACTAGATCTTGTGCATTCACACTGTCACTGTATTGAAACGGAATTCAGTTCAGTTTCAGCCAACTTTTATTCCCACAGTTAAATATAAAATTGTCATCTTTACATATTTGTTACCCAAATTGGTTATCAAAAAAACCTTGAATGTGGAAGTGAGTGCACATGATATGGGGATGGGTAAAACCCTTAATATTTAAATGAGGATGGGTAATACCCCAAATATTCCTACCACAGTTAACCATGTTCATAAAGAATGTTTTCTTGTAAATTTAGTATTTGTGTTGATCCACACCCATAAATGACAAAAAAAGTCTCTCCGAAACCACAAAAAAATCACGATGATTTCATAACGAAGTCTTGGCCGATGCTAATTTAACCCCCATGTTGTTTCCACCCAGCCCTAGCCCAGCTGAGCCCGTCCTCAGAGTTTCCAGTCTGATGGTGGCATTGGTCGACCATTTCCTGAAGGTTTCCAACATGCTGTTTTTACAACGCTATAACCAATCCGATCACATTAAGAGTACCAACCCTCCCCCATTTCTTAGATTTTAGCGCTGTGTATGACCTCTCGCAGGTATGCAGAGATTCGGTCAAATTGTTTTTTTCATGCACATCCTGTCGGAGTTCATGACATCATGTTCTAGAGAGCAGCTACGTGTTTGAACGTTTTCCAGCGTCTTTCAAGTTCATGGTTATTGCAGGAATCCCTTTAACTATGTTCAGTTGTTTGTTTGGCCGCAATTAAACAGTGGAAGGAAAAACAGCAGGATTTTATACTGGCAATAATTGCTTGTGAGGATTTGAAGTGTTTATGTTAAACACCGTGTGATGCAAAGCTCAGAGCTCGGATATGTACGTTGTTCCACTCGATCTGAAAACAAATATGGTTGCCAAATACACTTTGCAAAACAAACATTTCAAAGGAGTCAAATAATCAAAGACTTTTCTGTCTTCGGATATAGTCACTGGTTTGTGGCCTTTATATGTACAAAACAAAGGCGAAAACACAAATCCTCCCCCAAATGTATTCATTGTGGGATTAATGCTAAACATCAGACGTGAAGAAATTTGTTTTTTGAGAGGGACAACAAACTAATTGAAGATTAATCGGATTTTGGCGCAGAAGCAAAAAATGCAGAGGTAAGAGCTGCTTACTTTCCTCAAAATCAGCTTATCGGCATAAACAGGTGGATTTATTCTGTGTGCTTTTACAATTGAAGATAGAGTCGGAGGAGAATTCAGTTTAACAATCCACACAAGGGATCATTGTTAAATGTAAAAGTATTAGCTGTCTGGAAAAATTACACCAGGAATAAACATTAAGGCTAAATTGATTCAATGTATATCTTCATCAAATCTAAGTGAACATCTGGTTCTTAGGACAACACCAGCATTTGAGCATCAGTATCTTTGTGAAACATGCAAACATGGAAAATGGGAGTTTCTACCATGAGCTGCTCTATGAGGTCACAGCCAGACTTCTGGAAAATGTGTTTGTCTTGTATACTTTTTCAGCAAAATATATGTTACAATGTGGTTTGTTGTAATACAATAAAATCTCCGAGAATTAAAACAAGCAAATGTTAGCCAAGACGAACTTTGATGTTTAGTTTAGTATTAAAGTCAGATTTTAAAGATCATAAACGCCTTAAAAACAGACCGAGAGACAAATATAAAGAAAGCAGATGGTAAAGTTATATGTTAAAGAGATGCATACATCACATTCATCAAATAATGATCAAAAAAAAGAAAAAGAGCTTTTTTATAATATTAAATTAAATTAGCATACTCTTTATAGAAAAAAAGCAAGTTATAGCAACTCATTACTAGACAAAATAATAAGTTGAAATGAACTGTATAGCCAATTTGATTAAACCTAAATATTTTAGGAAGGAAATCTTAAATAAAATGACTTAAATAATGTCATTTCAGGTGGCTGGATCACAGCGGTGAAGCAATGCTTTGCAGTCCCAGCAGGGAATGTCAGACCACAGGAGTCTGCCACTTCCTCTATAACTTTGCGCTTTGAATGCATCCAAATGACATAAAATGACACAATACGAGACTCGCTCGCTTCAACTCTGAAGTCATGGTGACTCAGTTGTTCAGTGTGGTCTCCAACATCCACTACAGGCACGTCACCCAAGACACACAACTCAACCGGGAGGAAATGACCCTGCCAGTCACATACTACACCAGCCCCATCGCCCCCTCCATCACACTGATTCCAAATACTCTCTCATAAAATGTGGTAAAACGCCCAAAGGTCAGCCAACACATTAATTCCTTTCCTTTATTAAACACAACATTGCTTCAACAACAGCTGTCATTAGCACTAAAGGGTTTTGATGCTGAATGGGAACTTCCTGAGTCGCTGCTAATCCAGAAAGTGAAACAGTGTCTGTAGTTCGAGCTCCAAGGAAAACAAAGACACAAACTGGGTTTAATAAATACAATAACATTCAAAATGATCCCGGCTGCCTCCTGGGCTTTCAGAAATAACTCACGAACCCATTTGCATTATTAGTTTCACACAACTGCATTCCCAACCACATACAACCAAAGCTCCATCTTTCAAAGATTCTTCGTGTCTTTTGACTATACACACACAGACACAATCTCACACTTTTGAGCACACACTAAACGGTCGGGTGAAAGCAAGAGTGTTTGGATGATGTATGTGACCCTTCCCATCTATTGCCCTTAGCACGGTTCAGAAAAGCCTCCCTAAATCCAAGTCATGCGAAACAAAGCCCCATTAAAGCCTGTCTCGGAGCTTTGGAGGGTTTCTGTGGAAATCACATACATGGTTGCTGTTTTTACATTTCACACTGCTCAACAATTCAATTAAGGGAAGATGAGGAAAAAAATCTGTCCTTCTAGTCTGAGGTGTGCACTTTACTCACTATGTGGTCACAATGTTTATATGATTTAATATACACTGATTTATCCCATTAAATTGTCAACAAGACTTTTATTAAGGCTAAATATTAAAACATATATATATATTTAGGCGTGTCTTTCATAAATGTATTGCAAAACGTATTAATTTCCATTAAAAATAATATTGATCCTAAAAGTTAGGGTAGTATCTTTCACTAAGATTCTAGTTAATATCTAATTAATTTTTTTAGTAATTAATAATTTAAACAATTTATAGCTATGATAACATCAATACAAGATACTGAAAATAATTTTAAAATAAAATAAACTTAAAACATTTGTAGAAAAAATGCAGAAATGCATAACCTATTGTTTCTGATGCCAAAGGAATAAACCAAATGAAACTTAGTGAAATTAAAATACTCTTCAATGAACACAAATGAAATTCATAATAATTTGGTACTAAACTAAACTAAAAACTCATTTTTATGTATAGCTTAATATTATTTAGGATCAAATTATCAGAATATACATTAGCAACTCATCAGATGATGCTCACCCATATTGACAAAACTCATGACCATGTCCGCGTCATTCAGAAAGCTGCTGTCCTGCTGGCTCACCATCGGTGGTCCCGGGGTCGTGAATACCGGTTCATAAGAGTACACATAGCCGCTGCGCTGGTCTCGATCGTCCAGAATGGCGTTGTACAGATCCAGCATGTACATGGGAGCTGCGGTGTGTCTCTCGTGGAGGAGCGGCCTGGGTCGATGAGGCAGCCCGAGGATGGAGAGAATCTCCCGCTGCATCTCCCTGCGCTCCTGACTCTTGAGCCGCCGCTGGATGAAACTGGACTGAATGTCATTATCTAGAGTAAAGTTTGCGCTCATTGCATCTGCGACGATACTCCAAACACACGCCAACATAAAAGCACTAAACAGCTCAAACTGAGTCATTTTTAGTAACTTAATGTGAAGAAGAAAAATTAAAGATGATTTGAAATTCCTGCGTTGTTTCTTGGTTAGGTCATATCATTGCGTTGATTTCCAATAAAGTGAGTTTATTCAATAGTCCAACCAGGAGAAAGATCTAGTCCAGCATCGTCTGTGATGTTTTGTGGATGGTCTCGAGCTGCTCCTGTGCGCTTTAAATAGCGCGCTGAAGCGAGTGGGTGGGGCGCGCGCACATTTGGCTGGTAATAGGGGACTAGTACTTCAGAGAACACATACTAATTGATATAGGGATAAGTATTTCTTTTTGTCTCCTCCAACCCACTTTTATTCTTTTAGTGCTCTCCTGGCCAACATTTTAACTTGTGGGAGTCAAAATTTGCAGAGTTTAATAATGTAAAATATTTTTCAGTAACAGGGAATTGTTGGGAGAGCAATGAATCCATACTTTAGTTTTAGTTTGTTTATTTTTTATTAGCAATTACAGGAAGTTTACTTAAAAAGATACTTATTATCTGATTTACATTTATTTCTGTACTGCTTTTCACAATTTGTCATTGTTGCAATGCAACTTTTCAGTAAATGGATATAAAAAAGTGGCGACAAAGACAAACAGAAAAATACAAAATATATAGAATATGCTGTATACTATGTAATACTGGTTTATTGAAAATTAAATGCAAAGGTGCACACTGTTAAACAATTCTGTAGAAATCACAGTATTACTGGCAGCAGTTTGCCAGTAACTTATTGTAGATTTATTTATAATATATTAATGTTCTCAACATTTTTACTCATAATAAAAATACAAAACATAAAAATCTGTGAATAATCCACATATATGTGGCACATATGTGTTGAATGTAAAATTATACATTAAAGTATAGCCTATGAAATGATTTGTGTTGTATGTAGTGTATAGAGTTATAAGTTGAAAACATCTCGTTGTTATTTTGTTTCATTAAATGTAACAATACTTGCAGTTTTCTAATGTAAATGAATCAGTTATCTGCAAACCTTGGCTTTGGGTTTGCCCACAAATGTGACCATTGACGTGTTAAAGTCCTGTGAGATTCATTTGTCTCAATCAGTCCTTATAATAAATCAATAAATCCTTTAATCATTCTTTATGGTCCCATCAAACTGTGATGGGTAATGCTATGGCTGGAATTCCCCAAAGTTTCTGCCAAACTAGTTACAATATAACTGCAGAGTCTTGGTATTATCCCTGCCTTGAGGACAGTACGGAAAATACAAATTATTATTATTTTGTCAAAACTATGTGGTAATTTTCGTGTAGGCCTAGCAAAAAGTTTGTTCCTCAAAGTGACCCTAGCATCTCCAATATTGCCTTGTTGACAGTGCTGTGTCACATCAGAGCTGCATCCTATAAGGTTAATAATTGCAACCCAAAATGTAGTCTTATCCATCTAAGCACACAATTTCCATGTCACCATGATCAATAAAACACCCAGCACTTCCTTGACCTCAGCCTAGTTTTGCCTCCATGGATTAGCATGTTGCACTGCTCGCCTGGCCTAATCTCTGACTGATTAAAGAGCAAACATTAGACAAGTCTTGACAAAACCCTGCTGCTTGTTATGTAGCAATGGACATTCTGAAAGCCAAGATGACAGCCCAAGCATGCTGATGTGCCACGCTGATGACCACCCGCTGTGGTTAGAGACCCTGTTCCCCGTGCCACGCGGATGGACAGCAGCCTGGAGACTCCAGTCTGGCCAGCACCACCCTCCCTGCTGTGCTTCCAGTCTGCATGCAGCAGTCAGTCTGGACCCAACGGTCAAACAAGTCCCACACCCTGGTTAGCTCATATGTACTCCTGCCCGTGCTGAAAGGCACCAATGATCTCACCAGGAACTCTCCATGTTCTACGACCGGTCTTTCCCAGACTTTTTTCCAGACTGCAGACAGCCGTGATTGTGTGATCTCTCCTTTTTTGAGGTCATATGTGTGTGTACCTAAACTAAAAGGATCTGCAATATGTTTGTTTAATGTAAGTTGACAGGAAATCATTATGCATCTTGGTTTCTTGATAAGAAAAAGAACAAGGCATCATTGCAACATTTACATCACCGTGACTTCAAATGTAAAAATAGGTCATAATCTGTTTGACATAGAACAACTGCATGTTTGATTTATTGTTTTTTCAGTACTTCAGTATAAAGCACACATTGCTTGTTTATTTTGATAATACTTTCTTTTCAGTCACTGGTCACTTTTTATTGTTCAGCGGATTAGCCTCGGGATGTTCAAGAGCGCTCTCACTTAAAATGTTCAAACAAGGCTGAAAACAAGCAACATTAAGATAATCTCCCAAACCTGTATGAAGACTGCACTTAACCCAATTTTCAAGTGGGATCTCCCAAACAAGATCTTGCACCAAAGCAAAACATGGCCTGAGGAACAAGACACTACTCAAACCAGCTCTTAAAACCTATTAGGAAAGAATGGACACTTTTTTAACCCTGGTCTATAGAAAAGTGTCTGCAAAAGAAATACTGTCTGCAAATGTTACTTCATGCCACACAAAGTCACAATACGTATATGATAAAAAAAATTATTATAAAAATGCATGTTTTTGTTTGCATTCACTTTTAAATGAATCATTTATTTCACGCATTTTAGAAAGAAGTCACTGTAACTGCAACACTTCACACATTTTGAGGAATGTTTTGGACTAGAAACACTTGGGGGATGGGATCATTTAATATCAACTGTTGATGGGAGATAATCCCACGACTGGTAATTCACGATTTTAAGTGTCTTTGTACTAAAACAAAGAGTAGGGAGTCGCCCTTATGTGCTGACAACATTCGGCAATCTTATGAACCACAGTTACAAAACACAAGATATGTGCTAATGTAATCACACAAATAGGTGATAATTGCTCTAAAGTGAGCGTGCCAGCTTGCGCGTGTAAAAGTATGATGACGATCACGTGGCATATTACTGAATGAAATAAAATGATTAGATTAATCAATTTAAAAAAAAAATGAAAATTACAAAACGTTAAGAAAACCTGGATCGTGAAAAATAGGATACTTTATAATTTCAAAATTAAGAAAGAAGAAATGAATAAAATGTCCGAGTGCAGTAATATTTTAAACCTTTAAACACAGAGAAATACTGCCACCATGGGGAAAAATTGAGGTAAAACAACGAGGCTTCAAGATGATCTCATACAGTCAGTGATAAACTACTTTTTTATATTTGAATAAGTATTACCTAAATATGTCTCTGTAATAAGTAATTTTTCGCACACATTAAAAAACAACGACTGGTCAACAAACAAAATAAAAGCATAAAAAGCTTTTAAAAAACATGTATTTATTGTATTTTATTTAGCTAAAAATGAAGATCTAGTTCTTTCTGGTTTCTTTACGCGCACATTCCTCCACTGCGCATGCGCTTAGTCTATATAACGCGCGTGTGCGTGATCATTCCTCCTTTTCTTATGGTTCAGTCGAGAAGGTAAGTTGATCATAGACATCTAATGTTGATAGTTTTTTTTCTAACTCGATACAGCAAATTGTACGGAAAAACTTCGTATAAATGCCGATTTCACTAAACGGTAATAGTTAGAGTTTGTTTTAGAGATGAGATTTAGCGGTTTCACCACGTTTCTGTGTTCAGCACGTGTGCACATATGGGGCTCTAAATGCAGAATTCTAGCGTAGTTTAATATATTAATTACGCGCGTTAATGGATTACATTGTAAAATGTTTTGCTAGCTTTCTGATAATCCATTTATTTTTGTATTTGTTTACAGAATGAGGCCTATTTGGACATTAAGCATGAGTTCGGCCTCATCTTCTGTTCAAACAATGGTGAGTACAGTAATCACAGTACACTTATTTTAACTATGACTACGGTTCCCATGTATCGTTCGAGAATCGTAGTATTTGGTAGCAATGATGACTGAACTTTTTTCCCCAGCAGATCGACTCTGTTGACTTTTTGTAACAAACATAAGCCAAATGCTCTGAGCAACCATATCGCAAAAATAAACCTTTCTTGCTAAAATGTTCAGTGTAATTGACCTTTTTTCCTGTTCATTAGATCATGCTGTTACCAAATGGGTAACCACAAATGCACACTTCAGACGTACTTAACAGTCAGACATGGTGAGTTTGGGTTTTTGCACCATTGCTTTAGTTTACAGCATCTGATGCACATGATGACTATCTTTTTTCCCCAGCAGATCGACTCTGTTGACTTAAGAAAAATAAGCCAAACATTCTGAGCAACCAGATAACAAAATGTACAACTTTATGGTTTAAACTTCCTGTTAACTGATCTTGTCACTTTGCTTTTTGCCTAGATTCTACCACTACCAAATGGGTTACCACAAGTCAAACACTGGTAAGGTTGGATTTTATTCTTTTGAGTTTTCTATTATCGAGCGAGTGCACATGATGACTGACTTTTTTCCCCAGCAGATCGACTCTGTTGACTTTGATTTTCTATTTAAGCCAAAGTTTCTGAAGCACAAGCCAGATTTCTTGATATACATGTAATGGTTTTTTTTCGTTATTAAACCAATTTTCTATGCAGGATGCATAATTTGATTGAGGATGCCCTTGAGATGATGTGTAACCCTTGATGACCACATATGAAGGTATTTCTACTTGTTAGCGTTCCTCAACGGATTATGCTCTGCTAGCCATAAATTATATTCTTTACATGTATGGCCTTTTTCCACATTCTAGGGATTTGACAGCTTGTGCTGCTCCTGAAACGCTGTGTGGCATCTGAGTGGAGGAGCGAGTCAATTCGTAACATCTTGTGCTGTCCCAACTAGTATTGGAGAAATGGGATTTTGAAGTGGTGGTTCTACTAAAACGACCTTTGCAAATAAAACTGTCTAACAATGCAAACCTTCTCAGACTTTTAATATTTTAATGTGACACATTTTTCCTGTAAGCCTAATTTCAACCATTAATAAATGTGACGAGACACTGTTTGTGGTTCAGGTAACCGAACACTGAGTCAAAGTATTGGTTTTAAACTTCATATACATTATCAAACAGCATGACACTATATATACACCTGCAGTAAGACTGGACATTTGTCATCTAGTTTAATTGTTACCTAAAATTTATGTAATTGAGAAGTTTAAAATGGTTGATAACATGCATAAAGTTTTTCTTATACCCTACTTTTCTGTAGCTCAATGTTAGAGCATGGTGCTAATAACGTCATGGGATTGCATATACTGTGAAACAAATGTATAGTATAATGCAATGTTGCATTGGATAAAAGCATCTACCAGTTGCTTAAATGTTTAATCTTTTTATTGACCAAATGCAGTCTTCATGTACAACCAAACCTCACATTCATACAAAATTGGCTATTAAAAATTGGACTTTAATAAAACTACATAAACTAAACACTGCGCAACCCTTTCAAACGTGTTTTATCCACATTCCATTCACAGAAAATATAATATACATCTTTGTCATGAGAGACAAACATTTGTTTAAATAATCTTAAATAAGCCTGTCACCATTCTGCTATAATTGTATCCTAGGTATTTGTGATCCTTAATTTGACAGGTTATGATCCAAATAACCTGAGGAAAAACAATGCATCATTTAGAGTATATCGTAAAGATGAGACAAAATGTTTCTATATGAAAGTCAATACTTACAAGATCATACAAAACATGATGAAAATGTTCCAAAGGGCGATAAATATGCGAAAGTACCGTAGACTCAGCAGAAACTCTCTGATGTTGTCACCTAAACCCAAATTATGTATGTGAAGATCGAAATAAGACTTCATCTGTTACATATCATTTTCTATTCTAGTTATAGGTCTAAAAATGCATCTGCAATATGGTTTTACTACAGCAACCATAGTTGGTTGTTGATACGTAGAAAATGTAAACAAACATCATTACATTTTTCTAAGGCGTGCCCAACACTTACTGCACAACCCCAAATTAGTCATATGAAAAAACTATGGACCATAATGAAAGAAAATCAAAAATTACAGAGAATCAGAAAAATATGTTTTCCGGCTGGTGGTGATATTACCTGTGCTGGATGACCGAGAATCATCTCCAAAGCCTTGGGACTGCGTCTCTCTTTTCTTCCTGCATAAACAAGATCACCAATTCACGAGCAATCCAATAAACCACAGCTGTCAGATGACATGTGTTTGTATATACTCACAGTTTAAAGTTAAGCACAGCTCCAGCGTTCATCAGAAGAGTTCTGAACACACGTACAGAAGATGAGTGACGTGGATAGGAAAACACACTGTTAATATACTGCGACAATCATATCTTATATATCTGAACATTATATTCAAATGTTTTCCCACAATAAAGCCAACCGTCCCTTATTTAGATCGATACCAGCAAACTTACCCGAAAAGTAGAAGATCTCCAATCATTTTGACAAATATTTCTTCCGCACCGATTCGTCTTCTTCTTTTGTACGCTTGTGAATGTAGTAATAACGGTTCGTTCATCAGCGCCATCTGGCGGCTGGAATAGAACACGACAGTTTTGTTTCCGAAACACCATGAAGGCTGATGTTTATATAAAGCAACCCCTAATGAACCATGATTTAACTATAGTAACCATAGTTTTACCATGGCATTTGTAGTAAAACGATGGTAATACAGAGCAATCTGCTTAAAAAACTTACTTCTATTATAATAAGGGAAGGTGTGTAGTTGCGGTACACAAGTAGGTAATATTATAGCACTTTAATTTGTGGTTGAATGTATTATTTTCAGAATCATTTTTTTTTTAGAATAAACAATTAGACATTGATTATTATAAGATTTTCGGCAAAATGTAAATAAGCAACTTTGAAACAACAGCAAAACTGTTTTCTAACAAACGTTGTATTTGTGAAATCAATAACAGTTTAAAAGTGATAACGTCTGTAGTATAAAGATATTTCTTTTAGAAAAAAACATTAATGAACATTATTTCCAAAATAGGTTATGTTTACATTTTCTTTGCCAAAACTTATTTGAAGCATATAAAAACCTTTTCTATGCATATAAAATATCTTTAGCTAAATGCCATATTCGGCTATTGCACAATATGTTGATATTGTAGAACCCATAACAACAATAACAATAATACTTATACGATAATTTAGATCGTGTCTTAATGGTTTGATTAGATAAAAAAACGATTAAAATCGGTTAGGACTTTTTTGTTCTCATCCACCAAGTGGCGGTAGCGGTACAGGCTGTGAGTGTGTCTTCATTTAACCTCAACGGTGCGTCTCAGCCTGTGCTGTGCTCTATATTAATAGGCATCTGTGTATGTGCAGAGCCCTTCACTCGTTCAGAAGAAGGGTCTCTTCATGTGGTAGGGTCAGAAGAACATCATGGAGGTACTGGATGTCCTAAATCTGGGCGAAATTGCCCAGTATTTCTCAAAGATGGCGATGTTTCCAGTGTTTGATCTCGCTTATTATATCGTGTCGATACTCTACCTCAAATATGAACCAGGTAAGGAATTGTTGTTTAGATGCTGTACATTACACTGTTATAATACACCTAACCTTAATTTGGGTCATATGGAAAATGATGACATGTCGAGAGATGATGTGCATTTTTTTGTTACCAACTATTACAGTTATTAGCCTATATTAGCCTACTCTCATTGGGTCAAATTAAGATTATATGATATGTCGACAGATTATGCATTTATTGTGATTCGTTTTATTATTTTCGCTGGATAATGATTATTTCTCATATATAATAAATAGAAAAACATGAAGCAATGCATCCTCAAGGTAGCTTATGAATATTGTCAACAAGTGTTGTGTAATTTTAGCTGCTTCAAGGTTGGCTGTCAATGCCAATGATAGACCTATTGTATTTGTAGAAGGCAGAACTGTATTTTTTATGAGTGTAAATGATCTTCTCTATATGTTTGTAAAGAGTTTTTCAGTCCTCCTGGAAACACGATAGAGCGCTTGTGCATTCCGCTGCGAGCCTCACTGCAATAAATAGAAGCGCCCTAAATAGAGCGCAGCAGCACGCGCAGCTGAGAGAGACATCGGGACATTTGTTAGTCAAATTCATTTAACCCACTGCTGTTCACTTTCATTTAACCATTCATTTAGAAACACGTCTGTGTCATATTTTGCCACAAAATCAAAAGAAGCTCCTATTTATTCGAGTTTTTGTGTAATTATTATTCTCTTTGAATTGCTATTACTTAGGAAAAATAACCAAGGCTTTACTGTTACCTGTTTGTAGTAAAATCATAGTAACCACACATTTACTTTGGTCTCAATACAGTAACCGTAGTTTAACCGTTGTGTTTAAGCTAAAACAAATAAGTCAAACCACAAATATGGTTACTTTTACTAAACAATGGTTAATGTTCCTGAGTGTTAATACTGAGAATAATTTCAATCATCTTAAATTAAATTCAACAATTCTGACATAATTTCCTATTAAATACTTTTTCTTTATATTAATTATGATGATGTCTTTAGTTTTCATGAGACATATTAGTGTGAGATACTTTGCCACCATCCTGAATTTGCCGGAGTTATATTCAAACTAAATCTGAAGTTGCATCAAGTTTACAGATTAATGTAAAAAGGTCCACTTATTATAACTTTGTAATTTGTTTTTTAAATGACACATAACGTACATAACCATATATGTTAATGGTGAAAGGAGATATAAATATCCAGTATTTTGTCTAAACATTGTCCTGTTGCTGGATTAAGATCTGTCCTGTCAAATGTTGGAGGTCGTGGTGTGAAACAGGGCCCACAGTTGCGAGGGACGATAAGCTTTGGGGTTCCGTTTATTTTTAGTCCACATTTAAGAGGATCAGTTTTCAGTCAAAATGCCTGTAGAGTGTTTAACCGTCCAGGCCACACCTGTTCTGTAACATCGCTTCTTAAGATTCAGAAGGGGCGACGTGGACCCCTCCATCTTGCTTTACTTAATGAATAGTGCTGTAAAAAATGATGTTTGATGTTTTGGGCTGACATGGACTATACAATTTTGTGTAAAAGTGATGGCCTATGTTTTTCTGTCAAGCCTAGCGTGATATGAGACTGTTTTAAAGGACGTCTTGTGTGTTTCAATGGAGTTTTTGTAGTTTGCTTTCTGTTTTTTGTAGTGTTTGCAAACCCTGTCATTTTTTTCCTTCTGTGCACCAGGTGCTGTTGAGGTGTCCCGTAAAAGCCCAGTGGCCTCCTGGCTCTGCGCTATGCTCTACTGCTTTGGAAGCTACATTCTAGCAGACATCATGCTAGGTGTGTCTCCAATCGACTATTTCCATAACAACAGTCACATCCTCCTGGCCTCAGCTGTCTGGTGAGGACCTTTTTAATGGCTCAGTGTTTGTACAGTACATTTTGCGTATGACACAAATGTTATCTTGTGGATATTATTATTATTTTTAAGTTTTTATTGCAAAGGAATGCAATGAACAAGATCTGTTTACAACAACATTTGTCACTTTTACAGCTTTTCTGGCTCATAAATAAAAAGATTCAAGTTTCACAAATGACATGTTCTACATGATGTACTATGACCATATATTATGGTCATAGTACGTATCCATCTGTAAATCTCTGTTTTTAGTAATAGCCATCTGTAAATTACTTCTATAATATTGATTTATTTCTGTAACTTATGCAACCGCTGTATATCCTGCACTTGCTGCTATTGCACTTCTGGTTAGACCTAAATTGCATTTCGTTGCCTTGTACTTGTACATGTGTAATGACAATAAAGTTGAATCTAATCTAATCTAATCTAATCTAATTAAGACAATTCAATGTATGTCTTTAAGTTATCCTAAAGTTTCCCCTGGAAATCAAACCCATTAGCTTCTGCACCACTAAAACAAATGAGCTACAGGAACTCTTTAAAGATAAAAAACGGTGTAAATATCTCCTCATTTTTTGCAGGTACCTGATCTTCTTCTGTCCTCTTAACCTGTTCTACAAATGTGTGGCATTTCTGCCTGTGAAACTCGTGCTGGTGGCCTTGAAGGAAGTCGTCCGAACCCGTAAAATTGCTGCTGGAGTCCATCATGCTCACCATGCTTATCATCACGGGTGGCTGATCATGGTTATCACTGGTTATGTCAAAGGCAAGTATCTTACATCTCCAGCTTGATGTCTCCTTTGGGTTACAAACAATCATAAGAAGAGTTCAAAAGTTGCTCTGTGGATATGTGTTGCTCCGCTGATCTTGCTGTGTTAATACTCATAGGGTCAGGGGTCGCTCTCATTGCCAATTTCGAGCAGCTGTTGCGTGGAGTGTGGAAGCCAGAGACCAATGAAATCCTCAACATGTCATTGTAAGTGTTCATTGATCCATTCCTGGTTTTTAAACCATTGTTTAAAAGCCCAGTGTAAATATCATGGTAGGTTATATGAATACTGTACTCAGTTTCGTGATAATACTGACATTTTCTATACAAACACTACCTTCTCTTGTTTTTGTAGTAATGTAATGTTATTTTACTCTAACTTTACATAACAGTATTGTGATGGTACTATGGTACATTTGTAGTATCAGATGGCAATCAGGGGCGGAGCATAGGCCCACCCAAACTGACAGCGCGCCCACCCAGTCAGATCCACAATTTTTTTTTTAAATAGGCTAATAATATATTTTTATTTGAATTGTTTTGTAATGCTATAGAACTATATCCTAATATTATTAAGAATGCGCTAATTTGTCTCGTTACGTTACGCTATGGTAGCCTCTTCATCGCGCCAACGTCGCTTGTAGATTCTAACTAGTAGTGCTCTATGTATTGCGCCATTAAAATGACTAAAAAGCTACCAATGAAAGAGTTAAAAAACACATCTAAAGCTTTTCTGGCTGACACAGGCACAGGCATGAAGGCAAAATAGGCACAGCAGCATCCTGCGGACTGCTCTGTCACTCGCACCTGCATCTGACCTCGGTCCTGAACTGTCCCCTGGTTTCACTATCTATCTGCGACCTTGCTCTCTGCATTGCCTTCCGACTGCTTTCGGTTGTTTATCCCTGCCTGGTTAACGGACACCCCTTTAGCCGGTGGCCCGACTGATTAAATTGATTTTCCATAATGCATTTTTTACTTGAAAACTTTTGCTTCTGAATCCTCCATCTTGCAGAACAAGGCAGTGCATGTTCAATTATTATTCATAATCATTCATATCATTTTTATTTAGTTTCATGGTTTATATGGACCACATTGATAATGCT
Organism: Oreonectes daqikongensis; assembly: GCA_026939265.1. Taxonomy (NCBI): domain Eukaryota; kingdom Metazoa; phylum Chordata; class Actinopteri; order Cypriniformes; family Nemacheilidae; genus Oreonectes; species Oreonectes daqikongensis. The sequence goes on along the minus strand of JAOTQM010000085.1, from coordinate 2,322,531 downwards.
TTAAATATGCCGTTTGTCCATTAAAAAATGTATTAATCATAAATAATAATTTAGCATGAGTTAAACACATAAATGATATTATAACTAGTGTAAATGACCATACACCTTTGTTGTGTGACAAGCTAGAGCTTGAACATTTTGTGATTCAATGGGGAAAGAAAATAATAAAGGTTTGAAATGACATGACATGAGAAAATAAAAAGATGACTATTGGCTTTTTTCTTAGTTACTTGCACTAACTATAGCCCATCTCTTAAGATTTATGTGTTTATAATAACTTGTTTGAGATGTTTTAGACAGTTTTGTGTTGTGTCCTGAATTGATTTTTGTGTTTTCCAGCCCTACCAAAGCCAGTCTGTATGGAGCCATTCTGTTCACACTACAGGAGGCTCATGTACTCCCTGTATCAAAGAGCACACTCATCTGCCTCTTCACTCTCTTCATGGTCACATCCAAGGTACATGAGTTCTATCTGATAATAACTTAATCCATGAATCAGTAAAGCTAATTTGACCATTTAGTTCACATTTGTTTGTATCTGTTTGCGTTCTGAATTGAAGAAAAAATGCAAATGCAAATCCAGTCATTGTTGTTTACTCAGGCTTAACTGCCATTGTTGCCTATAAACTCAAGTGAAAGGTTTGTTTTGATCTAAAAGTCCATGTCTCTATACAATTCTAAAATGTAGTTTGGGTCCCTTTGACTTTGGGAGAAAACAAAAAAGCCTAAAAACCTCATGCACTGAACCTCTATGCAGGTGTTTATGACGGCCCGCCACTCTCACGGATCGCCCTTCGCCCTCATCGAGTCCTGGGTGTGCCACCTGCTGTTCGGATCTCCCCTCGGCGGTGAAGAGTCCCACGATCACCACCACTCCGCACCTTCCCCTGCCTCCGCACCTCTCTCTCCTGCCAAAACCAAGGAGGACCTGAGCGAAGGAACTCGCAAAAGAAAGTCAAAGAAAGCAGAGTAGAGCATCAGCAATGACAGAAAGCCATGAACCTAATCTGTGATATGACACAGGTAGGGGCTTCACAGCTCCGTCTGAGAAAAGAGGGAATTTGATGTTAAACCAATGCAAGTATGTTTTTTAATGGTGCTTTTGAGAACACACATGCCACATACATAGGGACTCTGTATATAGCTTCCCCAAATTTGTGTTTTTATTTATTTGTCTTAATGTTTTATATCATCAAAGTCCCATTTTCCCATCTGCCAAAGTGCTGATGTACCGTATGAACAGACAGATAATGAACGAATGAAAGGTCATAAGAAACAAACCGGCAGCCTTTGAGCTCAGAGTCCATTAAAAGATCTATGTAAACAACTTAAGGAAACAAAAGAATTCATCTCCATGAGTGCGTTTTACATCCAATGGAATTGAAAAGACTAATATATTTTCAAAAATGAATTAAAATAAATACATTTTTAGCCAATAAAGGTAGTTGTTTCAGATTGTTTGTTTCTGTTATTAAGCTTGTCACATTTTTATGTCTTCAGTGATAATGAAGATAAATAAATTTGAGAGAGTAAAACGTTTGGGATCTGTCAGTGTTACATTTCCTCTGTGTAGCGGTCGTGTCACTTCATGAGTTTTAACTGGTTGGTTAATGGTGCATTGTTTCAAAATAAGGTTTTATGGAAAGTCTAGAATTGGCATTTTCTGTTTCTAAATGGATAATACAAGGTGAACAAGTTTAAAGATGGAGATTCTTTTATACAACTGATTGTTTTATCTAGAACTTACCCTTTTTAACAAAAATACATTAATTGGAAAAAATAATAAATAATTTGTTATTTAGGAAGACTTTTATGACATGAAATGGGACATTTTTAACAGAACACAAATATAGGACTCAATTAGGATTAATGAAATTATTACATTTTAATGTTGTAATCTAATCAAATGATGATCCACATTACTACTCAAAACATGTCAGGTTTATTTTTGTGGGGTTTGAAATGGACTTTTATTGAATAAAATACAAATTAAAAACAAATATTATAAAGTTAGAATTCAAGAAATTTTGTTCACATATGTTGAGTTACATAAATAGACTTGCACGTCTCTGATAGAGAACAACGTCCCCACTCTGCACGTGCCTGCTGTGTGTTCAGCCTCTGTGTAAAATACATGTCCACGTGCCTCTACATCGATAACGACGAATGAATATTGCTATTATTTTCTAATAACATACAATGTGCTGTGAGAAAAGTGAACTACAAAGAGCCTTCGCTGTAGAAAATATCCACAATCTGCGCCTGTCATATCCCCCTCGAACCGCACGAGGGCGCCTTCATCTGAATACTTAAGCCTTAACGTGATTATTATTATTAGTTTTATAAATAGACCCCACGTCGTTGCTTACTCGGCAGACTTTTATTTTATAATTATTTTGGCTTTTTTTAGAGCTTCTCTATGCTTGTGGTTGTTTTGGACTTGTTTGTTTGTTTGTTTAGCCCATGTGGTTTGGTCTGTGCTTAGGCCTACGTTACAACTTTTGTCTTTTGCTTGTCCCGTGAAATCTGCACGACAGATTTATGACAGAATTAAAAATTTGGGGTGAACTTTACGATGCTTCTGTCTCAACCGGTAAAGCCAGATGACTGACATTGATAAACTACAAAAATGATCTAAAAACCAATCAAAAACATGACTGAGGTTGGCTATAAATCCTATTTTGGCACATAGTGTATAACAACATTAACAGTATTTCGGTGAGTCACTTAATTGATCTCTTGCAGGGCTGATCTGAGGTCAGTGTGTTGTGTCTGTTCAGCTGTAGCTGCTCATGTTTAATTGGATCTTTGAGGTGGTTCAGATGGGAGGAGAGTTCACACAAGATTGTAGTTTCTACAGTTCAGATACTGCTCACTGAAGTCTCTGAGAATATCTGCAGCATGAACACTCTCCTGCTTCATGTGTTTGCTGTCATATTCATCAGCGTTTATGAAATCCAGTGTAAATCTCACCCAAAGCCTTCATGTGGTTATCCTCCATCCCAATGGTGCAGCTCTCTGGAGATTGCCATGGAGTGTGGGGTAAGTCTGCACATCTGGATCAATGATGGAAGTCTTGAAACAGGTCATTGCTTAACCTTGTTCTAAGTTTAGTTTCGCAGTAAATCAAGAGCTTTGGATTGTAAAAGTGAATGCATAAAAGTTAACTTTTGTAGTCATTTGTAGTTAATGGGGGCAGTTGTGGCCTAATGGTTAGAGAGTCAGACTCGTAACCAGAAGGTTGCCGGTTCGATTCTCAGTACCGGCAGGTAACAACTGACGTGCCCTAGAGCAAGGCACCTTACCCCCCCGGGCGCTGCAGTGATAGCTGCCCACTGCTCCCGGTGTATGTGTGTTCACTATTCACTGGTTGGGTTAAATGCAGAGGTCACATTTTGGGTATGGGTCACCATATCTGACAAATAGGTCACTTTCACTAGTGCATAAATTAGTAAAAAGTTTACTGTTGCAATTTACTTCTTAACGCTCAAAAAGGTCAAAAGAAATCTCATTAAAATGTTATAAAGGCACCTCTGCGACACATTACGATGCAAACTTTTCCGTCTTGTTTTGCTTTTAAGGAATATAATATCTGGCGATTCATTAGAAGGTTATGGGCTATGGAGTAAACACACACTGTGCATGTTGTAAGTGTGCGTTTCAGTGTCATTTGAAAAGAATTCCTTGTGATTTTAAATGAATGTCATGCTTTTGAAAGTAACCACGTTTGCCATTAGACCGGGCACGAGGTATCAGGGTCAGGTTTAGCACTTCTACCTCTAAAGCAGCATTAGATACATTCACAAGATAAACCAAAATGGCCAATTTTCATTTGAACAATAAACAATTTTTACATTGGAGTTGTTCTTTTTGATGCCTTTTGTATTGTTTGATATATGATCATCTTATGTCAAAATAAAACAAGTGAATTTGTGTTCAAGATGTTTGTTAACATATGCATGTATTGCAGATCTTCATTAAAAATCATAATGATTTATGATCAATATGATGAAAAACATTCTCATTTGACTCATTATCATAATTTTATGGAATTTTCCTGTAATGTTTTTTTAAACAGATTTTTCATGTAATTTTTCAACCTGATCTCACAGGAAGTCGTAAGTATTTTACGAGGTGGCTAATTCGTATGAATTCCTACGTTGTGAGTCATACAAAAATGTACGATTAAGCAATACTGAAGGCCACACGTCACTGGCGCAAAAGCAAAGCGTACTAAAATGTACGACTGAGATCGTACGAATTCATACGAATTAGCCACGTCGTACAATACTTACGATTTTGCGTGAGATTGCGTTGGATTTTTAAAAAAAAGTGCAAATATAAACTGTACAAGAAAACTGTGGAAAACATGTAATTTAACAAGAAAAACTGTTTTTTATGTTTATTTCTGACAGAAATTTCCGTTTTTTTCCTATGAATGTAAAAAAAGTAACAGCTGTTCAAGAATACTTAACTACTTAAAGAGACAGATCACCAGTTGTCATTTATTCACAAGTTGTTTCAAACCTGTATAAACATTCTTCCAAATGTATTTCATTGTGTTTGGTAGAAAAAATGAAATGTATAGCAACAGGTTGAGGGTGAGTATAAAGGGTCTATCCCTTTAAGAACTAAATATACATTTTAAATTAGAAGATTGTGAGGACGGATGGGTTAGTGTGTGGTTTTACAGTAAAGTAAGTAATTTATGATTTGAATAAATCTCCTTTTTCAACTAACAGTGTACCATGAAATGTCAACAGGGTTAAAATTCTGCAATACTGTGTTTCTGATGCTTTCGATATAGGTACAGAAACAATGTATGGAACTAAACGTGACTCGACCAGGCCCGGAGGTTCCTCTCGTGGACGTCACTCTGTACTATGAAAGTCTGTGTCCAGGGTGCAGAGCTTTCCTGATAGAACAACTCTTCCCGACATGGACTTTACTGAAAGACATCATGAAAGTCAACCTGGTGCCTTTCGGCAATGCTAATGTAAAAATTGCTCTATGATCAATGATTTGTTTTTATGTGGATGTCGAGGTGTTTGTGGTGTTCTGAGAACATTTATAAAATGTTGTCTTGCAACTTTAGGAGATTCCTGAAGAGAATTCATTCATTTGTCAACATGGAGAGCCAGAGTGTTATGCCAACATGCTAGAGGTGAGTTTGAGAGCTGCTCTGCTACAAAACTATGGAGTGAAAACAGTATCAAAACCTCCTACAAATGCACGCGAGAAACCCACAGGCACGCACACGAATCTACAAATGGATGTGACAGATCCACACACGCGCACAGTTCACAAATGCACGCGAGAGATCCACACTCGCGCGCATGAATCTACAATTGGATGTGACCGATACACACGCGCACACGAATCCACAAATGCACGCGAGGGATTCATATACACAGCGATCCAGAAACTTTGTTATTTAATACCTGGGCATAAAGATATATATATATATATATATACACACACACACATACATTTCAGTGATTTTTAGTGAAACATTTTACACGTGGTGCACTTGAAGTCCATTAGCGCCTTCCTTAGGACAGCGTGAAGACTCCACATGACATCTTTGAAGGTAATGGGTACAGATAGGCGTGTGCGCATTTGTGAGTTTAAGCTGCGGAATGACAGTCTCAAAAGATTCCACAAATACAAAAGCATATATTCACTGACGTTCTTAAGGCAAAACTTGTGCATTCTGTAAGCAAAGATACAATGCACTTATTGCCTTTGTCTGGATTCTCGTGTGTGGATCTCGCGTGCATTTGTGGATTGTGTGTGGATCGCCATGTACATGAATTGCTCACGTGCATTTGTGGATTCGTGTGCGCGTGTGCGGATCTCTCGCGTGCATTTGTGAACTGTGTGCGTGTGTGTGGGTTTCTCTCGTGCATTTGTAGGAGGTTTTGATATTGTTTTAACTCCATACAAAACCCTTTCTAGAAAACCTAGCAAACTGCCAACCTATATGACATTTTTATGGCATCTTGATCACCCTCCCAATGGCAGAAATGTTTTTAAGAATGTAGAGATGATTATAAATAAAATACAATGTTTCCCAATATTTGTGATGGGTCAACAGTTCTTCATCTTTTCACAGGCATGTATTTTACATGCAGCGGGTCACTCGGCATTCCACGTCATTTACTGCATGGAGTCGTCTGCAGATGTACTGAAGTCTGCTAAGTCTGTAAGTATCTGTTTGGTTGACTTTCCTAAGGGTCAGGAGTCATCCCACAAGTTTTTCTGGAGGATTATGAACCTTTATGACTTTTGTATTTTTAACAGTGTTTGCAACTATGCACGCCTCTCGTAAAATGGGCGACAATAGAGTCGTGTGCCGCTGGAGATCTTGGCCATAGCTTGATGCATGAGAACGCAATGAAGACACAAGCGCTTAAACCAGAACACACTCATGTACCCTGGGTCACCTTCAATGGGGTGAGGCGTGTATGAAAGTGTATGACAATATTATGTATATGAGACCTTTAGGTTTGTAAATGTGTATTTTTTTTTATTTTTTTTTAGGAATACACAAGTGAATGGGAAGATAAAGCGATGTCTACTCTTTTTAGCCTTGTATGCAGTTTGTATAAAGTATGTTTATCTTTAATTTACTTTTGTTTGTCTATTTAACTTTACCATTTCTGGTAAGATTTGTTGTGTATTCTCATGCTCATTATTTTTAAAGAGCTCTAATTTCATCTGTTTACTTTTCTACCAGGGAATCAAGCCACCGGCCTGCACTGGAGCCATGGAAAAACTGGACCGGAGTTTTTGTTAGTGTTACACATTACAAATATGGATATAATGCAAACATAACCTGTAGCTACTGTTTGAAGTAAAATAAAATCCTCTGTATTTCATAATGCTGACTGTAAATGATCGGCTGATCCACAAAATGTGTTCTTGTGTAAATTGTCAGTTGTCGTTGCTTTGTGTGTTTTGTATGGATGATTCATTGGCAGATGATTTGTGTGGACTTAGGACAGTCAAATTTCCCAAAATGCATTGCTGCTCACTTGTTGGTGCACAATAGTTGAAGAGAAAATCCACAGCTAAGTTGAAATGCCTAAAATACTGATATTGTTTTAAGAGAATATTGTTGTCAGAAATGCATTGATTTTTTGATCAAAGTTTTTGACATTTTTTGTAAGGTTGATAGTAACAGACATACATTACAATAATAATACAAGGTTACAGAATTTTGACTAAAGGACAATTTAAATGCATTTTATTGAATATTTATTGAACAAGGCAACAGTTATCAGTCTTGAGTTTCATAACTAAAATACAAGGATTTACAAACACAACTGGTATTTTCATGGTTACTATCTGTCAATAGTTAACTTAGTAAATCATTAGCTTAAAAGTGCAACATCTAAACAAACAAAAAATAATGTAGAAGCAAATGAACTGTGAATGACTGACAATATGTAAAAAAAAATATGTCTGTTACTTGTTGTTATAAATATTTCAGTATCAAAATTAACTTTTAAACTTTAACTTTTTGTTTAACAAAAAGGAATTTCGCGCGCTCGCATGCACGCACACACACACAGAGGTTGACTGTGTTGGTATTTACATATTTGCTCTGGTACTAGCATATATAAAGCTGCTGGGGTTCAGAATGTTTGAAATCATTGCTGAATGCAGTAGATGCAGATTCATCATGTCTGCAGGCTGGACTGTGCTGTTATTCGGTCTGTTTGTGTGTATATATGTACAGTCAGGCTCTTTTGAGACACTGGTCATCTCAGAGGCCAATGAGCAATGGGTAAGTCTGCCTTTGTAATCTGTTATGTATGCAAAAGTGTCCTAAAATCATTCTGTTAACTCATGTTAGCATGTTGGTGATCTTACAGAAATATATTTATTCTGGTAGCACCTCCTTAAAATAAGAAACCTTAAATGAAACTTCCTTTGTTCAAAGATTATTATTTATATTTAATATTTTGAAGTGTGACGGTTTGTGAAAAAGGTTTAGGGGTACACTAAAAAAACAGAAATAAACCGTAAAATTTGTCGTCTTTTTCAGTAATTTTACGTTTTTTCAGAAATAAACTGTTAAAAAATAAACTGACATTTTCCAGCAGCTGGGGCACCAGAACTAATACATGTTGCACGCAAAAACATAATTTCGATTAAATAAAATTAATTAACTGAGTTTTACGATATGAATAAAGAATTGAAATAAAATTGCACAACATGAAATTTGCAATATTTTGATAATGTTTTAATTGTCCTTGCAGGGCAATCATGGCAACATGAACCGACTGTTAAAGGTACTGACCATTCAAAGATCATATGGGTGGAAATTGTTATACACTGCACCGCATAGGAATTCCTAACTATTTTACGAGGTGGTGAATTTGTACGATGTGAATTAGAAAAAAAACCCTACGAATAAGATTTTACAAATTAATACAAATTACTGTTGAAAATTGCGATTGTGAAAAGTTTTTATAGTGTACAAACATTACACACTATTATGTTTACAAATATCTCATTTTCTAATCTCTCCCACAGAAGCGAAGTGTGAGCAGCAGTCAGGTGGGAAGTCTTTTCATAACAAACGTCAAGATTTATTTATAAATTTGACTCTTTTTTTAATGTACATTTATGGTCAACAGAAATAGTCATGCTTACACAACATGTTTATTTTTCCTCATTTCTTTATCTCCATGTGATTCAAAGGTAAGCCTGAGTTATGACACAAAGTCTTAACTTTCAGATAGAGGTGCAGAGCGTGAAAGTGGACTGCAAGGTGACGTCACGCTTTGCTCACACCGTCATGACCACTAAAGTTCTCAATAAAGCCAACGTCTCGCAGGAAGTGTTTTTTGAGGTGGAGCTTCCCAAGATGTCCTTCATTACCAACTTCAGCATGTCTGTCCTTTTCCATTTTATAACACATCAATTCAGCACACTTCACATGTTATGACACACCAACTGAATGTTTGTTTTCAGGGAGATTGATGGGAAAACATATACAGGTGAGGTGAAGGAGAAAGAGAAGGCCAAGCAGCAGTATGAGAAGGCCGTATCATCTGGACAGACTGCTGGACTGGTCAAGTGAGAGGAACTAATAGAGTCAAAATGAAAACTTAGCATGTAACATCTTCATTTTTACTTGATGGTTCTAAATGGGGTTTTTCTTTCAGGGCTTCGGGTAGAAAGATGGAGAAGTTCTCAGTTAATGTAAATGTGGCAGCAAACAGCAGCGTCATATTTACTCTCACCCACGAGGAGCTTCTTCAGCGTGTGTTTGGCAAATATGAGCTCATGATCAGAGTCAAACCCAAACAGATTGTCCAGCACTTTGAGGTTCTTTATTTTGCATCAAGCATCCAAATTGCATGTGACAACATCTATAGATATCTGTCATTCAAATCATAAAACCTTCTCATCCACAGATTGTGGCAGACATCTATGAACCTCAGGGCATTGCGTTTGTAGACGCCTATGGTACATTTATCACCAATGATCTGCTCCCTCTAGTGGAGAAAACTGTCACTGAGAAAAAGGTGAAATGACACGAGTCTGATCAGACTCAGATTATTCTACACATCATTTTAATCTCCTGTGCTTGTCTGTTCAGGCCCATGTGTCATTTTCTCCAACACTGGACCAACAGAGGACCTGCCCTGACTGTGAAGGCACACTCATCGATGGAGATTTCTTTATCAAATATGACGTCAACCGTGCTCATGACATCGGAAACATCCAGGTCAGATATCATTAGGATACAAATAATTTAAGCAAAATGTATTTTTCATGTTGTGTTAAAAACACACACACATATACACTCTGTGACTACTTTTACACTGTAAAATTGCGCAAACTTATTTTACACTCAAACCTGTAAATTTGCTGTAATTTAACATTTTCTACCGAATGTGTGAAATAAACGAGTAAAATTCTGTAACAGTAGTTTTATACAGTGTTAAACGGAGTTCTTTCTAGAAATAGTTTTTTTGATGGTTCTTTGGGGATGTCAAACAATTCCTCTATGACATTGGTATGAAAAGTGCAATGATGTGGGGAAAAGTTTCTCAACAAAGAAGTAACAAATATACTTTTATCATCTACAGATTGTGAATGGATACTTTGTGCATTTTTTTGCACCAACCAATCTTCAGCGAGTTCCAAAGATGGTGGTTTTTGTTATAGACAATAGCTATTCCATGGTCGGAAATAAAATGGCACAGGTAAGTTCAGATGTTTCTAAAACGAGACAATAATCAAAAACTGCTGTCATGTGAAAGCAAAGCACCTGTCATGCTGAACACATGTCTGTGTTTGATTTTTGGTTGACAGACCAAGGAGGCAATGCTCACCATTCTGGGTGAACTTCCAGAAGACGACTACTTTGCAATCATTGTGTTTTCAACAAACTATATTTTATGGAGGCCAAACTTAAGCAAAGCAACACAGGAAAATGTGGAAGATGCCAAGAATTTTGTGAAAACTATCAAAGTTGATGGAGGTGAGTACAAACAACTTCCAGGACATTATCATTGAGTACACATTATAAAATAACTTTTTATAGTTTATAGATAGTTTTGAAATATAGTGTTAAATAATGTCACATCAGAACTATAAACCAGGATTTTAATGTTTGTGTTTCAGGTACAGAAATGCATGATCCTATGATACATGCTGTGAATATGCTGTATGAAGAACAACGCAATGCTACAACACCACAGAATTCTATTCCAATGATCATGCTGCTGACTGATGGGGAACCAAATCGATGTACGCACACATCACCAATCTTTTACTATTTTCATCACTGTCCTTAAAGAATAACATAATGTTTAAAGCTGACCCAAATATTCCACAAAAACAGTTTCTTCATCCTGTTTTTTCACATAATGAAAGTGAATAGTGACTGCATGTTGAATTTTCAGTTTTTACTTTTAGGTGTACAATCCCTTTAGTTATCCAGACATAATTCTTAATTTAATCGTCCTTGCTTGTATATTTATGTGTACTGCGTGAATAATACGTTTCATACTCATTTGCAGTTCCAAGAACTCTCCCTGAGATCCAGGAAAGCATTCACAAAGCCATCGGTGGAAACATCAGTGTGTTCTCTTTGGCATTTGGCAGACATGCAGATTATGGATTTTTGGATGTTTTAAGCAAGCAGAACAACGGAATAGCACGCAGAATTTATGAGGACTCAGACGCTCCACTTCAGCTAAAGGTAGGAACGTTTTTTTTGCAAATGCATGTTCTTTCAAAATGTAAATCCATTCACTCTCTGATGAAATCTTGAAGTTATGTTGTCATGAGAGCTATTGAGAAAACTTAAACACTCCTTTATGATTTGTTATCCAGGGATTTTATGAAGAAGTGGCGAGTCCTCTCCTTTCAGATGTGAATTTTCACTATCCGGACAACACTGTGAATTCACTGACGAAAAGCCATTTTAAACAGCTCTTCAAAGACTCGGAGATCATGGTTGCTGGTCAACTTAATGACCTGGAAATGAACAACTTTCTAGTTGAAGTAACTGCACAAGGGGTACGTGAATCATGTCCAGAAATGATTCCAAATTATTATATATATATATATATTTTTTTTTTTATTGTTTTATCCAATTAACAATTTCATAGCAGTTACAATAATTATTTCAATAATAATTATACTATTTATATTCCCATTAACAATCTTTCTTAGTGGTAATTTGCTTCGAGGGACTCATAAAACTGATCCAGCTTTGTTTGTATTACAACAGCTGGAGAATAATTTTGAAGCGAAAGGTCAGGCATATGCTGAGGAGTGGAAAACCATTTATCCCGATGAAGAGTATATCTTTGGAGATTTCACCGAGCGTCTCTGGGCATATCTGACCATTCAGGAGCTCTTGGATAAGAAGTCAGTTTATAAAGTCATTCTTTAGCACACTTAAAAAGGAAAAATAACAGAAATGCAGTTTAGTCTATCTAATTGGCCCAATGAAGGACTAATATTTTTTCACAGAAACAAGGGTTCACCCGAGGAGAAAGGAAATGCCACCGCTGAGGCTTTGGAACTCTCAATAAAGTACAACTTTGTCACACCACTTACATCAATGGTGGTCACTAAACCTGAAAGTGATGACACGCTCATTGCTGAGAAGTTGACTGAAGGTACGACTGAACCATCTGTCAGACAACACAACATGGAAAACAAACTGCTCAATATATTCTTTATAATTCAGATTTCAGCCATACCTCCATGACTATATGAGTTATTACATAAACGTACCATTACATTTACTTTACATTTATGCATTTGGCAGACGCTTTTATCCAAAGCGACTTACATTACATTGTACTATAAATTTGTACATTTTGTATAGTAAGCAAGTGGGGGTTAGGTGCCTTGCTCAAGGGCACCTCAGCCGTTACCCACCAGCCCTGAGAATGGAGAATTCCATTAAATATAGAAGTACAACCTCTTGGTTCAGATTTTGTTTATGTATTGAACAAGTTATATGCCACTCATTCTTTTCTTTGCACTGATTCACAGAGCAACGTGGAAAAGTTCAAAGTTATGGTACGTCTCTACACTGCCACATGTTGTTCATGCAACTTTCTTTCATGTCTTTATATCAAACAAAATGCCACAGTTGAAGTTTGCAAAATCTACTGTATAAAAGATTCTGTCACGTTCACATTTAAAGGCGGGGTAAGCGATTTCTGAAAACTGTTGTTGTTATTTGAACAACAAAAAACACAGCACTACGCAAAAGGAACACGCCCCTTCCTGCATTGCTCCGTCAACATATCTTGGTTCTGACAATCAGCAAAACAAATGTCACTCACATACTAATCCGATACAAAGCAACATCCTCAATGGTGATTTTTAGACGATCTTTCTCTTTAACGTCTTTCTGCTTAAGCCTTCACCACAGTATCACTGGTGCTAGCGTATCTCTGCTAAAAGCCTTCACCACAGCATCACGGGTGCTAGCGTATCTCTGCTAAAAGCCTTCACCACAGCATCACGGGTGCTAGCGTATCTCTGCTAAAAGCCTTCACCACAGTATCACTGGTGCTAGCGTATCTCTGCTAAAAGCCTTCACCACAGCATCACGGGTGCTAGCGTATCTCTGCTAAAAGCCTTCACCACAGCATCACGGGTGCTAGCGTATCTCTGCTAAAAGCCTTCACCACAGCATCACGGGTGCTAGCGTATCTCTGCTAAAAGCCTTCACCACAGCATCACGGGTGCTAGCGTATCTCTGCTAAAAGCCTTCACCACAGCATCACGGGTGCTAGCGTATCTCTGCTAAAAGCCTTCGCCACAGCATCACTGGTGCTAGCGTATCTCTGCTAAAAGCCTTCACCACAGTATCACTGGTGCTAGCGTATCTCTGCTAAAAGCCTTCACCACAGTATCACTGGTGCTAGCGTATCTCTGCTGAAAGCCTTCACCCCAGTAATACGGGTGCTAGCGTATCTCTGCTAAAAGCCTTCACCCCAGTATCACTGGTGCTAGCGTATCTCTGCTAAAAGCCTTCACCACAGTATCACGGGTGCTAGCGTATCTCTGCTAAAAGCCTTCACCACAGTAATACGGGTGCTAGCGTATCTCTGCTAAAAGCCTTCACCACAGTATCACGGGTGCTAGCGTATCTCTGCTAAAAGCCTTCACAGTATCACGGCTGCTAGCTTATTTCTGCTAAAAGCCTTCACCTCAGTATCACGGGTGCTAGCATATCTCTGCTAAAAGCCTTCACCACAGTATCACGGGTGCTAGCGTATCTCTGCTAAAAGCCTTCACCACAGTATCACTGGTGCTAGCGTGTCTCTGCTAAAGTCCTTCACCACAGTATCATGGGTGCTAGCGCGTCTCTGCTAAAAGCCTTCACCACAGTATCACGGGTGCTAGCGCGTCTCTGCTAAAAGCCTTCACCACAGTATCACGGGTGCTAGCGCGTCTCAGCTGAAAAGTCTTTATAATATAAATGCGGGTCCTAGCTCCTGCCTGACTTTTATCCTTCTGTAAAATCCACAGACCCTTTACTTTTATGTAATAAATAAGACTCTTTCTAATGCCTGCTTGCTCTCTTCCCTTTGTCAACATAAGTGGACACGCCTCTTACTGCTGATTGGCTACAAGTTTGTTTTGGTACTCAACCCGACTCCGTTTTCTAAAGTGTTTTTCAAAAACCGGCAACCCCGCCTTTAAAGGGTTAGTTGGTGTATTTATATGAATGAACACTTTATCACTTGCAGGTAACATGGCTGTACCATCAAGCTACAGCTACAAAGCACCTACTAATTATGGTAAATGCTTTATTACATATGAAATGACATCCAAAGGGAAATGTGAGGTTACAGTCACAGGAAGTGTTGCTGTTATATTAAAGAGAGCATTTCTTTGCTATTAAACAGTTGATGGAGATCCACACTTCATCATTGAACTGCCACGTCAGAATGATGCGCTGTGCTTCAACATAGATGACAAACCTGGTACCATATTTACCCTGGTTAGAGACCCACTTACAGGTTAGACAAAGCCATTGGTATTTAACCAAAAATAGGTTCGAAAGAATGCGGTTTTACCATAAATGTCTCTATAGATTTATAAATGTTGCATGTGATGAACATACACAGGTATTGTGGTCAATGGACAAACCATTGGAGATAAGAAAGTGGTCCCGGGGAAGAAGGTAAACACATATTTTGGACGCTTTGGAATCATTCATGAGAGGTTTGGTATCAGAGTAATGGTGAGCACAAAGGAGATCTCAGTGTCTGAGGAAGGAAAACATGCAAAGTTTGTCTGGACCGATACTGGCACCATCAAAGGGCTCAAGTGAGATTCATCTCTTCATTTATTGGATGTCAGTGTGAGGTAACAAAGTAATCTGAACACTGCTTTTCTTCCTGCAGCATGGATCTGCAGGTAGTGAAAGATCGCAGTTTGACAGTGACTTTGAGGAACTCGGTCAAGTTTCAGATCATCCTTCACAAAGTGTGGAAGGGCCATCCGTATCACCAAGACTATCTTGGATTCTACACCCTGGACAGCCACCTGCTATCAAACAGTGTCCACGGCCTGCTTGGTAAAACATCTAAACACCTCACCACACTACAATTACTATGTGCTAAATTCTGAAATGTTTCTTCGTCATGCTTTTGAACTCTTCAGGACAGTTCTATCACGGGCTGGAGTTTGAGGTGAGTGACCCGTTTCCAGGCAAAGATCAAGGCAAACAGGATGCCATCATGTTCGTGAAAAGACATGAGCTTGTAGTTACCAGGTGAAGACCCCAGATACTCTACAGTTGTCCTTGAACGTGTACTTTGAGAAATTGCATCATGCCTGTGAGAGGTCGATGTTAATGTGATGATCTATCATGTTCTATCAACAGGGGTTGGCAGAGAGATTTCAGACAGGATGTGAAGAATGGAGAAAAAGTGCCTTGTTGGTTCATTCATAATAACGGCACTGGACTGCTCGATGGAGTTCATACAGACTACATAGTGTCTGGTCTCTTCAAAACCATACAAAAATGAGCTTCTTTGAGAAAAGACATATTACATTTAAGTTTAAAGACATACACATTTATTACATGTAATTTTAACAAATAATTTAAGTCTGCAACTTATAAACGTGACAATTAAAGGGACCACAGATGTACTTCAACATTATACATGAATATACTATACTATAGAGACATTTCTGTTTTTAAAGGGCAGATTTGAAATGCAACACTATGTGGAAAATGTAGAAGATTTTATTAACCTAAATCTAAAGAAAATCGCATACAATCTAAGCCACCATTATAATTCTCTATACATGTGGCTTCAGGTCTTGGTTCCAAAACCCCCACCCCTAAAACTTCCATCAGACCTGTGTGCCCACCCCCAAACATTCCTTCTATAAAAGGTTTCCCCTTAGTAGGCCAAGACGGTTCTTTCCTATGCAGGTCCCTGTTCTCTGCAGTTCTCTGTGGGAGGGCTCGGCCCTGCATATGGGGGGCTCGGCTCTTTATTGGTTTAGTCAATAAAAGTCTATCTGATGGAATCAAAACCCGACTTGAGTGTTTAATGAAGAATGGCAAAAAGAAACCACAACAAAAACTAGTGGTAGATGGTCTGGATCTAGGTTGTAGGATCTATTGATGGAAATGCAATATAATATACATAACTATGTCTTCAGATGTGTATAAAGACCTTGCATAATGAGGCGTTATGTTTTTATTATCTTAGAATAATCTATTTCAATCTACATATACTGCGGGTCTCCTTACATGGAATTCGCCACATCCCTAAATGGACAAACTTCTCTACAGAGCACGTTTCGTAAATGTTATATCCTTCAGCAAAGAAATGAAAATGTCACGACATCTTTGTCCTGCATGTGTCAGCCACCGTAGTGCTTTGAAAGAGGGGGATGGGGGTAAGCGCTGGAGTGAGCCATTGGTTGTAATTCACAACCCCACCACTAGATGCCACTAAATTTTACAAACTGGACCTTTAAGTTAAGCAGGTGAAAGAAAGTAAAGTGGTTTATGTACAGGGCAACTCAAATGTATTTTATTTCTAGTCCTTGTCAAAAACTGTTTGGGAGGTGCTATACCTAATGTCATATAAATTCAATGACCAATTATATTGTAAATGACCTTGTTGAGATGCGTCTTCATGTTTCCACCAACTTAATAATGTTCAAATTTGAGGTAAACACACACAGCACACAGCGCTCTCTCTCTCTCTCTCTCTCTCTCTCTCTCTCTCTCTCTCTCTCTCTCTCTCTCGCTCGCTCGATCGCTCTCGAAAAAAATGAGAATAAGACAGTCGGACTTTTATTCTAACATGCGTTTACCCACAACCCCACACTACCGGAAGTACTAGCCAGCTGATGGCAAGGGGGAAGGATCCACCCATTAATGTCAAGAGATGGCTCGCTGCTGAATTTTAAGCATATACAATAAAAACAAGGGCTGGCCATAGGTATGAACACTCTTCTGTATTAATATGTTCATAAATTACGTGCAGTGCTGCTACAAAAACATGGTGCGCGAGCGATTTTGTGTTGCAGACCTGCAGCTCGATGTGTCTATTCATACAATATCAGTCAGCACTACTCTAATCTAGTGATTAAGACATGTTTCTCAGGATCTATGTGTTGACAGTATGTTGGGCTGTTAGTAGTGTGGCTTTGTCGTGCATTTGAACAGTCTGTCGGCTGTGTTTCTGCAGATAAACATTTCCATAGCAACTCATTGGATCGCGTAAGAATCGGATGTATTGAACATGAATAAATAAATGAGCGTCTAGTGCTATACCTGCAAGTGCATTGTGTCTTTTAATCATATATTATTCCTAACTGGAGTTTTGAAACTGTTCTAGGTTTATATTATATATATACATTATTGAAAATACATTGTGTTCATTTTTCCAGCCTGCCTTTCAGTTATTAAAAGATGGGAGGTTGGAGTGTGTTTGTGTATGTGATTCTTCTGCTGGCTCTGCTTGGAGATTCACTGGCATCTGCGCCCGAGTTTGATCCTTACAAAGTTCTTGGAGTGTCCAGACATGCCAGTCAAATAGAGATCAAAAAAGTGTACAAGAGACTTGCGAGGGAATGGTGAGTGATGTTTTTAAAGAGTGTTTGGGTTTGTCCATTTTCAAACAAACGTTTTTGTGTATACAGTATTTTCTTTCATCTTTTTTTTACTTTTTAGCATCCTTGATCTGTTTCCTGTTTTAATCCAAATATATTTAACTTTCTCTGACATGGGCCTGACATTTGTTGTATACTTTATCTGTAGGCATCCAGACAAGAATAAAAGTCCAGGGGCTGAGGATATGTTTATCAAGATCACTAAATCTTATGAAGTAAGAGTTGACCTATGAATTATAATTTTGCAATGTAAAAATACAATGTATAGCATGCAAGGGTTTAAAATGTCACTTAATAAATGCATACATTTGCCTATCCAAGACGCATACACGCCTGTGTTAAGCATGTTAAATTGTTCTGCTTTCCACAGATCCTGTCCAATGAGGAGAAAAGGGCGAACTACGACCGTTTCGGTCAAATGGATGAGAATCAAAACTTCGCCCGAGCTCCACAGGGCTTCAGGCACTTTCACGACAGTTTCTACTTCGACGAATCGTTCTTTCACTTTCCTCGGACGAGTCGAGATTTCACAGAGAGCAAGCACCTCCTTCATTACAACCAATACATGAATGAGATCGTGCCAGATAGTTTCAAGAGGCCTTACCTGATCAAGATTACCTCAGAGTGGTGCTTCACCTGCATTCATATCGAGCCCATTTGGAAGGATACTGTGCAAGATCTAGAGCCTTTAGGTGGGGGAATTATCTGTTTGTCCAGGCATTCATTTTGTCTGTTTAGCTGTGGATTTTGTCTTCGAAACTAACATCTTATGTGCTGTTGATTTTGTTTGGTTTAGGTGTTGGTATTGGTGTAGTGGACATTGGCTATGAGAGACAGCTGGCCAACCATCTTGGAGCCCACCGCACACCTTCCATTCTGGGTGTTATCAATGGCAAAGTTACTTTCTTCCAGTATGCTGTGGCCAGAGAATACTTGAAACAGTTTGTGGAAAGTCTTCTTCCCACGAAACTAGTGGAGAAGGTAAGATTGTAACCAATAATTGAAGTTTTAATTGATGTTTTCATAATTTTCTTTATTGTTTCTTTCCGTATCAGTTAACTGACAACAACTACATGGAGTTTTTAAACAGTTGGCATGAAGAAAATAAGCCAAGGGTAATGATGTTTGATGTAGCATCTACTGTCCCTCTTTTATACAAGGTGAGATTTTTTTATTATGTTCAAATAATCAGAGACGACTTCAACATATTTGATATACATCCTTATATGCTTTTGTTCTCAGCTCACCGCGTTTGCCTACAAAGACTATGTGAACTTTGGTTATGTAGATATGGGTCTGACTGAGACCTCTCAAGTGGTACAGAGGTTCAACATCAACACGTATGCTCCCACCATGCTCCTGTTCAAGGAGAACGCAGAGAAACCTGCAGACGTCATACAGGTAAAGCTCCGTTCTTCTGTTTGTGAATGTGCACCGGTGGTTTTATTCTTGCTAGAGGTGTCTCTTCTTTGTTTTCATCCATAGGCAAGAGGAATGAAGAAACAGATCATCGATGAGTTTGTGTCCAACAATCGATTCCTGCTTGTGCCACGGCTGGTTAATCAGAAACTCTTTGATGAGTTGTGTCCAGTTAAACAGTTCCACCGGCGCAGAAAGTAAGAAACGCTCCTCTCTGAAATTTTACATTACTTAAAGCTACAGTATGCAGTTTTATAGAAGCTGGCAATAGCTCTTCAAAGCCACACCTTCTTCGTCTTTTTCACCAGTGAGACAACATTACAGTACAAAGCACATAAGATGAGTTATGCAAATCCATAGGCTCATATAGGCCTTACATTCTTTCAAATGCCATGATTGGATGAAATGTTTATGTTTCTAAATATATATACTTGAATATATATATTTAGATCACTAGTTATTTATTGCTATCACGATGTAAGACTTTTAACCAGTTGATTTAAAGGGCAATATAGAGATTTTAGTGGCATCTAGCGGTGAGGTTGTGACAACCAACGAATTAGAACTACGGTGGCTGACACAGGACAAAGATGTCGTCACGTTTTCGATTCTTTGCGAAGGAGATAACATTTTATGAAACACGCTCTGTAGAGCAGTTTGTCCGTTTAGGGCTACTGTAGAAACAACATGATGAATTCCATGTAAGGTAAAAATAGAAATAGCTCATTCTAAGATAATAAAAACATAGCAGTTCATTATGTAAGGTCTTCATACACCTCTGAAGACATGGTTATGTATATTATTTTGCATTGTCAATAGATTAATAATAAAACACAAACACCATACAAGGATTAAAGTTACTTCCATTTTTTAAAGAATAAAGAGAAGTTATTTGGGTTTGTCTTGGTCTCATCTGTCTTTCTAATTGACAGATACTGTGTTCTTCTCATCACTGGGGAAGGAGAGCAGTTTATATCAGTGAACGAGGCTTTCTTCAACTTTGCTTCTGCTAACACTAAAGAAATTTTGAGGTTTGCTTACGTGTATCAGAAACAGCAGCAGCCTCTGTGTGACGCCCTGTTCAAACAGGATGACACAACCCCTCCACAGGTCAGAGACATTCATATGTGCATTTCTTTATGCATCCGTCTCCGTGTGTGTGAATCAATCATTGACTCGGTTAATCACTAACTTCAGGTTATTATCTTGGAGAGGCGGAGCTCTACAGGAAGGGTCTTGTATCGGTCAGTGACTGGCGGCTGGAATGGGAGCGACGACGATAAGCTCCTCCTTCACGAGCAGCTTGATATTCTGCAGAGAGACCCCTCTTACCTCAACCATGATGCAATGCTGCCTGAGCTGAATAATGAGTTTGCTTCTGTAAGTTGCTCAGTCTAGCACTGAAAGACTAAAATCTTTTCTTGTAGGACTTAGGTTTTAACAAGTATGCTGTGAATTACCAAAGACAAGTTTTTGTTACACTTTATTTTACAGGGCCCTTGTTACAGTGTAATTATATAAGTACCGAGAAATAATAAACTACTTTTAACTATAGGGTTAGGATTAGGATGTGGGTTAGGGTTAGTTATATGTAATTATGCATAATTCATAGTAAATACTATAGTAAATACATGTAACATGTGTAACATGGGCCTTGTAAAATAAAGTGTTCTGCAATATTGTGGAGGTCTGTTCATTAGTAATAAAGCAATTTGCTTACAAAGTAAAAAAACAAAGCTGAAGTATTTTGTTATAGATTTGTGTTAAGATTATATATTCAATAATTTTAATAATTGCATTGTTTTTCGTTAGCAAAAGTCTTTAGCTGTGGAGATGAACGCACAGATCATTAAAACACAAACATATTTGTCTTACTCTATTTCAGATGTTTCTAATTCGATGGATGAACACAGCATATGATTACATCACCCAGTTTTATTTTGATCTTCTCTACTCAAACTGGTAAGCAGTTATTGGGGGAAAATTCTCTATCATAAGAATTGTTCATTTAAGTATTAAGCATAACCAGAACTATATTTGAGTCCATACCGGTACTTTTTATTATGCTGGAATAGTGATGTCATTACTGTATAATGAAGATGAACATTTTTTGATGATATTAGAACAAGAATGTCGTAGTAAGACCATGCTGTGCTTTCTCTAGGCGTGAGATGATGCCTGTGTTATCACTGATCTTCTCAGGTCTTTTCATCCTGTTTGGGACTGTTATCATTCAGGCCTTCAGGTACGACTCTCCATGTGTACAGTATGTTCTCATAACAGTTTGGCCTATCAGATGAGTATTATTTCTCAAGTGGAGTTATATATAATTGGATTTTTTTTATGCTGCACAGTGATTCTGGTGAAGACAAACCAGCCAAACAAAAGGCCACTGAATCACCAAAGACAGCAGAGGGTTCTCCGGGAACAGAGAGCGCTTCCAGGTATCACACTTGCTGTTTATCATTGGAAATTGAGACCAAAATGTAATGCATAGTCAGACATAGTATAGCAGTCCAGTCTCTGAGAGTTTGATTTTCGTCTTGCAGTCGTCCACCCAAGAAGAATTTTGTGGAAGTGACCGAGTTAACAGATGTTACCTACATGAGCAACCTGGTCAGGTTAAAGCCTGGCCACATCAACGTGGTGTTGATACTCACTGATGCTTCTAAACAAGTGCTGCTCAGGAAGTTTGCCAAAGAGGTTTACTCGTTCTCAGGGTGAGACTAACCTTCCTGGTGGAATTTTTCATGTTCAATTTTTACTCTCAACCTCTTCTCTGAACTAACCCCATTTCCTCTCATAGGTCTCAAACGCTCCACTACTCCTTCTTAAACTTGGACAAACACAGCCAGTGGATGGATTTGCTCATGGAGTCGTCTCCCGACGCCCGGCCGTCGGACTGCTCGGATGAAGAGGAGGACTCCGCCTCTTACAAACCTGACTACACGGGTCACGTCCTGGCCCTTAACGGCCACAAAAAATACTTCTGCATATTCAGACCCGTGTTTACGGGAGAGGAGGCCGAAGGTAGCAGGTCATCTGACGAGGATGGGGCGGCTGGGCCGAGCAGAAGCTCGCGGTCACGGTCAGGTTCCAGGCAGAAGGCCACCACTCTGGAGATCCACCACAAACTGGATCGACTGGGTCTGTGGATGGAGAGGCTTATGGAGGGAACTCTACCCAGGCATTACGTGCCAGCCTGGCCCTGTCTGGACAACATAACACCACCACAATAGAGGCGGACTCGATGCTTTGGTAACATGACAGGTTGAATTCTCACTTTTGAAATCATTCTGTTACTCTTAACAATATTAGGTTTTCTGTTAAAAGCACTGGTTATGAGTAGGGTTTTGCTTTATTTGGAGCACCATGTGCTCTTCGGCTGCTTTAGAAGCAAAAACTCCACTTTGTATCTGACATAGTCTCTTGTTTAGCTGTTTCTAAAACCCAGATCAAGCCACTCTGTGTAGCTTTAGGAGCAGCTCACATTCAGTTTGGTGTTCTGCCTTTTTTCTGGTCACAATTTGGATTATAGAAATTGTGCGGGAGAGGATTAGTCAAACAGCTCTGTTTCCCTCCTCTCTATATGGAAAATCTCGAACTAGGAATTTACTCAAACTAAACCGAGCATGAGCAGGTCACCTATAACATTATGAAGACTTGATATTTCTGAATAGATCTTACTACCATGTGTGCATGTGCTGCCTTTCCTTTTAACCTGTTTTTTTCTTATTTCATATTTTTGCACTTTTGACTGCTGCTTCTTCTATTTAACTTAGGAGGCTTTTATTCACAAACTAAATGGTACCAAGCTTCATAACATTTAATCATGGTTAAGGTTATGACTGCATCTGAAATATCACCACATGAGTCAGGTTAAAAATGTTGTCTAGCTGTAATTTTCTTTTAAGAAAATGACTATTTATTTATGTTGCACTGTGTGTGGTTGATAACGTGCATTGTTTAAAAATAATAATAAAATTTGTATTGTAGTAACATCTTCATCCGATAAAGTTCATAATGGTTAATATTATGTTTATTAAATAAAACCAATATTTATGTGCAGGCATATAATGTACAGTACATACACGGTTTTACACAACATTCTATCTATACACATCTTCAGGTAAGCTCCTGTAAATCACATACTTGTCTAGAATCCTCTAAAACATTAGTATTTAAAACTCATTCATAATATTACTTTTCTTCACTTTTAAATCCTCTGGGCCGAAAGACGCAGGCAGCAGATCCTCAACTCTCATCTCCACATAGGAGCCATCAGGTTTGGACAAGTACACATCCCAGTTAGCACCAAACTGTGGATAAAACATTTAAGACATGTAAACGGACATGTCACTTTTGAAGATGCTTTTAAATGTAAAAGTAGTGAATGTTACCTTACCTCTCTCATAAACTGTCTGCAGCCACCACATGGAGAAATGAAGTGCTCACACATATCACTGTAAAAGCACATGACGTTTACAATGATATTAAGTATTTCACCAAATATGTTTGTGCCGATTTAAGTAGCCTATGTATGTTTCATTTACATTTGATTTCATATATAATATTATTCCTTTAAGAAAGTCCAGATTATTTTGCTTTAAAATATATCAGCTTTTTGAATATGCTGATTTAACACAATAAAAAATAAACATTGCATTATTTATTATAAATGTTTTATACATTTATTTCAAGATCTGGGTTAAATAAAATGCTTTTACTTACGTAACCATGCTCTCCCCATTTTTAAATATTTTCAATCATTTAGTATCACATTTAATACATGCATGTGTTCCCTACTTACTGTAACCTATGTAGGCCTATATAGACGGTTTCATTAGATGCAAACAATTCATATTTTATTGTATAATAATTGTATTAAACAAACAAAGTGTTTCCATTTATTGTATATTAATTTTATTAAATAAACATTTTGTTGAATGGGTCATGTAATTTAAGTTTAGCCAAGTAACGGTGTTCTACTGGTAACTCAAAATAATACTACCTAGTCATACTTTTAACTTGCTAGCTAATGTCCTTTACTTGTTATTTCTTGTGCTTGTTATTAGAAATAATATGCGGGGATTGATGTGTACCGGAAGTGAAGTTTGGGCCACAAAAGCGTGCATGCGCAGTAACGTTTGTTTATGTTATCTGTTCGAAACAGTCTATAGTCTGAATTACAATTCTTTATTTAAGGGTTGAATCTTAACACCATCGGGCCTGATGAAAACAGAAGAGGTTTACCTTGCGATTGCGATGGCTTTGAAATCCCTGTATCCCTCAGAGACGGCTTTTGAGATGGCGGTTCTCTCTGCACAGATTCCCAAACAGAAGCACGCGTTCTCCACATTACAACCTAATGACAGGTGAAAGCATGGGGTTTAATACAGACATGGATATTCACTGCATTCTAACATCTAACCCAATTTAACAACCGCAATCCCTTAACTCAAGTGTGCTGCTGACAGGTAAGATAGTCACGTGTCATCATGCGCTGCTTAATAATAAATGCACAATTTTTGCTTGAGAATGTTTTTACTTGTTAAGATTTGCTCTGTTTTGTCGTCAGGACTATCCTTTGCGTTTTTATAGGTATGCACTGCATACTATGCAGTTCATTTTAAAGTACACCTTGTACTCGTTATGTAGCACTCATGGTTTAGTGAAAGTGACCTATTTGTCAGTTATGGTGACCGGGAAGCAAACAGGGGTATGGTGCCTTGCTCAAGGGCACGCGTCAGTCGTTATTTGCTGGTGTTGTGCCGAATTTTGCCCCCCGCCGGATTACGACTCCCCTCATTGAAATTGCTGGGGGATTGGCTAATCCTAATCATAATTTGGCAAGAGTCATTTTTCGGCACAACATCGGTACTGAGAATCGAACCGGCGACCTTCTGGTTACGAGTCCGACTCTCCAAGCACTAGGTCACAATTTTACAGTGTGTTTGATCATTGGCTGGTCTGGAGCCGTTTCAAGGGCCAAGGTTGTTTACTTTCTGTGACGATTTGTGTTCTCGCACGTGCCAGAGCGGTAAAAAGAAACTTTCATCAAACAACCCAAACACAATTTTCCTGCACTTCAAGGTTATATATCTGATAGGTTTAAACTGTTAGATGATGAGATAAAGGTTTGCTGTGCAGCGCCGTTCAGTCCAAAAGAAATAACTGTTTTTTTTATATAGATACTAAAATATTTAATAAAGAGCATTTTTACACTTATGTTACAATACAATCTTATGTGATAAGATAAAACACATTGAATCTGCACACTGCAGAGATTTCTACAGAAGTGCTGTCATTCCTATAATACATATTTAACAAATGTTTATTTGACATCATGAATCATTTTGCTAATATCTAATCTGTGTGATGTTAGATATAATGATGTCATATATTAATAGTTATAAGTGTTACCTATTATTATACAGTGTTGTTTCTTTTGTTGGCATGATATGGCATTTGCATTCGTCTGCTGTTTGCTCTCAGAGTGACAGCAAATTCAGAACACGTACAGCCTTCATATTTTATTCATCAGTTCTGAGTGCACAAACAACTTTACAGCAACTTAACATTTTCCTGTTGATGTCTCTTACGCAACCGGCGCTGTGCACTGACTGTTAAAACCCTCCGTTATTGGTACAACTGAATGATTTCAGTGTAAACGCCGCAGACTCATGCTCACCTGTAAAAACCGTCCCGTCGTGTGTCAGAAGTGCCGCCCCGACTCTGAACTTGCTGTAGGGACAGTAAGCAAACTTTTTGGCTTCTAGAGATCGTCCAATTAACTCTTTCGCCTCTGCCAAATGCCCATTCAACCTGTTAGCTGTGTCATGTCTAACCTCATGTCGGATCTTTACGTCTCCCATGTTGCTTCACGCAGTGTGTGTATTGTTTTCTGGGGCTCTGCGGAGACGCTCGTAACTTTGTTTGTTTGGGAACTTTCCAGATCTGACAGGTAACCAATCCCTGTTTCCCAGATCGTCCGCCTCCCTGACTTTCTGGATTTGATATGTGGTGATGTCAAACGGCAAGGTTACGTAATTTCTAGTCAGAGACGGCAACCTTTCCCTCAGACAGGCTTGGAGACAGTGAGGATGGGAGTAAAGGTCACTGCACAATAATGCTGACATTCCCCATGGAATAACAATGACATGCATTTGTTTTTCCATACAGACAGCTGAAGATAAATAGGCTAGGAAGCACAGCAATGATAAGCTGCGTTGGAAAATATTCAGTTTATTGTTTCATGGTCCCCTGCCTTGAAATAACAAAGGTAGAACTGAAAAATATTTGTAAAAGAAAAAAGGATGAACAGGGCATTATGGCTTTTTGGATTTGGCACATGTTTGTTAGAATTTGCTTATAAACAACATAGATGTTTTTAATTGGTGCGCTGGTCCTTTAAATTGAACCCTCAGCAGTAAACACTGTACATTTGATGTAATGCCAATACAAACTAGAATTTGCCCCAAAGTCAGTCCAAAACGTATCTGCATGTTCTGTCATCAGATGTTTATTTCTTGTGTTTTTTTCTTTTCTTTCATATAGTATAAAATAGATGCTTTATAAGAAAATTCTTTGTTTGAGAACGTAAAAGATCAAAGCCACTTTTAATGTATCAATTATTCATCTCACATCTTTTTTTAACCATCAGGTGTTATTTCTAAAGTGGCAGTTCAACATCCTTTAAAAAAGATCATTTTAGGAATTGTCATTTTCAATTATCCAGTTGATCCAGGAGACGTAGTTGCGGACTTTAGTGTAGACTCCGGGGAAGTACGGATTGGCACAACTGATGCCCCAGGACACGATACCCTCAAACAAACCATTACAGATCAGAGGTCCACCAGAGTCACCCTGCAGCCAAACAAAGCACAATGTTGATAAAATCTATCTTTTTCAATTTCTTACAGCAAAACCAAATCACTTTCTGCTCTGACTCACCTGGCAGGAGTCTTTGCCGCCCAGCGGAGAGCCGGCGCACACCATGTTGTCTGTGATTCTGTAGTAGTAGTAGTATTGACACTGAGGGATGATGAGGACGTCCACAGCACGGAGGACGGGAGACAGGTAATAACTGTACACCTGAGTGACGCCCCAGCCGCTCACCGTACACGTTGTGGCTGGTAGTAATGGAGGGCTACCTGAGACTGGCATGACAGCTGGCTGAACGTTAGCATTGAGTTCTGCTGGCCGCTCCAACTGATACATACATCAATGTATAAAGGCAGATTAAAGAAGAACATTACAATGTTGTTTAAAGAATGAAACTGTTCTGTGTTTCATCGAAGAAATACATTCGTATGGGTTTGGACATCCTGCCATGATGGACTTACTTTCAGGAGCATGATGTCATTGTCAAATGTCCTGTAATTGTACATGTAATTGACCACCGCTTTCGACACGTTGAACACCTGCTCATAGCCTTCTTTTTTAGAGAAGTCATGCTCGCTCAGAACAACTCGGATTAAATAACTCCTACAGACGCACCACAATATAACATCAGTAAACAAACAACAACCCTTGCTTCATTTATTGCTTTATTTCACTTTACTGTTGCCATATCTACTATATTGCATATTTTCCCCACTACACACTGTATATTCTTCACCTTCATTTTCATACAGTACATTATACTGTTGTGTATTGTGTGTAGAATTAGCATGTATGTAAATTGTTTATAAGAAACTTATGGAAAATGCCGCATTCAATGAAATATAATTTCCTTCTGAATTTATTTATGAACACTGCAAACAGAGATTTGTTCTGTCTGTTGAAGGGATAGTTCACCAGAAAATGAAAATTCTGTCATCATTTACTCACCCGTTTGTCATTTCAAACCTGTATGACTTTCTTTCTTCCACAGAACACAAAAGAAGATATTTTGAAGAATGTTGGTAAGGAAACAAATGCAAGTCAATGGGTAAGTCAGTTTTTTGTTCTGCAGAAGAAAGTCATACAGGTTTGAAATGACATGAGGGTAAGTAAATGATGACAGAATTTTTATTTTTGGGTAAACTAACCAGGCCTTTCTTGTAATTTAATAGGCAACAAATAAGCAACACTAATACTCACGGCCTCCAGCAGTGGGCAGCACAAACCACCCACAGTGGGTGTACCAGGGTACCACCGCAGTAATGATAGTTGTTGTACTGAACAGAGGCCTGATACGGGATAGAATAGGGCTTAACCTCTTGTCCTCCAATGATTCTCTGCTGCAGTGAACCTGTGAATGAGAGGAATAATGAGAAAAGAAGAGCTCATATCCTTTATAATAACACACAAACAGCTCTAATGTATGCACATACTGCAACATTTTTGTGCTATTGAATATGCATTATATTCAGATGAGATTGCTATACTCTTTATACTTTACCTTGAAGGGTCGAGATGATGAGGAGCGAGATGAATTCAAGGCATTTCTTCATGTTTGAGGGCTCTGAAACACAAAGGACATTTAGAGGTCAAAGTAGTATGTATGAATAAATAGACAATGGTACATCAAGCTCTTTTTATTTCTTCCATAGTTTAGATCAAATAATATGACATACCTAAATGGAAAACTGTAGTGTAAACTATACGTTTTAAGTACAATCAAAATTATTTAAACTTTCTGTTTAAACTTTTGGCCAGTGGTGAGTTTATATAAAATGATACAAAATATTTTATAGGAAAAAGTTGAAATTGCTTATTTTCATGTGTTGAACTAATGTAGATAATGTTGAAATGACTGTACTTATACATTTAATTCAGCAAAAACATTTATAGTGTGTAAAACTTACAGTGTGGTGGTGGTAAAACTAAAATGTGTGGTAATATAAATGGTAAAAATCAAATAAGTTACTCTTTAGGTTGTTTAAAACATAGAGCAGTTTCATACACACACAATATATGTATATGAACAGATAGATAGATAGATTTTCCAGCCTTTAACAGAAATGAACAGCATGAGATTTGTTTAACTCACCCAGAGCATGGAAAGCTCAATCCTGGGCAGTAATAATCCCAATAACCTTCTTACCAGCACTACAGAAGCTGGAGAAATTGTGTTTGCTTTTATAGTGTAACCGCATCCTTCCATAGGGTTTAGTGGTGTTGTTTGTACACTAACTGTACTCGAGAACAAAAAAACAATAACATGACAGAACTTGGATGACCCAAAAGCTCTCAATAGCACTGGTGGACTCCTTTAATTTGACTCTCTGTCTACGAATGACCCTTTGATTCATAGAGAGACTGCTGCTCTCTGAAGGGAAATTAAATATCTATTGACTTTTTGCTTTGACAAAACTGCTGTGAATAGGATATCGGGTGACTGTAAAATTGGGTGGAAAGGGCACGGAATGATGGTAACCAAAGCAGCTGTGAACAAGGTCTTTGCGGTATCTCTTGGCGTTTATTAATGCACGTCTGTATCCTCAGGGGAGAGCTCCACCTTAAGCGACGTGCTTGCTATTGATCTGAGACCAAAAACTTGAAGATGTTATGAAGCTGTACTCAGAAAAGTCATTTCTCTCTCTCTTTTATAAAATAAATCACAGATTAATCTAAATCTTACTGTTATCTTAGTTTAATGCCTGTAGCTCAGTTGGCAGTGAAGTGAGTTAGCACAAACGTTGTGGGTACCTGTTCATCCCTATGGGTGAAAATCTGTATGCACTGTAAGTCACTTTGGATAAAAGTGATGCATTTTTAATGCATTAAATGTAAAATTCAACACATACATATAATTCATAAACCTGTTTCTCTATGCAATCGGTTTTTCATTTTATACATCAATGTGCATCTATATGCAGTATATAGAATGTGACTTTTAGTTTAAAGCATATGTAAGGTATTTTATAGGTTAGATATGTGTAATTATATATAAAAGTGTAGCACGGTGGTCCTGTGAGGTACGACAATATTTTTCTTTTTGTTTGTCTTTACATATGACAACTTTATGACAATAATGCTCGCTTGAACTTGAACTCACCTGAGCATATAGCTCTTAAACCAAACAAGCAGTTATTAGAAAAGAAATGACCAGTACTCTCGATTCATTTAGTGACTTATATGTTTGGTGGAGAGTCCTGTTGAAAGACTAACGCTGATCTTTTTCTCCAATGAATCAAACATTGTTACCTATGAAACTGAAATCAGAACTTTGGAAATCTGAGGAACAGTGTTGATGTGCAGGATGTGAAGGGGTTTGCTTCATATATCCCAGCCAACATTCAGTCCTGCTTTACACTTTTGAGTTTGCCATGGCATTGCTGCTTTTCTTAGTGCTGCTGAAACTCTTCCCAGCAAACGGTAAGTTAATGACATTACTTATATAGGAATATGTGCGTTCTTGAATAGGGAATATGTGCACAACTTCACTAAAAATAGATCTTGTTGTTTTAACTTTATTGTTGTTTAGTGTTTGCTAATTCATCCATTATGTAAGCACTGTTGACACTGACAGTATTGACAATATTGAGATTAGTGGTTGAACAATATTGTTTTTTTAGTTCCACATTTGACCCCATCCACCCAATGCTGAATATTTGGATACGGCCTTATGTGCACCTGTTATCGCTTGTGTACATTAATGAGTGTTTAATTTGAGGATAAAATGCAAAATGGAGGATTTATGGTATTTTACTTTACATATACTTCAAATACAACTTTGATATTTGCTTGCTTTAAATAAAATTGGACCTTTATTCAATATATACTATAATCCAGAAGAATAGGAATGAGATTAAAATGCAACTTTTTATAGGCTCCTCAAAGTCTGATCTATTTCAAATCTTTTTTCCCCTCCAGGTCTGGACTTCATTCAGGGTCGCATTGTTGGAGGATACACCCCATCGCCAAATTCAATCAAATACATCGTATCATTACAAAGCTCAAAAGGCCAACACTTCTGCGGTGGATCTCTGGTCCATAAATACTGGGTGCTCACCGCTGCTCATTGCAATATTGGGTTTGTGTTTTTTCACCTGTTCTTGGAAGATATCTCTGCATAACTGATGTTTAATAAGAATCTATGGTAACTGAGCTTCTGTCCGATAGCCAAGTGTGTGGGTGAAATGAGATGAAAAGCCAAAGCATGGCAGACAGACACGTAGGACGCACGGTAACCTTGACCCGTCATCACTGTGTGGTACTTAATGGATGTTGGCTTATCTGCTGCTTGGCACAGCTGAGGCTGCTAACAGCGAGAAATACTGTCATTCATCTCATGTCCTTCACAAAGAACCTCTGTGTGGAGAACAAGTGATGAAATTCAGATATCAGAAACCTTCACAATTCATTTTAAAATATTTCGTCTATCTTATAAATTGTCATTGTTTCAGTGTACTTTTGAGCTAGACTAGTATCCCACACCTGCAGGGATACCAGCCTTGTCTGGTTTTAAGACCTTAAAATAAATCATACTAAAATCACAAATAAAAAACTTACTTTTCACTGACTGCAGTTGAGACACGTCAGAGGAGATCTGGTCCTCCCGGCTGAGACCGAGATTTTTTTCTCCATTTATTCATCATTGAAGTTTTGGTTTCTCACCACTGGGCCGTGTTGGCTTGCTCACAAGGAGACTACTTATATTAAATCTAAAGCTTAGGATTCTGTAAATTTTATTTTTTGTTTTTTTCCTGTAAAGCTGCTTTGAAACAACATTGTAAAAAGCTCTATATAAATTAAAGCGCTTTTACAACTAAAGGGAAAGTTCACTGAAAAATGAAACTTCTGTCATCGTTTATTTGCCCTCATGTCATTCCAAACCCATATGACTTTCTTCTGCAGAACACAAAAGAAGATATTTTGAAGAACGTTGGTAACCAAACAGCATTGAGCACCATTGACTTCTATTCTGTGGACACAAAACCACATTTCTCATAATATCTTTTTTGTGTTCCACAGAAGAAAGAGTCACATACAGGCTTTGAACAACCTGAGGGTGAATAAATGATGACAGGGTGAACTATCCCTTCAACTGGTTTAATGACGTTTTAAGGCACATGTGGTATGCAAATGGTCTTGTTTCTTGTCTTTAAGGATGGATGAGATGATGGTGGTGGCTGGAGACTTTACTCTGGGTGCTTATGAGGGAACGGAGCAGTTTTCCAAACCTCAGTCCATGATCCCACACCCGATGTACAACAAGAGCAATAATAATGCCGACATCATGCTCATAAAGGTACGACATTCTTTCTTTCCCTGGTATTTATTATTTTTCAGTGTCATAATGGAGATGTTGCTTTATGTGTTCCAAATCTGTATACATTTCTTTGTTCAGATGAACACAGAACAAAGAATGCTTATAACCAAACAGTTCTTGGACCCCATTGACTACCATAGTAGGAGCAATTACTCTATAATTTTTTGGTTCTGTTGAACACAAAATGAGATATTTTGAAGAATGTAGGACAGTAAAATGTTCTGGGGCACTTTTGACAACCAGTGTTATTTTCCTTACTATGGTAGTCAATGGGGTCCAAGAACTGTTTGGTTACAAACATTCATCCAAATATCTTTCTCTGTGTTCAACCAAACAAAGAAATGTATACAGATTTGGAACAACTAGAGAGTGACTAAAGGGATTTAAATGGGAAAATCTGTAATAATTTTTTTGCCATTAAGTTGATCGGAATCTGTATTACTTTATATGGTTTCTTTCAGCTTAGTGCACCCATAGGGATGAACAGGTACGTGTCTCTCGCCCCACTCCCCAAACAGAATACTGGGCTGCTGGCAGGTAGGATGTGCCGGGTGTCTGGGTGGGGCTCCACCAGTCACAGCGGAGGTCAAAGCCCCCTCACCCTCCACACGGTCAGACTCCCTATCGTCTCCACTACAAAGTGTAACAGCAGTAAATCTTTCAATGGAAACATCACAGCCAATATGATCTGCGCAGGGACGAGCTCGGGGGGGAAAGATGCGTGTAAGGTACTTCCTGTTTGTGCACATCCCTGTAGATTTGAAATCTTTTTACTAGTGCTAAACTGCATATTGTGGGTAAAGAGATGCTTGGAACCCGAAGGTTTTAGGAATTGTAGAATTTAAGCATAAGCCTCTTAATAAAAATAACAATGGAGGTCGATCTGATATTTCAGGGGGACTCTGGTGGCCCTTTAGTGTGTGATGGACGGGTCTATGGCTTGGTCTCATGGGGGAATGGCTGTGGAGATGCCAGATTTCCAGGGGTTTATACAGCTGTGTCCAGGTTCCGCAGATGGATTGATCAGACCATATACAGCCCGTTGTCACGATGCATTAGATCATGAGGTCAAAGTTCACTGTATGTGCATAGAGGACAGGTCACACTAAAACTGCTCCCTATCTCCTATATAGTGCACTAGTAGTGTTATAGTGGTGTCCGAAAACCAAAAAATTAAATAGATGTGATAGACAGTAGTGTTTTATTTTAAATATAATAAACATAATAGTAAAGGCTGGCCAGACTGAGGTATGGTATATATAGATATTATGGTAATATATTTCTAGTAATATAATCATAGATCATTGTAGGTGTAATTTTATTGTGAATAAATTAACCGATTATTGCTAATAGATCATACAAATAAAAGGTATTTCATTTTGAAAATGGTCAGCTGGACATTTTTGGAGGGGTAGTCCCCCTTGACTCTCATACCCTGGACAAAGATGAAATATACATATGTCTGTGTGTGCCGTGTAAATGGAGGTGAATAAAACACAACATCTAGTGTCACATCCTCTGATTACAGGCAATAATATGTTTACAAACTAGTCCAAAGTAATTTGATGTTATGGATTCATGATCCATAATCTAATAGTGTTGTTGTGAAGACAGATTTCTTAAAGTTCTTCGCTGTTTTTAATGTTTTGTGTCTTTAAGTGGAAATGCAAAGCACCGGATTCTCAACGTTTGTCAAGTTCAGTTATGAGACTTAATTTTGCATAGTTTGTATATATAAACATTCTCAGCTGAGTTTACGAATTAATAATGAGACCCCAAATCAAAATATGTTTAGTAGAAAAATAAATCCACTTGATATGACTGGAAAGCTAAAAAAAAAGAAGAAAAGATTTGAGGTTATACCTCGCATGCAACAATGGGTGTTTGCAAATCCACTAGGACTGGGTGTGTCCGCACGCAGTTCATCTTCTCTGAAGGTGGCATCAGTTCCCCGAGCCTTTGGTTTCACTGCCTGCACATGACACCGCATGTAAAATGATCACTGCATGACAGACACACAATGATGTGCAGCGGTTTATGTGCGGATCATATGAATGTGTTCAAAAACACAGTTTTTGACTACAATATCAACTTTATGAGCCATCATTCATTACTTACATAATTTAAAACAATAGGTAACATTAAGTGTAAAGGTTACAGCAAATAACACTACATGTCGTTGGGGAGTAATGACGTATGGGGGGGAGGGGGGTTGCTGTATGTTTGGCCATTAAAAGAATTATCTGATGGGTCTTTGAATGGTGTTTCTGGGAAGTAAAGCATAACAACATATTCCCAGAGGGCAAGCATTGTGTATAAATGTGCCACACAAAAATGAGTAAATACAGAACAATGCTTGTGCAACTTTCCACTTGATGAAACAGAGCCTCAGATCAATATTAGTCATAATAATGTGATGCGAAAATGACAAGTCTTTAAAAAACACTATGATTTGCTTTATGATCTGCAAAGCGAGATAACATTGATGGTAATTGGAATATAGAAATAAAAATATTGCAGCTTTTCAATATCTTCAGTGCGATAACAGGACGAAATTTTAGTGGTTTTTAGCTGGGGGTCATGACCTACATATGGGTCGCAGCCTAACAGAAGTATTATAATAAAGCCACAGACAGCAGGAAAAAACAATTTAATTATTTAACACAAATTCACACGGTATTGAAACAAGCCAAAGGCAAAAGTCATCATGCACAGGCTGTATGATATGCTTTTGTGTGTAAACAAAGAACTTGACCAAAACTGTACATATAAATACATTTGATAAATAATTGATTAAATAAATGTAATATCATAAACTATATTTATAAATAATCTATAATTGCAGCATCACTTGTTGCATAAGTAAACATTTTTGTGTGCATGGTCAATTATCCAGTACTGGAAATGGAAGAAATTCACTGAGGAGAGACTCTAGTTGAGAAATTATTTTATATTTGTAAACCACAGACACAGAAAGTCCTATTTATTAAATAAAATGAAATTGTATGAAATTTTTTTACATGGATAAATGAATTTTGAACTCTGCGTGCCCATTTGAAAATGACTCCCTGGACTCTGCCATTCATCCCCATGTTCCTCTCATTTCCAGCCCTGTCAATGTCACACTGTTGGGCCTGTGCACTTTGTGGTACTATGACTATATTTCAAAGTTTTATTTTAATAACTTTTCTTTTTCATTTGTTTGCAATAAATAATTTTGGTACTGTGTTTAGCTGTGAATCACTCATCAGGTCTGTCCAATTTTAAGTAGCCTACACAAAACATATTACTATTTCAATTTAGTCCTCTCTTGTCGCTTTTCTCAACAAGGGTTGTACTCAATGAGTCCAGAAGGTTCTATCCCCAAACATCAACCGATTAAATAGCAATTTCACATCAGATCAGAATGGAACAAAATGGCCTCCGTCACAGTTCAATCAGAGACGGAAGTGCATCTTCCTGCTCACTGGATATTTCTGCAGTGGAGTGATGGCGACTGTTGTGCGATACTGGAAAGGTTACGAGTGTGCCTGAAGATTATGCTCTCGAAATCTTGGAAAGAGAAACAAGCCCCCGCAGCTCATATCCAGATGATGCCAGTATCACTCAGGCTTTTGATATTGTGAAATGAAAACCTATGCACAGAGGGGGAAAAAACATCCCATAATTTTTTCTCCTGTGATTCGCAGGCGTTTTTAATATCTTTTTCTGTTTGATCAGGCTTTAACTGTAAGAAAGCCTAAAAAGATCTACAAGATATGAGGACATGAATGTAAATGTCATTAGACTCTGTCAGTTCTTATTCAATCCCATTGGCTATTGATTTACATAATACTATGCAAGGTGAAAGTGAGAATGATAAGGGACTTTGAATACATGAGTAAGGTTTTATTTTTTCATTGAATAATAATTGACATTAAACATATAGTCACATTATATTTAGGGTGAACTGGGAAATCATCTGAAACTACAGTGATCATGAGTCATTTCTTGACGCGAGCATTTGATAAATGCTTCTTTTATATGAATGGGATCATTTCGATCCTCGGATAAACAGCTTGGAAAATTCCCAAGATTAACAATTGGCGTTAGCTGCATTGACAGAGCCGGAGAGCCCCTAACGCACGCAGCCCCGCGCGTCGCTCTACCAGGAAGCCCGCGCCTCAGTGACGTTCATTCTCCATCAGGTCTCGCAGGGATCTTTGTTTTGCATCGCTTCCCAATTTGCATTCGTTTCTCAGGTTTTCCATACGACGCCCGAAAAGCCCCGCGCAAAAGCGCACATACCTCCGCGTGCGCGCGTCGCCTTTTTCAGAATTCCAGAAATCCCGGAGCATCGGAATAATTCGAGCGGGCACGCGCCGAAAGAGGGAAATTACATGCATTCGCCCCGCGTTTCACACATGCACTCGCGGAGACACGTGCGATAGAGGTAAACAGCCGCCCGCGTCGTGAAAGATTCGCTTGACAGTCGCGCGATTTCACATCGATTTAAGAGGAGATCCAGAAGCTGCTGTTTGCGTCTCGGGTTAGTTCATACAGCATGTCTGATGTATTGCCGTATAACGAGGAAAAAATGACTCATTATGGAAACGACGGGGACGAGGAACACCTTTCCTTCACCTGCCGCCTCCAAGATACCAACAACTTTTTCAGTGGCAACCAGAATAAACGGCCACCAAAGCTCGGGCAGATTGGGAGAAGCAAAAGAGGTAACGGAGAAAGCCTTTGTTTGTTGCACGAACAAAAGAAGTGGATTTTGTTGATGCGAAATTCCTTGTTGCGCTTCACTTAATGCTTTCCAATTACCATTTTACGCACGGTGCATGGAAATGTTGCGCAAATTCTTTATACGCACGATTTTACCGAGGTGATGCGACATGCGTTCCGGTTGTATAATAATGCAAAGTCCGTCACAATGCTTTTTTGTCGCTTCTTAAACGGACAGTTTTTTCTAAACAATAAAGTGATGCGCCATTATATGGAAGATGTATTTAAATTCATGGCAACATGGAATCTCCATCTTTGAGCCCCGTGTGCCAGTGCGTGACAGACAAAACAGGTTACATGATCTATATTACACAGTGCTCATCCTCGTCCTTTTTCTCTCTGTCCACGTACAGTTGATGAAGACAACGATGGCGAAGCGTCGGACAAGAACACCGAGAAATCGTCCTCGTCTGCGTGAATCGGCCCAAAGACACTTAACCTCTCATGTGTATATCCAAAGACGTTTTGAAGAGGCACTCTCTCCCATCCGGCAACAAGCACTCCACACGTTCTCTTCTCGATCTCCTTAACTCCATTGTCCAGGGTTTACAGACTGACAGTACAGTGGACTGAAGCAGCGGTCCGGAAGAGGGGCCCAGGGGCTCGAAGGAATACTGTGTTTTCCAAACTATTCCAAGATATGTGCAATGACAGAGTTCGGTCTCATTAAAGAGGCTGCGCTCACTTTTTTTGGCTATAATGAAGCAATTAGAAAGACTGAGCAGAGGATACCATTAACATCTAACCAGTATCTTCCCCCGGTGCACGGTTAACCGAGTAGCCTACTGGTGGTGTTAATGGTATACAAGCGATGTCGACCTTTCTTCCACAGTGGACCTTCAAAGGGGTTTCACTATGTATGTAAAAAAAAAGCTATTTATTAAATCTTTGGATACATATTTTGCAGTGTTGAAGGTTGAGCAAACGTTTTATATAGAACGACGACAAGAAGTGATTTCGCTTTCAGTTTTAATGTTTTGTATGTAGCTTAACTGTGATTCTCGTGATCTGCTTTATGGTCATTTCATTCGTTTCGATGTTCGTTTGCTACCGGGTCGAATCTGGAATGTCCGTTATAACTGCAGTAACCTTACAGTTGCATTATTATTGTAAAGCATATTTACTGTAGATGTGCCAAATGAACCTGACAGAAATCTGCGCTTTCTTCACGTGCACAGTTTTATGAATATTTGGTGGTCATGTTTACAGGGCTCTTTCATACTTGTGATGTATTTTAGTCATGCATGACGAACCTCAAGACCTCAAGAGCGTCTTCTTGATTATGGATAACGTATTTATCTGGCAGAACATTTCTACAGAATATCTGTTATAATAAAGATTTTGAGAAACATTAAAGGAGGCGCCGTCTTTTGTGCTCGGTTTGGCCCGGGTGAATCTGTGTGTGTTCACAAATCCAAGGGATGTGACATTTCCCCCCCCTGCCACGAGCTTTAAATGATTCATTGGGATGAGCATTGTCACCATTTAAATCCAGTCTGGAAACTGATCGTGGAAATCATGTGGAGCGTCAGGGCAAATATTACATGCAGACTGTACACGGGCACTGGCGTGAGTTTCCCAGGGCTCCTTCTACCAGTCTGGAGGTAACGGTTATTAAGACACAGGCTGGATGGGCTGCCATGGTAACAGATTCACCTTGCGTGTAGAACCCCCTGGAATTTCCAAACTGTCCACTAGGGAAACCACAGCGGTAGATATGACTGAGACTCAGAAACATCTGTTTAGAAATACTGCAAGGTGCATTCATCGACTATAATGTAAATATTGTGATGCATATGTAGGATTTAGTATACTTTTTATTTTATATATAAATATATCAGGCTTAGACAACAATTTACTACTATGCCCATCCTAAAACTGACAATCTAAGGTTGCACTATAAAACTGTGCATTCAAATCATGACATCACACGTTCCCAAAATGTCCCAAATAGCAGGGAATGCCGTAGGACGAGGATCAGACGTCGAGGCTGTCAAAACGCATTATGTAATGCATCGAGGAAGTCAGCCGTATGGTGGCACAGACTGGCGCCGAGTTTGGTACAGGCATGCAAATACGGCGGCTGCTACTGCGATTTGCATTTTGCTGCTATGTTTTGGTTTTGTTCAATGGGGGCTCCTGCTCTGGGTTTCATGGGAGTGCCCCGTCCACCGGCAACGTGACTCACGCATGTTAAAACGAATTCAGAATAGGGAAACGTTTTGTGGAAGGTTCGACTGTGGATAGCA
Source organism: Oreonectes daqikongensis (assembly GCA_026939265.1). Taxonomy (NCBI): domain Eukaryota; kingdom Metazoa; phylum Chordata; class Actinopteri; order Cypriniformes; family Nemacheilidae; genus Oreonectes; species Oreonectes daqikongensis. The sequence continues at coordinate 2,283,246 of JAOTQM010000085.1, read as the reverse complement.
TGAAAAATATTTGTTTCTTGACATATCCGCATTTGATACGCGTAGGCATGGTACTGACCTCAGTGTTTGTCTGGTGACCAAAAACAAGATTGTTTCTTCGAAACACTATTGTGATTGATATCAGACGTCACGATACCAGCTTTGAGAGATTTATCTACAGGTCCCTATCGATGATACTGTGGATTTGTTTGGAGGGCTGGTTGTTATTTTGTTGGGAGTCTGAGTCAGAGAAGCTCACTCAGTATGTACACCATGCACACCAGAAGGCGACATACACTGTTGGCTGACTGGACTGTTTCCATGGTTACCATTACAGGTTTTCGCTCTCTTCGATGCTGCAAAGTCGTCAGCGGGAAGTGTACGAGAATGTTTCAGAGAGTGATTTTTGGTGCAGAGGCTTCAAAAGAAAGCAGCCGGACGCCTTCCCAACAACCGCATCTTGTGTTTGTTTCCGAACGTCCAAAATCCGAGGTTCTCTGTGGAAATCTCACGACGGCAGATATGATGTAACAGAGCCACTAATTAAAATATCGAAAATCACATTGCGTAGCGCGGTTTGGCTTTCCGCTGCGGGTGATGTAACGCTATTGTGCAGTGCCACGCTTCTGAAGGAAACCATTTAAAATGCATCAGCCGTCTACAGCTAAACGCACACCCCTAACAAATGTTCCACTGCAGAAGCCGAAGCCACGCCGTACCAGAGGTCACTTCGCAACTATTGCATGGAGATCATTTTCGGAACGGAAAAGAGCGACGGCTTTGTCTCTGTGTGCCACAGAAACGCTGTGTAAAGCCCCGGGCAACATGGCTGGTAACTGTGTAAGTGAAGCTCTTGAATAAAATATGTTGGCCCAGATGGATATTCCACCATTGGTCACTGGATTAGACCCACATGTCTAAAGGACTTCATCCCGTACCTAAACAAACTAGGATGTTGAGTCATTTAGATACAGATGCCAGATTCTGGAATAAAGCACACGAGGCATTAAACCAACATTTGAGAGTGAATCAAAACACCTCCTGGCGTACATCCATAGAAATGCAAGACATGCTAAATAATAGTTATATGAGAATACGACTGTCATTATGTGCTTTCTACACACACTTTTATTTGACACTTTTTCTAGTTTAAGTGATACCGATTAGCTATTGAGTATCGGCTTTATAAAGAAACTAATGTATTATTGAGAACATAATAAGGCAGCACTGGGAACATGTTATTGGAGAATGATTGCTTGTCTACAAACACAATAAAGCGCTCACCTCTGGTACTTTCAGCCAAGAGAACATTACAGGATCTGGGCCCACGTGGGTTGTACGCCTCACTTTTACTAGGAAAGAATAATGTCCATGTTTCAACTTCTGAGGTTTTCATCAATCAGTGTTACCTACTGAAGACATGAAAGGACAGAGATAATGAAATTCCTAGCTTTCAGCAACCACTAACATAAACATACATTTATTTACGCAACAAACTGTGATGCACGGTGTATTCTGACACCTTTCTATCAGAACCAGCATTAACTTCTTCAGCAGCTACAGTAGCTTATCTGTTGGAGTTGACCACACAGGTCAGCATTCGCTCCCCACATGCATCAAGCCTTGGCTGCCCATGACCCTGTTGCCGGTTCGCTACTGTTCCTTCCTTGGACCACTTTTGATAGATACTGACCACTGCACACTGGGAACATCCACAAGAGCTGCGGTTTTCTAACCATCACAATTTGGCCCTCGTGAAACTCGCTCTAATCCTTACGCTTGCCAATTTTTAATGCTTCTAACACATCAACGTTCACGACAAAATGTTCACTTCCTGCCTAATATATCCCACCCACTAGGAGCCGTGATGAAGAGATAATCTGTGTTTTTCACTTCACCTGTTAGTGGTCGTAATGTTATGCCTGATCGGTGCACACACATGGGCAATTCAATGCAAATTTTAAAAGGTTTTTTACCAAATGTTTTCACCATAGGTTAGATGTTAATGTTTGGTGGTTTAAATACTCATATGAAGTTTTTAAAGCATTTTTTGTGTGTTTTTAAAGCATTGTTTTCCTATCAGATAAGTGAATTGTCACATAACTCCATATTCCTCATAGTGGGCATGAAAATTGAAATGAAATGTTATGTTCTATGAAAAGCCATTACTTCTCTATTTGTTGGGTATAGCTTGTGCATTTTAATTCATAGAAATCCTACAAAGTACGTTGCCTCTCAAAAATGTGCCTCCTTTTTTGTCACATTCATAACGCTTAAATATTTCCTCGAGAATCTTCCTGAAGTCTTCCTGATGTCTGGACTCTATCATCTAGGATTTAGTTAAATCTAAACAGATTATTCAATATATTGGTAATACATTCTTACATACATTTCTATCATTTATATTTCAGGTTTTGACTGAAAATGTCACATCCAGGATGCTGGATTTGCCCACATATACACGTATGCATAATATACACATACAAGCATGTGCATAGAAAAGACAAATATTTGCAACTCCTGCAAGTAACCCTTATAATCCAATTATGTCACATTTATATAGACTTTGTCATCTGTAATATTATTTAGTAAATCATGTATTGACTCTTTTTGTTGTTGTTTTCCAAATTATGTTCTGTATTTAGTGCATTATGTACCTAACTCGGAGTGGATGTGCACACTTTCATTAGCATCTGAATGATGTCATTATGCATTGTCAGTTTATGGTGTATTCATGTTCTAAGTTAAAAGAATCTCTGTATGTTTTAAGTTGCTTTAATGTGTGGCACATAATGACTAAACATCTGAGTGGCACTTCATCTGTATATTTTATCTGAAATGACAAGGTAGAAATATCGGGTCTCAGCTAAGGGGTTGGATTAGTGTATTGTTTATCAAACGCACGTCATATGCAGTATCTGAAAAGCAGAATTATTTTTGGTACTGTAAAAACTTTGCCTGTGATGAAGCAGCATTTCATATTCATTCTGTCTTTGGTTGCCATGGACACTTGCAGAGTATCATGATGATAAGCAAAGAAGAAATGACAAGATTTCTCCAGTTAAGATTACTCTGGTGGAAAAAGAAAAGGATTTCTCCCAACACAGACTGATGTAATCTTTAAACACAAGCAAGAGACGAGACCAGAATCAATCACTCATTTAACCAAACCAGACCACAATTAAAAGCTGACTGTCACACACCTGACGGGTCCAGAGAATGATCAATATACACATAAAGAGAGAGTTTGACCCACTACAATGTAAAAAGAGTCTCTGGAGATGTTCACAACATAAGAGAGTCATTTCTTAGACATAAACAGAGATGTATGCATACAGGTGCCATGGAGGAGAAATAGATGCATTATGTATTGTATTGTAAATCTATAATGTAATGAATCAATCTAGCAAATTCCCATCTTCTGGCATTGAAGCATTGTGAGTGTGAAAAGTTAAAAAGGTATGGGGCAGCATCTACAGGCAATGCTGAGAATTACTGATATCCGAACCAGCTCTTTGTCTTTTTATTGAAGCATATTGATCTGATATGAGACATAAACACAATCTATAGCTATAAAGAAGTCTCTTTGGTTTTGACTCATAAGACAATACATTTTAAGTTTCAATATACTCACATTAACTAAAACATAATACAGTGTCGATGCTATTTCTGATGTTAGTAATTAAAAAAAACTTCTTATTTTAGTCGAATTTAATTTCGTTTGATGTTATAGTTAGGCTACTTAACAACCCCATTGCGGAACATTTAATAGGAACCAAACGCAAGTAGCAGTGTTTCCGCCCGGAGGTGTGAGTATCGCACCCCATAAGAAGCGAGGACAGCCGCACGCCATTGTATGAATTTGTTGCATTCAAGTGTTTTACGGTTTGTTTTAGCAAAGCTTTTTATGTGGTTCGGTTTAACAGTCCACTGTTAAATTGTTGAATCTAGTTTTAAAAAAAAGTTTTTTATTTGCGAGTAAGAATATGGCAACAGATTCGTGGGCCCAGGCTGTTGATGAACAAGAAGCCGCAGCGGAGTCGGTATGTTTCAATATTTATGATGATAATTACGTTATAAACAAACAAATAAACAATGTGTTTATTTGGTATAAAGATATTTGGCAGGTTTGAAACAATTGTAATATTTTACTGTAGTGTGAGCGTTATGCTGTCTATTGAAGTTGTACTGCTATGGATTCTGACTATTTAGAAAAACTATTTAAACTAAAATAATTGAGTTTATCGTTAGTGTCTTGCGTTTGAACACTAACGTTAGGTCGCCTTAACATGCAAACTAATTTATTTTAACTTCTTGGATCATTCTAAACTCTTCAACTACTTAAACTGCGTTAAATCTTAATATACAAATATATTTTATGAATATAATACTAACATGAATAAAATATCAGTTGACATGCTCTTTAAATATAAATAGACATAGAAAAAGTTTTTTCTTTGAGTTATATGTTATTACAGCCCTAAATTTCAATTTCAATTGTACAGATAAGCAGTCTGCAGATCAATGAGAAAGAAGACACACCGAAAGCAGAGGCAAATGGTGAGAATGAAATATTTATATTATGTGCAAAGTAAAACCTATTTTGTGCCATGCATTGCTGTTGGAGAATTCGTAGTGAAATGTTTTTTCAATTTGCAAAGGGGCAAAGACAGGAGGAGATGTAGATAAGACTGAGGAGGATGATAAAGGTGAGTTTTCTAACATTAAAATCAGTAGCAATGATTTATATGGGTCATTCTCACAAAACCACTGAAACCAGTGTTGTAGTCGAGACCAGCTTATTTGAGTCCGAGACCAGAGTATGTCGAGTTCGAGTAAAGACCGAGAGTGTTGAGTCCGAGTCCACATAAGGTTGGGTCTGAAACAAGACCTTCAAAAATCTTTAAGAATATGTTAAATGTTTGGTGGAAACAATAAAACAGGCACCAAGCTCATAGAGTACATTAGGCTCAAGTCATGCGCACAAGAAAATAACCAATCATTGGACATGTCAATCAAACGTCAGTTTAAAGAAATGGTCCCACAGTAAAAATGCGTGACTTAAATATTTTGGATGGGACTCGGGAATAAGTCCAATTCCGAACATGTTCGAGTACATGTCAAGACCAAGACCATTAAAATGTGGTCTCGAGTCTGAGTCTCGAGACTACAACACTGACTGAAACATCATTCAGACACCTTAAACATTTCTCACATTTTCAGATTATTTGCTATATTTTAGAAATTGTAATCAAACATGCCAAGAACTCCTAGTTAAACTTGGGAGGTTTTGCTTGATTGTAATTTATTACATACCTTTTTATCAAACAATAATTTTTGGTTGGAAATTTGATTAATTTGTACTGGTAGTCCACACTGTATGAAGAATGTTTGGGTATAATATGTCACAGTTTATTTTATTTTGCTATCCTCACTTACGTAATGAACAACTACAGTGTCCTGTAAATATCAAAAATGATATCTGGTGTCTGAAGAGTTTTTGGTTTGACTGTATGTTGTAATGTAAAGAGAGTAATATTAATATAATTGGATGTTCTACTAGATGTTCTCAAAGGACAAATTAAATAATTGACAGAATATATGTATAATAAAAATGATGTCTTATGTCTTATGTATGATTAATAAAAACCTAATTTGGCATCATGGCTTTGCTTTTTTTGCAAAACATGCTATTGACAAAACTGTATACTTTAAAACATGTCATACCTTGTTTTTAATGAATAAAAGAACATCTTGTTTGACATCTTCAAACCAAGTTTTTGTGAGCATCACCCATATTGTTTTATCTGGAGTTTATGTATATTTGTCCCTCCTCCACCTGAAAGTTGACTACTGATCTGTATTCCAGATGACAAGGCGGCGCAGTCGCTGTTAAATAAACTGATACGCAGTAATCTAGTGAACACAACCAATCAAGTGGAAGTTCTTCAAAGGGATCCCAGCTCTCCACTTTATTCTGTCAAGTCCTTTGAGGAGCTCCGATTGTGAGTTTTTTTTTTTTGCGTTACTTGAAAATGACATGCATCAAGTTCATATCAACTAATGTATTTACGGTACTTGTTATGCAGGAAACCTCAGCTACTACAGGGAGTTTATGCCATGGGGTTTAACAGGCCGTCCAAAATCCAAGAAACGGCATTGCCCATGATGTTAGCAGAACCGTAAGTTCACAATAACTTCCTTTATTTCGATCTATTGTAATCGAAGCAGAGGTGTTAACAGTACACATGTTCATTTTTCAGTCCACAGAATCTCATCGCTCAGTCTCAGTCCGGCACGGGTAAAACTGCTGCTTTTGTGCTGGCCATGTTAAGTCACGTGGACCCTGAAAACAAATGGCCACAGGTATGGACCGTGCCATCATCAGCATATGTAGTTGTATTGCATTTATACCCACTAGTTCAACTGTTTTAATTGTAATGTTGCTCTTGTGACTCTTTGCCAGTGTCTGTGCGTCTCGCCCACGTATGAGCTGGCCCTGCAGACGGGCAAGGTCATCGAGCAGATGGGGAAGTATTACCCTGAAGTCCAGCTAGTGTATGCTATCCGAGGAAACAAACGTAAGCACTCTATTTTAGGATTTAAACGAAAATGAAAACCATCTCTTTTCACACCAGAAGTTTTATGTTCTCCATTCAGTAAATGTTGTCAGTTGATATTTGCACACGTTACATTCGTGTTATTGGATGGTGTATGTTTTGTGATCCAGTGGAGCGAGGAATAAAGCTCAAGGAACAGATTGTGATCGGTACTCCTGGTACTGTTCTGGACTGGTGCCAAAAGCTCAAGTTCATCGACCCAAAGAAGATCAAGGTGTTCGTTCTGGACGAAGCTGATGTGATGATTGCCACACAGGGACATCAAGACCAGAGCATACGTATCCAAAGGTATTCCATTTTGTTCACTAAGTTCCAATTTATTAAACGGATGGTTCTGGTGCTTGATGCTGATTGGTCAATCACCATTGTTGATTCATGATGAAGCACAGCGATGACCTCATCTATGTCTACAATGACTGGGTTGAGCCTTCAGATGTGACCATATATTCATAACATGGCACAGACTCAAATCCCTTATTGCAAACTATTAAAAATGTTGCAAAACTATGCTAGTTTACACTTAATAATAATTATTGCCTTTTTACATTTATGCATATACTACTATAATTTCAGAAATATTAAAAATACTTCTTTATATTTGTATATAATATTTATGATCAATTTCATGAGTTCAAAACATTGATTACATTTTTTTTTTACAGGATGCTTCCTAAAACTTGCCAGATGCTGCTTTTCTCTGCCACTTTTGAAGACACTGTGTGGAACTTTGCCAAGAGAATCGTTCCCGATCCCAACATTATTAAACTTAAACGAGAGGAGGAGACTCTAGACACCATCAAGCAGTACTACGTTATCTGCAACAGCAAGGAAGAGAAGTTCCAGGCTTTGTGCAACATCTATGGCGCCATCACTATCGCACAGGCCATGATCTTCTGCCACGTAAGTTTAGATATTGATAGTTCACCCCCTCCAAAAAAATTCTGTCATCTTTCTCATGTCACTTCGTGAGTAAATGGTGACAAAACTATCACTTTAACAGTCACTTCAGATGACTGTTGATGTAAAAGGGACATTCAGATTTTGCAAACTGTGTCTTCTGCCATCCCAGACAAGGAAAACTGCCGGTTGGTTGGCAGGAGAGCTTTCAAGAGAGGGCCACCAGGTGGCGCTGCTCAGTGGCGATATGCAGGTGGAACAGAGGGCAGCAGTCATCGATCGTTTTCGTGTCGGCAAGGAGAAAGTTCTTGTCACGACTAACGTTTGTGCTAGAGGTGAGTACATCCACTGCCTAGATGCGTTCTTAAACCATCCTGACTAGGTCCGATTTTGTGCAACATCTGTTTTGCTAATGTGTCGGTCAACAGGTATTGACGTTGAGCAAGTGTCTGTGGTTATCAACTTCGACCTGCCGGTGGACAAGGACGGCAACCCTGACAATGAGACCTACCTGCACAGAATCGGGCGTACTGGACGATTTGGCAAGAGGGGGTTGGCCATCAACATGGTGGATAGCAGGTTCAGCATGAACATCCTCAACCGTATCCAGGAACACTTCAGTAAGTTCAACCCTTTTATTTTTAAGTGTCTGCAGCAGTTGCTTTAATGAATCAAGGTCTTCATGTGACTTCTGGGTTTCAGTGCAGATGCATTGCAAAGTTAAAGGTTACTAGGTAGCAAGAAAGTGGGGAGTGTACATAGTTTTCAAGTCTAGGCATTTGATATAAAATACCTGTCAATTGTTTTGTATTCGGTACATTTTTATATTCATCATTGTTTGGGGCAAAATTAAGAGTGAATCAAAAACTTTTGAGACATTAGACAACATGCATTTAATGTATTGGGGGCACAGAAATTTTAATAAAAAAATGTGTTTAATGGTTAAGAAATACACTAAATGAAGTGTCTTTTATTGCAGATAAGAAAATTGAAAAGCTGGACACGGATGATTTGGATGAAATCGAGAAAATCGCCAACTGAGGAGCGTGTGTGTTGTGACAGGACTGCGCTCTGTTTTATTTAAGAGGCTGGGATGAGATCTGTGCCAGAAAGGATGTTTACATGAGCCGTTTTATCTCAGATGGTGTTTTATAGGTTTTATCATTTCACTCTTTGTACTTCTTAATAAATTCTGAACGTGTAGTCTTGACGTCACTTGTACGCAGCGGTCAAAGATACAAGCGTGTTTTAAGCATGTCATGGGGAAGATGCTTTTCAGTATTACCAAAACTACAGACATCAGTCTGCCTTAACACCAAGAGTGGAAAAAATATGTTTTGACTTGTGGATTTCTAAAGTGGGGCTCCAAACTAAGGACATCTGAATATTGTGACATCATTACTTTTTGTTGCTGATAGCGTTCTTATCTTCTAAAGTTTTGGGTATTTAAACTACTCTATACTTAACGCTTTTTCTGTAGTTCTGCGTGTTTGGGTCAAGTGTATTTGATGTGAAATCTGAGTGCAGCTACATTGGATTTGGTTTATCACTCCAGGAAAGGAGTTGGAATGCAGGGTTTTATTTAATAATGAGAGTGCTGTTATTTAGTGATAGTCGTAAGCTTAATACTTAGTACCTTACAAAACACTGATTCACAAGGAGCAATTTTTAAGTTATTGGTTTTGAATCATTAAAATAGTTGCCAAAGCCACTACTGGAACAAAAAGAATCATATAAAAGCCAAAGATTTTTGCCTCTGTTGGCTTTCACCAGTACATGGTTTGATATAAAATAATACAAACCTATTCATTGTATGTAAAATATTAAGTACAAAGAGTGAAATGATAACTACACAATAGATGCAGTTTAAAGAAGCAGATATGTAGTAATAGCATTCATTGTAAGAGTGCCCTGCAGTAGAACTATTTTTATTTTTGGTAACTGCATTGGAATTGTTTGTTACCAAGGTTGAAAAGCATCTACGGAGCTGAATTTTTAATCATGATGGGCTGTGCCGTGTCTATTTGCAGCCATCTTAAAAATGTAAAAGGCTGATGCCTGCGAGTACATCCTCCACAGTCTCACTTCAGGGTAGTCGTAGCAAATTATTATTTTATATTCTGGGACATTTTAATTTAATTACTTTAAACTCCGCTGCATTATATATGCATTGCATACAAATATTTTATTCATTAGCAAAATGTATTGTTGCAAGGTTGGGGGTAAAGCGTATCACTCACATCTTTGACAAATACTGGATTGACTAAATATATTATATCCTGATGTCTTGTCATTTTTCTCAGTTTGGTTCAAGCTGTGAGTCATACTTGACCTGTTAACTGATATTAAATGGAGGTTTTTATTTTTGTCTTTTTTCAAACATAAATGTTATGTGAAATCAGTTGTTAACTTAAAGGAATGTCTAGAAAAACAAACACTTAATCTGGTGTTGCACAATCAGATAATACATAGAAAATGACTTTTTTTTATTTTGGCTATCAAATACATTCCTGCAGTTATTTCTACCCGAACATGTTTATCTGTGTTATTGAAACGACCGTAATGCTCGAGGCCAATTTATTGTCATCGTTGAATCATGGGACTAGACATTATAATATGGTGTTCATTTTGATGGAGACGTTTTGTTACTATATAAATTTTGCCTCATTTCGTGTTGTTTTGCACTTACAGCTGAAAATTGAATTCGCTTTCTGAATTATGAACATTTCCCAAGTTCACCTCAATTGAATGTTGATGACAAAAAAAGTTTGTATCTCTTTTAATATGCTATGAGTGTGTTTGGATTGGTACAGGAAGAGAGATGCTTGCATTGGACCATGATAACTGTTTAACAAATTCAGCACCTCTCAGGTTTGCTGCATTTCTGGTGATATTCATGTGTCTGAATGAAACCGTGTGGTAGAATAAAAATAAGAATCTTTGAAAATGTTTTCACAATGAATACAGTTTTCTTGAGGACTTTAAATATAAAACAAGCTTGAAGCAGTAATATTACACTGCATATACTCACAAAACTCACACTTTAATACAAACAATAACATTCAAGTGTTATTAAAAATGACACTTTAATAAATGTTCTAAAACATATTTACATTTTACATCATATATATATATATATATCTGTTTAGATATTACAACTTTCTATGTTCAGTGTAAGGCACAAGATCTGTGAGGAAAAAAGGAAAATGTAAGGATGCATTTAGACTTGTACACTACTCAATACAGTACACTATGAAATGTGTTCTTTTTGTAAATTGCATATTTTATCCAGTTATAAACAATGCACATATACAGCTGAAAAAAATTGAAACCATTAAGAGACCATTCCAAATTTTCATTCAATCATCATTTCTAGATGTACAGTGGTCATTCCAGTCCAGTGTGTGTTGAATTGCAACAATATCAAACCTTAGGAGTGACAAAGTCATCCAACAGTAATGTGAAAGACTGACAGAATGACAAGACGCATGAAAACGGTGATAAAAATCAAGGTTCATTTTTTTTACAACTTTTCCTAAATACATGTACAAATATTGTTGTATGGCTTAAAAGTGAATATAAACTTCTTTTCATTACAGTATTTGATGTCTTAAAGAAAACAGAGCATCTTTTGTTTTTTGACCTGTTTCTCCAGTTTTCATTTTCTGCAAATAAATGCAATTACAAACAATATTTGTATTTGAAATTTGGGAGAAATATTGTTAGTTCACAAAATGTAACAAAACACATCTTTGAATAGTAAATTCAGAAAAAACTTAAAATGGTCTTTGAAATGATCTCTTTATTTTTTCCATGGCTGTATATGCTGGATAATAGTATGCTCTGCAAACACAGTCCTGTTCAGCTGTTCTTACCTTCATCTCTGTACTCTATGTTGGTCAAAAACAGACCGTGGGCCGGAGCGGTCAGGTTATTTGGGAAGGCTAGAGAATCTTGTGCGTCTAGTAGTTCCTGAATCTGTCGTACTAACAATCTACCCTGACCAACGGCAACCAGCGCCCCAGTCATCCTCCGCACCTGTGAGGAAAAATAAATCACTTTATATTAACTTTACTTGTATATTTATCTCAGTTTGTGCAGTGAATAACAGTAACACATTGCAGAGTCACACATGTAACACTAGGAGGCACACATCCCATAATACACCCAGCATGTTCATGGAGGTGAAAAGAAGCTTGTACTCACTTGTCTGTATAAAAAAGACCTACTCTTAAAAGTGAGCTCCCAAAACTGAATATCTCTGAAATGAAACACACACAACACAATACATTTGTATTAGTATCAAATATTGACAAACAGATGAAGACCGTAAACACTGACTGAACCACAGACTTCTCTACGATCAAGTCCTGGGTAGTCTACCTCTCTCAACGTATTACTTCCGCTTAGTTGCCCATTAAAACTAAATGTGACTGCTATTTTCCAAACTGTCTATATGAAGCAAACTGCTGGAAATGACATAGGAGCACAAGCCCTGGAGCAGTCAAGCTTGATGAAATCTCAAGCAGCGCTGCCAATATTTACTGCCGGAGAGGTTAAATGTTTCATAAGGCCCTGTGAAGATGGGCCTTTTTTAAAAAGAAAAAAAAACATGGCACTGAATTTATGATGAGATATGTTTGGATTTACTTCACAGAGAAAGCGGATTGATGTTGTCTGGGTCATGCTTTATCACGGCTTGAATTGAAGAAACAGTGTGTGTTGCAAAAGAGAGAAAACACAATGAAAACACAAATCTTGCACTTAAACATTTTAGTCTAATGTGCAAGCTTGCATTTCAGAACAACAGCTTAATGGAATACTAGTATACTGAACATTTCTGTTTTCCTTATTATTATTAATATTTTTAAGGCAAATTATGCCAAAGAAAATAAATCCCGTTGGTTTTATTACAATAAATATGCACACAGGAATATATTCGGTTTTGTATGCCATTGTATGAACACGGTTCTATTATAGATCTGATCTCATTGACTTTACTGAACAAATATTTCATACCCAACTCATTGAATTGTTCTAAACAGGTGCAACTGGATCAAAGTATTGTCGTCACAGCTTGTTTTCCATTCAGTTCTTATTTCCTCATCTCCATATGACAGTCACGTATGTCATTGAAGAACAGATGTATCTGACAACCACATATTTTTTATTCATCTACCTCCTGTAGTATTAAAGCTCTGTTTTTGAATTAACATATTTTCCTCTTTTAGTTTGGATGTGTGTCAATAGCACATGTTGTTGTTGAACTGCAGGTGGTATCATCAGGTTTCTGTGTCTTAAATTAAAAAAAGGAAGTGTGTTTTATTTCTAAAGGGTTTAATAATGCAACACAAAGGTCTGGCTGTCAAGGGAACTACGTTACTTAGACTGTTTTAGCTGTGATCTGACTAAAATATTTATTTATACACAGCTGTGAAGAAACGTTTAAAGAAACAGTTCACCCAAAATATTATCCTTGTCACAAAAGTTAAGCTTTGCAAAATGACGACACTGTTCTTTTCTGTTAAACTCCAAAAGGATAAAAATCTCACCATAAAATGGTGCTATTTTATTTTAGGACTCCTTTGTTATAAAGAAAGATAAAATGTGACTTTTAGAAAAAAAAATACATCCACATGTGTGTTTGATATGCTGATGATGGCCTGCAGCACTTGACATGAGTGTGAAAGAGAGCAGATGGTCTGGGTGTCCTCTCTCCCAGCTGAGAGACGCACGTGAGAAACCTAAAATGACCTGCCAAACACATCCCAGTGTGAGTTTATTTTAAACATATGTGTCTAATGTGCAGAATTACAGAAATAAAGAGCTTGTGGTTCAAACGTGTTCATGTAAAGTTATGTTTGCTGTTATTTTTAATCTATCTACTTTAAACTATTTTAATACATTTACAATTGTTACATTTATCTTTTTATCATTTTATATTTTTTCCTGTTACACCTAATATGTGACCCTGCATCACACATTTGTAGTAATAGCCAAAAATACATTGTATGGGTGAAAATTATCGATTTTTCTTTTATGCCAAAAATCATTAGGATATGTTCCATGAATTCCCTAACGTAAATATATCAAAACTTTATTTTTGTGAGTGGATGCAGCAAAACCAGATTTTATCTCGGCCAAATATTGTCCTATCCTAACAAACCATATATCAAAGCTTATTTATTTAGGTTTCAGGTGCTGTTAAAATCTCAATTTAAAAAATTGACCCTTTTGTTGTCCAGGGTCATATTTAGTCACACTCAAGTTTTTCTTTTTATGCCATCCTCTCTCTGACACCTAGAATAAAACAGTGAGTTTTGCTGCAGCATCTTTAAGACTGCTATGTAAACACCCTTTCGTTTATTATAGTAGTATAGCACTAATGTAGATTGAGGGTTTACTGTCAAGTCCAATAAAGTCAGTGGACACTTATCCTACAACAACTGACTCTACACAAATCCTGCATTTCATCGTGACAGGACTACAAAATACAAATCACAATGAAATGTGCCACACAAACTGTAAAACAAACTGAAAGATTTAGAAATAATATTAATAATTCATATCTATCCTATTTGACTGGGCAAGCCAAGTTTATGCACACTGAAAAACAAATTTGTAAAATGTGGAGTCACGCGCTACTGTTCTGTTACTGACAACACATCTGAGAAGCTTAGTTTCAATAAACGCTATTTTTAGAAAAAAGGGGTTTAGACATCACAGAAAATGTCAGTTTTTACATAATTTACCTTGAACATTTGTTAAGTAACCTGTTATTTTATGTTAAATACACAGAGATTGGAAGGCATTTTCACAAAACAACATTAAATGGTTTAATAAAAATACTCTCCAATCAATCATTCCATAAATCTGAATCCTACTTTAAATTCAGACTACTCTAAAATAAGCTTTGATCTGAACTGAAGGAACATTCATTGCTGAGGAACAATTAATGTCATTCTACATTGCATGCCTTATCATACAGTGTCCTTCAGCCCAACACAGCAAGACCGAGGAGCCACCCAGCTTTTATCAGCATCATGCTTCAGTACAACATCTGTTGCCTAGCAACAGTCTCATCACATGCACACACTTGCCTTTAAACCCCATAGATCCCCGTCTGACAAAAAGTCTCAAAACCTAGCCATCTTCTTTGGATTGTATCTACACAATATTAAGCAATGTAAGCAATGTTCTTTTAGCTTGTAGTTGATGAAGACTAAAGGCTGATGAACATGAAGCTCACTATATTCATTTATAATCACTGTTTTAAAGTATTTACAGTAGTTACTACACAACAGCATGTTGTATTTGTTGACCTCTAGCCTTGATATATCTTTCTAGGAAATCAGAGGCTTATATATTTATGGTTTAAAGCCAAATGACTACAGTTACATTTGCACAAATAATCCCTCTGCACATGCTCTTAGTTGAAAGGTGCCTATTAGAATGAAATGCCAAGCTTTGAGATGTTAAGATTATATGTATTGGCCGATAAAAGCCTTGACTTGCTCGATAAAAGTGCCGATTTCTGTCAGTTCGTTGAAAATGTTGTTTTTTGTCTTCAAATATTTTCAATAAAACTGTGTAAAATAAGTCATAAATAATTACATTTATTATTAAAAAGATTTATATTTCATACTGTGTCCGCACAGTTGAATAAATTTGAGAACCCAACATGTGTCATCACTCCAATAATAAATGAGATTTCAAAACCTTTATTTACTGACAGAATCATACCTGTGAAAGTGTCTTTGACTGAAAGAGCTTCCGGGTTCCAGCTGGGCCAACTCTAGGGTCTTCACTGGGTTCTTAAACGGGGTCTCTGAGTTCAGGGCACGGAAGGAGCTGAAGTTGTGGGTTCCTAACAACAGTGCAGCAGCTTCTTGCACTGCACTGATATTCAGGGACCTGCAGGTGAATAAAGTTAATGAGTCAATAGTGATGATTGTGGGGTGACTGCAATGAATTCAACACTGTATTTAATTAAAGTGTTTTTCTGCTGATATTTTAGTAGCTATTTTTTACACTTTTTCATAAATATTTTAAAATGACAAATAACAGAAAGAGTCAAGGACATCAATTAAACCTAACAGCATTTGAACTACAGTGTGTGCATATTTTTTTCTAGGAATCTTAATCGTTTGTATTAATTATGTATATAATAATTTATAAGGGATAGCCTATATAATGGTTAACAAAGGCTTGAAGTGAAAAATGCTTTATATTTAGGTGTGCAGAATTATTAGAGCCATACAGATGAACAAAACATCTACAAATATCTATTTTAGAAGAATTAATCTAATTTATGTCTGTGGAAAAGATGTTATGAATGAGCTGGAAAACCATCTGGAGTGTGTGTTGACGAGACTAAGACGAGTGTGGGTGTTGTTCTGCGTCACTATAAGCCTGCAGCTTATCTTGGCCTACTTTATCCCAAAAATGAAGACGGTAGAAAAAAATAGCACTAGTGTTCATGCATCACCCTTGGAGAAAAGCCTCGTGCCGCAGAGATCCTACATCGAAAGCTTCAATAAGATATCTGAGGCATGTACAGCCATAACACTGCATCCTTCTCTCATTCTGTTGCCCTATATAACCAGAAATCATTTGCTTAGCCTTATGGCATTTCATGTGAGGGTTTATAATTCATGTGCTGCTTTTTCCATTGTGAATTAGAGTGTGTGTTTGTTCCTGTTTCTCTCAGAAAGGATTTAGCTTCTGTCATAAGCCGGCAGTGATGCCGGGTCAAGCACGTGCAGAAGGGAAAATAGCTCACGTGTCGTGTAGTGCCCAGCATAGATCACTCTCTGTTACGGGCATTTCCGTGTAGTGCCTGAGACCGAAAGCGAATCGGTACACGTAGGTCCTTGATACGGCACGGTAGCGTGCGTGAAAGTCGCTGTGTACACGATAAGCCCTGGTGATTCTGTTAAAAAAACAAAACACGATAAAAGATGTTGTTCAAATTGTGGTTATGGAAAGGCTCAACAATGTTTGTCTTGTAAATTCACTTACCAATTTCCTAAAAACAAAAGCAGTTACAGGAAATATCATGGCATTGGTTTTCACTTAAGACAAACAAAAGTCAACCAGAACTTAAATACAGTCAGTCTTATATCATAACAAACTATCAATCTGTTTTTTGCTCTTGGATGGTTGTGAATTGAACACACTGTGACTTGGAAATATATTCGAGTGTATCTCAACACAACACATGTTCTGCAGAAGTGGCGTTTTTTAAGGGAGACATCCCTATTATTATCTGAAACAAACGTCTAAATGTATAAGTATTAAATAATAACCTTTTCTTTAGATCTAGTTTATGTGTCAAGATAACAAAGTGAAACACAAATCATATATTGCAATAATTACAGTCATTATACATTGAGAAGCACAACACATTAACTGTACATGAAACACAGTCATTTGCATACCTGTATAGCTCTAGCTCTGCATACTAAGCTTTTCACCTGCTGTGTCTTTTTATCTCACCAATTGCTCTTATGGATTAAAACTGAGGGTCTTACATCCCCACAAGTTATGTGTTGATTCACAAACAGCTTTGAATCTCCATTAAACATTTATATAAAACAATCCCATGAGGCCACTTAAGAGGAACGTCCATCAACATCCATCATCTAGGACAGATGAGAGCTTCAGTATGGATGTTCTATGTAAAGTTTAATGGTGGTGACACAAATGAAGAGTGGCATCTATTGACATTCAACACACTTAGTGCAAGAAGGTCATATGAGCCAATAAAGTCTTTACATGAACTAAACTGTATTAGTTAGATTAACCCATTTGAAATAAATAATTTTTGTGCACAACACTCTGAAATCCATAACATTTTTGGGTTAAAAAAAATATAAATCTGTTTTTGTTAAAAAGGTCCAAAAAACAAGGTTTAAAAATGTTATATTACCTTACCCCAATTCACAACAGTAAGCTTATAGCTAATAACTTATAAGCTTATAAGTCTCCCAGCCTGTGCCTTCAAACCTCTGCAAATGATCCAGAATGCTGCTGCACGCCTGGTCTTCAATGAGCCCAAGAGAGCACATGTCACACCTCTGCTCATCTCTCTACACTGGCTCCCAGTAGCGGCACGCATTAAGTTCAAGGCACTGGTGCTTGCTTACAGAACAGCCACTAACACAGCACCCATCTACCTCAACTCTCTCTTACAGACCTACATCCCCTCCAGAAGTCTGCGGTCTGAAAACGAGCGGCGCCTCATTGTTCCTTCACAGAGAGGCATGAGATCCATCTCAAGGACATTTTCTTTCTCCGTTCCCGGCTGGTGGAATGATCTTCCTGTTTCCATCAGGACTGCTGGATCAATTTCACAATTCAAAAAACAGCTGAAGACCCACCTCTTCCATGAGCACTTAACTGTCTCATAAAAAAAAAAAAAAAAAAAAAATTCATTTTACCCCTATTTTTCCTTTTCTAATGTTCTCTATATACTTGCTTATACTATCTTGACGTTGTATTTGAAACCTTGTATTACTAGCACCTCTCGTGAATATTGCTTACTTAGACGAATCGCTTGCTGTTTTCCTCAATTGTAAGTCGCTTTGGATAAAAGCGTCTGCCAAATGAATAAATGTAAATGTAAATGTAAATAAGCTGAGCTGTCGGATAAGATTTCAGATGAAATGTCAGTTTAATTTACTTCAACTCATGTAAAGTAGGACGTAGAGTAACCTGCAATTGTATGTTTGAAACATATGCTTACTGATATATTAAGCATCCCTGAATTGTATAAACGGGTTTCACACATCATCAGCCATCTACTAAGATACAGTCTCAGTAGTCAGTGTGTTCGAAACATGGTTAAAACAAAATAAAAATAGATATAAAGCTAAAAAACACCAATACACTCTATCAGCATCTATTAATGGCTACAGGGTAACACTAAGGGTGTTTGTTTGGTGTATAAAATGCTGCTGTACTCAACATTTACAGCACTAAATAAAGATGATAAAGTGCTTAGGGTTCTGAAGGAGTCCCTCGGCGAGTATTAATGATTTACCTGCGCCTCATAATCGCTGCTAATGGGAATGTGGAATACAACACAAACAGACCTGACACAAGCACTGTGAACCTTTACTATTGATCTCAACAGAAATATACCAATGTGGTATATTTTTATCAGCAGGGACCTGGTCAATACCTCAAACATGACACATGGCTTTTGTTTCTTCTGCATTACAATCCAAAGCCTAAGGTGTAAGTATATTTAGCTTTTCACAATGGTGTTCTTAAAAGTGGTCAAATGAAATTGATGGACTGAGAGTTCCAAAGCTATTCTTTCCAAAGCTTTTGAGAATGATGAACATATTTCTGATGCATGCAGACGCAGGGTTTGTCTATGTTGAGTCCCAGTGACCCCAATCAGATCTGACACCTCAGGTTCCCCCATAATCCCTCTCCCCCATGAGCACAACTGTTAAAATATTTATTAAAGTGAGGATATCACACCTGTCAACTATTCAATGTCATACATGTTGCAGCAGCACATACTGCAGGCAGTCACCCATTGCTTTATTATGAAACAACATTGCCTTTCCTTAGTTTTAACTACTTTATAAGACTGCATGTGTGCTTTAAATAAAACTGTGTATGTTAAAATGATTAATCTGTTAACAGAGATCCATAGGTTGATTCACCTAAAAAGTGTAAGACAGCAAAACACAGCAACAACTACTTGACCAGTGGTAGGAATTTGGATTGTGATGTTTGTCTCTGTTTGCTTGTTTGATGTTTGCTTTGTTTCTGATTTTCTAACCAATGATAGATGTGGGATTGTTTGATGTTCTGGTCCACTATTGGCAGATACAGTGCTGCTTGAAAGTTTGTGAACCCCTGGTATAAATTTTGTATATTTCAATCCCTGAGAAACATATATGTATTTTTATAGCTTCTGAAGGACATTACTAAATGAAAAAATAAGATGTAAAAACAAAACAAAACAATAACAATTTACACCAGTTGTCATTTTCAGAGGTTTACACCCACCTGACTTTAAATGAATCGTGTTGCCTTCATGGGCATCACTGAATGTTTCTATCTATTGTAATAGTTATGTATGAGTCTCTTGATTGTCCAAAGATTCTGGAAAACCTGGATGATTTTTCTGAAAATCAGTGGACAGTTTAATCTCAGGACAAACAAGAAACCCTTAAACAACTATGACAAAACATAAAAAGGTAACATCATACAGTATTAAGAATCAGGGGGATGTAAACTTTTGCACTGGGCTATTTTTAGAAATTCTGTTAAATACTTGCTCAGGGCAGGACTAAAAATAAACCTTAATTTTCTAAACTCCTCTTTTTTCCCCAAATTGTAAGCATTTTCCAGATTCTGCAAGGGGTTCAAGCAGCACTGTATATAAAAAATATTACCTTTAGTTTTCGGTGTCCTGCTTATCTTGCACTACCAAATGTCTTCAAATGTGTATTTATTATTTGTAACATTATGTGATTATGAAAATGACTCTTACCTTATAGGTTCGGATTTTAAGTGAAAATTTAGGGCCTCGATCAAGTGTTGCTCCAGCAGAGGTGGTTTGCCTGCTCTCCGCTGGATATCTACATGTGCAGAGTTACACAGGGCATGCACACCAGAGTCTGTTCTACTGGAGATGACCACTGACACATCATTAACTGGCTTTAGTTTTTGCACTGCATTCTACATACAAAAAAGAACAAACATTAGAAAACGTTTGAGAGAAATAATATATATATATTTTTTTATGCATTTGGCAGACGCTTTTATCCAAAGCGACTTACATTACATTATACTATACATTTGTACATTTTGTATAGTAAGCAAGTGGGGGTTAGGTGCCTTGCTCAAGGGCTCCTCAGCCGTTACCCGCCAGCCCTGAGAATCGAACCAGTAACCTTCTGGTCATGAGTCCAACTCTCTAACCACTGGGCCACGACTGCCCACAGATATTTAGTTCAAATGAGTTTTAAAAATTAAAAGTTTAACTTTAGGGCTAAGAAAGCTTTCTTCAAGAGGAAGCCGGTTTTGTTTGTATCATTTCCTTTTCTCTCTATGATGTTAAATACATTTTCAATAAATGGCATACAGTGGTATCGAAAAAGGTAGTAAAATGATGTATTTGTATTAGGCATGTTCCATTTGTGCCTTAATATCAACCATATCAACCCAAGGCCATGGGTTGAGTTCCCAAAGAACACAGATACTGGTGGAAAAAAAATGTATACACCTCGGGTAAAAGCATCTGCCAAATGCATAAATGTAAACATACACTTTAAATATAACAGACAAATATAAGGGAATTAACTAAAAAGTCCAGGTTTCCAAATGTTCTGTTTACAGTGTTCTTACATTACATTCAAGGATCTCGAGAACCTGCGACTTATCACAAATCATTACATTTATATTTTTGGGGGCTTTGTTTTGCCTTTATTATTAAAAGGGGGTTAGGGAGGGGTGTGGGAGCAGGACATGACCCAGGTGGGTATCAGACCCAAGTCCCTAACAGATCTTTCATGTCTGGAGCACAGACCACAGTGTTACTTGAGGGAATCATCACTGACATATTTGGTATCTGCCTTGCCAACAGAAAAGCATAAAATACAAAGATTTTACCACAGAATATTTATATTGCCAATCCAAAAAGAAATAAATAGGGATCAGAAAACATACTGTTAAGTGGAAGATGACAGATGTTTTCAGACAAGAACCAGAGTCAGAGGATTTAAATTCAGACTGGTGAAATTAAAAACTAGAAAATAGCCACAAGTCAAGGTCTGAATTCAGTTTCTAATGACAGATTTATTGTGCCAACCACTCTGCCAAGACAGACTCCCAATGGGCATTTCAAACACATTTTCTGAAACGATAAACCTTATTCAAGTATTAAACACATCTAATATTTACATCAGCTGAGTTTATAAAACTAAAACAATGCAACAAATATTTTGGATGTCATACAGATACTGACCTCTAAATGATTCTGAACTCCCTTTACTGCTTGATGGGCTGGTGCTTTCATTACACCACTGTGAAGAAAACAACATATATTTGCTGATATGTAACATTTCATGTTAAAAGTGAATGACGTATGACACAGACCTGTATTTGGTCCCTGCGTATTGAAAAAATATTAAATAACGAGCAACAAATTGCTGCATGTTTTCCAGCATATTCGTTTAATGTATCCTGCATAACTCCATAAATAACACTGCGTTATCTGTCACGTAACGTTAAACCTAAACTCAACGAAATACCGCACTACACACATGTGGGGTGCCTGGAAAAAAACACTGGCGCTGTGACGGTCATTTAGAAGCCCAAGCGATGCCTGCTGAAAAAAGAAAAAGAACTGTCAAGTTACAGAAACTTAAAAAAAATTCTAGTTTTGAAGTAAATTTACTTGATCAAAAGCATTTATACTTACACCAGATTGGCTCTATATGACAGCATTTACCAGATTACTGTAGGAGAGCGCAAAGGCAGTTTGAGAGGACGACCTATAACGTTCAAAAAATCCGCCGCAACAACCGCGGGAATCAGAAACCTGACGCTGGCTTGACGTAATGATGAATGACAGATGGGGAGGAACATGACTGCTGTTATTGTGTAATGCATGCAAAGTTGTATTTCATTATTGTCATCTATGAATTATTTAAAATAAGTAAATAAAAACCACGACTGCTGTAAATCATGTTATGTACATACTTCTTATGACAAAACAGTCTTGCTTAAAACACTTCACTTGCTTAAAAGAATGATTACTATAGTAATATTATTTTAAAGAGAGTTATTGTCTGTAAAATATTTAATGACCCACACTTATACGAATAATTATCTGAGATAAATTATCTTAATTTTTATTTTTATGTGAGGTGCAAAGATAAATCACCCGTATTGTAAGTTATACGTTTAAATCTACGTTTAAACTACATTAATTATTGTTTAATAAAAGCAGTAAAAATCGTAAACTTGTAGTAAACGAATATCGCCGACTAGTACTGTTTCAAGCATGAAAATAAAAAACACCATATTAATACACACATCTGGTGCACAACTACAGCAAAATGTGCTTTGCGTTTAGAGAGACGCTCCCTTAGTTCCGCAACATGCTTGACGACGCTCCCTTAGCTCGCGCAGCGCTGAAACTGATCCACATTGATCTGTAGCAGTGTGTCACAGTGTCACTGTTTTACAGGGGAACGAGAGAGACGCTCACATTTAGTTTAGCCCCTCTACAGCCACCGGCGATGATATTCTACGTTTTTAACTGAAACACGGAATAACTGCGAAAATGACGGTGGATTTTGAGGAATGTATTAAAGATTCACCCCGATTCAGGTAAGCGCACAAACGCTTGTTTTACAGCTGACGCCTGTTTGAATGTAATGTTTAGACGTGTCTTTAAACAACACTTATATGGTTATAGTTATAGTAGTATGGTTATAGTAGGTCATCATAACGCTGTTGACGATTCTGCTGTGTTTTCACGTTTGTCTCTTGTCGTTTCATGGTCAGTTCAGGGTTAAATGAAAAAAAATGACACAACGAGATTTTAGATTGCTGTTTATTTTTGTAACGTTAGCCATATGATGATGACAAAACACGTCAGGTAACGTTAACGTTGTTGAAAATAGTCCAATATTCGTTTGAACTATTAATCACTATACGGCCCCTAAACATATAGATACCGATATGTCGAAACCTAGTGAGATAAGACCTAACAAGACAACATTTTTGTTCATCATGCGGGTTCTAGTCAGTATCAGTGCCAGTGATATTTCTAAATGCTGTCTGGGTAACGTTATGTATATGGATCACTAGGTTTTCAGACACATCCGTGCTCTTGAGGGACCAGTTGAATGAATGAGGACTCTTTAAGGACACGGGTCCGTTGCTGCAGAGAAATGGCACAATTGTGTTGGTTTGTTGTGTAATGATTTGTATGACGTTAGTGGCTACATTATTTACAGAATTGCATATGAGTATTTACTCGATACAGCATATGAAAGCTTGTGCAGTGGTGATGATGTGATGAATTCATGGAGGGGGCGTTGCTGCGCTTTAAATGCCAGCTATCACGATCGCAGACCATGCACAAGCCCAGGCCGTTACAATGAACGAGTTTTGTCAAGCCTGGCTAGCTTTAGAAGCCTGCTCATGGTTATATTATTGGTCTTTTTTAAACAACAAGTTAAATTGTGTTTCTGTAGCTCTGTTTGTAGAAAATTGAGTTAGCAGCGCAAATGCTGTGGACTCGTGAACACACCATACGGATATTGAATGCACTGTAAATCGCATTGGATTAAAGTGTATGGTAAATGCGTGATTCTAATGTAAGTTAATGAACAATAATATCAAATGAGTTGTATCGCATTCACTTTTACCTGCTGATCAAAAGCTTTTAAACCGATAAAATGGCTTTTAAAATAGCATCTTTTAGTATGTCATGGGTAAACAGAAGACAGCATTCACTGTCACGACTTCTAATATTTATATGCTGAAATTACAGCATGAACAGTATGAACTATTGGGATTTATAGTACAGTTGTTAATGTCTGAATGTCAGCACGTGCCGCAGATTCACTGCTTCAAATGCATTCAGATGAAATGAGTCACATGTTTTCACAGCTCTCCTCATACATGATCATTTAGAACGACACTGGGCTTGTTACAGTATGGCCTTATCTGTTTTGGTCTGTCTCAGATGTTGAGACATGAATACGTACATAAACATCAATGATATCTAGTATTCTATCAAACACAAGGACATTTAACTATTTGTACAACGTAAAACACTGATGTGTCAGGCTTTGTCTTTCTATGTATGTTTGTGGCCTTTGAGGCAGAAAATAACTTGATGTAGAGGCTCCACAAGGGCAGAACATCTGTATAACTAGTTTAAGTGGCACTTAATGGCTAACCCAATTCAGACTAGGAAAAGCCAGATGGAAATATTTAGAGAAAAATGATTGTTTATATTGTACAGAAGTGTCCTGTACATTCTGTCGCCTTTTAACATCGTGCTGATGCCTAAACTATAAGAAATGGAATACTACCATACTGCTGTACTGTTTATACAGCATGCGCTATGTATCCTGTGCCCATGCAATTTTTTGTATGCATGGTATAAGAAGAACACTGTATCCCACGACAATGTGCTTGATTTTCCATTTTCAGTAAAATGAATCAACCATGATGTAAAAACAATGCAGAAAGCAATAAGCTAGCACAAAGCTCATATAATTCCTTGGTGCATATTTTAAGACATAAGTTTATAGTTTCAGCTTTGTCCCTGTAGTTTTTTTAAACTACTGTTTAGATTAAGTATTAAATACTTCCCATATACCAAACTAAGCTGGAAAGTAACCGAAGCATCTACAGAAACGGTCAGGGTTCCTTGAGGAATATTCAGTTTCCCTTAAAACACAAACCTCTACTGAGTCACTTCAGCCAGAGAATGAACATCAGAACTTGCGGGCACATGGTGCGTGTGTGGATATGATGATGGACGGTCGGCTGCTGTTGTGTAACACAGCGAAACTGGGACGTGGAGAGTAGGAGGAAAGAAAATAATCGCATTCATTCATTCAAACAGACTGTCATCCTCAGGAAAGGTGGAGGTGTATTAGTCTTCCTCATGCTTCAACTTGCAAGACGCACCAGAATTAGAACATAAGTGTGAAGAATTGGGAGGATATCAGGTGTGGCTGTGATATTGCACATGCTTACCTCTGATGTCATTTACTCACCCTCATTTTGTTCCAAACCTGTCTTTGAAAAGAAGATATTTTGAAGAATGTTGGTAACCAAACATTGGCCCACATTGGCTTTCACTGTATGGACACAAAACCACAGAGACATTTCTCAAAATATCTTTTTTTGTGTTCCAAAGAAAAAAGAATCATACAGGTTTGAAAAGACAGGATGGTTAATAAATGATGATAGAATTGTCATTTTTGGACAACATTTATCCCTTTAAATGTTGCAAGTAAACATTTTAGTGTTTCTCAACCTCAAGGGACATCATAGTGAGCATTAATACAAACTCTCTGGTGAGCTTTTTCCTTCAGGTCAACTATTGTCACAATTGGGTACAAGTTTAAAGAGAATCTTGGTGTGCAAATCACACATTCTAAACATGTTTTTAAGTAGCTAAATAATAGTACATCTGGTTTATAGGCATTTGCAGGAAACTCAATGAGTGTTGAGGTTTGTTGCTGTCACAGTTAGGCCAGTGCTTACCTAAGTTTTGGATATTTCTTGTTTAGGGAGTGAGAGAGAAAAGGATAGATTTCATTGTTGGTCTTCCATTATTTGCATGTGTGCATTTTACAAAAGCTTTGTAAGTGAATCTATGCAAAACAGCATGAGCACGAGTTGTGCACCACAGCCTTTTCACAAAGTCAAAGGTAGAAGCACAATAACACACCTGTCACAATACTCTTCATTCAGTCTTCACCTGTGACCGCCGGCAGCCTCTTCATTGACAATGCAGTAGAACTGGCATGATGCTTTGTGTACAAAACTGTGAACTCCCCTCACACCTTCCTTTCACAGAAACATGCATGTTAATACACACAGAGGTCAAGGTTACACTGTGTTTTCATTGTGGTAGGCATTTATTAAACAATTGCCAAAAATGCCAAGCAAGTGATGGCCCTTTTATAAAGACGCTGATCACCTTTACATGCTTTTATTATACAGCGTATTCTCTGCACAAGTACAGGAAACTACTACTTTTCTCCTGGCTTCCCACAGTGAAGAAAACAGACAGATATGGAGGTTATGACCCTGGATCACAGCATGTGTTTCTAATGGATAGGCTTCCTTAATCGGCTGTCTGGAATGCATGAGAAGAATGTATGGTTTAAGATGACAGGGAATGGAACCTGAGAACATATGAGCGTTGCTATAATGCTAAAACCATACTCTAACATACTCCTAGCTCTTTTACATTATGGCTACATTATATAAAATAGTGTAAATTTAATTGATAAATCAATAACTTTTGTGAGGTCATAAACTATAGTGATTTTAGGCCTTAATGTACAGTAATTGCATAATAAATTGTATTATAGTTATTAATAATCAAAGCCAAAAAGGTATAGTTTTCAGTGTCCTGGCATTTCTGGCGTGTACTCCTAAAACGTCTCATCCATCTATATTTTTTCTAAATCTATTCTTTTTCAGCAGGCAACCCATTATTATTAGTTCTAAATTCTGAATCCATACACCTTCTTTAGTAAAGACACAACCTCATTCAGCCCAAATGTCAACGGGATGTAATCCGTTCTCTTGTGAATAATGAATATCTTCTCTGCTTCCTAATTTGCGATGTGAGCCGCTATCATTTGCAGAGGGTTTATCAGGACTGGACGCCATGGCAACAGGCTTTTTGCATCGGAGGTGGATTGCTACCTCTCCCTGCGTATGTTTCACTGGTCTTTCTATGACTGTCTATTTAATAACATCAATACAAATTCATTCAAGGTTTCCCAGTAATTTGCTAATGCAGATTTGATAGAATCATTAGGTCAAGACAGAATAGGTCGATATTAACCTGATACATAAATCTGAATCTCTGTTTGAAAAAAGTACTTAGAGAGAATTGAATTATGATTACATTCTGGCTTCTGATATTTGATCATAAGCTTCAAAGTCATATCAGAGGTCCAGTAATCCTGAGAGGTTTATCCCATGAACAGGTTTTCAGAGCAGGTACGATTGCATCAAGTCAATTGTTTGATCTGGATTAAAGCCTGAATCTCATCTCTGTCTGTATACAAAAAGAGCTTTAGAGAGCATTAACAGGAAATAAGTGATGTAGAATCGATTGGAACAGAAAGCAAACAAACAAACACTGTGGGGAATAATTGGACACATCCTAATTTATTCTTACTTTTTTTTCAAATTAGTCGTACGTGCTGAACGTACATTGAAATGACATGACTTCGAAGTTGCCACATATATTTTTTGTTTTCACAAAGCGAAATCACTTAGATTTATTTGACAAGCCAACATTCAGGTTTTAACAGTCTGCCAGGACCCAAGCGTTCATCATAAATCAAATCTTAGAAAAACTCATAATAAGGAATTACAGCTGTTTTTCTTAAGAGAGATTTTTCCACCATGGCTTCAGGAGCATGCTGGGAATACCAGGACATTTACTTTCAAAGTTTCAAGTCAAGACCGTGGCACTGGCATTCAAGAACTTCAAAGCAGCACAAGAAGATGAGATGTTACTCTGTTCTGATGGGTGAAATATTTTGCAATAGAATAAATATTTATCTTTGTCATGTAGTCAAGGCTGGCATTGTTTATATTATTTATTATTAGCATTTTCTCTAATTTGCAGTACCTTGCGTTTATGGTTTAATGCATTTGGAATGGAACACGACATCAGGCGAAACTTGCATATGTATGGTGTTGCTATGGCAACAATAACTATTGTTATCGCCCATAATTAGGATTTGAACACCTAATTCCATTTTTTTCTGCATTCTACGTTTTTTTTTTTAATGGAGACCCCTGCATAAATGGGATTGATATTATCAGTGTTTCCTCCATTTTGGATTTTCTGAAAAGGTCACACCATGACATATTGATCTTCAATTTGAGTTGTGTGAGTTAGCCTTAAAAGATGAAGTATGTGTACGTTTTATAACATGGGTTATAATCCTTATACTCTTATACTCAGTTGTTTATAAGCAAACTATACTGAAAAGTGCTGTCAAATCATTGCTCTGTTTGTTCATATTCTGACCAGCCCAACATTACAACATTGTCTCAACAAATGGTGTGGGGGTGATGGGAACTCTCCAGCCAATGGCAGACTATGAGAATGTTTGGGAAACCTGCTTGAAAAAATTGTCATATACAAATATTACACTCTCCATTCTCCATTATTTGATACCTTTAGTAATTATTTTAAATGCTGTTTATAGAAATACCTTCACATGTGCCAATGGCCATTCAGAATGAATAAATGTTGGGCAATATGTACTTCATTCCAATGGATTACTTGTATTTTTGGGCTGCTGACATGCTGTGTCTCGCATAACACACTTTGAAGATTAGTTACACAGGTTGGTGTCAATTCTTTTGTCTGCCTATTGCATCAACTGTTGGATTGGGTTATCTCTCTAGACAAGAATATCTCTATCTGTTGGTCTCTGTTGATGTTGTTTAGTTGCTCAGTGAGTCAATTAGTAGTGTTTTAACAATCTGCCATCTTTAGGGAGGAAGTATGAAGGTTTTTCCTAGGATGAGGTCATAACTAAGTGCAAAGGTCTCAAATTGATGATTTGGGAATGGGTCTCTTGCTCTTATATTCATTCTGGAGTTTGTGCAGTGCATTCTGGGATTGCCTCTGTTAAATTGGTTTGCTCTGTTAAATTTGCATTTGCATCAGGATTGAATCTACTGTACTGTGTGGTGACTTTAAATGCTCCATTGGCAGCTGTCCCGGTTTTGGAACAGAGCAATTGTATTGATGTTATGTTGTTTCCTGTGTCACACAAAGATCAGGGCGAAAGAACAACCGTTGCGCTGTGTTTTAAAGAAATAACAGAAACCAGAATGGTAAGGTTATGAAGAACACCATTATGTGGTCTTTTATCAAGATGAGCTCTACCCGTATGAAGTAATCCCCTATATCTTTTCAATCTATAGACAGACACAATGAAGGTACACATTGTTGAAGCTTAGGTAGGAGACTCCTTATCCGGTCCCGTGCGACACTAAAGGCAGGAAAAGTACAAATCTCCTAAAGCACAAATCATATTAATCTAGTGACTCAGTCTTCTGAATGAACCCAGATAATTTTGGAAAACAAGCTGCTTAGATGCCAGTTTAGAATGATTTATAATATGAAAATCTTTGGTGACTTTGGTGAATTTGATGATAATGTCATTGGCTATGTCCGAAGCCTATGTTTTTTTACTTTAGAAGCAAATTTAAAATAATATTAACCAACGGTTTTAGAAACAAGATTTTACAGTGTGGTCCACGCTGACCAGGCCATGGATTTTATTATACTGTAGCAGTAAAGTCCAATACAATTTGACATCTTGGGGGATGAATTATGAAGGTTGAATTATGTTCTTATGTGTTAGACTAGAGCATTGATTACTTTCTGTATTATTAAAGGGACACAAAAATCTTCATGGCATTCCAAACCGGCATGACCTTTTTTCCCACACAAAAGAAGATATTTTAAAGAATGTTGGTAACCAAACAACATTGACTTACATTGTAAGAGATATTCCTCAAAATATCTCTTTTTGTGCTCCACAGAGGACAGAGTCATGTACAGACTTTCAATTACATATTATGAAAGAATTCTTAATTTGCAGCTAACTACACCACAATGGTGTAGATGCACAGGTCACCAAACCTGTTTTTTGGAAATTTGGACCAAAGTTCTGATGGGTTATCTGTCCTGAAAGAACCTTGGAGGAAGTCGTCTCTAAGCTCAGTTTATTTAAGGGGGAATTTGGACGTCTGCTTTCTATCAGTTATTTTACATGGTACCAGTGATAATGAGAGGAAATGTTTTATCTGGGGTTTTCTCATCTTTCGCAGCTGATAACCGCTTGTTTGCATATTTTGATTTGTGACAGAATGTCCCTCTTGAGCACTATGGGAAAACGTATTTGTGAATACATCTTTTACCCCTCTGTCGTGTGGTTGTCTCCAAACTAGTGGTCGACTGATATGGGTTTTTTAATGTCCGATACCGATATTAAAAAAGCACTGTGGCCTATAAGAGGCCGATATAACACAATTGCAATTAAATGAGTAAATGAGAGACACACAAAAATTGGTGAAACAAAATGAACAATTATTGTGTATGTCTAGTTAGTAACAGACTTGAATGCATAAAGAGGTCCACACATGATGTTATATTATTTGTGGCAGCTAAACATGGAGCAATATCGGCCATTTGTAAAAATATATCGGCCAATGCCGATAATTAAAAACGTCCAAATATCGGACAATATATCGGTCTATCACTACTCCAAACCGTCTGTGATAACACAGACTGCATGTGAATTATACTGATTAATAATTTAATTTAGTTTGAAAGGATATTTCAATCAAGAAACAAAATTCCCTCATGTTTTTACAAGGCATCCTATTTGAATATGACTTTCTTCTAGAAGAATAATGCATTCAGTGTTATAATACCACGTATTCTTTTGTCTTCCAAGCGGTAAAATGGGAGTGAATGGGTAACGATTTTCGGCGTGTCGTAAGTTCCGGTGACGATCGCTGCATTTTTCGATTTGTTTGGTTAATTCCAGTCATTTGCCGGAACAACTCGTGCAGCCGAGGGATAACAGATGTTAGACATTATAGTTAATAACGTTGTCAATATGGATATTTCTCTTAAACAAAAGCATCGATTCGCTTCAGAAGACCTTTGTTAAGACCACAGAGCCGTGTCGAGCAGTTCATTGATCGATGGATGCACTTTTTGGAGCTTCAAAAAATCACTACCCATTCTACCGCTTGGAAGAAAAAAAGAATACGTGGTATTATAACTCCGAATGTATTATTTGTTTATAAGAAAGTCATATTCACATAGGGTGAGTAAAACATGGGGAAATTTTGTTTCTTGACTGAAGTATCCCTTACAAAACGCAAGCATCATTATTATTAATATTGCTTGTAGATTTGGGTTCCTGCTTTTAACAAAACCTCTACTTCAGACGTGATACTTTGCTGTTAAAAGAATGATGTATTATTGAAATAACCTTATATTCACTTGCATGACTTCAAACTTAAACAACTGGTTTTGCCTGTCATGGCATTTCAAAACTCTTGAACATGAAATCACGTGCTGCTGTTTAAAGCAAACACATACTGTCTTCAGCTATCTGAAATGCACCATCATTGAAATAAAAGTGAAGATAAACTGCAATGGCTTTCTGACACTGTGAGTGCAATAGTGCTGTATTAAATTCCAGTAAAGCTTAATGCTATCTCCGACATTACTTACAAAGATTTATCTTTGGATTTGACGCTTTGGGGTCATGTGGTCATGGGGTTATGGGCAGGTCAGTATCACAGTCAGTCAGATGTCTCAGTGCAATGATTCGGTACTTTTACATGTCGCCACATCTTGTGTTTGCATAGGCAGCCGCAGCAGAACTAAGAATTGAGGAATTAAAACTGATAGATCCGTGTTGTCGTTTCTGAAACTGCAATGTTTGCTTTTAGATCTTATAAAAATTGGTAAACTGTAGCGTAATATAAAGGTCTGTGGCTTAGTGTGATCCATAATGTTTCACAGTAATCTATACTGTAGCTCCATGTGCAAAAAGCAGCACCTCCATATTTAATAAAATCAACATTGACCCTTTTGGGGGTCTGTGTGTTTGATTTCCATTATTGGAAATCAAAATTGTTTTTTACAATAGATAAAGTATCAAATAAAATGAAGCATCTTTTGATAATATAAAAATCTTTTTGACCACGTTCGATTTTATTGATTCAACATAAGTTGACAAGCAGCCACTGTTGCCAAATATGTTTTATACAATAGGTAAAGTAAAAAATATGATAAATATACAGATGCATACACTTTCTTTGGAATCACTTTTGTAGGATGAACACCAGGATAAAATCATCCAGTCAGACATACTGCTGTGTTGTCAAAGGTCATCCACTCATTCATACCATACAGAAAAATGACATTTACTAAGTGCATGTACAATTCTGTATGAATGTATTGTGTAATTCTTTGGCCATCTCTGGATTCATCTGGTTTATATAGAAACGTCAATGTGTGTACCGCATGCTATCCTTCATGCCTTCGACTCATTCTTTCTGCTGTTCTCTCTCTCTCAGTCAGTCTCTATGTGGTTTGGACTCTTGCCCCTCCACCTTCCGCTGTGCTCTTGTCTCCTCCAAAGCTGAAATTCATGGTCGACAGATGGACTTATCAGGAAACATGTCAAGCAGCCATTATTAACAACACTAATGATAGTTCTCTAGACAGTTGTTTGACCAAACATGCAAGTCTCCAATGTCCACTCTTATACATTTTGTATCACTAGGATTTAAATGCAGATATAATTCACTAATAAAACTTTCCCCAATGAGCATTGGCTGTTCGGTTAAAACAAGGGTCTAGTTGGCTTTGGCGTTTATTGGTAATAGTTGTGTCCTCGAGAGGTTTTGTCCTATATTACTTCTGTTCTCTCTGACCCTAAGCAGGTGTTTGTGTATTTTCCTGTTACTGTACCTTTAAGGCTTTCTAGTTATGCTGGCTGATCTAAGTGTATAATGTTAGCATGGCTTTAGTTACTACAACTTGAGTCAGTAAGAAGTCAATTGTCTTATATCAGTAATAGCCTTGTGAAAGTGCTAACAGTGCACTTTCAATGTTATAATGTCATTAAACTGATTTCTGTGGTCAAATGCTGTTAACAGGCTGCATACTGATGACTTACCCAGAACTTGCAATTTTAAACAAAGTATGAATTCCCACTGTGGGAATTTCACAAGACCAAAATGACGTAAAACTCTGCAATAGTTGCACATTTTTCAAATGCGTTTAAGAGCAGATCCTGGCGGATCCAACAGTGGAAAAATAAGGACAGCTGATACATTGTCATTTTGTCTAATGGATGGTTGCTGACAGGAGGGAAGCACATGCTCAGTGTACTGCATGCTTGGTGTGCTATGAAGCCCCAGTTACCAAACCGGCAAATGTGTCCTTAGAGAGATTCATCTGGATGCAGCACAGCTTGATTATGTTTTGACGCAAAGAAAGAAGACAGAAAGTGTGTATGTGTGTTATAAAGAGAGGAATAAGCTGTTCACGCCAAAGTGCCTGCATGTGTAGCATTCTTCTATACATTTTATAGCATTTTAGTTGCGTTATTCGTATTTTCCTGAAGTCCACTACTTACAGTGTTAATAAAAGTTTATTGTACTGTAGAGAGTTTTTAAACTATTTTCTACCCTCTCTCTGACCTTAAGCAGGTTTATTAGGTTTATGTTTTTTTATTCCATCTTTAGGACGTATATAATCGCTATAAGCAGTTTTTACTGTTGTTTTTGGGCCGTTTTAGCTTTTCATGGGATAGCACAGTTGAGCGATGACAAGAAATCCCATGAGAGGGAAACAGAAGTGGAGAAAGGACTATGAGCCAGGATTTAAACTCAGGTCAACCAAAGCGATGTTGTGCAATATGTTGATGCACAGCCCACTTTACTATTGGGGATAGAGAGTTATGGGTTGTCAATTTTAAAAGTGTGTCTACACAGCATTTATGTGTTTAGCTTTAAACAAAGAGAAATACAGTTTTTCATTATATGTGCTCTTTAACATATTTGGTGTACTATCTTATATACTGTATTAGATGTTTTTGCTCAGGAAAAACCTTACTGTAAGGGATAGTTCACCCAAAAATAAAAATTCTGTCCTCGTTTATTCACCCTCATATTATTCAAAACCTGTATATAACTCTTTCTTCAGTGGAACACAAAAGAAGATATTTTGAGAAATGTCTCTGGTTTTGTGTTCATACAATGGAAGTCAATGGGAGCCAATGTTGTTTGGTTACCAGCATTTTTCAAAATATCTTCTTTTGTTCTGCAGAAGAATGAAAGTCATACAGGTTTAAAATGACATGAATATGAATAAGAAATGTTTTTTGCGAACTATCCTTTTACACTTTAACATTGTTACTACCAATGGTTGCATAACAACAACCCAGCATAGGTTAATTTAAACCAAATGCTTGGTTTTGACTATATTTTGCCCAACCATGTGTTTAAAGCAAAACGTTTTTAAACATAATAATTTGTATAATTTAAACTGATTTGGGATCGTCACTTCCTCTTTACATAGTTAACATGTTCTGACCTTTACCTGATAACATCTCACGTTTACTTAAAACTGAAACACAGCCAAGTGTGCTAAAGCTGTAGCGCTCATGAGATCAAACACGCTGTGACACATATCGTGCCCTGTAGGTCCAAATGACAGTGACACACTGTGATCCACTCCCCCCCTCCGCTGTACAACATAGTGAAGAAGACACTCATGAACATACATGAACATTACAGTCCCGCACATACATACTGTCACATCAGCTTAATGTCTTCTTCAGAAATGACAGACCACCTTCAGAGTTCATATAAACATTCACAGAAAGACGAGCTCTCATGACTCATGAGAATCAACTCCAGCTCGTCCCAGCAAGCAGCCTTAAGGCTTTTCCATAGAAACATGCCAGAAATGTTTTAACCCTAAACAATATGTAGCATCACACCGTAAACTAGATTCTTATGACAGGCCAGTATATCTATTGCGGTCTGATGACACGTTACACACATTTTCCATGTGCATTCATGTTCACGATTTTGTCCATATATTGTCCATCCCTTAAAGAAACTATTGGTTCAGTTTAGATTCTTTCTCTCTCTGGGTCGCTTCCTCAGCTTTCCCAGCGATTGCTGGAGCAACGTGTCGAGGCTTATCCGTCTGCTCCAGGTCCGCGTGCCAAACACAATATTCCGCTAAGAGAATTAGCCTCTCGCTCTCGAGTCCTGGCACTGTCCAGCTACAAAAGTTACACGCTGGCTGGTGCTTCCCTATGAGCTTCCTGGGTATTTTGTCTGTCCCCGGAGGGCCGTCAAATGCTGCGTCTACTGCCAGTCATCTGAAACAAACGTTTATTTTTGAGAGAATTATTCTTGTGGAAGAGAAGCTGGAATAGTGGTTCTCTAATGTCTTGCAAAGCTCAGATCAGTTGTTGTTTCTCAAGACCAAGACTGAATTCTTGATGTCTGAATTCTTTCAGACATATTTTAGTGGCATTGGTGTACAGGCCGTGGCTTTCTGCTGCTTGGCTACAGCGCTGGAATGTGACCTGTTGATGGCACACCTGTATAAAGCATGTCTGTTGTCTTTCATAATCCTGTTTTCAGTCTTTAGCAATGGTGGTCGATGAGGAAAATGTTTAGAAACAATCCTAGAAACAAATTAGTCAAACCAATTTGTGTTCCCATAGATAAAGAAATAATGCAGTTTCATCCATAGATTAGATACAACTGTGGAAAACTTTGAGATCACTCCAGTTTTGCCTTTAAACATCATTTCTGCATGTATTATGGCAATTCTAGTCCAGTGTCTGTTGAATGTCAACAAAAAAAAAACTCAGGAATGACATAAAGTCATCCAACAGCAATGTGAAAGTCTGGAGAATGCAAAAATGCATGAAATGTGTGAACTGGTCTTAAAATACATGCTCAATTCACGTTTGGAACTCACAGTAACAGTTATCATTTTACATAACACATACCTGAAAATAATGTTACACTTTTTTGGTGCCTATAGCTAACTGTGTAACCATGAATTCCATAAAATAAAATGGGAGGTGGACTTCCTGTTTCATCACAAGAGGGTTGCACACTCTTCATGATAACTTTGTAAAAAATGTAATACAACTGATTCACTAAAAAAAATGTTTGTACATTAATTGTGTTTTTTAAGATGGTCAGCCCCATCTCCCCTCCCCTACACTGACATCTATTATCTTTCTTTACTGGAACATGAGAGGATTGTTAAAGAATTGATCATCTGTAGATGGTAATGTGAAGGAGTTTTCCGTCCAGATGGCAAAGACATACTCCAAGCTCTCTCAAATGATCGCCTTTTTCATGATGTGACTTCTGGTAATGCAACCACTGTGGTGAATGAGCATACGCTGGTGGATTGCTTTGAGCGGAGGGTGGGTGCAGTTTTTTTTTCCTTCTCTCTCCCTGAGATATTTGAGGTTTGTGGAGAGAAGTCAAACCACAGTCATTCTGGCACAGGTTCGAATCATCTGGATGGTGAGCATGCTGCATGGGTGGCCTTTAGAACGGCGCATTTTGACGTCATGTTGATCTGTCGTGTGTTCTGTGAAGCATCATAAATTGCATTGAAAGTACATCCACAACTTACGTTCAGGTGTAATTATTGGTTTGTGGTGCTCCACATCAGCAGAACTAAAGCAAGCAATTGAAAACAAGATTGCACGTTGAGTTTCATGTGGCTTGCAAACTTTTACCAAAAGTCAGGGCTCCATCAGATATGATATGACACATTTATGTTTTCAGTGGCTAAAACATGCTCGATCTCACACAGTCCCAGACTACGGTTGACAAAACAAGCCAGCAAAAACACAATCCCCCAACATTCTTAAAAGCAATTGCCATGTAAGGCAGTTGATACAGGAGATACCCTACCAGACTCCATTAGCAGTAGATGGAATGATGCGTCGAACCTCCAACTCTTCTCCACAAAGCTTGGTTGGATGACCAAAGTAGGCGGTTAAAGAGTGATGTAATATTTGAGCATTAAGGAACAGGACAACGCAGTAAATATAGCAGTGCTTTTGCTGAAGAACAGATCATGTACTTAGTGCAGATGTTATTGCATCGATGTGGCCTAATACTTTTCGTGATCCTTTAGCTCACTTAGGGAAGAGGTGCCATTTGCTCTCCTGCTGTTTGCAGAGGACTTTTGAGGCCAAAGTAAACCAAGCCTGGCCAACACTTTTAGTACTGGTTTTTCCCTCACCACAAATGAGGTCTTAGCACTTGGGTTGGGTTTTCTCGGAACTGTCCCTCAAGCAAACGGTCTGCTCCTCTGGGGAACTGATTGATCACCTTAGGGTCCTGTCATTTTAACATCTTGTGTTTCTGCTGTTTCGAGGGCCTTTGTATTGCACAAGGTGTTAAAAGTTTATATTTGTTTGCATTTGTTACCTCTTATTTGCCAACGATTTAGTTTTGTGGCCAGTATATACTTATTCATTCCTTAGTAATATGTTTTTTAGATTGTAGAATAATGTGATGATGAGAATTATGTCATCATATGTCATCATGAATTATATCAAATGTAATTCATGAATTATATCAAAGCTATGTTATATTTTAGTGTCTTCAAAGTAGCTGTACCATTTGCCTTGAATTGGCAGAATTGGCATTTTATCAGCTTTTTTTATTGAATTGGTTCCTATGCTGGGTTCTTATTGGTTGCCTTTTACCCATTATTTAGTCCAAATAATCCATTTTATAAATTTTATAAATAAGTTGCATTGCATGGCGCAAAGCTGACCACAAAAACTATTTCAGTCAAGTGATCCTAAACTTTTGAACGATATAAATCGACTGCTATTTGGAACTTTTTATTATCAGTACTGGCTGATAATCTTTACCCTTGGCCAATAAATATTTCATATTCTGACGGTCTAATATGTACAGTATAACGCATTACACTTTTGTTCCGAGATACGAAGATACAAAAATTATGTGATCAGTAATAATACATCTGAATTCTCATATATTTTTATTCAGTATTCGCCATATTTTATTGTCCACGTTTATTGTAATATCATGTGGCGTGTAACATTTTTATGTGATTTGATTCTAGCTACACCCATAAAGTGGGTGGAGTTGGACCTGTATCCAACCTTGCGCCCTGGATCTTGTGTTCTGCAGTGAGGACCATCTCTGTAGAGGCTGCATCGTATAGGTCTGACAGAGAAGCAAAAATCTCCTTGAGGAGGAAATTGCTCAGACCAAAAAGAAATCTCTGGCAACTTTGATTTCCTCTGGATATTCACCAGCTCCTCTGGTCCGTATCCTCATGTTTTAAGACTTGGTGACTGGGGACAGACTCACTCCATTAGACATTAAGAATACACGCCCTCACAAACAGATGCTGTGCAGCTGATGGGCAGCATCTGAGCTTGCCATCCACTGCAGCTGAAAAATCTTCCATCTGCAAGTCATTATAACACCATTTACATGTCTCTCCAAGTGCTGTACAGTGAAAGGGAAGAGAAACTGGATTATACCTCAATGTTATAGCTAGCACGGTTGACGTACATCACAGTGATCTGGGAGGCGCACACGATGTCTGTGGGTTTGAAGGGTGAGATCTCTGTCATTATCTCCCAACAGCACTCTTTGATTTGGAAGGAGATGTAATTTCAGGGTGATCAGAAGAACGGCAGTGACGTGTTAAGATTAATGCTAGTAGTTGGTATACACGAACGCCTACAGATAAATTGACTCTGTGTGACATGGTGGCTTGAGTCAGTGAAGCAAATACTGTATTTTTACTGTATGATCATGAACGGTTTTGTATTTTGCAATACATTCAACACAAGCACCCTTGAATTGTTTTATTTTATTTAGCTTTCTTTATAACACACCCAAATCGGCATATAAATATTTTCTGGAGCACCCAATGGCTAAATGTTTCTTATGTTTGTCTTTGTTATCTTGCTGATACAAGTTGACTACATGGCAAAGGATTTGATGGGTTTAAACATTATGAATGGAGTTTTGGCATTTAACATTAAGACAAGCTGAAAAAATATGTTACACTTGTCCTGTTAAAGGTTTTAGACAACAGAGTATAGTGTGGTGTAATGCAAGAAACACGTGTTCTTTATAACTGAGTGCGTATTACATGTTTGATAGTATTTAAATATTAATGGTTTTATCTCAAATAACAAGCTTTCAGTCAATAAGGCTGAATTGCTTTTGGTAACTTAAACATTTGACTTACTGTACATAATATGACAAAGGATTCTCTGTTCTGTCTGTTTTATAGAAAAAGTATCTCACATTTGTTGTTTTTGTTGCTTATAAAGTAAAGGCTGTAAATAGAGGACACATGTGGACACAGATTGATCTTCAGTGATCCGTTTGCTACGGGCCCTGAAGGCTCCTCACATTCAGCGGATGAAAACAGCCCCTGTGTTGGCCTATTGAGTTTGTTTGCTAACAGTCCTAGCTTTGTTATCGGACACAGCTCAGGGAATGTCCTTAGCTGCGCTAGGAGCCTGGACACAGCATAGCATTTTAGTAGACTCGCAGGTGTCTTTATAATTCCCCACATCTGAGTGCATCCTTCATATATGGAAGATGTATAGCTGTACTGCAGCTGTGTTTCACAGAGATCACATGACTGTTGACTGAGCTCACAGTGGGCTTGTGTTTGGTCGAAAAGATGGGATCACCAGATTAGGCGAGAGAAATGTGTTTGTTATAAACGATGTCTGCTCAGTTGTAAGAAAAAACGAACAAATAGCTAAAGAAAACAAGCAATGTATGGATTGCAGTGTTAGTTACTAAACTTTCACTTTTTTCCAATTATGTGACCCTCCCTGTGAAAACCCAGCTAAAATATTTTTCCCAAATAATATTATTACTATACATTCTGTGAAAGCAACCTAAATATGGTATCTTTAATATTGACTGAGTAATGTTGAATCTTCATGTCGAGGATTGAAATTAATGTTTAGGAAACCAACATTCTGTATCTTTTAATAAATACTAAAATGAAATTTTAATTTAATACCTAATAAATGAAAAGCCTTTATTTTAGTATTATAAATAAAAATCTTAAAATCTATCATATGTTGTTTACAGTGGTTACATATAAACTACTTTGATGCTCCTAATGTCATAATTATAATACTTTATAGTCTGGAATTCACATACAGGATCACATTTATTTCAATTCATATTGTGAGGCAGAGCATTTAAATTTTGTGATTCATATTTATTGCAGTTATGATATATTTGCATAAACCTACGTCCAAGAACACCCTAGAAGCAAGACAGTAAATCCCTAAAAGAAAAAGTTTCCAACATGCAAGCAAGATACACCAACATACAAGTAATAGAGTGACTTTTTGCAAAGACATGTGGCACATTTTCTTAAAAACAAAAAGTAAAAATCTCGATTTTTTTCATAATAGGCTATCAATGTCCCATCCTTCAAATAGGGCAGCAAAAAAGTTTACTGCTCTCTCTAAGAAATGTTTAAAACCCAAGAGTAACATCACACCATTTTAACAGACTACACTGAGGATGTCTACAGCCAAGCAAGAAAATTCCAGCCATGAAACTACAGGACACCAACTCAACTACAGGGAATGCGGGTCTTTCTAGTCTCCATCATTTGCAGTGCATTCAAAATATACATACTGTCTGGACATCACTCCAGGCCTCTGCTCTGTTTTATTCCTCATCTGACATGTAGGCGGAGGAGTTATGAGGATAGTTTCATGTTATGCGGGCACACATGCGTACACATACACGCGCTTGAATGGAGCCAAGAATAGCATATGGATGGCTGGAAGTCAGCACGCTCGAGTTTAAGATGAAAGACACGTGAGCAATCCCCACATTGTCCATCCGCTCACTCATGTGGACATTACTACAGCTATCATACCCAACCCAGGGGTTAAACGGCCGACCTTTTCTAAATGAATGCACACGTATACAAAACATACAGCTGGTTGTGTGTCAATGTGTAGTCTGGATATCCATTTATATCCAACGCGACTTATAAAAGTTAGGAATGTTTGCAATGAAGTCATAAATTGTTTGATTCTGTTCAACCTATATGAAATCGTGAAAGAATCTTAATTTCAGGATGTTTTGTGCTGTTATGTAGTGCCTTGATGTTCTGGCAGCTTAGAAATGAAAAACATTTGTAGATCGAAGCAACATTTGGTCTTCTCTAGCAAGCATTTTAAACACACACTCTACACTATTAATTTAACATCGAAGAACAGCCCTTAAAAGAGATGGGTTAGAGATGGGTTAGGATTATGATAAAGCCATTAAACCAACACAATCACAATTTCTAATGTAAGAAGATGACAGATTGGTGATGTACTGGACCAGTGCACCAACAGATGGTCTGAATGTGTGCTGTTCCTGTTCATGAGAAATGTTGTCTCATAAACTGTGATGTTATTACATGTCATGGAGTCTGTGGTGTCATGGCAGCTGGTGTCCCCTGACAGTTTTATGCAGTTTACAGTAGCTGTTTACATCACCATGCTTTTATGCGCATTTTAAAGTAGCACATCAAAAACGAGTCATGGAAATGCCAAATTTCTGACATATTCACCCAAAATTGCGTGAGGTGGTTTTTGACTTGCGAAATAGAGTTAATGTGAATTATAGGTGATGGAAATACATTTGCCGAATAAATTCCAATGTAACGAACATTAAACTCATGTGACTAAATAGCGGAAATGATCCGAAATCGCATAGATTTAAATTAGGAACCTACCTGTCGAGAACAAAGGCAAGCAAACCTTTCGGTCACATGTGACCATACTGTATATATTGGACGCAGGGGATGTTTTTTTGTTTTCCAGGTCTTGTTTTGTTTAATGTTAATTACAAGGTTACCAATACCACCATCATTTGCTCAATCAACTTGATTGAAACGCATAAACGTCATCAGTCAATGTCATTGTTGAATATTTTTGCGTTTTGAAATCGTCCCTGTTTTCTACATCACAAACATGTTGTAACCAGTCACGTCACACAGTTGACCGAGTGGATCAGGTCTGGAGTGGAGGCGGAGACTAATTTGCATATTTATGCATTTATATATCTACTAAATGAAGCAAGGGTGTGGAGTTACATATGGCTATTTTTTGGCTACATATGACGAAAATTTTCACAGGAAGAAAAACTTTGTAAATATGTATTTTAAATATGTAGTTTTGATGATCAAATGATTTGATGAGTTTTCTATTCTTGAGTTTAATATCTCTCTGTACTGTAGTAGTTGTTCATCAGAATGGGCCAAGAAGCCTAGTAGCCTCAGCTGTCAGCAGTATTTTAAGATCCATTACCTGTGATCAATGAAGAAGCCCACCTACCGGGCAACTTAAAGGACCACCAGCTTGTCAGTGAATCCAGGAGATACTTTTCAGTCTTCACATGGAGTGTTTGTCCTCAGCTGTTTTCTACAGGCTTGGTGCCCTACTAACAATAGCTTATGGGAATGTGACATCCCTCCTGCTCATCACAGTTGAGTGGATTATGAAGACATCCTTTCACCCTCAAAAAGAAAATGTTCTTGCATTACACACTGTGATATTGCTTAATTTTGTAGCATTAGTTTCTAAGATCAGCCAAAGAGATGTTCTTAGTGATGGTCCACACCTTCTGTAAGTGCTGTTTTGGAGAGCAAGAGTCTGTAGCCCCAAACCTTCCCTCTCTCTTGAGAGAAACAGTCAGCTGTGAGACCCAGGCCAAAAGAAGAAACACAACATGCATATATCTAATGTCACAGTTGTCGGTCTCAGACAGTTGACCTTTGCATCAAAATTGCAGTCAGGATTTGTATTTAACACAGTTTCTTCTCCAGCTTGTTTAGCTGGAGCATTGAAGTGTTTAAATGAAATGTGCAGCTGAGCTGGAGCGGCTGCACCAGAGATGACAGGTGTCAGTGAATGTGTGTGTGTGTTTGTGTGTTGGTCTGTTGAGTATTGATTGCTCATGACTTCATAACAATATGTCTTGTTAGTAGGCAGAGTGGAAGACCCCCTTGCGACCTCTGTGCCCCACTTAGTGGTAGCCATGACAACTGACCTGTGTGTGTGTGTGTGTGTGTGTGTGTTCTTTTATTTATTTAAAGAGTACATTCCACAAGATCATAAACATTACATTTCATGCATTGTGTTGCCGTGTTTGAAAGTAAACAGTCTGCCAAAGTTGTAGATCCGAAGGTGAACGAATAACAAAGTTTTTAGCTTGAAAAATGTGAGTAGACTCTGAATCACGCGAACGAGTCGTGACCTGTCCGAATCTTTAACCGCAGTCTATCTGCGTACGTAGAAATAGTCCCACCTGCTCGCGAAAACTTGAACAC
This sequence comes from Oreonectes daqikongensis, assembly GCA_026939265.1. Lineage (NCBI taxonomy): Eukaryota > Metazoa > Chordata > Actinopteri > Cypriniformes > Nemacheilidae > Oreonectes > Oreonectes daqikongensis. The sequence goes on along the minus strand of JAOTQM010000085.1, from coordinate 2,240,019 downwards.
ACGCGCTAAACCAATCACAGCAGACTAGACCATCTGACCAATCACAGCTGACTACGCTAGCGGAAAGGCGGGGATTAGACCGATGAATCGCGGAACAAATCATTTGAGAGTCAGTCAAGAAGTAAGGTAATAAAAACGGCTTATTATTACGAAATAATAGTGTTTTAACACCATGTATGTACATAAACCTGTTGTCGGACACTCCATAAACCAAAGTAGGCCTTTAAAAACAGATGCTATTTACTCTTTAAAGTGTTGTGTGCGTTTTGGACAAGTGGTTGAGTGGCCCCAGAAGGGCAGGGGTGCATAAAGGAGAGAAATTCCCTTGTGGTGGGGCAAAAGATGGCATAAAAGATTAGAGGCCGACTGACCTTTGAATTCGAGTTTTAGGACAATATGTTCAAAAGCAAAAGGTTTTCAATCAGCTTATCTTGTGTACAGAATAATAAATAATCAGATTTTCACTAAGAGGGAGCTTACACATGCCTGGTTTTGCACTATTATTCAGAGCACACTATTTCAGATATAAAATATATTTGTATTTGTAATCTTTTGTAATTCTTGCTGGTTCAAATAAAACTTCCTGCCTTACAATTTATTTCTGCTTAAATATGTAATTTCACTTACTGTTGATGTCATGTTACGAATGTAAAGTGAGTTGTAAAATAGTATTTTCATACTAGATTTGATAATAATTCGTCAGCTTATTGCATAGTACATTAGCCTAAATGTTTACAGCAAAATGGCAGTTTGGCACATCATTAAAGAATTGTGCGATCACACACATGTGCCACATGGCAACAATAATGTAACTTTTACATTTGTGGTACATTAAAAACATAGTTGGCACCGCATAGTTGGCATGCCAGTATGGATGCGTGCTGGTTATGCATGCGTTATCACAAATAAAAAGCAAGCAATATGCGAAGTAGATGTAATAGATAAACGTGCAAGTTTGCATGCAGAGCTACACATGTTTTGTGTTTTGACTCCTCTCTGTGCCCTGCTTGAGTTAGCTAATGTGATAAATCTAAGTAACAGAGCATGCTGTGTGGGAGGATATAAAAGCATGTCGAGGGTGGAGGGAAAACCTCAGACGTCTCGGTTTTTTCACATATGTACCAACAATAGCAGTAGCTTTTAGCTGGAATCTAAACAGGATTATGAAGGCTTTTAGATGGTGTAAGATTAGGTATAGGCTATGTTGTCATGCATTTATGAGTCAGTTGGTATACATTAGTTATTGAAGTTTTTACCTGTTTATAGAAAATGTTCACAATGCAGAGATGCCGTTAGGCTCTTTCGCGTATCATAGCACTGGGTGTATTGGGTACAAATGTGGTAGCTCTGGAGCTAATTCTGGGACAGTCATTGACTGTCCATTGTCCCTGTTAAATAAATAAATAAAATGAACTCAGGATGTAATTGGGGTTAACTGTATGTCATTGATGATGTCAATGGGGGAGCAGCATCATATCAGATAGCCCATTTGTTAAAATTGACTTAAATATTACAAAAATAGAAACTACACTTTTCTATCCTTTGTATATTCCAATAAAAAATACTTAAATATAAGAACATTTATTTGGTTTGTTATGCTTTACGACAAGCATCACTGTTAATATTCCCACATCAACTTAGTATTAAACTTTGGCTTGTAACTTTTTATCTTCACTTTGTGTTACAATGTGATACCTTGATTTGTGTGGCTAGTACTCTTCTGTCCGACTTGCATATTGTCGTTTTTGTTCTAAACCAGCTTGACGTCAAAATGTGCTGTTTTTCAGAAAATGGAAGAAACTTTTAAAATGTTGAAATACTATGTTGTCAAAGTTGACAAGCATTTTTTAATACTTTTTATTGGTTAGGTATTTGCAAAAACCAAAGTAAACATAACTAGTTACTAGTAATAATGATTTAAAAACTAAAAATCAAATATGCAGATACAAGGTTTTCAGAAGGACAACAACAAATGTACAAAATATGTAAACATCTCTTAAATTTATCATAGAATAACCATCCATAACACTCTAAAAACCACCCAAAGACCAAAAATAAAACAAGTTGTTAGCAGCAAGTTGTTATTTTGTCTGTCACTAATATATATCACCAGTCAGATCTGGCTCTGATGTACTATATGAAATAAAAATGGATTTTTTTCTTTGCAGGGCAAACATCGATGAAGTTGAGACTGATGTTGTGGAAATCGAAGCCAAGCTGGATAAGGTACGATAAGACTTCATTTCATTTAGTGTCTTCTCTGTCTTGTATAATAGAGCTGTAGGTTTGAAGGCTTAGAAACACTGAGCTAACTAAGGACTAGTGCATTAGTGTATGGATGAAACAGCATAGAAAATATGCACTGAGCTAAATCCCAGCTCGTATGCAGTGTACGGGATTAAAGTGAGAGAGTAAGTGAGGAGAACCCATTTTGCAGAATGATGCTGAGAACATTTGCATCAGAGAGCTGCAGCGGCAGTCTGGAGTGGCTTTTCTGCTTGAGGATTGATTCTCGCTCTTTTTCTTTCTCTCAGTATCGTACATGCTACACGCATATGTGCACCAACACACATGCTAAATGTGAGCGGCTTTGCATCAGCTAATCGTGTACTTCCTAATTTTCTACTAATTTAATGGCAAAGAGAAATAATTCAGCCTGGCGTTCCTCAGCATAGATTGCATTTAAGGCGACATTAAACAATCATGCCTAGTTTATTGGCACGTTAGAAGGCAGAAATAATTCTTAGTCCCTCAGGGCACCAGAACAGTTAAAATAGTATTGATGTTAAGGTCTCAAAGCAATATAATGTCACAGACCCAGAATTCATAGCTACAGCTCTGCATAATCTCCTCCCATGTGCACTACTGGATTTTTTTTGTACATTTATTTAACATTTTCATCCCAATATAGGATTAACCAGCAGCACAATGACATTTTGATGATGATGGCTAATTGTCTTTTATGAAAGTGACTAAAAATGTTATTAAGCGTTGTTGAACATAATGTTCTGTGCTCAATTTGTGCTGAATTCTGCATGCAAAGAACATGCATACATTAAATGTGTAACAGCATGACAGTAAGTGAATTAGAAACAGTGTTGAAATTATCAGTGCTTGCTATGCAGAAATTTTAAATATAAAAAAATGATTTGTATGTATTTTAAAGACAGCTCATGAACATATACTTTAGAAAGAATTCAATTATATTTGGGGGTTTTGAGATGTTTCTTTCTGTTCTGTAGTTGGTGAAGTTATGCAGCGGCATGATCGAAGCGGGTCGCTCGTACGTCACCGCCAACAAGCTCTTCGTCAACGGCATACGAGACCTGTCTCACCAATGCAAGAAAGAGGAGGTGATCTCTGTAAGTTTCCAGACCCAAAGAACCTGGAAATATTATTTAGTCTTATTATTATATTTTCCTATTTCTTGATGCTTGAAATATTAGTTGTTTGAAAAAAATTAAGTTCTCAAGGCTTTGTTCACACTGTACACAATTCCAATTTGGTTACTGGATGTTAAGACCATAGATGTATATAAATATGCCGCATTAGCAGCTGTTTCTATGGGCCGCTATTCCGCTATATGTAGGTCGTCCGCCATAATGGAGCGGTGCGAGCCGGTCTGTGTTGCCGAGTCTTTCCTATGGAATTATGCTACACCTGAAGGATTACTACAACCCGCAGGTTTAAGGAATAGTTCACTTTAGAATTAAAATTGTATGATTATTTACCCTCGAGTTGTTCCAAATCTGTATTCATTTCTTTGTTTGGTTGAACACAGAGAAATATATTTGGACGCATGCTTGTAACCAAACAGTTTTTGGGTCTCATTGGCTACCATAGTAGGAAAAATTACACTATAATTTTTTGTTATGTTGAACACAAAATGAGATATTTTAAAGAATGTAGGACATAAAAAGTTCTGGGGCACTTTTGACTACCATTGTCATTTTTGCTATTATGGTAGTCAATGGACCTCTGCATTTAACCCATCCAGTGAGTAGTGAACACACATACACCCGGAGCAGTGGGCAGCTATCACTGCAGCGCCCAGGGGTATGGTGCCTTGCTCAAGGGCATGTCAGTTGTTACCTGCCGATACTGAGATAGAACCGGCGACCTTTTGGTTACGCCTTATCATTTGCATTTGCCATATCGCCTACCGTTAGGCCACAACTGCCCTAAATAAATATATTAGATATATTATATAACAGATATTCTGACTCATAACTGTATGAACTGTTCTTTATTTCTCTGGCTATTTGTTTTCATTGCAGGAATGTCTTGAGAAGTGTGGCGAAAGTCTTCAGGAAATTGTCAACTATCACATGGTAAGACTGATATTCCTGCATGCTCACATATGTGCCATAATAAAGCACACACACACACACACATTTCCCGGTCAGAGCTCATAGCAATTCATCATATGCTGCTGTAACCTGGCGAGGCCGGTGCTTCTCTCATGGGTGTTTTTATTATGAAAGCGTATTACATGTGCTGTAGGGTGTAACTCGACTCTGAGAACGTGAATGTCTTTACACGGGGTGTTTCGCATCACATGTGCTTGATTTTTTCCACATGCCACCCAAAAGCCATCTGCAGAGTCATAAAAGGCCTGGTCTCCATCAGGTCCTGCTGCACATGTTAACATTAGTTATACTTTCTGCATAGTTTCTGCAAGACTATCAACAAAAAAAGTAAGATGTGTGATTGATCCAGTTCGAGGTCATGTTTCACACTTGTTGCATCTCTCACATGAGCACTAACTGCTAAGCCATGGTTATGTAAGGTTTACTTTATATATTTGAACTTGTTCTATTCTATTCTTCTATATACAATTTATTGTCACTTTGGGACGTGTGTAAAAGAAACACCCATTTTTGATTGATCTTCAACAGAGTACGTCATAACGCTGCATAATAGTCACCTTCTGAACGCATGTGGACTTTTGGGTGTTTTCCTGTTGCAGAGGACATGTGTAATTGAAAACAGGAAGAGTGAGAATGACACAGGCAATTTATGAGTTAAACTCAGTATGTGTGTTGTTTTCAGAGCTATTTTCACTTTTAAAGAAAGAAGAAATACCAGGGCTGCGGTATAAAGAACCTGCGGCTTTTTAATTGTCTGCTTATAGCCGACTGATCTCTTCCTGTTTCTAGAGTCAGCATCAGTTTAACACAACCATGCGATGCTTCTCTGTTTTTATGGTTAATTAAAGTACGTTTACGCTTGTGATAAACCGTTTTTGCGAGTCAAGTGTGGGGTAAACACTGCATTCCTGACTCAAACTTATGTAGGTCAAACCCTCAAGAGAACTTGGAATCAAAATGTTTGGTGCATATTCAGAGTTGGAATAACAAAACATATTTCTGTTGTTTAGAAAAGTAAAACTGCATGAAGGATAAAAGTTTGCAAAAGAAAATCATAGTGAGTCAGAACATTCTTATGACAGGTTGGTACTGTTACGGCTCCTTTTATTTGTCATGCCGTAATGGCTTGTGCTTCTTGCGCATAAACCAGTTGAAAATAGTTTTTCATACCTGACAAAAATAAATAGTGAAGTACAAATATTTTTACTTGTTACATCGCCTACTACTTTTATTTCATACTGATTCTCAGTCGTCTGTGGACGTTTGAGGTCTCGGCACATGAAGGTTAATACAGCGGTTTTTCTGAGTAGTAACAGGTGTATGTTGGAGGATGGACAGATAATACCTCTGTGCTGAAAGAACATTACTTTAATTCACTCTTCTCTCCTGATTCTTTCTGGGTCAAACCAGTTAACCTGCCATTCTATAAATCTAAGGCCCGGGCATTTTACGGTGGATGTAATCCCTCTGCCTCATAAATCCAGGACGCCGGGTGCTGCCAAGTCTCTTCCTGCTGTGAATCACTGTCTGTGTGCTATAAAGAAATGGTGTTGTGTATGCCAGGTGTTAAACTTGATGCGATTCCAATTGATTAAGAGTCGATGTGATCTGTGAACTAGATTTTTATTTTATGAATGACAGAAGATAAAAAGATTTAATAGTGTTGGCACAGTAACTACTATTAAAATATTAATATTATATGTAATAAAGTAATATTAACATATTATCAACTATGTATTTTAAATTGTATTTTATTGTATTGTATTAAATTGTACTATTTTTATTTTAATATAAAGGAGGCTGGAAGTGAGGAAGAGATAGTGACTAAACAGTATAGGTGCATTTAAAGTAAAGATGTATTAGTTCACTTGTTTCCAATATGCCCACAAATGTAAGGTTCAGGCAGTGTAAACAGCCATATTTTACAGCTTATTTAGTTGTTGGGATCCAAGGAGTGATGCTGAATGAAACAAACCTGCCAAAGTGACACCAGTCCTACTCCATTCTGAGTGTAATTACTGCTATTATCTGTTTGGCATATTGGCAGGGAAGAGAGGAATGAAAAGGCCATGCAGTTCTCATAGAGAGATTGTAGAAGAGCATTGGGTTGTTGTCAAATCTGCAGAGAGTGGCTTGGCTGTAATGCAGCAATTTCAAATTCGAAAAAACCAGTTTGAACCGCACCTTTAAATGACGTGACTGTGTCGACATCATAGAAAATCCCGTTTGTTGTTTGTTAATTGGGACTTAGCTGTGCTATTACGTAACAGCGCAGGCTAATTGCCCATATTGTATCATCTTCTTAAGAAAACACTGCTATGATCTAGAAAAGATGCTTTTAAAAGTTTAACCTTGACTTTTAAGTCATGAATAACTCTAACTCCCTAAGTGATATCTATTGAAAATCTAAGTTAGGACATGTGACTGTGAGTTTTGTGTTGCCATGACAACATTTCCAAAATCGTATGCCTGGTTGGCATGTTGCAGTGTCACGATTTATAAAATACATATTGGTAGGTTTTAAACCATTGAAAAATTGTACTATTTAAATAAAATGTCCTGTATTACATTTTTACCCGTTTTGACAATATTTCTTAAACAAGTAAACATAAAACAAGCTGAAAATATTGTGGTCACACCTATCCACCCGCAAATGACGCCTATGGAGATAAGCTATGTGGTGCATTTGGTGTTTTATGTCACCAGTCTTTTATGTTTAAAGGCATAGTTGACCCCAAAATGAAAAATTCCGTCATCATTTACTCTCAAGTTACTTCCAAACTGAATTTTATTGTTACACCGGACAGAAAAGAAGATATTTGGAAGAATGTTTGTAAACAAACAGTTTGGGTTAACTATCGACTACTATAGTAGAAAACGAAACTACTATGTAGTCAGTAGTGCCCCAGAACTGTTTGGTTTTCCACATGCTGCAAAACCTCTCCTTTTGTGTTCAACAGAACAGAAATTTATACAGAATTGAAACAACTTGAGGCTGAGTAAATGATGACAGAATGTTCATTTTTTGGGTCAACTATCCCTTTAAGGACACATTTATTCGGGTACTGGTTAACAACAACATGCACTCATCTTACTTTGTTCAGTCACATTTTGTATAAACCTGTCAGTCTTCATTGCAGATTGGGGCAATTTAGAGAAAAATTACTCTTTGAAAACCAGTCTTTGCTTGTGCAACAGGGAGGGGTAGCAGTTTGTCCAGTGAGATTCTTTGCATAAGCAGTCATTATAATTTCATTCTATATTATAATTCCTAGCTGTTGTACATCATTTTTTGCAGATCTTGCATCAACTTTGTTTTCCCTCCTGCTAAAATCTGCCCATCTCTCTTCTGCTGTGTTACATAACATGCCCATTTCTTAAAGGAAGAAATAGTCAATGTTGTTTATGGCTTCAAGATTTTCATTTTTGCAAGGTTTTCATGTCTGACACGCCACTGACTTTATTTCAACTTGAAAGCAACACGGATCTCTTTGACCATTTTATCATGCGATGTCCTCGCATGCTTTCTACAACACATTTTTCGAATTAAACTAATTCATGAACGGCCCAGCCGTTTGGCAGCCAGGATCTGTAAAGTGGTCTCGTATGTCGTCTTTTTAATGCAGGAAGTCAGAAGCTGAGCAGGCAGTTCAGTCCTATGAAACTTGAATGCATCACCTTTTACGTGTCACCGTATAAGTTCCTCATGCACTTGGTTTAGAGATTTTCGTTTGTTGATCTGCTAGTCACCCTTTGTTCCACGACTGAAGGTTTGATACGCTTGTGATGCCTCACTGGCTCATAAGCTCTTTGTAGTGCCTGGCGCTACATGAAAGCCCCATGCTTCCCGAAGGGAACTAGCACACACGCACGGCCGGGCTGCAGGCCACGCTTAAACCTTCTCACACACTCCCTCACCCAAACCAAACAAGCTCATTCACTTGCTTCCCTCTTTCTCTCTTCCTCAGTTGTTCATGTTCTGACTTCTCTTGCTGGAGCTGGTTGATGTTCTCTTGATTTCTTTCTTAGAATTTCATTCCTCTGACTGCCAGAGATGATCTGAGGGAACGTAAGGATGAAGAAGCAAGCGCAAAGCAGTTTAAATTGATGTCGGTGTAGAGGAAGTGAGAAAGCATTAGAGAAAAGTCAGTAATGAGTCTCAGAGGCACGAGGTGGCCCAGTGTCATTTGCAGGTGTATGAAGATGTGACCGCAGTGTAGAGTCATTAACCGCTGTGAGTGAAGCATGCTGGGTAATTATTTCCCTGAACAGTGTTAAACACTGATCTCTGATCGCTCAGTGCAGCGGATGCAACTTTACATCCTTTAATTACACAGTTTCAGAGGGAGTGTGAGGGATTTTTGCCCCTGTGTAACGTAAAAATTTTAATGAATCTTGTAGAGGTTTACCAGGACTAATATACCAGTTGTTCTTAACAGGGGGGCTGTGTCTCACAAGGGGCTTCAAGATGTTTAACATTTTAAAATTGAAACATTGAAATAAATACATATTTTATTGGGTACACTGTAAAACAAAAATCCAGTAAAAAAGAAATGTTTCTGCAGCTGAAGCACCAGAAATATACTATAAAATATATTCTTTATGGAAATAACAGTTTTCATTGTTTTCTTGTAAATTTACAGTCTTTTATCTGTAATTTTAAAACTATGTGAAAAATAAAAGTAAATAAAATAAAACTGTACAATTCCAATTTTTGACAATATACGTTTAAATCTGTAATAATGTATAACAGTAAAATTCTGTAATATTTCATTTTTTACAGTGTAGAAATTGTGAGTTTTTGTGAATGGGTGAGGGGGCTTTAAATATTGTTGAATACAATGGTGAGCCTTGGAGACACAAAGATTGAAGACCCCTGCAATATACCAGTATTGATGATAACTGTGATAATACAAATGATTGTTGATATTTAGTAATATGATATTATTGTCAAATATTCTGCATCCCTACCCTCATAATGTTATTGGCAGAAAACATAAAATAAATCATGTTATTAGTCATATTCATCTTTTATTTTGTTTACTTATTTATTTATTTTATTTTTAATTATCATTGTTTTATTATTCTGTAGTGGCAGCTTCGTCTTTCATTGTTCAGACCAGAAAGGTTTCGAGAACCAGGATCTGGGTACCAGGTTTTTTGAGAATAGTCTTTTCCAGACACCGGCTCTGACATCAGCCTCAGTGGAAATTACTAGCCTATAAGTCAAATTTCTTTGATATTGTAGTCTCTAGATATGGCTCAGGAACCTCCTTTTATGTGCTTTCAGGATGTTTTCTAGCATTTAATCATAGTCGGTTCTAGTGCATAGTAGGGGTTTTCAAATCCCTGACTCTAAATATGATGCTTGTCTTAACAAACACCATTTTTAAAGGACTAGCATATCTGGGATGGATGGACAGAAAATGCTGATTCCAGTCTAGACTAATGGATGTGAAATGTAAAGCCATGGGACTTAATGCTGATGTCTACGCTTGTCTGCTTCCTCCCTTCATGTTCTCTCTCTCTTTTCCCCTTTTGCTCTCTTTTTCTCTCTCACATGCCAGTTTTACCCTGAAGTCATGTTGCTGTGCTGTTCCATGTGACATACCCTGTCACATGTTCCCTTACTGCGGCTCACTGCTGCGTAAAGCTGCGGCGCTTGAATCAAAATGGTGACAACATTAAACGTCTCCTCCAGCCCTTCTCCTGACATCCTGTATGATCCACTGTGGGCGACCCTGACATGCCTTATTTTTTATGACCTTCTATGAGGGTTCATGGTAAAGGCCCTAGGGTCTGATTCACTGAGCATGTGCAGATTGGAATCCACGTGTTTCACTGTATTTGCCTGTCATGTCCCTTGCGGTTTGTCTGCCTGACCTATTTAACCTTTGACCTGTACCCGCCCACTGTGACCATCTATTCAGTGTGAGAGTGTGAGATGGGTGTGCTGCAGTATTTGGGGATTACACAGACCTGCGGCTGTTCTGCCATCTGCTGGCTATATGAGAGATGTGCCTCGTTTATATTTCATTTATACTGTATATGAGTTTTGTTGATGTTCAAAGACATTTTGGTTTTATTTAAAACATAATTGGAACACAAAAAGAAAAATTATTCCTATTTATTACAAGAAATGACTGACACACGACACACCTGACAAATACAAATCTGATTATATTTATTATCATATTTTTATTATATTTAAATATTAAAAATGTTAATGTGGCTACACTTCCAGGCTCAACTTTTATAGCCATTGAATTACAAAAATATTTAAACTTATTGTCCAACTTAGACAAATTAGAGACAGCTTCTCAGATCCAAAACCTGCCCATTTTAGGGGCATTCGTTTTTATTTAAGTTACAATTCTATTGGTATGTTCGACACCAATGCAATTTTTACTGTTTTTTGTGTGTGTGTCTTATACAGATCCTGTTTGACCAGGCCCAGAGGTCCGTGAAACAACAGCTGCACAATTTTGTGAAGGAGTAAGCCATTTCTACTTTCCTGCCCTTGTTTCCCAATCCATTTCTCTTTCTAATCCTCTCCTCCACAATTTGCTCATCTTACCTTCTAAAACTTCTCTCTGCGCAGGGATGTTCGGAGGTTTAAAGAGACCAAGAAGCAGTTCGACAAGGTGCGTGAGGATATGGAGATCGCCCAGGTGAAGAACGCGCAGGCGCCTCGAAACAAACCGCATGAGGTGGAGGAGGCCACAAGCACCCTCATCACGAGCCGGAAATGGTACAGACACCTCGCCCTGGACTATGTGTTACAGGTATATGAACAGATCATAACACAGTATCCACGATATGGCATGAAAGCAAGCCACTAATGAAAGAATCCACACGAAAACAACACTTTCATGCTGCAATTTTTGACTTCTTTTCATAAATCTGTAAATACTAGCAGTGCCTGCATCTTGCCGGTTTCTGATGCCGTTTTAAATCTAAAATGCCTGTTGTGCCTCCAACCCTTGTAGCAGTATTCTGATGAATCACATGTGACTGGTTTTTCTCTTCTGCATGTGTACCATCTTTTTCAGCTGTCTTTTCTAGCATGACCTCTTTTGTAGGAAATTGTGCCTTTCTTCAACCCATGTGACCCAATAAGAGCTATAATGTCATTTCACTTTGGTATAAATATACTATATTTCCTGTTCAAATGTATGTAAGACTGTAATGTAATGGCCATTGTGTGGTGCAAGTATATTTGTAATCATTAAAATAAGAGCAAATACTGTAGATATGTTTTAATTACAGTCAACTTTGGGGTTATGTGAATTGTTTTTGTTAAATATGCATCAGATTATAGCCGTCAAATGTTTGCAAGCTTTGTTTAATGGCAGTCAGAGCTTTGGTGAAGTTGTCGGTGCACATGCTTCAGACTTGAATCCGACCTGTCTTACACCCCCTTCCATCCCTGTTCTCCTGTTTGCTCTCCACTGTCCTATGTGAACAAAAGGCAAAAATCCCCCAAAAGTTTAGGGCTGATAACCAGAAAGTTGTGGGAACAAACTCCACAAGCGATGATCCAATGCGACTATCATTATAATAATCTAATGTGATTATCACTATAATAAATGTACTGTAAGAGACTTTGGATGAAAGCAGCTATTGATTGACTCTTTGTTTGATACCTTCCTCAGATCAACGTTCTTCAAGCCAAAAAGAAATTTGAAATCCTAGACTCTGTAAGTAACTGCCTTAAATTACATGTATTGACCTCACTGCCATATTACACACACAGCATCGTCCTTCGCTGTAGTTTATATTACTTTGTATTTTCTGTTCTCCACAGATGTTGTCCTTCATGCATGCCCAGTACACTCTGTTTCAGCAGGGTTTTAACATCCTGGAGGAGATCGACCCCTACATGAAGAAGCTGGCAGCTGAGGTGAGATACATCTGTTCCTGCAGCATCTGCTCTCCCCTGACACCTGCTTCTGTTGCTTCTGGACACATGGTGCCGGCGAGCCCTGGCCTCCAAATTAACACAGGCCTAATGAGTAAAAATGAGGGATAATGTCTCTTCTCTAGGGTGACAAGCATATTGTGTCTATTTGAGACAGGCTTAAAGATAAAATAAACACAAAATTTAAAGAAAAACTAAAAAAAATGTACACGCTTTTCTGTTGAGTAAAGTGTTATGTGCAGAGAAAAAGAATAATAACATAACAACTGCCAATAAATAAAAAGTCTTAAGGGTCGACTTTTCGTGTTGTAATGAAGTCTCATATTTCCATATTAAATATAAATGTAATGAAACTGTATATTAAAATATTAATCCCTTTTTGGTTGGATTAACACAATAACAAGCACAAAACCAGAACAGCAAGTTCCTCATACTGTGAACATATAAACAATAGCAGTTGTTGTGTTTATTTTGCAGTTGGATCAGCTGGTCATAGATTCAGCCATGGAGAAGAGAGAGATGGAGCACAAACATGCCACTATTCAACAGAGGGTGAGCAGATCCATCTTTATCTCATCATCTCCTCCTCTTTTCCATTTCCTCTGTTCCAACACAAATCTTTCCTCTCTTTTCATTTGTAACGTGATTTGTGACCTTCCATTTTTGCCTGCAAGATATATTCTCACTCTGCCATTACCATCTTAAGGGTCATGTTAAATTTATATCCAGCCAAAGACACATATATGATGTATGAAACCCACATACTATATGATCACCTCAGATACTCAATTTAATATAGTGCGACAGATCTAATCTAGGTGAATTTTTAATGAAATAGTAGGTTTGCTAATAAAGTGGCTTGCTGCTGAGAGTCAACCGAGGTTATTTCCAATGAAACAGAGACCTTTTATTCAGTCAGCTGAACTTTTATCAGACAGTTCGCATCACACTTGAACATGACTGCTTAACATAACAGAATGTAGAACAAAAAATGTGCACGTGTTTGTGCTACATATGGTTGCCACAGTTTGTGTTATTTGTTCATGGTGGCTTTGTGCAAAGTGCTTCATCACCATATCAATAAAGGATGGTGTTCTGCCTAAGCACACATCTATTGGGATCTTGGCCCTCAAGATACACACACACACACACACACACGCACGCACACACAAACTGACATCCATCTGCTAGTAGATTGTTAGTCATTTCGGCCTCATTGCCAATAGATCAGAGCCAGAAACACTCTGACTTTTCATGTGACCCTGAATCATTGTTTCAGTTTGCCTTTGTTCAGACATTCCAATGGTACTGATAAGAGCCCACACAAGGATGAAGAGATCATCAATCATAACTTTACTTGTAATAGAGCCAAGTTCTCATCCTATTATATCCCAGTGCTGTCATAAAGCTAATGATCATAACTAATGTGCTCTATTATCAAGATAATAAATGTTTGTTTCAGAATTCAAGTCCAGTCATTTATTAATGTGTTCATGGACTGCATTGAAAAGGTTACAGTTCAGTCTCCTTCTACAGTGGCCCCATATATTTGCATCATTATGTAATGAAATGGCCAAACAATGATAAGGATATAGGGTCAGAAATGTACACAGAGTCTGAAAAACAGAAGGATTTAGTTATTGTTATTATTATATATATTGTTTATTGTTTAAGACTATTTAAAAAACATTTGTGTTTAGTGTATTCTTCAAAATAAATGGCAGTTGGTTTGCTCTATAGTTATGTACTGCGATACAATGACATTTATACATTATTTTGTATGTAAAAGCTAACAACGTGCAAAAAACTGTACATGCAGACAGAGTCTGTTTTTATTCTTTTTTTCTCCTTTTCTCTATATATTTGCCAATCACATCCAGACTTTGATGCAGGTGAGTTTCTCTCTTCTGTCACATTTTGCTCTGATTTTGTCAATAAATGTGAAATGAGTAGTATTAATGGTTATTTTGCTGTTAGTTTGTTAGTTTGGCTAGAGCTGTTGTTTATTGTCTTTGTGTTGAACCTCAAATATGCAGGTTGTGTTTTTCTCTGTAAAGTTCAGATGTCAGTCAGACATGTGTGTTATGAGGTTCATGTAGCCTTAGGAATGGATTGATTTGTGATCTATAAGAATTAATGACTGTCACATGTCGTACAAGTTTAGTCAATGTGCATGTGCGTGCATGCGTGTGTGTGTGTGTGTGTGTGTGTGTGTGTGTGTGTGTGTGTGTGTGTGTGTGTGTGTGTGTGTGTGTGTGCAAAGAGAGAAGCATCACAAAATCACATGCACAGTGGATGTGTTTGAACCTTGACATTTTTAAGGACTTTTAGCAGGTTTATTCCAGTCCAAATACTTACAGGAGTTTTTCCGTGTTGTCTGTTTAGTGTCTCTTGTATAGTTTCTAAAGCAGCATCGACTTTGTGCAGTGAAAAAGTCTCTTCTGACAAACAAAATAATTTCCTGAATTGTGAGACTGCAAATGGTGAGACGTGAGGTTGAAAATGTATTTATAGCTGTTGCACATTGTCACATACTGGAATAGAAAACATTTTTTATAAACTACCCACCCTTGAACTTTAAAAGATTTTATGATCTGTCCAAATAGACGAGTTATGGTGGCTTAAGGTTGGTCAGTGATAAAGCTTTCACAGTCAGACAGGGTCTGGAAGTCTGTGTGGGCATTTTGCCCACCTCTTCCCTAGCCAACACCTCTAAACATAGCAGATGGCAAAGAACTGATGTTAAGGGGAGGGCAAGAGTTGGTGCGCCAAAAAATATAGACAAATGAGTGCCACCAACTGTCCCTGGCAGACGTAGCTCAATTCAAGTGTGGCCCAAGGCTCAAATGCGTTACAAACACACATGTACGCACACTTGCCCACAGAAACAGTTATTTAGATCATGACTTGATTCTCCTGTTTCAGTGACACTGACTACGTTTTAGAATATGAGGTAAAAATGGACCAGCAGAGTAATTTGAGGCACTATCCTTATTTTTGTCCACATTTTTCTTAAAGGGAACCAAAAAAGGAATGTTCTGTCATTTCATCATCCTCCTGTTTTTCTGAGCCAGTGTGAGTTCAGAAAAGCTACAATATAAACATTTACAAACCAGTTGCTGTCAAGATTTTCAGTAATGAATCGAATGACATTAGATTAGATTAGATTCAACTTTATTGTCATTACACATGTACAAGTACAAGGCAACGAAATGCAGTTTAGGTCTAACCAGAAGTGCAATAGCAGCAAGTGCAGGATATACAGCGATTGCATAAGTTACATAAATAAATCAATATTATAGAAGTAATTTACAGATGGATATGTACTATGACCATAATACACAGATGTCTATTACTATAAACAGAAATTTACAGATGGATATGTACTATGAACATATTCAAGATTTTCCACTGTAGATGATATTCCACACAATGAACATCATCTTCGAATTCATCAAATAATGATGGGAGAAAAACTCCGAAAAGAATTTCTTATGTCCAGCACGCATCCACAAGGCAGCAGTTTGCTTAAGTGACTTGCTGACCCTGAATGGAGTTTAACACCTTTACCATGTCCAAACACATTATCTGAGAGGAGCGCAGTTCACCACGTAAGGTCTCCAAAGTCACAAACTCCTCCCACCATTAAAGTGTGGGGTGAACCTGACTCTATGACCTCACAGTCACATCCAGCCTCTTTACTGAGTGTACGTGTGCCTTGTGTTCATTGGGCTGAGGATGTTGATTCATTTTGCCCAAAAAAGGTTGAGACATTGAGCATTAAATTATGTTCATCACTGTTTCTAATACTTGGGATTAGAAGTTTTATGTATCAGCATAACAGATGCATAGATGCATATGCCATCTTGGAACAGTCAACATTTCAGTTGCAAATGACTTCGAAACAGCCGCCAGTGAGCCATACATTTTGTTCAGAAAATAGCTTAGAATATTACATCAAAGTTATGTATCCATAATTCAAGCCTTGCTTTAATTTTTAGCACGAAAAACTCATTAACTTTTGTGTTTTGTATGCAGTTTGCGCATGTATTCATGCAGCCAGGCAGCTGCAGTCCTGCGCCCCGCAGGGGGAGGAAGCATCCTGTTGATTTATTCAAATGATTTGCCGAGATTTCTGAACAGCGTCTTGCTCTCTCTCTCTCTCGCCTCTTCAACTCTCCATACCTTTAGTGACAGAGTTACGATCTCTCTGGCCGTCCCACCACCTCGCTGTTTTACTACCTCCTCATGTTGCATCTGTCACTCCTCGAACACATGCACACATGCTAACTCACTGCTCTCACACAGGTCCTTTATGCTTGTCTAACTCAGTTGTGGCACCCTTGGGATTTCCCTTTCTCAGTGTAGAACAGAGTTATGGCATGTTGTGAGCTCAGCTGCAGTAGGTGTGTGAACGTGCTGCCAACAATGCGACACAAAACAAGCGCAAATAAAAGATTTCATTGATTTGTATTATTTTATAAGCTATGTGAGAACATGAGCAATCTTTGTGTTTGAGGACTTTTATTATAGTTTTACAAATGCAACAAAGGTTCAAATGTAGTGGTTCTTTTGACGGTTTAATCTCAAATAACTGGACAACTTGTTTCCCTATTGTTTATGTATATTATATTAGATTATATAATACTGTATATTTTGCAGAATGTAAACACTAGTCCAGAAGTTAAAATTTTTTAACAGAAATGTTAGAACAACCAACAAAATATTTAGAATTGAATTAATGTTAAACAAACATTATTGTATAGACAGGTTCATTGTTTGCACACGCTGTCCCAAAGTTAACTTCTATGTTTGATTATAATATAAAATATTATTTTGTATTTAATTTATATTATTATTAATTTATTTGAATATTATATTGTGTATTAACTGTATTAAATTATATTAAAACTACTTAACAGTTATAGATTCTTTGCGGAGGTCCACCGGAAGTTAAGTTTGGGCCACATAACGTTTATGCTCCTGAAAGCGTCCCTTATATGTAAAAATAGTCAAATTAACCGAAACAGGAAGTGCTTCCAGCGTTGTTGACGCGCCTTTGATGATTAGATACCATAATTTAATAATTATTGATTATTTGTTATGTCTGCTATCGCTTTTCTAATGCATTCTTGATATGTGACTTGCGATGCACTTGTTAGAGTAGGCCTATCTGAGAAGAAAGGAAGGAAAAGTTGGTTTTGAGAGGGGTAATAACACGCGCTTGATTAAACAGCAATGCTCTGGCGCACTGTCAGACAGATGGACGGGTTGCGCGCTCGTAAATCCACAGATGACGCGGTGCTTTTTGAACGTGGAAGTGAAATAATGTTTGCGGTCGTATCTCTGGCTGAGGTCAGGGGGTAAAGCGAAGAGCTGGCCACATGAATCGACAGCTGTATGCTAATGATGGGAATATTGAGCGTTAAGCGTGGTGCGCGAGCGCGGTGTTGTCATTCGCGACGCGTCTCACTCAGTGAGGACTGAGCTCGAGATCAATGAAGCGCGTGCCGGTGACTTTACTGTAGACTTTAAGGAAAAGTGTTTCGAGTAAAGTTATTATTAATGCTTGTGGATAAACATTTTTGGAAGATGAAGATATTCGGGAGGTTGAAGTATGCCCTGGTGAGTTAGAATGAATGATGTCAATGTAAATGTGTTATTTTTTGACACAAGCATGATTTTTTTGTTTGCTTGCTTGCTTGTTTTTAATGATGCAGGTATTTTGTTTATTTTGTTTATTTCATTTTATTTTTTATGTTTTGTTGTCTTGGAGAACTTTAAACCCATGACGTGAAATAAACTGCACGTGCACTTATTGCACAAATTTAGTTGTTGTAATACTTATATGTATTACTTTAATATGTATATAAATGTATATTTTATACAGTACAGTGCATTGTTTTATAGATAAATTATGGTTCGTTCATTTTTACGTGATGTGTGTAATGTGTAAAGTATTTAAAATGCATCGTATTAAAACCCTAAAGCATACAGATGCCAAAGAACTGTACAGTTTGAATTATATAATAGTACACATTACAAACCATAAAGCTTATTGTTTGAGTTTTTCCGGCTGTTGAATGATCTTGCGAAATGTGTTTTGTTTTGTGTAAGGCTGTCTCTCGGCTGTTAGACTTGTTTAGGAATAGATCAGTGATCGATCTGTACTCATGACAGGCAACAAGCTGAAACTTTACTAGGTTGTGGGTCATTAATGATTGACATGACAGGGATTAGATTTGGCTGCTGTGGATGTGGGGATTATGTTTTGTCTTTTGTCTGTCTCTTTAAAGACTCTTAACTGAACAATAGGGTTCCCTAGTTTTTGTCTGTAAATGAGATTAACTGCGTTTCTGTGTTACAGAACCTACAGATAGTCACTCACAGATGCTTTGTTTTGCTCATGACAGGATTTTGCTTATGATGACACAAAAGTGGAATTTAATGTGGATGCTCCCAATGGTGTGGTGATGGAGGGATACCTGTTTAAGAGGGCGAGCAATGCTTTCAAAACATGGAACAGGTGAGGTTTTAAATATGTGATTGTGATAGATAGTCATTGTGCATTTATTTGTGTGGAGTTCATGTATGTTGGTCTGATATTGAGTTATTCTCTTCTACCAGGCGATGGTTTTCAATACAGAACAGTCAACTAGTCTATCAGAAGAGACTAAAAGTAGGTGGTCAAACTCTGTAATGATTTAGATATTGTTTTTTCCAGCCATACATTTTTTAAAATTGTAATATTCTACAACACTGTTTTTTCTCTTAAACTTTTGCTGTTAATTCGGGCCAACTGCTTTTGTTTAGGTGCTTTTTTAGCTTTTTTTAGCTTTATACTAGAAATGTATACTAGAAATTTTAAATGAAAGTTTGAAAATATCCTTTGATTATCTCAAGATGTCTAACGATTATTTCCTTAGTCAAATCCAATTGGTCAAGTTATGATTTGCGATCTTTAGAATTCACATTATTGTGCACAGCTAACAATAGTCAACATTTCATTTTATATATAAAGAAACAAAACCATGTTTCTCATGGTGTCCTGCAAGCACTGATCTTTTTTTGTATGATATTTATTCTTTTTGTGACTTGACAACCTGCCATTATGTATCGTAGGATGCCTTGACTGTTGTTGTAGAAGACCTAAGGCTTTGCTCTGTGAAACCATGTGAGGACATTGAGAGAAGGTTCTGTTTCGAAGTCGTGTCTCCTACAAAGTGAGTATTGTGTCATATGCACAGCATGCGTATATGCTTACAGCCGAAGTATCTCACAGCCGAATCTACGTGCCTCCCATCAGGAGCTGTATGCTGCAGGCCGAATCGGAGAAACTTCGCCAAGCGTGGATCCAGGCGGTTCAGGCCAGCATCGCTTCTGCCTACAGAGAGATTTCTGAAAACTATTACATAGAGGTTAGTCAAGCCAACTACTCTATGTATAATGTAATAATGACTGTTGCTGTGAGTCTTTTAAAATCATTCAAAACTTTTATTATCATCATTCACACAGCGATTGGACAGGACAGCATCTCCCTCCACTAGCAGTATAGACTCTGCCAGCGAGCCGCGTGAGCGTGTTGTTAGAGGAGACAGTATTCTACAGCGGGTACAATCTTTGCCAGGAAATGAGGTCTGCTGTGACTGCGGCCAGGCTGACCCACGCTGGGCCAGCATCAACCTAGGCATTCTGCTCTGTATTGAGTGCTCTGGCATTCACAGGTGAGAGCTTGTTTTTGTTTTTAGCATACTAATCTTTATTTTTATACTATTTCTTGTGAAATATTCTGTTTCAAATGAATAAAATGCTGTTTTATGTTGTCAAGGTTATGGTCATATACTACAGTTTAGGGTCACTTACTCACTCACTCACTCACTATTTTTCCACATTTTAGATTATTATATCATCATAATTTTGGAATAGCACATGGAACTGTGGGATTTATGTTGTGACTAAAAATAATCTAAACTACATTAATATTGTCTTATTTGTTTAGCAGAAATGTTCTCAGCATTTTAGAGTTTCTTGAGGTTTTACCCAACAGCATTGAAAGAATTTCAATCTATTCTGGACTTTCAAAAGTTTGTCAGCTCAAGAGAAACATTTTCTGACCCTAAACTTTTAACTGTGGTGTGTATATTTCATCAATCTATAGGATAAAATGACGCATAACAAAACATGTGGCTACGGTATGTTTTTTTCCTGTGTTCACACAGTAGTCATACGACCCTCCAAATGTTTTTGGAAACCATCTGCTTCCATATAGATTTGACTATAGATAGACAAGCCTTAATGCCACCTGCGTCAAGATGTTTATCCTGAATGCATTAGCAATGACAGATTGAGTCCAAACAGCAGAATGGATTTACATGAGGCCAGCAGGCCCTCATCCCTCAGCATATGACGCTTACATACACATACTGCGTCAATCCCTCATCATGATGAAGCACCTCTTCTCCCCCATCAGTTCCTCTAAAGATTACAGACGCCAGCCTCCTAATCAGATTAAACCTCTCCCACCTTCACAAAGATGTACACCCGGGACTGAAGACAGAGAGGCATTAGACTTGATTTACTCAGACAGAGTCATTGTAACAGACTTCTTCAAGAGACAAAGTTGATCACGTTTAAATGAAATCTTGTGTTAATGTTATGATGTGTGTTGTTTGTGTGCAGGAGTTTAGGAGTGCACTGTTCTAAAGTTCGATCTTTAACACTCGACACCTGGGAGCCAGAGCTTATGAAGGTGAGACATTCCACATGGTTTCATCTCACTAAACCTGTCACAAATATGCCCTGGTCACATTTTTTGGTTAAAGATTTTTGCATATGGGGCATTTTTTTCTGACAGTGAAACACGTTAGTCCTCAAATGAATATAATACATAAATGTTTTTCATACTATAAAAACTAAGGTAATCATTAGGTCATTAGATTCATATTTGTTGTATAGCATTACATGATATTTACATGAGCTGATACTAAAAATATTAAAAGAATGATAAATAGAGGTTATTGATAATCTCACAATCTTCATTAAGAAGCTTATTAATATAAATATATATTCAAAAAATGAATTTTGGATTCAGATACATGAGAGCCCACAGTCTATTTTCAATCTAAATCTGATTCATTGTGTCACATTACTTCTAAAATGACTATTATGGTTACTGTGTCATGTTTTTATTTTCACTGATGGAAAATTCTTTATGATTGTTTCTTTTAGCTAATGTGTGAACTTGGCAACACTGTAATCAACCATATTTATGAAGGCTCATGTGAAGAACAGGGACTAAAGAAGCCCAGTCCAAACAGTTCAAGGTCAGCTTACTCCTTACATCGATAGCACAAACTAATAGAGTTATGTTTTCATAAATGTAAAATGTTGCGTTAACAAGCTGCTTCTGTTGATATATGAAGGCAAGAGAAAGAAACGTGGATCAAAGCAAAGTACGTAGAGAGAAAGTATCTAAAAAAGATGTGTGGCTCGGAGGCGCTGGTGGAGAGCAGCCGAAAATCACATCACTGGAACGTGAAAAAGTGCAGGAGACACAACAGCTCCATCAGAGCCCCTAAAACCCGCCGGAAATACAGATACGATGCCACCGTTCTGTCTCCAGGAAACCTTTCTGCTGGTACTTGACTGCTCATTTCTGAACATGTTTGATTCACTCTCTATGGTTGAACTCTGCATGAATTGAACACGATTTCTTCTTTTTGTTTTGTTGTCCTTAGCTGCCGCAGCTGCAAAGTTTCGGAGGGAATCATTGTTTTGTCCGGATGAGCTTGATTCGCTCTTTTCTTATTTTGACACAGGCTCTGGACCTCGCAGTAAGTCTTCCCATCTGTATGCTCTCTCACTGTTATATTGGCTTGTACAGGTATACTCTTGCCCTGCTTTTAACATCTGTCAGGAGATCTTGGATGTATAAAATGTGATTTGCTTGCCCACATTGGTAAATACCACCAAATGTGGTCCAAGTGGTTGGAAAACTTTCAGGACTCAAATGCATTTTTATTTAGTGCCGATGAGTGTTAACAGCAGGTGCAAACAGGGCCTATGTGCTACAAGCATTGGCAGAGCGTTTGATAGGCCGTGGTGTGAGTAACGTGTCCCTGGCTTGGCGCTCATTGGCCCCGCAGGTCTCAGCAGTGACAGTGGGTTGGGCGGCAGTACTGACGGCAGCACAGACATCCTGGTGTTCGGCTCAGTGGTGGACAGTGTCACTGAGGAGGGTGAGATGCCATAGTGACCCACTTAGTATCATACTTGAAGTGACGACCATTTTTTTATCGTCCGCTGTTTCACATCATACTCTTTAGCATTTACATTTATATATTTGTGTCTTTGTGTAGGGTGTGAAGACTCCGATGAGTCCAGTGGGGAGGTGGACATTGAGCAGGAAGCGTCTGATACAGAGGACGGGCGGGAGCTTGAGCCCAACACATTGCTCCATAAGGCCTCACGGGCCAGAAATCTGCCGGTTATGGCCGAGGCACTCGCACACGGTGCGGATGTTAACTCCGTCAATGAAGAGGAAGAAAGCAAAAGCGCATTAATACAGACAGTCACGGGGGTAAGACCTGATAGCTGCAGTCAACATTCAGTTGTATGGATAAAAACAGGCTCAGTATGCCTAAACAAACATTTTTGGGGTGCTGTATCTTTAAATCTCTGTGTCTTTCTCTCATAGGGTTCTTTAATAGCCTGTGAGTTCCTGTTGCAGAACGGAGCAGATGTCAATCAAAGGGACATACGAGGACGTGGACCTCTGCACCATGCCACATGCCTGGGTCACACGGGGTGAGAATTGATTAAATGCTGTGTAAAACTATGTCATAACAGTTTATACAAACGGCATTTTAAGGCCTCATCCCCCAAAAAGAAATGTATGCCCACAGTTGAACCCTGTCCATATTGTGTGTACCCGTCCACAGACAGGTGTGTTTGTTCCTGAAGCGAGGAGCATCTCAGATGGAGGTCGATGAAGATGGGCAGGACCCTCTCAGTATCGCCGTTCAGGCAGCCAATGCAGATATAGTCACATTGTGAGTTAAATACTTCACTTGCCCTTTAGGTTTCTTAAGCCACCAATGCACATGAAACTTACACTCTTTCTCTCTCTGTCTCGTTCAGATTACGGTTAGCGAGGATGAACGAAGAGATGAGGGAATCAGACGGACCCTTCGGACAGCCAGGTCAATATCCCAGCAGCAGTCCCACAGAGCAGCAGTACAAAAAGTGTATTCAGGAGTTTATCTGCCTCACCATTGACGAATGCTAGGGAGCGCTTTTGAGCGGTCAGAGACTATGTGAAAAACTAAGTGTGTAGTGATTAACAAAAATAGCTTTAGCAAGGAACTGATATCTTCAACATCGTTGTGTTTGTACGTATGTGGATAACAAAATAATGAAATGCATATTTACGGTATGCAACAGTAAAAAGAGACGTTTTAAATGTATGTGCAAACGTGACATTAATTGCAATGTAATGGATTTAAAGAAACGGCCTCATCTCGTAGGACTGAGTTAAAGTTGGTTTATGAATTTCGAATCATTTAGAATAGGATTTCCTAGTGTTATTGAGTCATCATGTACAAAATATGACTGTGCACTTTTCCTACCGACAGTATTTGTTATTTTTTTATGAACTGAGTTTTCCGTTTTTCGGCGTAATGTTAATGTTGTTTGTTGTACTTTTTATTTATGTTCCATCCTGAGGATTAGTGCAATGAAAACTGGAATACGGCAAATCTGTATTCATGTACATTTTCTCTTTTAATAACGTACAGAAGGCATTTGAGTTAACTAGACTTTTGCTTGTCTTTCGCATTTAAAAACACTGAACTTGACTCGCTCCACTCATCAGACCCCTCATACGCTAATGAAACGGGTGTTTTTGTGACCCCTTTAAAGTTTAAGAGAGATGTCATCTATTCTAAAGTATTTATAGAAACTATAGCAATTGTCTGTTTTATATATTTGTACTTGTATTGCAAAGCTCCCAAATGACTGTAATGTGATTTTTATTGAAAAATACTTGTCTAGATGGGTCCGTCTCTAGAAGCCGTCAGTACATGCATGATTTTACTAACTCGTATATCAGGGCTAAGTGCCTGTCTGCATTAGCAAGCATGGTTACTTATTTTAGCCATTCGTTATGTGAAAATGCATGACCGCAGATGGCATCTGCCTTGTATTTTTTATCCCACATTTATTTTAAATGATGCCAGTTTTAACCGCAGACATTCTCGGGTCAGAAGTGGGTTTCATGTGACCGATGCTTGATGGTCAGTACAGTGTCAACATGAAAACAGATGGATGTGTTGAAACGGTTACAAAGCAAAAGTCATCTTACAGGCATTTATAGATTAAAAGCAGTTTGGTGAAAAAATAAATTGTACTGATATTTTTAAATGTAAGTTTTAAAACTGAAATCTGTAACTTTTGGATGGAAAATACTCAATTACATAAACATGTACATCAAAAATCTGTGTTAACTTGATATTGAAGTTAAGCTGTCGAGTATGATTTCACAGCAATGTCACACATAAATATAAGAGCATAAAGTAACCGGCAATGTTTCAAACAGAGATAGCAGCAAACGTTACAGATAGCAGCTTTAAAAACCATTTCATCCAGTAAGATTTTGTTTTTATTATTGAAAATAGAAAGATATAGAGGATAGAACATTGCTAACATGGGGGTTGACAGTATTATGAAATAACTTTTTGAGGGACCAGTTCAGTCATTTGTGCTTTGTGTTTTAAACTAAGAGTGGATCTTAAAGATATATTTTAAAGGTGAAGTGTATCATTTCTTGGCTGCATCAATCAAGTAGTGATCATTTATTAAAAACATTTGCTTAACATGCACTATTTCAGCCATTTATTGAATTTATACCATTGGTTAGTCAGGGAAATAAGTACCTACAGTCGCTTAACATGTAGAAAAAATGTTAGCCTTGGAATAAATGACACACTTGACCTTTAACCGCTATGCTGTGAATATGCTTTGACCTTATCTGTTTTTCAGCTGCTCTATCTCTTTCTCTCTTTTGTTCAGCTGGTGTTCATTCATTTGAACCTTTAACTTGTTTAACTCTTTTTCTTGCAACATTCGGTACAATCTGTTTTCACACTGTCAGATGATGTTCTGTGTTCGGAGACATTCCTGTATTGTTTGTACATTTGTTTGTTACTGTTTGTATGACAGAAATCTTTAAAAAGAAACTTTTGTCTTTTGAAACACTGGCAAACAATAAAACAAGCAAGGTCTTAAGCTCACAATTCTGCTTTTCTATCTCACATCTCTTTCTTTCTCTTCATCAGTCCATAACTTCTTGTAAACAGCTTTGTTTGGTAAAGAAATTATGAAGGCTTTTGCAGACAGAGAGCTACAGGGGTGGACCTTTGATTTGTCTCTTGAGATCCCGTTGACACCCATAATGCAATTTTCTTTAAAAAGGGCTTTCCACAATTCCCTGTTTGGATTGATGTCTATAGTGCTGTCATTGTCATGATTTCCATTGTTATGATTATATTATCTGACTTGGTATCATTCATCTTTTAGAAACCAGTATACCTGCAACTCCATCGAGGGTAAAGCACAAGAATTTACGTGTGAGTTATATGAACACTGTTTATTTTTGGGCTGTGGTTCTTTCACCTGCTGGTACTTTATGGGTCTCTTACCTCATTTATAAAGTTGTTGTGCTTATAATAAATCATGGGTTCGTGGACTGCTATACTATGTCTTGAGATGGTGGGGTTTCAACGTGGTTTTAAAATGATCTCTGAACAGCAACTTTTTTACAATAGTTTGATCATTAAGATACTCTAGAAAGTGTTTGGACAATTCATTTTAGAATTTACAGTAGATTTGACATATTTGTGTTCCCTGGGAATTGAACCCATGACATTGTCCTCCCATCTAAAATGCAGGAACAGATTTCATAATGTCTAAGTGACACTCCATTAGAAAAAAAGCAGAAAGTGTCCAGATAGCATGTTTTTATCAGTTTTCTGCCATCTGTGGAGGAACACCTATAGTTCCCTGCTGCTGTCCACTGGCATATAGAGTATTTTTATCACTTTATTCGATTTTATAGTTGTATGCAAAAACTAAAAATTAAACAAAATGTCCAGCCAGCAGCAAGGACATGAATTCATAGCAGAAGCTGAGGATGTCCTCCAGTAACTGTCAATACACTTAGTACAGTATGAATACATTGGGAGTCTTGAATTAATTTGTGTCCTTTTTTAGATGTCACCACGTGCCCTGGCATCTTTTGGGAGTTTTCGCACATGGCTTCACACACCTCCAAAACAATAAGTGTTTGGACCCTCATATACATTTATGAGACTGACTGCTGCTCTAACAGGACATGAAGGGCAGAGCTGAAGAATGTCTTAAAGCTTAGAAAGAATAAAGAATAATATATGCTCATATTTAAAGCAGAGATGTGGAATAGAGATATACTTTAGTGCCATAAATAGTTTTTTTTTATTTTTTAGATTTGGTCCTCTCCTGGGTATTTGTCTGTTTTTAATAGTTTATAATATTTTAAAAGATTTACTTTTCTCTCTTTTAAGATCGATATTTCAAGAAGGATATTTCATAAATTTTTTCAGGATTCTTTTCAGAATTCAAAATTGATACTTGTCTTATATGATTTTACCTGTGCAATAAAACGTTTATTTTACGTATTGTTTGTCGGTAATATATCCACCTACAAGATATATAAGAAGGTTTTTTTTATTTTGTTGTTTCAAAAAAATGATATAAAAATATATTGACAAATCTGTTCAGTTAATAGATATAGTTTTGCTTATTATTGTTTTGTAATTAATAATAGTTATTATATTATATTCTTATTATACTTATAATGATATTTTATATGTATTATTATATTACATTACATTACATATTATTACAGGCAAATGTGATTTTGGGAAAAAAGAACAGTATGCATTATGCAGTATAAGCTGGTATAGACGTAAGCGTGTTCTTTGAATACTTTGTTAATATATGGTTCAGCACGTGTTATATTATTATATTTCAGTTATAAAAAGAGATTAAGTTGTCCTCCATTACAGCTGACATTGGAATAATTTACCGTCAATGACGCGCTTCCGATAGAGACGGGAAAACATGTTCTTGTAAAGCTGTGCGGTATTTTCCCCCTACAGTTGCACAATTGCTAATCTCAGTTCGCGTGTGCGCATGCGCAGTGTGGAGGCCGTGACAGGAAGCGCGACTGAAGCAGCTGATAAGCAGGCTTTGGATGTTCCGGGGAGCACTCCAGTCGGACTCTGACAGGTTTTTAATCGGTACTCTTTATAACGAGTACAAAAATCGACGATTATATAAGCAGCGTGCCCAGTCGCGGTTTACAGTGACTGATGGAGCTGTATTTTTGTACCGAGCGCCGTTTATGTTCAAGCGAACTGTAGGGCCTGTGGTTCCTTGTGTCGGAGGAGCTTAGTAACAATGAAGGCCTAGAGTCCAGATCTGAGGGATTTAAAGCTCTCCTGTGCTCCCAGACTCCAGGATCAACAACACACTCAGGTATCAATATCACGGTAAAATACATTCAAGTTCTATACACCCATTGTGTATATAGTCGCAAAGTATGTTTTATTAGCCGTACGCAGGGATATAAGGGGAATAAATTTGCTTTTCGTAGATGGGGGTTGGGTTTGGGGAGTCTAGTTGCTTTTCGCACGACAGTTTTTTTAATTTGTTGTTTAACGTTTAAACGTTGATAACGTTTATTGTTGTTATACGTAATTTTTGTCAGATTGTAACAGAGATTGGTTGCTAAACAGCTGCAGTCGACAGATTATACAAAGTAACAAAATGACGTCTGTGCTTTGTAACATATCGCCAACAATGTAGCAAAATCATGTGCCTCAATATTAATAAACGACAAACGACTGCTGTGTTTTTTTGTCATGTTTTGTCATTTTGCTGGGTAGCGCAGTTTTGTGGTAAAGGGTGGAGTCGTTTGGTTGCTGTAAACATCCATGTATTATCTCTATAAAACTATTATACAACATTTATTACTAATAATTATATAACGTTTCTCCTATCTATCTATCTATCTATCTATCTATCTATCTATCTATCTATCTATATATATATAGCCTATATATTCGCTTTAAATGTCATTATCAATTGGGTCTGCAGGGGTCTCTGTGGATGTGAATATCAGTAATGGTACACAATATATAAACATGACAAGGCAATCGGTTAAGGCTAGATGAGATACAGCTACGGCCAAATTCTGACGACATTTTAGGTTTGAAAGTGACCTATTTGTCAGATATGGTGACCCATACCCGAAATGTGACCTCTGCATTTAACCCACCCGGTGAATAGTAAAACACACACACTTCAAGTCGTGAACACACATACACCGGGAGCAGTGGGCAGCGCCCGGGGAGCAAACGGGGAGTAAGGTGCCTTGCTCAAGGGCACGTCAGTTGTTACCTGCCGGTACTTGGAATCGAACCGGCAACCTTCTGGTTATGAATCCGACTCTCTAACCATTAGGCCACAACTGGAGGATTGGATTAGGATGAAAATGGCGAGATTTGGTCGTAGCTGTTTTCTTTTTAGGGTCACAACGAATTTCTTGTTTTGCATTTATCTGTCTTAAGCCTGTATATAGACGGTTTCATCGGACGCGCGTGCCTGGCCCGGAGTTAACGTCCGGTCTGTGTTTGTTGATCGCAGTGCCTTAACAATTTAATACAATTACTACCCAAAAAAATATTAATATAAAGAAATAATTTGTTAAATGGGTCGTGTAACTTTGTCACATTTAGGTTTAGCCAAGTAAACCTGGTAATGGCCGTGATATACAACTTTTTTGGCATGTTCGCGAGGGTACGTGTATTGTCGAACGCGCCGCCTTGCAGAAGTATACTTTGGTCGAATCGTACTCATACATACGGTTTTGACGGATTTTGACACATTGCAGTACCTCTCCGGGCCTACAGGGGTCCGTAAGGAGCATTTATGCAGGTTCAAACAACAACACTATTGCCACCTGGTGGTAAAAAATGCTCATGTGCGACCTGCGCATACTATGTAAGCGAGGTTACAAAATTGTAGCGTGCGTGTACAGTACGCGCAAACTATTCTGATGGCGAAATTTGCTTCACGTACGCTGTCCCTTGCGTACTCGTAAAAAGGGAACTATACTTTGGGCTTAACCCAAGATAATACTGGCTTGACATACTTTTAACTTGCTAGCTAATGTAATTTACTTATTTCTTTTGCTTGTTATCAGAAATAATCTGCAGGGACTCTTTTCTTTGTGGATGTGTACCAGAAGTTAAGTTTGGGCCACATAAGCGTGCATGCGCAGTAACATTTATTTATGTTGTTGCCTATATAAAGCTTTTATATGGATGCAAAGATCACCTCTAATCGTGGAAGATCTTGAGTCTTATCACTGTGTTTTCTGTTCACTTTCCACATCCAAAACGACCAAATTTTGTTTATTTGACATCCGCAGGCATGGCTTCGCAGCTGCAGGTGTTCTCCCCTCCCTCTGTGTCCTCCAGTGCCTTCTGCAGGGTGAAAAAAATGAAAGTGGAGAGCTGCGCTTGGGATGCTTCCAATGAAGCGTACAGTTCTGTGGGTCAAGCATACAGCTTCAACCCCGCAGCTCTCTCCTTCGGCACGTCCGGCCTGGTCTTCCCCCCCGCATCTCGTGGTCAGGTGGTGGTCCGTGCCGCGGACAGCACCGGGAGCCACCAGCGAGGATCCAGTCGCAGAACCACCCATCACACAGAATCGCACTCCTCCCGCGGACAGAGGTACGGCGTGAAACGGAAAAATGAGGAAGCAGAGGCTTCGGGAGGCGGGGGCAGCGGTAGCGGAAGCGTTCAGATCCTCGAGGAGCTCTCGGCGCCCGCTTTCTCCGGCCGCACGGGAGGAACCGGGACCACTGCCCAGTCCATCCCCCACTCGGCCAACACCACGAAGAGCAGCAGCTCCAACGGGGAGGGGGACTACCAGCTCGTCCAACACGAGATCCTGTGCTCCGTTTCCAACAGCTATGAAGTTCTTGAGTTTCTCGGTCGGGGCACGTTCGGGCAGGTGGCCAAGTGCTGGAAAAGAGGAACTAATGAGATTGTGGCTATCAAAATCTTGAAGAACCATCCATCATATGCACGTCAGGGGCAGATAGAGGTTTGTTATGATTTCTCAAAATATCTTCTTTTGTGTTCCACGGAAGGTTATGAATGACATGGAGCTCTGGGTGAATAAATTACTTAACTGCCCTTTTAACTAGGAAGTTGGAATTTCAAACATCCTAATCAAATGCAAACCATATGATTTAATTCTCAATGTAACACACTGTAAATCTCTTCCAGGTGGGCATATTAAACCGGCTCAGTGCAGAAAATGCAGATGAGTTCAACTTCGTTCGTTCCTACGAGTGTTTCCAGCACAAGGGCCACACGTGTCTTGTGTTTGAGATGCTTGAGCAGAACCTCTATGACTTCCTGAAGCACAGTAAATTCAGCCCGCTGCCCCTGAGGCACATCCGTCCTATCCTGCAGCAGGTGGTCACGGCTCTGATGAAGCTTAAGAGTCTGGGCCTCATTCACGCTGACCTGAAGCCGGAAAACATCATGCTGGTGGACCCCATCAGACAGCCCTACAGGGTCAAGGTCATTGACTTTGGATCAGCCAGTCACGTCTCCAAAGCCGTTTGCTCCACTTACCTGCAGTCCCGCTACTACAGGTGGATGGGATTATCTGTAATCTATTAATATTCAAGAGATATGTTGTTTATAGTTTAAGCGGGATTAGTTATGACAGTTTAATGATCCTATGGCAAGAGAAATGCACCTTATAATATTGAAATGTTTTTTTGTATCAACAGAGCACCTGAGATTATACTTGGTCTGCCTTTCTGTGAAGCCATTGACATGTGGTCGCTGGGTTGCGTCATCGCAGAGCTCTTTTTGGGCTGGCCTTTGTATCCAGGAGCTTCAGAATATGACCAGGTCACATATATTATTATTATTATTGAAGAATATTGGTATTGGCCCCCGTTGACTTCCATTGTATGGACACAAAGCCACCGAGACATTTCTCAAAATATCTTTTTTTGTGTTCTTCTGAAGAAAGAGGCATATACAGGCTGGAGAATTGTCTGCGCAAGCGTGCAATCAACTTTGTGGTCGTTTTTGCAGCTTCACATCATTTGCATAATTCTATGCTTTAGTTGCAAGGCATTGCATGCAAATGAACAGCAGCATTAATGGATGTACTTCATTCTTGGAAAACCACCCTGCGGTTTCTAACGTTGTTTAACCCTGTCATGTGTTTATTTTTCCAGATTCGGTACATTTCACAGACACAGGGTTTGCCTCCAGAGTATCTGTTAAGTGCAGGCACAAAGACCAGCCGTTTCTTTAACAGAGGTCCAGATTCCAGCTATCCACTGTGGCGATTAAAGGTCAGCATCCTACTAGAATAGTTGACTATGAAAATGTTCATATTCACTGCTAATGAACTGATCTTTGTGTTTCACCAGACCCCATCTGAGCATGAGGCTGAAATGGGCGTTAAGTCCAAAGAAGCAAGAAAATACATCTTTAATTGTTTAGATGACATGATGCAGGTAAACAGAATCACAGCTTCTGGATAGATTAACATGAATAGATGAGACTCATCTGATGATACCTGAAAATGATTGTTTTTCCAGATCAATCTGCCCAGTCACTTAGAAGGGATGGACATGTTGGCGGAGAAGGCGGACCGGCGAGAGTTGATTGATCTGTTGAAGCGGATGCTGAGATTGGACGCTGATAAAAGATTCACACCTACTAAGACCTTGGTGCATCCGTTTGTCGTCATGAGCCACCTGAATAACTTCCCACATAGCTCACAGTAAGTTTTCATTTCACTTCCTGTTCATTTATAAATCTTTTCAAGCGCTTGTTGATTCATGTGTTCATCTTGCAGCATGAAGTCGTGCTTCCAGAACATGGACATCTGTAAGAGACGAAATGGTAGCTATGAGAATGGGAAGACCCTGTTTGCTGCTAACGCTGTTCCTGGAGCAGCAGGAAACCTTACTGTAACATTCAGCAGCCACCTCAATCAACATAGCCAGGTGAGTCATCTGATAAAAAAATACATTCACAGAGTTTCACACAATGCAAATCTTTTCCATTAATCGTTGTAAAATGCTTTCAGGTTCAGTCTGCTGGTGGAGCTGTACCTCTCCTCAACTACCAACCGGCGCTTTACCAGCAGGCCACCATAAACATCCCGGGCCTGGCCCAACCCAGCATCCCCCTGCAGACCCGACCCACTCAACTGTGTGCTCAGACAGAGCCTTTCCAACAGACCCTCATCGTCTGCCCACCAACCACTATCCAAGGGCTTCCATCATCTAGTAAAACTTCGAGCTATCCGGTTAGAATGGAGAACGGTGTTCCTGTTGTCCAGCAGAACCAGTCAACGCAACCTCTTCAGATTCAGCCGAGCATGCTTGCGCAGGTAAGACTTCCAGCACATACAACGCTCTCCGTGGGATAATATCTAACTGCAATCTGATGATTTGATACTGAACCTGCTTGAGTTGGAGCGAGCAGAGACCGCACACCTGCGAGTGTCTGTAACCTGCACGTGAGATCACAGCCTGACCTTTTGTCTAATCTTTCCGTGCATTTTGCTCCTTTCCCTCCACGGTGCTCCTCCTCCGTAGGGCTCCTGTACGCCTCTGATGGTGGCCACACTGCACCCCCACACAGCGGGAGTGGCATCCCAGTACCCGCTGCCCCTGGCACTGGGCTGTGGGGCAGGAAGGTCTGCCCTGCTGGATCAGACAGCCACAGTGCTGGTAAAGAGAGACCCCACCCAGTGTTCTACCACTAACATCTCCCATTGGCCTTCTCCACCGTTTTTCCTCTTCCTCAAATCCTGCTCCTGTTTCCTTCTTTTGTCTTTATTTTTGTCTGTCTGGATACCCTGTCTTCTCATTTTTTATTTTCTTAATTTTGATCTTTCTGTCAGATCTCCCTTTCTGTTTTTTATGTATTCATTTAATCTCTCTCTAGTTTTGATCTATTTTGTTTATTTTTATCTTTCTTTCAGCTTTTGTTTGTTTTTGATCTCTCTTAGTAGTTTTTTTCATGTTTCTTATTCCTTTTGTTTATTGATTTTGATCTTTTTATTTATCTCAGTAGTTTTAATATAAAAAATCTATTTTTCTGAAATTGATTTAGTCTTTTCAATATTTTGATCTTTTATCTTTAGTCTCTTCTCTCTATTAATTTTCTTCTAATTTCTTTTTTTGTGCTATTTTTCCTTTTATAGTTTCATTTTGATCTTTAGGTCAGATCTCTCTTTCTGATTTCATTTTTATCTCTCTGTAGTTTTTATCTATTTTTTTATTTTCTTGAATAATTTTAAATTTCTGTCAGATCTCTGTTTTTCATCTCCTTTTTTTTTTTTAATTATTTTTTGTGCAATTTCTCATTTTGTTTCATTTTTATCTGTCAGATTTGTTTTGTAATTTTATTTTGATCTTTTATTTGTTTTATCCTCCTAAAGATCTTATTTCCTTTGTTTGTTCGTTCATTCTGTTAACCTCATTTCACAGTTTTTTCCTCATTTATTTGATCTTTTAATCTGATCTATTTTATTTTCCTGTTCTTGTTCTTGATCTCTTTCTCTCCACCATTTTCTGTTTCTCATCTCTTTCCATCCTCCCCATCATTCTCTCTCAGTGCAGGTTTGCTACAGGCATGGGAGGCATGTGCTGACTCTTCTGTGCTTTGCTTGCAGCTTCTTGTAGTGTTTTTTTTTTCCCCTCACCCCCTCCTCCCAGCCCCACCGTCTGTTTGGCTCTCCTCCTCATCTCAGGGGAGAAGACTGACCTTGTCTACAGCTCAAAAACACTCACAATCACGTCCCCCCCCCCCCCTCCTCTCTCTCTCTCTCTCTCTCTCTCTCTCTCTCTCTCTCTCTCTCTCTCTCTCTCTCTCTCTCTCATAGCCGTGTCTGTCCGCAGGTAC
The DNA here is from genome assembly GCA_026939265.1 of Oreonectes daqikongensis. Classification (NCBI taxonomy): domain Eukaryota; kingdom Metazoa; phylum Chordata; class Actinopteri; order Cypriniformes; family Nemacheilidae; genus Oreonectes; species Oreonectes daqikongensis. The sequence goes on along the minus strand of JAOTQM010000085.1, from coordinate 2,205,670 downwards.
CCGTGTATTGGCTGTGTACCACTGTGTTCTCTGACTGTTTAACAACAGTGATTCTTTCCAACAGGTTGCTGGACTACTCTTTCCTCTGTCTCTCTCCCCTCTTTTTTGTTAAAAATTTTTAACGCTCATGAATTTGTTTTGCATGCTGTGCTTGTCTTGGCTTTTAAGATCATTTGAGATGCCTGTGCTACATCTGAAGCTCGATGCTGCCTTGGAAAAGATTTGCTGATTTTTTGGGTGTATTTAGTTTTTCTTTCATCATGTGTTCTGTATAATTTTGTTCAGTCACACTGCTTGACTTTTATTAGCATGTTTGTTGAGTTTTGCGATTATCTTGGCATGTTTATATTCAGATCGTAATGGCCATCTATGCATTTATATCACTCATGGTGTTGTGCAGGTTTGGTCATGGCTGTTTTTACCCACCATTCATTTGCCAGTACAACTCGTTCAGGTTTATATTAACAGTCACAGTGGCACCGGTGTGATTTTGTTCTTTAAGTGCCAGTGTGAGTAATGCAGATATTCTATGATTTTCCAGCAGGCCTGGCCGACGGGCACCCAGCAGATCCTTATTCCCTCTGCGTGGCAGCAGGTGCCGGGCATGACCATCCACAACTCCAACCACCAGTCCGTAGTGACCGAGTCACCTCTGGAGGCACTTTTGTCTGAGAGCTCTACACAGCAATCATCAAGCTGGAGGTAATTTGTTTTTAGCCAATCATCTTGCACAAGACACCATCACAATGTTTCGAGTTTTTAATGCTTAGGGGTTGATTTTCCCCTTGCAGGGCACCTCAGAGCGGTCAGCACAGCAGCGTTCTCCAGCAAAACCCGCACATGCTGGGTGGCATCGGTCAAGCTCAGACCCTCGGTCGAGGAACTGTCACACGATCACAGAATAAGAGGAGCAGGGTCTGCGGTGACAGCAGCAGCAGGTACGAACTGCTATTTCTGTCTATATACACCACGGATGCCACCATAGTGCTTCGAAAGGGAGGGGTGAGTGGTGAAGTTAGTTGTTGGTTGCAATTCACAACCTCACCACTAGATGCTGCTAAAATCTCCGCATTGCTCCTTTAAAATAAAAAAAGAATGCTTTAATACATTTATGCATTTGGCAGAAATAGAAGAGTGGGCTTAAAGCAATGAAAAGACACATTATAGATGAAATTACAAATTGTAGATAAAATATAGATGTTAATGCAGGTTATGTGCTGGCAACTTTAGCATTTAGATCATTATATTTATATAATTTTAGTTTTTTTTTATTTCGTTTTGACTCTTCAATCCTCATGAATCAATTTCTTCATTTACAGCAGTTCTCTGGTGGGCTCACAGTCGTACAATGCCATCCTCACACAGCCCATCATTATCTCTGACACCCCCAGTCCTGCAGTCAGTGTTATCACCATACACAGTGATTCTGAGGAGGAGGATGAAAGAAAGTTCCACCCTGCTAGGTAACTGCCTACCAATATCACAGTTTTTTTCTTCTGTGTGAAGTTTCTCATTGTAACAAAGCCAAGCACTTGTAGTTCCAAAGGGTCGCTAACATGACATTTTGTTTCAGCTGTGGCCCCAGCCAGAGAACAAATGTGATCAGCTGTGTGACGGTCCATGACTCGGACTCTTCCACTGCCAGTCCTTTAACTCCCAAACCTCAGAACGGTCACACAGGGGTCCAGTCCTCACGCCTGTCAAAATCCATGGCAGTGGTAGCACCATCTGTGAAAACACAGCCTCGGGAAATCTTGATATCAGCCAAAGTCCCATCAGCTGTAGGTGAGCATCTACTTTTTGTTAGTCCTGTTCCACAGAAAGTCCTGTCGGCTCATAGGAACCGGAGTTCAAATCTGGGTCTGGGTTCAGGTCTGGGTCTTGTCCCAATTGTCTTGGCTTTTTCTTTAAAGTTCATTTATTTTCTCTTTATCAGGTTAAAAACGATTTGTTTGCTTGATTCTTCTATTTTAGGCCTTCATCAGAATTACTACGTGAAACCTAAGAGAGCTGCCACAAGGCAGCCCAGCAGCTCAGGGGAAAGCGTTACAGACCACCACCAGGAGCTTAGCAGATCTCAACCACTTAACCTCAGTCAGGTGGGCACCTATTCTTTATACTCACGTGTGGAGTATTCTCCGTAAAGAACATGTTTACGAATTTTCTCATGTCTTTTTCCAGACCACTGTCTCCTCATCCCAAGAACCAACCAGCGGCTCGTCTTCCCTGCGTCGACAGCAAACGTTCCCACCAACCTCCTCTCATTATTGTCTCCAGGAGGCGCCCTCATTCACCAGCACCCCCAGCTTATACACCTTTCCCACCCCTGGAGCCCTCGGCTCCGCATCCCACATGGAGCATTTGCTCATCCAGGGTTCTTCCCCCTCAATTCATGTCCCACCCTCTAGTCACTATGCAGCCAGTCTTATCCCAAAGGACTCTTTAGGGGGCGTGGTCCACGGACTCTCCGCCCACTACCAGCAACATTACCCCGCCCATCCTTACGTAACCACGAGCACCAGCACCACTAGAGCAAGCGGGACGTACAGCGGCTATCAGCTCAGCCCTAGAAGAGTCTCTCAGTATCCCTACATATGAAATACACACTCGTGTCATCTAGGACCACTTGGATTTGGGATTTTACAACAGACCTGCCATTAGAATTGCTGCAGTTGCTTTTAACTTCATTCTATTTATGTCGACTGTTTTAGAACCAATTTTAAGGTTAATTAAGTCACAGGATTTCTGACATGTTTTTAATTTTGAAGTAGATGCAAAATAATGATACTGACATAAGAAACCGGGATCATGAAAAAGTTTATCAGTCAACTAAAATCCTTACACTAATCCTTTAACCTTTTTTAAACACCTTGGTTTTGATTTTAGAGTCAACGTTGTGTATTCTTAAATTATGTGTGTGAGCCGACTGGTTTTCAACCACTGGAAGGTCAAGTCTTGAAAGGTGTTTTGTACCCTTGTTGTATTGTTATTTAAGTTAGCAGTCTATGTTAGTTAAAGAAAAGGTTGGGTAGTATCATAGAGTGTATGTTTTGAGAAGTGTGAGTACATATGAGGAGTAACATCAATTTTTCCCTCTTTTATTTTATGCTAGAATTGTTTTATCATGTCTAAATGCATCACTTACCTCGGATATTTGAGGTGTCAGATACTCACCTGAAGAAATGGGATGTCGAGGCTCATGAAAATGTGCAGTTTAGAGTTTATAGTTAACCTAGTCACCTATACCATCATGGAACGTTAACGGCTTTCCGACATTTTGTGGTTTGTTTGCAGCATTTACCCATTTTCAAACTAGAGTACACCAAAAATAAACTGTCGATGATTTGGTATCGTTGGATATTTGTATATAAGTTGTGCTATTAGGTGACAGTTAACATTGTGATGTCTGAATAGATCTTTCTGCTCAAAATGACACTGTGACTGACCTTCACGGTCTTTGTTCTGGTCTCAATAACGTGACGTGCCTTGACATTCATCTAAACGTGTTTGGCAATGTTTTTGAGTTCGGACATTTCGCATCAACCAAGAAAGTACTGTATACATTTTGTAATGTCGATTAAAACACCTCTGTTGTAATATCACCCAATAAACCAACAGCAATTTCATGTTGTGTCTCAATGTTTTTAGTACTAAAGAAATTATAAAACATAAATATACATTGTATATATCGCTTTACACACATTTAGTTTTATCTGTTTATGTACTGTATAAATGTTTCTATTAAAAAAAGATTCCTAAAGTGGCTTATACCTTTGGAAAAAAAAAAAAGTGTTAGTTTAACTACTTGCATAATAGGCTTTTTTACGGTTTTATAGTAAACTCTATGGATAAAAAGAAACCATGTTGACAGATTATAACTCTAGCCTATGTACATAATACTAGAGATTTCTACATTGAGGTGTAGGTTCCGAATTTTACGTCATTTGACTTCAAACCTCTTGCTAATAAGTACTTAAAAAACGTGCAATTTTATCATTTAAAAGCAGGTAACGATAAAGTTACAGTTTGCACCTTTAAACTATAGTAGTAACTGTGGTTAGTACAGTAACGTGTAAAAGGATTGAAAATCACACTGAAATACAAATATACATTATATACTATATACTAAATATATTCGTTTGTTGGGTTTTTGTCAGGAAAATGACGTTTTCATCCCGTCCTCTAGATGGCGCAGTTGGCGAATGTTGACGCAAGTGCCGCATGACTTTATTCAGTCTGGACTCTGTGGTTGTGAACACCGGAAGTGCGGAGCTGTGCTTGTGTTTGTGGAAGAAATAATGACGGTTAAGGCTAGAAGGAATACAGCTAAGGCGCGTTCAGAGCTCTATGTCGTTATATCAGACCTCTCTGCTCTTATAAATGCATTAGGCTCGCGCGTGTCTTGTGTGTAAGTATTGTTTGTTTAGAGAGGCGGAAGACAGCTGCTGCATTCACACAGCAGCAGCAGCAGCAGCAGAAGATCAGCTGTTACTACACAACATCACAGACAGAAATCAAGATGAGCCACAAGTACAGTAAATAAACAGTGTGACGGGAATCTAACAGGTAATGTGCATGATGCATGCTTCATTTGATTTTTAGATCTTGCTTTAGATGCTGCTGATCTCATGGCAGTGCCATTTAAGTGACCCATTGTAGTCAAAAGGTGATTAAAATATAAAAATGTCAACCAATGTGCAATGTCAAACTTACCATGAAAAATCAAGTTACAATACTAATAGCACAGATGGAAGTAACAAGAATAACTACTTTACGTTCTATTGGGTTGTTGGGTATTAATGCTTCAGGTTTGTGCATTTTAATTCACAGCAAATTTCTCCAAAACAACTTGTATTTGTTTGTCACATCACATCCATAACTCATGATTATTTCTCTTTTTAAAAAAGAAAACTTGCATATAGACTGACATTTTTCTAATGTTAAGACACTGTCAGCAAGGGTTTAGTAAAATATAAACCAATAGTTCCGTGTATTGGTAACAAATGCATTTTCTAAGCATTTTTATGTCTCATCCATAATGCTGGAATTGCTCAACTGTTACTATATTATGACTTCTGTTACATGATGAGTCGACACAGCTATGTTCCAGTATGTAGATTCAATGCAAGTTGGTTTATAATGGTTGCGCATCTTGTAAGACTGAGATTTTCAAGTCACTCATACTATACAGATTTGCAGTTTTAAACAATCCTCTTTGTTTTATTTGTCACTTTGATCAAAATAATTCCAAACTTTGCTTGGAATTTGCTGCATCAGGATGCAGATGATACCATCCTCATAAAATCCCATTTTTGTCAAAATTTTGTTATTTACGTACTGCAACAATTTACATTATGTGATGTTTTTCTTTATGTTGTGTAAAACAAAACAAAAACGAAGTCAAATGAAATGCAAAAACTTCAAAGATTAATATCTTTAAACCACTCAGAATCAACCATAATCAGAATAATTTTTTAGCCATTTAGTCGTCAGACAAACTGATGTCTCGTGCGTCAATATAAAAACTTTTTAATAAAAGATAATAATAGTTTTTAAGATGTAACCATGGGCATTTTTCTAGCATTGATGTAGCATTACTGTTTTCCTTTTTATTTCTTTAGTGACGTCATGAATTTGGTTCGTCTTGTGTGTCGTCATAAGACAGCCCTGGCCCTCATTGTCCTCTTCCTGTTTGCCGTCGTCCTCCTTTTCCTCGCCAAATGTACGTCCGAGACGCTCAAACCAGCCGATTCCCCCGGGATGGCACCACGCGCGGATTCACGCCAAAAGCGCACCGAAGTTTCTCCTCGTGCCAAAGAGCTCTCAGCATTTTTGGTTGTTCTCATCACCACGGGCCCGAAGTACACCGAGCGTCGCAGTATTATCAGGAGCACCTGGCTGACTAAACATGATCCCGATGTGCTCTACTGGTTTGTCATCGGTACCGAGGGTCTACCGGCTGAGGACCTACAGAACCTCGGAACCGAGCAGGTCCGTCACCACGACCTCCTCCTGCTCCCTGACCTCCGGGACTCGTATGAGAACCTCACGCAGAAGCTGCTTCACATGTACTCGTGGTTGGACCGAAACGTGGACTTTAAATTTGTCCTGAAGGCCGACGATGACACCTTTGCCCGCTTGGATCTTCTCAAGGAGGAGTTAAAGACTAAAGAGCCCGGCCGTCTTTACTGGGGTTTCTTTTCTGGCCGTGGGAGAGTGAAAGCAGCCGGGAAGTGGAAGGAAAGCGCCTGGGAACTATGCGATTATTACTTACCCTACGCTTTGGGAGGGGGTTACGTGCTTTCTTGTGACCTTGTGCACTATGTACGGCTGAACGTGGGCTTTCTGAAGACGTGGCAGAGCGAGGATGTGTCGTTGGGGGCGTGGCTTGCCCCCGTGGATGTGAAACGGCTTCACGATCCGCGCTTCGACACGGAGTACAAGTCCCGCGGATGCAGCAATAAGTACCTGGTCACTCACAAGCAGAGTTTAGAGGACATGTTGGAGAAACATCAGACGCTACAGAGGGATGGGCGTCTGTGCAAGGAGGAAGTCAAACTGAGGCTGTCTTATATTTACGACTGGAGCGTCCCCCCTTCCCAGTGTTGCCAGCGCAAAGATGGCATCCCATGATCCCCTCCATCTTATGCATTTTCAGTTGCTATTTATTTATTTATTTATTTATTATCAGTGTTGTGTTTGTTGACCTGCGATAGTTTGAACCTTTTAAAAAGGCAGTTTTAAAACTGCTTCATATGGAGTTTACCGGTTGTACAAAAAGGAAGATTCTGGTCTTTCTTGATCACTATTTGGGCTGTATTCTCTGCTTACACTTTATATTTTGGTGTCCATTGTGAATTTCATCGTCCATCTCATTGTACTGTTGTAATTACAGATGTGTTTGTAATACATTTGCATTAATAAGAAATGTGAATCAGTTTGCAATGCAAGTTTGTTATTTTGCGATTCTAAACCTGAAACAGTGAACTCTGAAGACTGATAACATTTACACGTCAATGTCCGTGTGTCTTTATGGCAGTATTTCATGTATTTTACATGTTCAGCTTTTGTACTGAATTGAAAATGAAACCTCAAAAATGTTATTAAATGTTCCTTTTGTTTTAGTTTCTACACTACACATCTGTTTGTCTGTGTGAGTCATTATAGCCAGAAAATAGATTGGCTTCAGAGATGTTTAAAAATACGATTTGTTGCTTAATTTGAAACAACAGGGACCCGGTGATCAGATGTAAGATATTTTATTGCTCTTTCAGTCACAATAGATAATATTGCGATACTTGACATAGTGTCTTGACGGTAACCTGGCTAATGCTACATTGATACAAAAGTATGAGGTCAAGTATGTATTATTTTGCTATTACCAAGATAAAGGTACTGCGAGGGATAATAAATCTTTATTAGTTGTTCTTGGTTTAGTTAATAGCTTGAGATGGTAATGTGTCTCAGGTTGTCTCTTACTCGCACAAACTCTGGCACATTCTGCAAGTCCTCCCTCCGTCTCACCTCCCTCTGCTCATACTGTATAAACAAAGAAACAGAATTAAAAAATGCAACAATATTTAAACCAAAAATATGAAATTCGCTTCTCATTTACCCCCATTTTGATCATGTATTGTACTAGTCTTTACTTTGAATCGGGGCGGGTTTTCATGGTTTTGAGTTTTTTTGGTCTTGAAAAGGACAAAAAACATCAGAAATAATGAATCCTCAAAACTTGAAAGCTTTGTGATATTTCAATAAATTGTTCATTCAGTTCTGCCAACAGTTGAAAGTTCTTGGATTCAATTGTAGTCTCAATTAATTAATTAATTTGATATTTTTTCTTTTATGTTCCATGAAAAGTAATATTGAAAAGTCTTTGGAACACATAATGAAAAGCACTTTTGTTTTTGGATGAACTGTTTTTTTAAACACACAATCTGTGTGTAAAACCATTGGGAACCTAAAAAGATGTAAATAGATCGAGTGAAATGTTTGTTTTTGGCTGAATGGATGCGGTGTGGTGCTGTGGAATGCAGCTGTAGACATGTACCTGCATGAGTTTGTGGCGTCTCTTGCGCAGCTCCTGCTCCAGGTCAGATGGAGGCTGTGAAGTCTCTTCTCTGTGTTGATCTAGTCGTCTCTGTTCCAGAACTCTCTTGAGCTCTGGCTTTCCTTCAGGCAGGAGACCCCTGTGCACATACATACTGTCAATCATTACTGCCAGAAGCTTAGTTATACCCTGAATGTGTGAAATAATGTCCGTAATAATCTTTATAAAGATCTTTATGTCTAATATATATATATATATATATATATATTTGTATTTAAATTACAGAACATGTAAATGCAATGGCCATATGTACTTCATACTGTAGATCAAATTCACTACCGTTCAAAAGTTTGGACACTTGCTACTTTTGGAACAAAAATGAGAAAATAAAACAGTATATATATATATATATATATAGTTTTTAATTCGTTTGGATGCTTGAAGACGCAACATAATTCATATACATACCATTTTATTTAATTGTTTATTACTATTATAATGTGGCTTCACTCTTGGTTGGAATCTCTTGTTAATTCTTTGTGTATTTTTGAGGAATTTATATGCGTTACATCTAGTATGATAGAGGAAATGTATTGACAATAGGTCACGCTCATAATTGAATAAATGTCATTGCATTAGATCCAAAATATCAAAATGAAGTGGCATTTAAATTCTGTTCCCTTCAAGTTGCAGTGACCAATTTGTCAGACATTTTGGGCCCAGTAGCTGAGACTTGCAACTTTGTTTTGTTTTGTTTAACTCGCTGACCTGTATGTCCACTTTCACAGGAGCTCAGTCTGCAGGGGTTGTGAAAATTAAAAGCCTTGATCTGATCCCTGCGGATCGCTCCTTAACTCATTCACAAATAAACAAACCCCAGCTTAACCACAATCTCACCTGAGTTTTGGATTGTACCAAATCTTAACGTATGTCAGTCTCAATGGAAATCTTCTCATACGACAAACTGGGTCAAAAATAGGCTGTTGTGAATCTGGCTTACCATTTGTGACTGACCAGCAGTTCTCGATGTAACCCTCTATGACTACGAGACTCCAAAATAGGGTTGGACAGTTTCTTTGGACGGATGAGCTGGTCCTGGTCTTCAGTTTGTTGAGATGTAGTAGTAGTCACACAACTGAGGCTTTCTGACAAACAGAAAGTGGTTGTTAATGTATAACGTTCTACATAAAGCAATAGGAATTGACTGTTTGTGTAGCATGTTTTCAGAAAAAAAAGGAAAAACCTGGGTTTTGTTCTTTGTGTACCATTCTGTTTGAAATTACCTTAGAAAAACGAACGGTTGAGATGTTAATACATTCTCTGAATTCTCGAAATACTCTCTGATATACGATTGATAAAGTTCAATCCATTATTTACAAACATTTCTCTTACGATTTACAAAGGTTGTAATTTTCATACAGAAAGTCAAAAAGAAGGTTGTAAGCATCTTACCTGTGTTCTGTAATATAACAGCATGATGGTGTTTCAGCAGGAGGTAGACCGCACACCGTGCTTCTCTTACATACAGACACCGGTTGTGTTGAAGGTACGGCTGGTTGATGCTCTCTGCAGATGCAACTAATAACATCAGATTACCTTCATGATAACACCTCAGACAGGAGGAATAACACAACTGAATGATGCTCAACACACAGCAGATGGTGGATTACCAACATGTCCAGCCCCTCTTAAAGGCGGCCTGCTTTGTTCCTAGTAAACATGATGCTGCTAGACCTATTGTTCATCAATCAAAAATATCATTTGTTTAATGTCTAGACTTTCCACTTGTTTATTTTTCATTAGGCCAATGCTATAAATGGCTTAAAGATATAAGCAAATGTTAATTCTATTCACTATTCTGAATTGCTACACCGAGCTTGGCAAAGAGTTAAAATAACATTAGATTCATTAGATTCGCCTTCCTATATAAACATTAAGACAACATATGATATGACACACACACATAAAAACATGCCAGCACAGTGGCTTCCAAGAATTGTCAGACGACAGCTGAGTCTGTCTCTTGCCAAGCACATTGTCAATTACATGACCTCGCCAACATCTCCAGAATGCTATTAGAGCTGGATGGGCAAAACACTTCTGCATACGTCTCCTTGTGGCTATCAATAGCATTCAGCTGTGATTTTAAAACAATAACAATCTACTTGAAATAAATGAGTAAATAAGAAGTAGCTAAAACTAAATCTGTGCTATATCAATATAAATAAATAAATCCACAACTGACACATTGTAATATTATTATGGGTCACAAAAATCTACCCATATTTACTTGGGAATTTAAGTGTCCTGGACATGTGTCCTATGGTGTGGCATAGCAACAAGATTAGATTAGATTAGATTCAACTTTATTGTCATTACACATTTACAAGTACAAGGCAATGAAATGTAGTTTAGGTCTAACCAGAAGTGCAATAAGCAAGTGCAGGATATACAGTTGTGCATAAATACAGGATAAAGGAAAAATTATGAAGAATTTACAAGTGGGAATGTACTATGGACATTATATACAGATGGCTATTTACTAAAAACAGAAATCTACTGATGGATATGTAAAATATAAATTAGACTATACAGAACAGTAGTGCAAATGAATATAAAGTGTGTAAAATATTAATAAAATCAAATAAATATCTGTCAACTACACATACATATTTAATTAGCCTGACATATATTAGGCTTTATGAAGAGACATCAAATATGCTTTAAATAAATACAATAACTAATACGAAATATGATTTAGAAAAATATTCTGGCAAATGCAGTAGAAACTCATTTTATAGTTCTACCATTTCACCTTCCATTCCCAATACATTTATGGATATAGTGTAGAAATAACACCATAAATCTAAAAATATTGCCTCACTTTCTCTGATTGTGATGTCTCTTATTGTAAAAACACAAGACGTAACCCCCTGTAAGACTTTTAATTTGTAGGGCGATTACCCACAATTCCACACAACACATTCCGGAAGTCAGTGCAGTCGATGCGGAACTGATGAAGAGTAAATAAAAAAAAGAATCGGCAGACTGCGCTTCATCTGCATTCATTTAAAAGCTGCGACAATGACAAACGGTTTGTTAAAAATTAGCATGTCATGAGATGAACTGTTAGGCAGGAAGTATTTGTCGTAAATTCAAACATTGACAGTAAGCTGATCTGTGTATGTATGTGTGTGGACGTGGCTCATAGGCCGAAGCTTTTTTTAGTAACGTTAGATTAGGATGCTTTTCTAGGCCCCTTATGTCTTAATATAATCTAAATCTATTTGTTCTTGAAAGTCATCGTTTAACTATTTAACCATGTCGTGTCATGGTAAATAAATCGTTGGTGTAAAGTCTAATCATAACATCAACTTACCTCTCAACAAAATAGATCCACCTTGGTATTACAATCATGTATGCATTAGGTTAAGGGGGCTATTTCTATACATTACACTCAGATTTAATCTTTATGTTCTGCTTGTTGACAGTGTACTCTTTCGACGGCATTCTTGTATTTGGACTTTTGTTCATTTGCACGTGTGCGTACCTGAAGAAAGTCCCTCGTCTAAACAGCTGGCTCTTGTCAGAGAAGAAAGGAGTCTGGGGAGTGTTTTATAAAGGTAAATAATGTACCATTTTACTGTATTCACCCAAAAATGTATTTTCTTCTTTAATGGAACACTAGACATTTTAAGTTGTTGAATCTGGTGGTTATTATATTTATACAGTAGAGACTGTGATGTCATCTCATTTTGTGTTCCATCATGGTAAAAAAGTAAGTCTTGAAGGTTCAGGAAAATATGAATGATGACACATCTGCATTTAAACTAACCGTTGTAACTGTTTAACGTGTCAACAGTGATAGTTATAGTTAGTGAGTTTTATTGTGACTTGTGTTTTCTTATCTCCACAGCTGCAGTGATAGGAACACGGCTCCATATTGCTGTGGCAGCGTTGTGTTTGTGTATGGCATTCTACCTGATTTTTCTGAAATGACACGGATGGATCAGCCTTATGGACACTGGACTGTTGAATGCCAAAAGAAATGTAGTGGTGGCAAATATTGTCCGCTACTGGCGAAGATGTACTCCACCCGTCCCCGATGTTGGTAGAAACTTCTGGACAACTTGATTTAAGAACTTGCATTTTGTAATGTTTCAGTTGAGATTGGAGTTTTGGGAATTTGATTTTAGATCAAGAACAATTGGATTATTGCTTTTTGGAAATGGTGTGAAAAGCATACTTTCAAGGTTAAGGAGCTTCTACTTCAGACTACACACAAGTACTGTCTTGTTATTTTCTCACAAATGAAAGTTTCATTTGAGCTTATAGGGGAACTTTGAAAAAGCTTAACAGGCGTTAGGAAAAGGTTATCTTGTACAAAATTGTTCATGACTTTTTTTTGTAAAAATGTAGATGTCATTTTATGGTTTGGTATATTATCATGCACAGCTTATGTAATTTCCAAGTGACCCAAATATTTATAATAAACATGCACAAGATGTAAAATTGCTGCTGTTTGCAACACAAAAGAACAGTCTGTTTTGGGAGTTTTATGGAAAATGTAAACATTTATAAAAAGACAAAATGAAAAGTAAACCCAATATACAGTAAATATGCTAAAAAGAAATATTTTAATTGTCATTCATTTGATAATTGTTTTAATATGCAGAATGTTAAGGATACAGAAGTAGCTGGGCTTAAAGAAACATTACAAGTGAGATATATATATATATATATCTCATTTCTCAAATGCTCTCATTCATGCAGATGCATATACATTGTTTATGGAATATGGTGTATTAAAGATGAAAATATAAACACTACAAATTAAATTATCATTCATTCATTATCACATTTCTTGCATCTGTGTTTTTCTACACAGAACAAGTCCATGTGTAAAGAGGTTATTTTTAATTGTTTTATGTTATATAAAAACTGGCAAGTCTTGGCTTATCTTTTCACTAAAACTTTTCTGTTCTTCTTACCCATGCACTAAACCTGCTTTGTGTATATATAATTGATGTTGAATGTTCAGATTTGTCATATGTAAAACATAGTAAATATTTTATAGTAAACCCTATGCAACTCAAAACGACTAGTTTTTCCATTAATTCCCCTTCATCCCATGTCAATATTTGAGGGATTTGCTTTGTGAATTTAAAATGTTTGTTTTATTTTGTGTTTTTTGAAACATAGATGTGAGCTCTATATTAACAGATGTATAAAAGCATCCTTTAGTCAATGCCAAAATAGTTATGGTTTCCTTTTATTTTTACTCAGATAAAGTCACGTTTACTTTGCAACATGGACAGTACAAATCACTACAACATTAAAGGTTTAATGAATGATCATGAAATCCATTCTTTTTCACTTCTCTTTTTGCGACTGTAGTTTGCGTTGTTAGAGACAGAGAACTTTGACTTTGGCCACAAGATGGCATGCAAGAGGTATTCTTGTCATTTAGTGAAGCGAATGTATAGTTTAACTTTCCCTTTAATAAAGGCTACTGTAGAAACAGAAACAAGTACAGTGGCCAGTGTTTCTTAGAAAGGGTGGAAGTTTTCATAAGTCGTCTCTATTGTTACTAAGCTTCCCATGGCGATACGACATTTTTGTGTTCTCGTGTGCAACATATCACGCGATCATGTGTAAAGAAAGAAAAAGACGTATTAATTCCTCTAAGCTAGGCCTGTTAATATGTTTTGATGCCTTAATAATGACGTTTATATTTCAAATCAATGCAAAGAAAAAAACTGGCAACTAGTTCACTCCAAAAGAAAGTAGTCAATGGGGTCCAAGAACTGTTTGGTTGCAAGCATTCGTCCAAACAAAGACATTTATACAGATTTGGAACAACTATAAAGTGAGTAATTCATTACAAAATTTGTATTAATGGGTGATCTATCCCTTTAAAACATTTCCGTGTATTTTTTCCTAAATTCGATAGCAAACATCTGAACTTTGCGTTAACTGTAAGTTTACAAAGTTGACTTTTTTTTATTTGTATTTTTACAATATTTGAGGCTTATTTGTTTGTGGACTGACTGCGATGTGGATAATTCATTCTCGCGAGATTTGATTCAGTCCAGTAAGTCACGCTTGTGAAGTGACGTCGGGCGCGTTCGTCAGAGGAGAACCTGTAACAGGGAGAAAAAAATAGAAATCCGCACAAGTCTCACGCTTTCGTCCTCGACTCCTGAAGGATCAGAGTTTAAGTGTGTGTACGATCTCCAGCCACTGCGCGTATGCGTTTGACTCATGTTCTTCGATGCACGAGGATAGTATTGTGAACCTGGAGGTTGTGCTTTTGTTTTGTTAGTTGTTTTTTTTTTTTTTACATTAAAGCACTGCGATCGAGAGCAGCACAGAAGTTTCCGCTCCTCTTCAGGAATGTCCCAGAAGGAGAGACCCATTTTTTACCGACAGGAGCTCAATAAGACCATATGGGAGGTACCGGAGAGGTACAAGAATTTGTCACCCGTGGGTTCCGGAGCTTATGGATCCGTATGGTATGTATCCGTGCTGGATGTCGTGTGTAGAGCTTTTGCATAACAAGATCTGGCTGCTCGAGTCTTCGGCCCTCTTGCATTTGTTTTTCTGGGTCTGTTTGTAGAGACTCGTGTTGCAGCCGTGTTTGCAATAAGATTTGTGCTGAAGTTGAGGAAGAAGGACACTTTTTGCCAATGCGTATTGTTTTTGCCCGTGCATGAAAGCTCGACGACTTTAGATGTTTTGTGTTGCAGAGCTGTCAGAAAGGGCAGATTAAGTGCACTTTAAAGTGCGCATATGTTGATAAAGTGCACTGCTTGCTCGGCTTTACATGCAAGAGTAACGTTACGTTACAACTGAAACTGCTTTGGAAAATGAAAGTAGATTTTTCCCCCAAAATGTCGTGTTGACAGATTTAGCACCAAAATGACAGTCTGTTATTTACTTTCTTATGAAAAAAAATGTAACGTGAAAATGATATTTACAGTTGAATTACGTGTAAAGGTGACAGGGAAATGCGCATGAGGGATTAATGCAAACTCTCCTTAGTATAGAAAATGACGTACTTAAGGCTTTGTTTTGTTTTTTTTGTGACGCAAAAATGCACATGTACATGTATTTAATGGTTAATTCAGGTTTATTTCACTAGTCTCTTGGATGTGGAAGTAGCATGTAAAATGAAGGCCGTGCACATTGTGCATGCTACACGAGTCTGGCCGCGAGGACAAAATGATGTCACTCTTTGCTCTGACTCATAATTCCAGGATTAGGTGGTCTCCTCAACACTGAGCTGGTTAGTCATACTTACAAGGATTCGAAGCTGTTGTAAATATTACACGAGTTACTCCAAAGGTTTGGAGTTTCTCTGCAAACGTTCAAAAATCTGCAAGTGTGTAATGTCTTGTTTTTAAAAAATCTGTTCAGATTTTAAAAGTCTTGAAGTGTATTCCAGCCTTTAGATGCACATTGTCAGGTGACTGGATGATATTGCACAGAACTGAAACTTGGGGCTTTTCAGGAAGGAAAAGCCCACATTACTTTGATAGCTCACATCAGGGTTGAGACTCGAGCCGTGGAAAACATGCCTGCGTCAAAACCTCTGGTGTATCCCGTTTTATATTCCTGGACAGTCACTAAAAATGTGAATGCGTCCTGTTCCAGCCATGTCCTCTGTCAGTGAGATATAAATAGTGCCTTTTTGTGTTTGTTCCCAGGACGTCTCAACCTGGAAAGTCAATCATTCCTGCTCTCATTCAGAGCTGTAGGACCCCTGTCATGTGTTGCTAGGCGTGCAGGAAGACCTCAGTCTAATCTAAAACTCACAGTCTTCCGGAAAGATGGTTCAATATTGCAGTGTTTTAAGATCTGATTATGTTAGTTTGTTTTGTAAACTGTAATGCTGTTTGGTTGACATGTTTCAACCTGTCAGAGATGCAGAGATTCACACAGGTCTATAGTTCGGAAGGATTCAACTCGCGGCGAAACGCAAAATCGGTCTGCGCAGAAAGAAACTGGATTTTTTTATTTGACTTGAGCATGCTGAACATCCTGTACATCTGTTAAGAACAAGATGTACAATCAAAACAGCAAAAGCACATTATTTACTTAGTCTTCTTCACTGGTTTAATCCGAGGTGCTTTGGGCACAGGGAGTGAAGCCTTTGACTAATGGTACTCGTAAACTGGAAACGCCTTTGGCCTACTTTAGTCCTGTTTTGCTGGAGTTTGTTTTTTTCACTTGGTACAGGTTCTTCATGATCTAGCCAAGGTTGACTTGAAACCATAGCTATTTCTGTCTCTCTATCCATTGTCTTAGTTAAAGGAATGTCCTGCGTTGTTGTTCACTATTGACAATGTCTTGCAAATGCTGCTGAGTGCCATAGGAAATAATTTGGACTTGTAAATAATTCATGCGTTTGTAAAAACAAGCTTTATTTATACAGTGGAAATGTACAATAGGAGTCTATGTGCACTGTTTACTTTAACTTAATAGCTGCTGTCCATAATTTATGCACACTTTATATTCATTTGCACTACTGTTCTGCATAGTCTAATTTATATTTTACATATCCATCAGTAAATTTCTGTTTTTAGTAAATAGCCATCTGTATATAATGTTCATAGTACATTCCCATTTGTAAATTCTTCATAATTGTTGCTTTATCCTGTATTTATGCACAACTGTATATCCTGCACTTGCTTATTGCACTTCTGGTTTTCCTTGCGTTATTTCAGCTGTTAAGTTGTATTGTCTAAATAATACAGCAATAATGCAGCTTTCTTTTTCTTTTTACTGTGTGTAGGCGGCATGCGCTGCACTGGCCGCTGGGTTCCGCTTACGGTGCGTTTCCACAACAGCGGAGCGTGCCGCTGGCAACGTTGAAACGCGTTCGCTTCGAGGCGTGTCAGTAAATGTACGCTAGCACGCCTCCGAAATGAATCCGCCATTTGCTAGCAGCCAGAAACACACGTCATAATCTTGGCTCGCCTACTTTTCACAGCGATTGGTTGCCGCCCGGTGTTTGCCGCTTGATATTTGCATAAAGTCAAGAAGAGTTCAACTTTTTGACGCTCTCGGCTGCTCCCAACGCCATTTCCGCCCCGCTGTCGGTCCCATAATGCAACACGTTAGCGTCAAACGCAGCTCTCATACAAATGAATTGAAAACGCCCGCTCTGCTCCGCGCCAGTGGAAACGCACTGTTAGCCCAGCGATTTGCGCTGCGCTTGCCAGAGCTGTTCCTCCGTTTTTTTCACGTTGTTTGAATGCCCCGTTTCTATTGGCCGCGTGGGTAAACGTCACAGAGCACAGCGGCAGAAGTCGAACTATTTGACGCCACTTTGCTTTTTGGCGTGCGAATGTTCACGTTCTATGTGAAGGACTTCATAAGAATCTATTGTTTTTGTTCTTGAACGTTATCGCAACAAACACTCGCACCGAATATTCGCGGGCAGTGTGAATGGGCCTTATGGCTGTGCTTTTATGCAGATTAACTTTTGGTTGTGTGTTATTTATGTAATTTTTGAGGATGCATTTTCTCTACGTACAGTATAGTGCAAAAGCTAACAGTTTTACATGATCGTAAGAGAAGTTAAATGTTTGAATTTGCTGTATCATGCATGCCAGGCTTTATGCAGTATGCATGCAGGTTGGATGGCGACGTAACTTTGTAAAGCATATGATAAAACAGTTTCGCATAGTTTATATAGATGACAGATGTTTTATTTTCAAAGACTTTCACTTTGAAACCTCTTCTCAAAGGTTGCCTTCTAAATAAACAGCTAAAGCACATAAAGTAAAAATAAATTGTTATGTAAATGGACCCTAAACATACAGTCTGCAAAAAAATATTCTTGGTTAAAAACAAACAAAAATCAGTTAGCGCAAGTACATAAAAGACTGGTTTAGAATAATGATTTATAATTGTGAAATGTGGGAAGTGTCAGTTTGACTATACTGATGTAAAGTGATCTGCAATTTTATATTTTAAATAGTAAGTTCATTATTTAAAAACTTTATTATTTTCTGTAGTATTTGCCAGTGTTAAATGCAATGTGCATTTAACAAACGATATTCATGTATTTACGGCACTTTAAGGATATTCAAAATTAAATTGATATCTTATGCAGGGCTCAACGCAAAAAATATTTTTTACTGGCCCAGTTGGGCCAGTGGTTCAGATTTTCACTTGCCCTGACAAAATTTTCACTGGCCCCACCAAAAAAACTTATTTCAGTGATACATATTTAAAATAATAATTCAAAAATCAAATATAATTGTATACATATAAATTGTATTCACCATTTGTTAAGACAATTGGCAGTTTTAAATGTAAACTCTAATTCTGAAATTTCACAATATTCTTATCAGGGTCTTTTCCAGGTATTTCAAGATTAACTGCACAAAAATAGAGAATTCATATCAAAGGAATCTTGTTGCAAGAAAGTTAACTAACCCATATTACTAGAACAGTGTTATTAAATATGGTAGTGGCCCGATCGGGCCAGTGACAATACTGTTTACTGGCCCGAGTGTCTCTCACGCTGGCCCCGGGCCACCGAGCAGTCCTTTATGTTGAGCCTGATGTATTAGTTTCATATTTGTGAAATATTTCAGCAAGATGGCTGTGATTGTAAGTATGAATAAATTATTTGAAGCTTCATCTTGCCCTCTCTCTATGTCCAGTGCCAGATACATCAATGTGTCCTGGTTGGATAGAGAAATGGGACTTTTCCTACACGCTGTGGTGGTTTCCCATCTTTCACAATCCTTACTGAGTCACTGGCTCCACTCTGCGCACCAAACTTTTTTCTTTTAGATTAAACCCAGCGTGCATGTAGAACGCATTATCTACTTTTATTTAAACAGAGCTGCACGCCACGCCATAATATATCACTACCTGAACATAAAGCTTGCTTTTGCCATCTGCTCACAATTCTTGTAAGTAGATATGTCCCATAAACACTACGCCCATGAGAGACTGTAGTGGAGAGGGTTCAACTATGTCTTTCGTAGTCGAGCTGGTTCGAGTCACGCACTGCTTGTTATGTAAGGCCAAGAGCAGCATTTCTGCAAGACTCGACAATAAAGACTTCGAGTAAACAGCAGTACAAGTGTTAACCCCGCTGTTGTGTCAGAGCTGCGTATGTTTGAATGTGATTTATCTTGGCAAGTCCTATCTGTATTATCAGAAATTTGCTTGTGTGGCCACACATTTCTTTCAAGGGTGTGATGGTACAATAGTGCTGGAAATGGCATGTGACAGTTTGAAAGGATTGTGCATGTCTAACGTGTCTAGTGTATGTTATATATGTGTTTACACAAGATATATATATGTATGCAAATGCATGACTGTGGTCCTAGCCAGTTATTTTTTTAAACAACCAAACCACTGAGACACCTTTTGCATTCATCAGAAGAAAGATTCATAAACAGGTTTTGATCAACATGAGGGTGAATAAATGATGGCAGAATTTTTATTTTTGGATGAATTGTTTCATTAAACAATATTCAAATTAGTCGTAGGACATCTCTTTGTATTCTTGTGTCTTGTGGTTTTGTGGTGGTGAGGGGTTATTATTCGTCTGGGTCGGCAGACGCTGTGGTGAGAGACTATTAGTGCACCAAACTGTATCCTTATATCGACGAGACTGGCCTACTTAGACTTCCTGGAAAGACTGTTCGCTATTTTGATCAGACCAGACTGCCATGGTTACTACATGGTCATTTGGAAAATGTAACTATGACTTTGAGGGTTTTTGGTATGAGGTTTGTGTTTTACCCCTATATTTGGTGAATGGAGAAAAAACTTTGCATTGTGGGAGTAGTTGTATTATAAGGTTTTTCACCTGGCGATGATAAAATCAACATAAATCCTATTTAAGAAAAAACTCAAGATGTATTTTAAGGGCCAGAATGTCACTGAGACTCTTGGGTTGTCTTTTTTTGATTTAAGCCTGGACAAATGTCTGTTTTTATCTTGTGGTCTGCGTTGTTAACAGCGTGTTCTTTATCCACAGCTCGGCGTATGACGCGAAGACGGACCTGAAGATCGCGGTCAAGAAGCTGTCCCGGCCGTTCCAGTCCATCATCCACGCCAAACGCACATACAGAGAACTGCGGCTGCTGAAGCACATGAAACACGAGAATGTAAGGAGGATTTTTCTACCTGCATGTTTGCTACCTACTCCCTCTTTCTTCACATTCATTGATAATGAATAAGCAATATTCTACTGTTTTACATAGACTTTTTTTATTTTAACTTCTTATATTAATAATATTCCTTTAAACTTTCTATGAATAATAGGCGTTTTTTTTTTCTGCAGAATGTCAGCTCTTAGTAAATGTGCTTTTGAAATATTAAATCTTGATGCTTATGTGGGTGATGTAGGTTTGATTCCAGCCTGCAACATATAAGCCTGTTTGTCTTTTAATAATGTTTTCCGAAAACTGTATCCAGCAGAACCTGCATACTCTTATGTATTCTCTGATACTTCTTTCCTTACTTTTAAAGATAGCACACATCCCTGTGAGAGATTCATGTGCATTATGAAACCCGATCGATCTCTGTCTTTGAGCAAATGAGAGAGTGGGGAAAGATTGTCTGCTGTTAATGCATAACATGCCACATGCCCTCTTAGGAAATAGTAAATGCATGATGCATGATATTATAATACTCCATCTTCCTTCATTTGTTTTATGTATTTCTCTTTTTAGCAGCTTTATGGCAGATGTCTGAAGATAATTCTCCAGGCGTTTGTCTGAATTATCTTGCGTGAGTTGGGTTAAAGTCGACTTGACCTTTTGTACGATGTTAGGGTAGAGAGAGGGCTGGCTGTTGTTTTTGAGGCTGGCACACAGATGCAGTTTCTCTGCAGTGCAGATGATCTTATTTGCCTGCTGTTGTCAAGGCAGTGTAGTGTTTTTGCATAGGAGAATATTTTGCCTTCTGGACAGAACCCACCAATCTGTGCTGCCTCTGTCTGAGCGTGGGTGAAACTCTATGCTGGATCTGAGCCACTCTCTCTCTCTCTCTCTCTCTCTCTCTCTCTCTCTCTCTCTCTCTCTCTCTCTCTCTCTCTCTCTCTCTCTCTCACACACACACACACACACATTTTTCTTGCTTGCTTTTTTACAATTGTTGGCCTTTCTTACAGATGTTAACATTCAATAAAGATTAAATTGAATTGTTTGTACATCTTGTCCCTTTTTAGTTGTATTATCCAAGATTATAGTAAAAACAAGCCATACAGCCAAATGTGGGCAGTTAAAGAGAGAGTTCACTTAAAATGAACAATTCTGTCATTTATTCACACTCATTTTATTCCAAAAATGTTTAACTTTCTTTTGTGGAACCCAAAAGGAGATATTTTGATAAATGTCTCTGTGGTGTTGTGTCCATACAATTGACTTCAATGGGGGTCAATGTTGTTTGGTTACCAACATTCTTCAACAATATCTTCTTTTGTTCTGCCGAAGAAAGAAAGTAATACAGGTTTGAAATGACATGAGGGTGAGCAAATGATTAAACAAATCTCACATTTGGGTGAACTATCCCTTTAAGCTTCTTTCACTGTGGATGGTTGCAGGTTCCTACCCTCGACTGTCAACTGTAGTTTGTGTATTGCATGTCACTTCGTGCACCAGTGATGAAGTAATTCTGCTGTTATTGTGGGTACAAGTGCATTGCCGTTGTAGTTGGCATGAAATGCAGCAGCCGTTCTTGCAGAGCGAGAGATAAAGGTGGTACCCACACACATTTATAAAGTAAGAAGTTCACAGAGGATATTCGTGCTACCATTTTCTCAGATGGGAACCACAATTGGCCACAGCTTACCAGCATGAAAAAAAAAATGGAACAACAGCAGTCATCAGACCTATTGTTGTGATTCTATTAAAGCTATTGATAACTATTAAAATATTAGTCTAGGGCTGCACGGTATTTTAAAATAAAAATTTGATTACTTGTCAAATATTGTGGTATGCTATATGCATATGTGTCTTATCATATCATAATGCCTAAAGTTTGTTTAAAATATATAAAAAAAACTGTATAACCAGCATTTGGTTTGCATTCGTTCTGGCAAAAGGAAGTTTTTGATTCTATATATAATCATATTAATTATATAATCAATATATTACAAACCTTGAGATATGCACATTTGTGATATTTCATAAAATTTTCATATATCTTGCAGCCCTGGATTGTCAGAACTTTAAGTATTAATGTTACTCTGAATCAAGAGTTTGAAAAAATGTTTGAAAGAGGGAAGCGTAGGGTATTTCTGTGTGCCAACATCTGCTTTACTGATTTAATCTGTGATTTGAAACCGAGAGAATTTGTGCATCTCGTGCGCTTGCAGTCGAGTACACGTCTGCATAGGTTGCTTAATCATTTGACCTTGATCTTATAATCTTGCTCAGATTCAGACTAATTGTCCTTGACTCTTGTCTTGTTTTAGGTAATCGGCCTTCTGGATGTTTTCACGCCCTCCACCAGCCTAGAAGAATTCAATGACGTGTGAGTATTCACCGCTGTGCCACTTCTGCAACATGATAAAACAAACCACCTCTCTAGTGTTCCCCACCGGCTCCAGAGATGCAGATGTCAAGTTTTCTGGCTGCGAGGATGAAATGAGATCAGTCGATTTTCACTGTCAGATCTTTCACTGTCATCTGTACTCATTCCAGTAATGTTGTGAAAGGTTAATGGGGCAATGTTTTGAGTGGCCTTATGGATGCTTACAGGTCAGAATTCCTTGTAATCTCCAAAGATTCCTGAAGACATGACAGGGATAGAGCTTCACAACCAACAGAAAGCTGTTTTGCACACCGCAGTAAGGACTCGGGCGTAGTTGGCACACCTTCGTGTGTTCCCGTGTAATTATTCAAGGTGTAGGTGTCTCCATTGCACAACCCTGCTTTTACCTGCTTAACATTTCAATCGAGTAACAATCTGCCATCAGTTAAACTGTAATGGAGAAGCAGCACTGGTTACTTCCTGCACTGTTCTGATCTGGGAGGGGTGAAAAACATCACGGCCGGGCACGTGTTGGGAATAACCACAGTTACCATGGCAACAGGCCTGAAGCCGCTCGGCATAATTTCCTTACAGTACATAGGCAATAATCTGCCCTTATTGCCTCATTTAACTGCCTACTAAAACGGTTCACACGAGAGCTGGAATTGACAACATGTTTATGTAATTCTAGATAAGACTTATTGGAGTTGTTATGTATGTTTTAGGAGAGCCAGCGCATAGAGTGCGATTAGAATAAATTTCCTTGGAGATTTTGTCCAGTTTTGAATGCGCTCACAGTAGATCTGTAGTCTTGCAGAGAAAGGAATAGAGGTCTGTTTACACAAAGACCGATGTCTATATTGATGATAACTGTATTAAAATTTACACCAGTGGACAATGACGTCATGTTTATTTTAAGGTTGCACGTAGTAGTTGCACATTGTAAATGTGTGACCTCTTTAACTGTAACTCCTTGATGGGTTTTTTAAAACATCAAAGATAAATACATTTGTAGTTATCGTTTTTGGTGTAAACAAGATTATTACAGTTTTGAACATTGCGTCCTACCTAAAATCAAAAGTTAAAAATGAGCTAATAAAATTTCAAATCAATATTTCATGTTCATTAACTTACTCATAAGGCAAGTAGCCGTGTAATAAGTTGGATAATGTACAGATAGCCGGTTATTATTGCAGAATAAACCCAACAGTTTGATCAGCACCTGACGCGAAGCAAATCTATTCTTACTAATCTAGTAGTAGTACATATGAAGAATTTGCAAAAACAAATAACTCGTAAGAAATCATGTGTTTTATCATGTTATCATGCTTTATTGTGTTTTTATTGTCTACATTTTTTTTTTTTATTATTTAATCAAAACAACCCAACTGCAGTTTGATTGATATTCATTGGAATGCACAGTAAAAAAAAAAACATGCAAATGTTTTTGCAAATTACCAATTCATATGTTGAGTCCAGTCTCAGTGTTTTAGTCAGTCTTACACTCATTCAGTCTGGTATAAGAGCCATCTGAGGTCACAACTTGAGTGAAAGACAGTAAGAGTGAGTTTCCCTGGAACAAGAGCTTCAGTGTGGAGTTGTGTTGGACTGTGTGGAAAATGGAAACAGGAGCTGAGTGTTTTACACACACACACACACACACACACACACACACACGTGGAATGTCAGCGGTTTTGCATATAGGCCTACAGCGTCCTCTTGCACAGGCACTACAAGATGCTTGGAAACTGTAGCTAAGAATACTCCTATAAATACCCCTGCCCCCAAAATCTCACAGAGAATGAGGCAGGGGTCCATTTAGCAAGAGATATTTCTGAACAGCATGTATGCGTATGCTTGTCTTGCACAGATGCAGCGTGCCTGCCAGAAGTCTCTGCACTCACCATTAGTGCTTTAGTTTAATGAAAGGCATTTGGATCACAAGTTGTTTCACCCGTTGTTTGCCTCGAGTGTTATGAGAGCACAGAGCAGCAATGCATTCATGCTTGTTAAGGTTATTGAGTCAACTCATGACCGGGTCAAGCCAAAGCCTCTTGGATTCTTTTCACAGTTCAGTAGAGTTTCCAGTAGGTAACCCTGTACCCAGCTGGCTCTGCACCACATACATTCCACTTTTCCTGTGACCGAGCAAGCTGATTGGATGTGCTTGGTGCCAGGTGTGCTAGGACTCGTCTCTGCCCCATTTCCTTTTGAAAGTAGATTGGTTGTTTTGAGTTGACACTGCTTTATTATGTTTTTCACTTCATTGCAGTGAAAGTTTTCAACTGTAGAGATGATGAATTGTTTTTATTAACAGGTATCTGGTGACTCACCTGATGGGTGCAGACCTCAACAATATCGTCAAGTGTCAGAAGTTGACAGACGACCATGTGCAGTTCCTTATTTACCAGATCCTTCGAGGATTAAAGGTCAGGCACTGTTCCCTTTTACTTTTTTTCTTAACAGTCGGAGCTGGATTATTTACAACTCTGTGCCAGTGTTGCCAAAATGTTATTTTGTCCTGTTCTTATTTTTCACAGTAACACACACACTTCTGTAAATTCAGTCTACAAGGACTCAATAAAGAAAAGCAATTGTGGTGACACTTACAGTACAGGCACTTATTGAGGATGTAAACCATAAAATTCTGTGCTTTTTTTGTGTCATTTTTGTTCTCATTGAAGCACAAGATGCTTTTTGGAGAATGCTCAAATAATGCTAGTATAACATGAATCAGAAGATTCATATGTGTGCTGTCTTAAAAGCAAAACAGACCAAATACTAAACTTCACGTTCATTGTATATGCCATATTGGGCCTGGCACTGTTTTTTAGCTTAGAGGAGATTTTTCTTTGTGCAACATTTTACCACAAATACCAGAGCATTTATTTCAAATAAACCCAGAACTAAGTTGTAAATAACCCAAAATAGATCATTTTATCATAGTTTTACTATTCAAATACACTCGTGTCACAGTTGTTCTTTATTTCTTTCTGATCAGATAAATGTATGATGTTTTTGATGGTTCTACCCGATAATCATACGCGTGGTTCTTTCACTTAAACATTTTGCTCTTATTGATTTTTGTATTTGATGTAAGTGAATTGATCTGTCTGTATGTCTCTCTACAGTACATTCACTCAGCAGACATCATCCACCGAGTGAGTAAACCTTTTCTTTCTATTCGTTTGCTTGTGTGTTTATTAGTCATGTGATTTATTTTCTTTTAAATAGTCTCTTGTGCAATTTCAGAGCAAGACGTGTCATGTACTAACAATGTTTTCCTTTCTTAATATTTAAAATATTGTTAACAATTAGTGTCTACATTGGGGTTTAATGCAACATTATAAAAAAATGCAACTGGATAAACTAGCTAATTTGCATGCATCGTGGGCATGCAACGATTTTAGAAATGATGAAGAAAAACTTGTTTGAGGCTTACAGTGCTATCTGTCAATGCGGTAATGAGTTTTTCTCATTAGTATTGTTGGTTTCGCACAAGTAAACAGATTTGGGTTTAGGGTTTCGTCTGCTCCGCTGCCTGTGTAAACAGGCCTTTACAGCCTTTCTAATAAAGGTTATGCAACCTAAATTTGGCTTTTAGAATGACTTTTATTACTACTTGTGTATATGCTTGTTGCTTTTAATGAAAAGTAAATGTCAAGACATGAAATATTCACAAAACTAAACTGTATTAATTGTATATACTGTTATTTCAGAAGTTCAGGTTTTAGGAAATATTCTCATGTTGTAAAAATGATGTATTTAAGTATTTGTAAGGTTTATCTGTTATAGTGGCATGCCTTTTGTCATATTGTTCATTTTTCAACAAAACAGAAAATAGACAAAAATTTTAATGATCTTTAATACGACTTAATTTTTTAAAGTTATGGACATAACTAAAAATAAGCCACCATCCACTGATGTGTCTGTTTTCTTACTGTCCAGGATCTTAAACCCAGTAACTTGGCTGTCAATGAAGACTGTGAGCTTAAAGTGAGTACATGTTTATCTGAGCCTGCTCTGTTTGCTCGGATAACTGCCATCATCTGATACTTTTTCCACCGTCACATCTGTTTTTATTATCCTCTGTTGACCAACACTTGCTTTATAGTCATGCAAACAAACAGAGGCACATAGGGTAATATGAGCACTGATAAGTTTAATCTAGTTTATGGCTAATGCTCGAATTGATATCTGTGCTCAGATTTTGGACTTTGGGCTTGCCCGGCTCACCGATGACGAGATGACTGGATACGTGGCCACCCGGTGGTACCGCGCCCCAGAAATCATGCTCAACTGGATGCACTACAACATGACAGGTTGGGATTGCAACAGAATGTTTGGGGTGGAACTTGGTTTCATCCATATGGATTGGATCATGAAAAGTGCGCTGTGGTATCGGTTACGATTTTTTTACCGCCCATGTTGGCTTGGTTACATTTGCAGAGAGGAAACTATTTCCTTTTGTATTGTTGTTGAATTCTTGGTTCTGATTGGTTGATGAATGTTTCAAAAATATGTATTTTTGGTTTAACAAAAGCTGTAGCTGCAAAAATATAATAAAAAAAGTTCAATTATAAAATAAGAAATATTGGATAATAAAGGGAAATACCTTTTTTGAATAAAATGCTTTTGCAAGAAGACAAGATAGTATATTAAATGTTTTTTTTGTTTTGTTGCAGTGGACATCTGGTCGGTGGGATGCATAATGGCCGAGCTCCTTACAGGACGGACCCTGTTTCCTGGCACTGACCGTATCCTTTACCCCCTCTATTCAAACGGTGCCCACAATCTGTCTCTTTCTGGAAATACCCTCTGGTGTACTGACTTTTTTTGGCATATGCTGCCCAAGCCACCCCCAACGCACCCCCGTTCCACAAGTGTGAATGAAAACACCCACGCATGTCAGCCAGATCCAATTGACAGAGGCAGGGATCCCGAGGGAAATGAGTCAGCCAGTGTCAGGTCCGCTGCCTCCTCATGAGTCACGCTGCCTGATGGTCCTGTTGACAAAAACATGATCTTTACTCTGTCTAAAGCACAAAGATTCTGGCCTCGTCACACAGCGCTCGGGGAATATTAACATATTACTCCGCTTCTGTTGTTTCTTCTGTTTCTGTTGCATTGGGTTCTTTAGCAAATAATGTATTGAAAAATACAGCTGGCTCAACACATCAAATAAGGTCTTGGGATTTTGAGAGAGCAAATTTGATTTGTGGTTCAAATGAAGTCTCAACGGTTGAATAGGTTTGCTTATTTTGCTTCTAAATTGTGCAGAATATTTTTTTCTGAGTGCATTTGTCTTTCAGTGGAAATATCTTATTTACCTTAGATTTTTACGTTAATGTTTCATAACCTTAGCATGAACAAGAACAGCTTAGGCTTTGTACAAAACATCATCACGGAAAGAGGAGAGTATGTGTTTGCGACAGCATTAGGATAAATAATGACAGGAGTTTATTTTTAAGTCATCCTTACATTTCAAGATAATAATCTTCTAAATTGTTTATACATGGTAATATTAGGTGCTCTGTGCTTCTGTTTGTGTGGTTTGTTGCGTTGAAGCTTGCATGTCTATGTTCTTCGTCGGCATGCCAATGCTT
Organism: Oreonectes daqikongensis; assembly: GCA_026939265.1. Taxonomy (NCBI): domain Eukaryota; kingdom Metazoa; phylum Chordata; class Actinopteri; order Cypriniformes; family Nemacheilidae; genus Oreonectes; species Oreonectes daqikongensis. The sequence continues at coordinate 2,177,497 of JAOTQM010000085.1, read as the reverse complement.
TAAATGTTTCTAACAGATTTGCATGCGTGAACTGCACTGATCTCTGTCTCTTTTCTTCTTTACCTTCCTCTACCCACCACTAACTTCTGTTGATTGCTTCTGCTTTGTCGATAGTAATGTCATGCTTTGATGCATTTTCCTCAGGGTGACCGTGTCCCCGCCGCAAACCATATCTGCTTGACATGCTCTTGCATGAACTTGTATTGTTTGTTAATCTATTTATGATCTCTATTTTGGACAGGTAAGTGTGTTTGTTCTGCTATTCTAACCTGTAGCTTCATCTGCTGAGTGTGTATGTAGTAATGCCTTCAGAATTGTAACAGGGTTGATGGATAACAGTGCTGTTGTTTTACAGTCTCCGTATATTTAGTTTCTTTCATCAAAATGTTCATGTTTTCTCATACAGAAAGGAGAAGTTAGAAATGGTTGAAGCCAGAAGAAAAGGGCTGCTTTACATTATCATTACGTATTGCATGCATTTTGCTTTGGACCATCGTCTCATGTTACATTTTGACATTCTATTTATCCTTTGGTTTACAAAATCTTTTATTATTGCTTCTGTTTTTTCCCCTCCCTCCAGTACCTGCTTTCATAGTCACCCCATTCCCTGCGTTTTCCTTTATTTTGCTCTGAAAGATATTGATCAGTTGAAGCTGATCATGATGCTCGTCGGGACTCCAGGGCCAGAGCTCTTGATGAAAATCTCTTCTGAGTCTGTGAGTTTTCTGTTCTGCTTGAGTTTTGACTCCCTCTGTGTTGCAATGACGGCCCAGCCATCAGTTCTGCTCGTCTGTCACTCCAATCACACTTCGTTTTTATTTCACAGCTTGTTTCCTTCCTTATTTGCTGGCATAGGCTTACTTGTGTTTGCTTGTTATGCAATGAGCACCTTAAAATAGTCAGTATTAGTCAGATAGCTGGCAGATGATTTTGTAAGGTTCTGCTGAAGTTCAGCCCACTCATACCAGCGTGTACAAATGCTCTGTGCCATCCTGTTGCTGTGTGCGGGTATCCTGGGTCTTGCACTTCCTGTTTCTTTCTTAACCCTGGATTAACTCACATGGAATGCATGGGTTTCTATCTTATCTAACCTTTCTGGTCACTTTAGAAAAATATGTTTTGCCAAACATGGAAAACATTGCCACAGGTCCAAATTGCTGCAGAAGTATCCTAGTACAAAGATTTTGTTTTAGACCAGGGATATTATAGTTTGTAAATATTTAAACATTTCTATTACTATAAATCTTATATATAGCTTTCCTGTAGCTCTGTGGTTAGAGCATGGCGCTAGCAACGCCAAGGTCATGGGTTCGATCCCAGGGATTGCACATACTTAGAAACAAATGTATAATGCACATATAATGTATAATGCAGTGTAAGTCGCTTTGGATAAAAGCGTCTGCCAAATGCGTAAATCTAATCAAATATTGGACTGAAGGTTTTTTTACTAAACAAAAATTGGGAAAGTTGATATAAACTTTTTGTTTTAATGCACTATATAAAAAACAAAAAAGGAAATTAAAATACATTTTTATAACACCAACTAAAAAATAATGACTAAAGCACGTATCGAAATGTAAACAAAACTAGAATAACTCTGTTATTATAAACCAAAACCAAAAAGGTTTTCTTGGGCCCTAAAAATAATGTTTTTAATAAATTGTATGTAAATAATGTAAATGTCTTAACCGATATCTACCAATACCAATAGTTTGTTGGTTATAATAACTTGTATTAACTAAATTCTAAAGATTAAATTAATATTTGAAAATATATATTAATAATAAAAACATATTTAGCACCAGTAAGTGAATGTTTTGTTTGGAAACTGCAGTGATTTGTAACTAGGGCAATGGGGAATTACGTAGTGTGAAACCATTTCCTCTTCCTGTCCATCCTCTGTCCTTTTCTATTTCACCTTTTCTAACATCACTTCCCTGTTTCATCTCAACATCAAGCCACAACATTAAACCAAAATAAATCTAAAGATGTTTTGGCAGCTTTATTGAGTGCTGAGCGCATTGTTTTAATGATAAGGCCCTTGACTTGGGTTCTTCAAGATATAAACCAACTTCAGCAGATAATGCGTCTGACAGGAACCCCGCCGGCCTCTCTAATAAGCAGGATGCCCAGTCACGAGGTGAGAGAGGAGCCCTCTAAACCAGACCACACCTGGATGCCCCACAACCACTGACCCAGAATTGTTGGATCTCTTCTATTTGTCTGGCGGCTTTTACAATTTTACAGTCTCTCCCAACCACCCGTTTCTCTAGCTTTTTCTACACTACTTCCTGCTTGTGTGCTGCACATCTCTGACCTAATTCCACTGCAGTGCCAGAGTACACTTGAAGGCTGAATGTCAGCACTTATCTAAAACACGGGCATGGAGACAGGACTGCTTAACCTTTAACACTTTTTGCCTTGGGGTTGTAAAATAATAATAAAGGGAAATAAGTGATTTAATGGCATCTAAAGAATCTTATTGTTAAAACCTTAAAGGGATAGTTCACCCCAAAATAAAATTCTGTCTTTATTCACTATCATGTTGTTCAAAACCTTTAAATGACTCGTTCGTCTGTGTTACACAAAAGAAGATATTTTGAGAAATGTTTCTGTGGTTTTGTGTTCATACAATGGAAGTCAATGTTGTTTGGTTACCAACATTCTTCAAAAAAGTCTTCTTTTGTGTTCTGCAGAAGAAAGAAATTCAGTTTAGCTTGACACGAGAATGTGTAAAGGATGAAATCGTTTTCATTTTTGGGTGAACTATCCCATTAAATGTATTCTGAACTAATCATCTTTTGTCCATTTGTTTCTACATCAAATACTTTTGTTTGTCAACAGGCAAGAAACTACATCAACTCCCTGCCACACATGCCCAAGCGGAACTTCGCAGATGTGTTTATCGGTGCAAACCCATTAGGTAACAAATCTTTCCCACACCACCTCTAGATACTTATAGCGCCTTTCACCTGCGGTGGTGCTGTTGTCTGTGAACCGCTTTTAAATCCGTCCCACGTTTCCACTGAATTCATAGCCAAATAATCACATAACCATCCCACAAACAAACATGCCACATAACAATTTTACTTCTAGAGAACACATTTGAACTTTTGTAATTCAGCATCTTCATGTCAAGTTATTTTTGATAGAATGACTTGAATTAATTTACATAAATGAAAGGCGTCAGTGCACATTTACAAATAAAATGCTGTTTTACTTTGACAGTCAACGTGTAACGCAACATAACTACAGGCATTTCTAACACTTGCTGTGTTTCAGCTGTCGACCTGCTGGAGAAGATGCTGGTTCTGGATACAGATAAACGGATCACGGCGTCAGAAGCTCTTGCACACCCCTACTTCGCCCAATACCATGACCCAGACGACGAGCCAGAGGCAGAACCCTACGACCAGAGCTTCGAGAGCCGCGAGCTGGAGATCGATGAGTGGAAACGTAAGCTCGTGGATGGAGATCTTGTGGCTTGAGAAGTGTTGCATTCTGAGTTTAATGTGACTGTCTTAATCCACAGGTCTGACGCATGAGGAGGTGCTCAGTTTCGAGCCCCCCATGTTTGATGGAGATGAGATGGAGTCATGAGGGGCTGGTCGACTCTCCAGACTTTCATCCGTACAGGAAATGACATTTAAGTGCCTGCCATCATCAACTGCTGGCTTCCTGCATTCTCTGAGGCTGCTTATCCATGCCTTTGTAAACAAATGAGGGAAAGAAAAACACACACATGCCAACTTTTTCGCTTGAATTGCAAAAAGGGACACAGAATGTAATGCTTTGTGCTACATTTCTATGCCCCAGCTTTCCTTCACCCTTCCAGAATTAATACAAAATTGGCTCTTAAAAAAAGCCGGATTATTATAAATTCAGATCATCAGCTTCAAGTTTGGTTCTATCTTTAGTTTGTACCTCAAACTTTGCTTGTAGTCTTTGCTAATGCTGAAGGCCAGACAAACTCGAGTACTGTCACAATACTAAGTTTAAGAGACAGGTGTAAATAAAGAATGACGTGCAACCATTTTATTTTCGTTTTGCAGCGAAGCACAGCATCACAGAATGTGACCTTTATTATAAATAGCAAAGAAAGCAACTAAATCCAATCAGATCCAGAGAATGTAATTACTATTTAGCTCTTTGTAGAATGTAAACAGAAGCGTATACACATGCAGTGTTCTCTGTCATTGATGATAATATATGACAGGAATAGTACTAAATATTGCTTGCTAATTATGAAATATCTTGTAAAATTTGAAGAGAAAATCACTTCAATGGTGGTCAGACATCAATATGATTGTGTTGGAATGCACCTGCAAATCCTAACAAGATTTTTTTTGAAGGTGGGTCAGGAACATGTTTGTCACAACTTCATGGCAAAATCGAAAGGAAAAGTATTTTATGTTTAATAAATGACATCCATCTCATTTGTTATTACTGTGCTGCAAGATAATCTTATGAAAAATGAAAATGTACTGCAAAAAAAACTAATTTTGATATGAATTTGAGAGAAAATGAACACAAAAAATTTTACTTGATTTTCGAAAGTTTTTTTTTTTTCATTTTACTATGAAATGTGACCCATTCTTAACATGTTCTTGAGATTCCCTTGCCTGATGTTTCTTTCGAGTTCTTGTTTTTGAAATGCAAGCTGTTCTAAAGTAACTGATCCTCTAGCAAGACTAGAGCATAGTTTGTCTCCATTCTTTTTCATTAATTTATTATTTATGGAAATGAGATAAAAATGGAGGTCATGGTTTTAACAGAAGTCTATATTATCCGAGTTGCATTATGGTTCCCTTTGCAAACGGCTCCCTTTTTTTATGGTTCATCTTCGAAAACATGCTAAGTTTGTAAACCGTGACAGATCCTGAGCCAATACTTCTGTTATATGAGCATGATGATCTTATCTTAACATCCCACACTAGGAAACTGTCTCATCAGGAATGTGTTTCTCAATCGGAGCCGGCATCTAACTTATTGTATCTGTTCAGTTGTTTAAGATTATTTGAAAGTGTCTTCTTTTCCACTGTATATTATCACTAAATTTTATTCAGCTATGTTTTCTTAAGCATGTATTGTTATATGTGAGGGGTGTGTTTCTGTTTGTATACATTTACAGTTTTCGGAGTGGAAAATCACAGAACGTGTCAATCAGCACATAGATAACACAGAGCAGAGAAAGCCATTCATATGGTTTATATTTTGTTTTGTTGCATGGAGTTTTTTCATGGTTAAGAGGTCACCATGCCTCTTTTGTGCAAATAACTGGTTTTTCATCATTCACCCATAAGTTATGTGGCAGGTGGTCAACCACTGCTATCCAGAAATAAAGGAATTATTTTTCACAACATTCATTCTTTGATGTTACTCGTGTGTATGGAGTGAATCGCTGTTTTAACTGCTCCATTTATAGAGTCTAGACAGATTTTGGCTAATGTTTGAAATTTTACTGCCCCCAAGTGGTCATTTGTCTCACACTTCACATTCAAAATGTATGATACTTTTTTACTGAAGTGAAGTTTTCGTGGACACGTTAGCTCTACCAAAAAGCTATTGTTTATATATTATAATTGGGGCATATTATATTGCCTGTGGTAGTTGACAAATAAACAGAGGTGGAAAATACTTCAGTACATTTTTTTATATTTGTACTTTATGAGAATGTTTTTACTTTGGAGAAATTTAACCTCACTACATTATAAAGCATATGGCTTAGTTTGTAGCTCCACTACATTTCATAACATTTAATCTTAGTCTACTTTCTTTTACTCAAGTATTTTCACTTCTAAAAGTGTGCATTTTTAATGCACTTAAATACTGTATCAAAGGTAAAAAAAAAAGTATTTATGAAATGCAGTAGATGTACAAGTATATGATGCTTTATAATGTAGGGAATAATTTTTTTCCAAAGGAAAAACACTCATGATATACATACTTGAAAAATATTTATTATTTTCCTCCCTGTACTGTACATGTGTCAGTAGAAATTTAGAAAAAACTAACAATGAATATAAATCTCTATTATGCTATTTTATATTATAAATATGAATAATATCAAATACTATATAATTAACAAGTTTGTTTTCTAAAAACATTTTGTCACAACATAGGACACGTAAACAGTTTATTTACACTGACGCAAAAACAATGAGAAATCTCAAATATAAAACACCGATCTTCCCCAACTATCGTCTTCAGAAAACACTTCCCGTATTACACAACAGTGTTTGAGTGTATTGTAATTTCTGTATTTTATAGCCACAGAAAAAACACTGCCATGCATGACTTGTGTGTTTATCTGGGTGTGATACAGTAACAGTAGCATTGTGTTGTTCTGTTGTCTGGGGAAGTTTTGTGCGCATGCGCTGACCGTTACATGTGAGTGAATGTGACTGTGAGCGCTTAGCAGCCGGTGCAGCATGGAAAGGAAAGGTGAGCATCAAAACTACATTAACTACTGTCCTCCGCCACACATTTGTAGAAACAACACTTACAGCAACACGAATAAGCATCACGCCGAAGCTTAAATCATATACTTGCCGAGATATACGCGATATAAGATCTGCCACTGTGTGAATGCAGACAAAAGCCCATGTGTGTTTAGCTCGTGCTAATAGAACAGTGTTGAGGTAGCTGCACGAGTACACCTGTTCATTTTGCACTATTTTACAAACATGAAACATTCACTGTCTACATCTCACACTGTTGCTGGTTTTTAATCGCAATATGTATGTTTGTTGTAGATGTAATTCGTCCATTTCCTGCAGCCTCGCGTGCGCTTCTGCTAGCTGAACTTTCACTTGTTTTGGTTCAGCTGTAAATACAAAAACACGTTTGTTTTTATAACAGACAGTAATTGTTTTGTAGTTGTAAACCTATTAGTGACAGCAGCACAAACATGTAAAGCTTTCAAAGAACTGGGTGAAACAAGTGCAGGAAATTACTATGGTAACCAGCTTCCGCTATAATACCGTCATCAGTACAGTAACGTTACTGTTTATACTGTAAATAATACAATATGAGTCAGTTTGTGACTGAAATCACGTTACCAGTTTTTAAGTATGTTTATAGCAACAGTAATTGATGCATAGTCACCATAGTACGTTTTTGTAAGGGATTTACAGCAAAAATAAAAATGCTAATCCTGGTTAATGTCATCTTTAATACACTAGGTGACGTACAGGATTACAGAAATGCTTTCTCTTGTCAAAAGTGCACAAATGTAACAATTTATCTCTGTTGTCTGACAGTACTTGCACTGCAGGCGAGGAAGAAAAGGACCAAGCCCAGGAAACCTGGCAAGAAGTGAGTTTTTTTCTTGTCATTATGGCTGAATATGTAAATTCAGGTCAGAAAGTGTAAAGCAATCTGAATTTACCATACATGATCTCTGAAGTAGCACATGCGTTTGAAATATTGCCACAAAGACGGCTTTTTGGCTCTGTGTAAAGTGCAGGCTGGGTTTTAGCTTCATTGATTGTATAGTCTTGTATTTTTGTGTTAGTGTTAATATGTCTTGAGCCTTGTGCGGTTTTCGAGACGTTTTTCAATGTTTATACCAAGCAATTTTCACTGGTGATGAGCCGAGTGAACGTGCAAATTTACTCACTGGCATTAGATGGCGCTTAATGAAAAACAGAAATACCCCAGTACACAAGGTGGCGCTGTGCAACTGTATGCTTCTGACTTTCGTCGTTGGTATGTGTTTAGGGCGGGGCTTTAGAGCAGCGCTGCAGTTAATTTGACAAAAATAATGATGTACATGGATAAATCATTTATAATATTTACTGCAACACTGCGTAGGAAAATGTGTCATTTTATTAGTGCAATTTTAATTTAAACATTTTGCATTTTGCCAAATCCTGATTGCTATATTGTCACAATGTCACGGTTACTTACTGACAACGTCACAAAGTTACGGGACAATTGTGGAATTTCACTTTTCGAATTGTCAGATTACATTTCAGTAACGTAACAATCATATATTATGATTAGCTCCTGGGTTGTCTTATTGATAGATGGTTCCTTAGCAAGTTATAAGGTTGCAATGGGGCAGAAAATGTCTCGCTAAATTTAATCTAAGGAATTTTGAAGGAATTTAAAGTTGGAAGGTTAACTGTATTGAAATTTGATCAGTTGATAAATTGCTATGTTAGCCTATAACTGTAAAACCTAAACGTAGATTAAAAAGGTACTTTGGACACTTGGCTATATGTTGCTGTACAACATGGGTCTTTGCACAGTATTTGCGCATGTACACAGCATTTTCTTCTACATTGGCTGAGGTGAAGTGTATCCACACATCAGATGATTAGAAAAAGCTTGTAAAAAGTCATTGTCTTGGTGAAGCAATGTAAATGCTTGTGCACAGCGGGACGTGAATCGCACGCGTTTATCTCCGACGTTTAACGCCTCATGACTAAAGAAAGGTCGCCAATGTGAATGTGCACACCAACGTGCAAAAAAACTTTTACGTGCTGCGTTAAAAATGGTCAACCAACGATATCGGTCTTGCCGAGCACACATTGATACCAATGACGTTGCACAGTAGGGGTGTGCACGAATAGTCGAAAATTCTATCTGTAATAATTATTCGAAAATGAAAAAATGCTATTTGAAATTCGTTGTTTTTCATGAGAATAAAAAACTGCTTTACCATGGGGTTAATTTACCACCACAGAAGACATTATGCTCTTTCTTATTTAACACTTCTTCGCTTAATCTGTAATTACTTTATAAATACACATCAAAATAATATGTAGCTATGTCCCTTTATCTTTGTTCACTCAGATCGCAAGTTAATTTATATATTTTAGGTTCACACACCAGTCGCCTGGATCGCTTTATGCTCTGCTCACTGGTGAGCCACGGAATACGTTAACATAATACATTAGGTATAAAATTTCAACGTAATATTAAATAATTAACATTATTTTATTTATTACCATAACTTAATAGCGTTTGTTCTTTGCAATTTCATGTCCATTTGTTAAAGATACACCAACTTGATGCTAATTTAAGCTTAAAATATGAAAATGTACATTTCACTTCTAGTTGAAGTTTGCACGGATGTTATTTCGTTTAACATGCGCTATAGTTCCTGTTACCTTAGTTGATTTTATTTATTGATACAATGCAGAGCTAAATATGTCAGACACTGACAATGAAACGACAAAGAGAAAAACATTTATATGCAGCGATGATCAAGAATTAGTAGGCTAAATATCTTCTTCAGATGAATAGCGAGGGAAGCAGAGGCCCGGAAGACTCACCTGTTTTCTTTATTTTTTTCGGGAGCAAGGTAAGATCTTCCCTGGAGGACAGGCGTAGTCAGGTTGTCTTTTTGTTTTCCTAGCTACCCTACCGGTTACCTTGGTTTATTCTTTGTTTTATATACATTTTGTGTACTTGGATTTGTGGTATGATGTGTTGACTATTGATAAGATTTATTTCATTATTCTTATTATTAAAAGAAACTGAATTATTGGACACCAAGCCTCTATGACTTGTTTATATGTTTGGCCATGACCAACAATCTTGGGTGGAGCTATTTGGAATTGGAATTGGTCCGTAACAAATTTGGGGGCTCGTCCGGGATAGAAGTCGGTAGCCTATTTGAAAACCTAGATATATATATATTTTTATGCGTGGCTTTGTTTGATCTTTTGATCCGTTTACGCATTGGATGTATTACTTTGTAACTCTATTAAATTACAGTTGCTTGATGTGTTTTTTTTTTTTGTCTAAGATGTTTCAATTCAATCATGTTTAATTTAGATAAGTTTATTGCGAAACCGATTCAAGAGGAGCTATTTCAAATTAGCAGAAATGATCTTATGAGAATAGCTGCTTGTTATAAAGTGACCTTCAAATTCTGCTTGTTGATTCCCTGTGTGAACAGGGAGTTTTTGGAGATGAGGAAAAACTGGTAGACTATCCTGAATCAGTTGAGGGTAATTTAGAAGCTGTTGTGCAGCAAATTAGGAAAATGGAGTTGCAGGCTCAAGAGCACGAAAGAGTCGTGTTGAGGGAGAGAGAGGAACAAAGGAGGGAACGCGCGAGAGAGAGCTTTTTTATGAGCTTGAATATTCTAATATGATTTTATTGAAAAATGCCCATCCCTATTGCACAGCGCCACCTTGTGTACCGGGGTTCAATAAGCGCCATCTAATGTCAGGGAGTGAATTTGCACGTTCAATCAGCTCATCACCAGTGAAAAACGCTTGGGTATGAACATCAAAAAAACGTCTCGAATTATCGTCCCTGTGTGCACAAGCCTTAACACTGTAAACTTAAGTTTATTGTCATTTTAACATTATGTCTGTCACACTGCAGTGTCTTTCCATTTTGGCAAAACAAAACATATTACATTTGTTGTTTCTTGTTGTTTTTTGAGCACATGCATTGATATGCAATGAACAATCCTATATGACAGCTGTGGCATAATGGTTGACACATACATGATCAATACATAGTCCAGCATGCTATTGATCCCTTTCCCCCTTCTCTCCTTTGTATGTCCTGTCACATTATTATTTTCTGCCTATTAAATTCAGCCTAAAATGCTGGATATGCTGCGGTCATTGGCGCCAGTTAAAAAAAGCAGGCCGTTCAACGAGTTCTCTTTTAAATACTGGACGACCGCACAATGCGCACATCTGCCCTAAAGAGATCTGTTACATAAGAGCGCTTTGTGACGGCCATCAAGCCCGATATGCCTCATCCTGTCTCTTACGCTTGCTGTACGCACACTTTTATACAGAATGCTCAGGTGAAAGCAAAAGCATCATGCCCTCAAGGGTCTGCCTGTGTCCTTGAAATACAACACGATAGATGGACAGCACCATTTTGAGGGGTATATGATCATCACATGTTCTTCATGAGCTACACGACGTCCCGTCATAAAGTGTCCTGTCCTCCCGCTGTGCCTTTATGCCACACCACGCTTGGCAGGAGCGAGTTTGTACTCACTTATCACCCCCTCCTCTTCTCCTTTTTCCAATGCCCTTCCCCTCCCTCCCGTGCTGCCTAGTTTTCTGGCTCGCAAGTGCTGGATCAGTAGAGCTGAGGCGGCCGCTGAGCTCAGAGTAAGCGGACGCTTTCTATGCGAGAGAAAAAAGAAGGCAAAGTCTCATCTGCGGTTCAACTCTGGCTGGCACTGCAGCGTTCTGCTCCCCGCTGTCTTCCTCTGCCATGTGGCTTCTGGACTGGATTGTTTCGCTCAACACAGCCGTGGTGAAACTCGCCAGCGGTCTGAGGTGCAAGTGAGTGCCAGGGTGTGTGTGTGGAGTGGAAACTGAGGTGGCGTCGATGACTTATTGATTCATTTTTAATTAGGCAGGTGATGTGATCACGTAGGGTTCTGCAACTTAGATGGGTACAGTTTGGAGTGTGTGAAGCCACTTTTGGGTGTGTGGTTGCACAGAGAGATGGATTTGTCGGTCCGCATGCATGCAACTTTGTTGACCGCTCGTATCTCTCATGCATCCTGTGAAGGTGGGATCTTTGCATGGTGTTTGCTGAGTTGTAAAGTTAGAGCCCCAGGTGTATTCACCCCGTCTATCACTACAGCACGTTCAGCTCTCAGTGCAGTGCTGGAAAATTAAATGGCTACAGTCACAATTTTAGCTGCAGTCTGGTTTTTGTGAGGTTGAGCATTATGTAAGCTGTATCCTCCACAACTGCAGCATGGGGGTCCGGGGGACTGCGGATTACAGAGTGAGTGGTTCTCTGCACTGGCTGTGTGAAAACAAATCAGGTCACAGAGTTTTGGGGAGCTGAACGGCATGCAGATGCACCACTGGCCCGTTTAGCAGCAGCAGGGCGGTTCCTGTTTAAAAAAAATGATTCAGCCTCATGTCATTCCAAAGCTGTATGAGTTTCTTTCTTCTGCAGAACACAAAGAAGATAAAGATATTTTGAAGAATGTTGCTGACCGAACAACATTGTCCCCTAGTGACTTCTATTGTATAGACACAAAACCATTGAGATGTTTCTCCAAATATCTTCTTTTGTGTTTCACAGACGGAAGAGTCACACACAGGTTTTGAATGACATGAGGCTGAATAAATGTTGACAGAATTTGTATTTTTGCATTATTGCGCATTATATAATTGGTGCATAACTGCGCAATCCAAATGCATGACTATCAGAAATTAATTTTGCACCTTGCTATAAAGAGGTGCTTAGATACTTTTACAAGCATTCACGCTTATCATGTGGCAGACGATAAAATGGGTGTAAAATCTTTAGAGCTGCATTGAGGGAGGGACTGTAATATCATTTACTACGTTTACAATGACATCAGTAATCTAATTATTTGTCTTATTCTGAGTAAGACAATATTATGATTAAGGTGTTTACATGAGTTGCTTTAAGAATATACTTTTCAAGTTTCCATTTTACATGTTATAGTACATAGATCGATTATATGGCATACGTCATTTTACATCACACACGACACTATCCAACGTTCCCCCAGAACGCCATTCCTGCTCTTACGCCCATCAAGGCACTTTATAATTTACATTTTTTTAATAATTGTAAACATTATCCTTGTTTCGTGTTTGGAAAACACCTCTTAGATGTAAAATGCATTTGTTTCTATGAAACCCACATCAGCAGAGACTGATATTCTGTCATCATGACCTGTTATAACCTATCTCTCTCTAGATTTCTCTTTCTGGTTGATACACATTGCATAACAGAGCAGGTTTAATCTAGCAGGTCTCTTGATGTGCATAGAAAACTGCAGCTCTGTATGCAAGTTAATTCCACAGCTTCAGTCCTAATGTGACGCCTTCACATTCATATTCTTAAACAGAAACTTTGCTTGTTCAGTGCACTGCAGAGAGGCACAGATAGGGCATTGACAGTACACTACTGTCTTTGGATTTGCATTGCGGTATGAAGTTATGCTGTATCATAATAGCTGATTCTCATTATTTACTCATGATGTTAAGAGTGTCAAGGGAACATGCACACGGTTCAGGATTTAAATATGTGGACAGTGGCAGATCCATTATGTGCTTTAAGTGGTGTTAGCTGGTTAATTAATTGTGATTGTTGATCTTGTGTTTAACAGGGCAGGAAATTAAGAAATGTGGTTAATAGCACTTGATAAAAATAATTTGAAGACCAAAAAGTGTTTGTTGGCCATTGTAGTTGCAAGCATGTTGTAGTGCTGAGTGCTTTCTGAGATTGCATTTTAATGCTGATATTGAGAATGCAGCGTGGCCGATATAGCACAAATGTATTTACAGTGATTGAGAAGCATACAGAAATTTGGTGACACTAAATTATCATTAAGGTATGCATTATGTTTAGTTAGCAGCATGCAAGTTTAGCATCAAAACATACGTGAAAACATCAAAAGGTATAGACCGTTTCATCAGATGCACACACCTGGTCTGTTTGTTGATCAGTCTATCTAATGGCTAATAATATAACTATTTATATTTTGTTTAATCTATATTAATATTAATATTTCATTGTATAATATTGTATTAAATAAAAATGTGTTACATTTTATTGTATATTACTCTATTCTTTGTTTGGTGCAAACACAACAAAAAGCAGGTACTTCCGGCAAATTGTCCCAGAACTATAAAAACGTTCCTGCAGTGCGAAAACCCCTATAGAAGAACCACTTTTGGTTCCACAAAGAACCTTTTGTGACACATGTCAGTTGTGGGATTTTTCTAGAGATATGTTTAGTTTTGTCTCAATTTGTTTATATCACCTCTGTGTGCCCCGCTGGAGCTGCCACTGATCTGCAGATCTGACACTTTACAGTAGCCTACTGTTTAAGACTTTTGCTGCAAACCGGAGTGTTGCCTTGTTTTAGTAAGATAAGAAAACAAGGTTATTTTACTGTCTGTCAGACACTGGCTTTACATATCATTGCTGACCTTTTGAAACCTAGGATGTCCAAATTTGCTGCTTTTCATGAAATGGAAATACACTGTTCTTTAAAATTTTTAAATACTGTGTTGTCAATGTTGACAAATACTTGTCAATACTTTTTATTGGTTAGATATTTGTAAAACTCAGTGACAAACATTTAATAATGACTTATAGTGACATAATAATAATGATTTATTACAAAAGAAATCACAAAATATGGAGATGCAAGGAAAGGAGTTTTGGCCTCTGTGACACATCAGTATACTACCAATTTAGAGACAAGCACTTTAAAATTATGTTAATGTCGACGCCGATAGCCCTGTGGTTAGTGTGCTGACATATAGTGCCAGTGCGCTCACGGCGGCCCGAGTTTGAGTCCTGTCTAGACAAACATGCAAAATGCATGCATCTAGTCACTGAACATGGACCACATATGTACCAGATAACGTGTCTGTCAAAAATGTAAGAAAATGTGTTATCAGGAATGTTGTGGCAGTCGTGGCCCAGTGGTTAGAGTGTTGGACTCGTGATCAGAAGGTTGCTGGTTCGATTCTCTGGTCTGGCGGGTAACGGCTGAGGTGCCCTTGAGCAAGGCACCTAACCCCCACTTGCTTACTATACAAAATGTACAAATGTATAGTACAATGTAATGTAAGTCGCTTTGGATAAAAGTAAATGTAAATGTAAATGTTAAGGGGATAGTTCACCCAAAAATAAAAATGATGTCATCATTTACTAACACAAAATTCAATATTTTGAAGAATGTAGGACAGTAAAAAGTTCTGGGGCACTTTTGTCTACCATTAACCCCTTTTGCAGTCTTTACTGGTAAATTGCCAGAAAATAGCAGTTAACAGAGTGTGTGTAAACAGAACCTTTCCGGTAAATCAGTATTCCCAATTTACCAGTAAATGCAGAAATTTATATTACTGGTATTTTGAGACCGCTGTGTGAATGCTGTCTTACCGGTAAATTACCAGAATGACTTTACCAGTAATTTACCAGCATTGCTGTATGAAAAGGGCTATTGTCATTTTTCCTGCTATGGAAGTAGTAAAGAACTGTTAGGTTACAAGCATTTGTCCAAATATCTTTCTCTGTGTTTAACTAAACAAAGAAATGTGTACAGTGTTTGGAACAACTAGAGAGTGAATAATTCATGACAGAATTTACATTTTTGAGTGAACTATTCCTTTAATGCCAAACGTTGGCACTTTAAAATGTACTAGATGTTTTGCATTCCAGTAATGTTCATTTATAAAATGAAAAACAAATGGTGTACAACTCTGACATGACTAAGATCAGATCATTCTACCAAAGCGAGCAAGCTGACAAGACAGATTTGTCAGAAGCAGAAGCCAGCTACAACTCTGCCAGAGCTCTCTGTGCCTGCAAATAGAGAAACCATCCAGTCCTCACAACAGCTCACTGATTTGGACCCTTCAGGAGAATGACTTGAAGATAGTTCATAGATAGGCCAGTCCTGAAGGGTCTTTCACACTGAAGGTGACAAGAAGAAATTCATATTCAATATGAGTGTTGACATTAGACAGCAGAGCAGCAAAGATGAGTTCATCATAATGCAGTCAGTGAAGCTCATGTGATACAGATGCCACAACCTGACAGTACAGCAGCTGGATGACCTTCAGCCATTTAGGCCCTGTCCACATGAACACAGGTGTTTTCAAAACTGCAGCTTTTTCTATGCGGTTTGGCCATTTGTCCACATGCAGTAAGGTCACTGAAACCAAACTTTTTTGAAGAGAATATGTCACTCTTTTATTATGAAGTCATCAGATGTTCTTGGATTGAAAATTGTTCTTTCGCACATCAAGGAGGAAGTAAAATAATACAGCTAATATTCATTCATAAACACACATATCATCACTCTGAAAGTATTAACTGCATAATGAAAACTTATGCAAAACACATGGCAATGTGTTTTAAAGGCCTGTCAGTCATAGAAATCCTAACTTTCTTCTGTTGCCAAAGGTTTCGTAGTTGCTTGGTAACAAGAAGACCATTAAGTGCATGATATGTGATGATGTCCTACTGTGGGAGCAGCAGAATGTGTCTTTATAAGAGTTATGCATGCTGTAAATGTTTCTGCTGTTTTTGTTTGTGTAATTGCATGAGACGTTCATCTGGTGTTTTAAGTAACCGCGTCAGATCAGCCTGTGGTTGTCTTCAGTGATTTGTGACTCATGGAGAGCCTACTGTGTTTCCTCCTTTCATTTATTTTATATTAGTTCATATCAGTGTTCTCCACCTACATGTCTCCATATATTGGATGACTTACTGTTTCAAATGATGGAGTGAGGAGAGGGCGATGTCTACCAAATTGGCATCGGACGATGCCTACAGTGAAACATTGTGATGTCTGTCAGCCATCAGACGATCGTCTATCGTCCTAACCCTAAGCTACATAGTCTGGTCATTGTCAGGTCTAAAGATCTCATGCAGAGACTGTATTTCAGGCTCAAAACCAGCTTTTCTTCTATGCCGAATGAGGCCAGATTGGGTACCAGCTTCGATGTTTATCAGATATGTGAGTGTGTCACATGTAGCATGGGTATATTTGTAGCAATAACCAACAATACATGGTATGGGTCAAAATGATCGATTTTTCCTTTCTCTGCCAAAAATCATTAGGATATTATATAAAGATCATGTTCCATAAAGATATTTTGTACATTTCCTACCGTAAATATATCAAAACTTCATTTTTGTCAATGGATGCAGCAAAATCGCGAACAAAAATGGCCAGAAACACGCCTACAAACTTTACTCGCTGCTGTCGCTCTTTGGGAATTACCCACATAAGTTTGGTATCTATGTAAAGCTCAGAATTTCAGCTTTCAGGTTAATCTGTGCTCCACAATGTCATTACAGCAGTAAGCCGAAAGTGAGTGAGAGTGTTAAAACAAACCTGTTTTATCTGCTACAGCGCCTCTGATAGACAACTTTAAAAGCGATTTTCTAAATATGTAGATTTTTTTGCCACTTAGATTCCAGATTTTCAAATAGTTTTATCTCGGACAAATATTGCTATCATAACAGACCATACATCAATAGAAAGCTTATATATTCTGCTTTTCAGAAATTGACCCTAGTGACTAGTTTTGTGGTCCAGGGTATTTTTAAAGCTGATAGACATCTTCGTTATTTTTTTTTTTAAAAGTCATTGATGTTAAGATATAGAGTTGTTTGAAGCCATGAGTTTGTTGCTGTTTTGCTTTGTTTCAGTAGCGAGGGTAAAACCATTTAAATGATGGATTGACTTTATTATTTTTGATGTAGCTCAGTCAAGTAGCTCTCATGTGGTGCCGTATGTCTCAGAGGGATGCTAATACATAAGAGTAATTGATTGTGTTGATGTCTCTCTCTCTCTCTCTCTCTCTCTCTCACTCTCACTCTCACTCTCACTCTCACTCTCACTCTCTCTCTCTCTCTCTCTCTCTCTCTCTCTCTCACTCTCATGCTTTTCTCCATGGTGACTCAGTCCTACTTACCTGCTAAGGGTGAAGTGAGTCTTGTTTAGAAGCCAGGGAGCTTCTCCCTGCTGAGATAAAGATCTGATAAACAAAAGACTATAACTCGCCTTCCTGTGAACCGGTTGCCGTTTCATTCTGTAATTAGAGAGAGAGCGAGAGCGGATGGGTTAAGACACCGCGTGAAGGCAGAATGTACCCAAGAAATGAGGAGGCGGCTATGTTTTTACCTGCAATGCAGTGCTGGCTTCCCTCAGCCATTTAGAGAGCATGGATGCTTGTGAAGGGGCGGGCTCTCGTTGCTGACGGCAGCGGAGAGAAAGAAAGAGAGAGAGAGAGAGAGAGAGAGTGAGTGAGTGAGTGAGTGAGCGAGCGGATGGCTTCAGCTTTTAAGCATTCAGCCTCAGTGTGCATCTGTGTGCACTGAGGTGGTCCTCCGGTGCCTCTGGTACATGGCTCTGTCTTTGGCCTGCCAACCTCTGTCACCTTCATTGGCACTGTCTCTCATGGGCATCCGAGCATCTTGTAGGTAAGAAGCAAACTTGCGTGGGTCTCCTGTGTCTTTATGGATCGTGTTTGCATGAAGGTGCCGTGCCATGTGTTTGAAAGATTTGATTTGGATGTGACTGCATGTGCTGAAGCTTTAAAGGGGAAAAGATTTGGAAACAGTTGAAAGGTTGTAGATGAGTTTGGGACAGGTGAGAATAGTGTTTATCCTTTCAATTTAAACAACAAATGTTTGTTAAGACTACAAACTGTAGTTACTATAACCACTCTACCTGGAATAGCAAAGTAACAAGTAGTATTTATCAAATCGCAAAAAAATCACTGTTGTAGCTGTGTATGCCAGTTGTTCGAACTCATCTTTGACATGCAAGCACATCCTTGAATATACCAGTAGAACATGCAGGGTGGTCTGACTTTGATACATTTTGGCAAGCGGAGATGCAAGGAGCTAGGAGACGTGTTGAATGCGTGCTGCAAGCATTTGCAAACCCACTTGATGTTTGTGCATCCTTCCCTTCATCATGAATTTGCAAGTGGTCAAGCCGGACCGCCACGCTCCGTTTAATCGCTGCACGAATGTTTGTCGCGTAGTTCCACCGATCATTAAAGGATAGATTCGTTGGATGTGGTGTTTGAAGTGGCCAAGTTCTTCTACTGTTGAAAACATCCATACAATCAGATTATCTGAGCCACACCACAGGTGGGAGAAATGTCCCACAGGGCAGTATTTGTATTAAATAAAATCAATTTTAACAATTTTTCTTGTCTACGGGCTGCAATACTGCAATGCAGGTCGCACAGTAATGAAACAATAGTTGGACTGAAATGGATGTTGTTTGGTGTTACTGGAAGAGGAGATTGTTTTGATGCATGCGTGACACAAGACAACAGAATGTCAGACGTGTTGTGGTTGCCGTGTGTGGGTTGCAGAAGTTCTGAAGGCTGAGCTCTGTACTAAGATTGAATTTAACCCTCTGTGTGCCAGACCTTTCTCCCTCCCACTCACGAAGCATACACACGCACACTCAGGCACAGGCGCACACAGTCCTCTTGTTTTTCTCTCGCTGAATGTGTTAGAGATGATGCTTGGCATCAAGAGGATGGGGAGGTGAAGTTGAACAGTCCAGGCTGGTTGCTAAGGATGGACACTTAATAGAATCCTCCTTGCTGAACATCAACTTAGGAGTAATAGAGAGAATTATAGAAATTGATTCATATTGATTCAATTGATTCATAACAAATACGTTTATAGTACATTTCAGAGTAAAATCAAGCAGCTTGTTGCTACCTTGGAAGTTCTCAATGTAAACATTTGGTAAGTTGTAAACATGAGGTATCTTTTACCTAAACGCGGATACCTGTGCAGCCCGACTGTACGAAATTGCAAAAAGCCAACCAATCGCTTTATATCTTGGATAGGGAATGATTTGAGGAAACAATTTGGAAAGAAAAACAAAGCCTGTTTTCTGTTGATATTGTTAATACTGTAATGCAAACAACCCATCTCATTACTGTAATGCAGTAATCAAATTCATCTTGTCTGTCTGGACACAGTGATGTATGAATTTAAAAAGCTCTTTCATTTTTGTACAAAATGCATCAGATGGTCCGTGGGTGTCTGGTGTCTGAGGCTAAAAACAATAAACTGTAGACATGAGATTTAAGTGGCATGTTTAGGCCTAAAGTAGATTACACCCCCTCTTATAGAACCTCAATTGTCTTCTAGCAGCTTGTGTAAACATCCAGATAAATTGTTTCTTAATTATTATTTTGTTTTTCTGTGAAAGATTAATTGAGTTCATTAGAATGTCTAAACACCTTTTAATAACATTTTTTTTAATGAAGAATCAATGTCTTTTTATGCTTTTTATTTCTACCCTGGCCGAAATAGTCCAGCCTGCCATCACTTGCTTTCCAAACCGGAACTGCTACAAACTGCAATGTATGGCTAGTTTTAGTTCCTCAAGAAAACATGGCAGACATGAATCTGGGTATTCCTAATGTTTTGCACATTTCTATTGAGTTTTTGGACTGGATTGATTAACCATTACAAGCCTGTCTGTTCTTTGTGCATTAGAGGTCATGTCCCGACAGCTCTGATTTATCATGCGGGTTGGCGGTTGCTCAAGTCTCAATGGGGTCAGTCTATGTACTGAAGTGTTGAAGAGTTCTTGTATCGCTGCCATGACCTTGAGTAAAGCACTTAAACCCAGGTTTCTTCCGGGACCCTCCCCTCCCTGTTATCCTCCTTTTTGTCTGGAATGGTCTGATTCTTTTTAACTTTTAAGTATAAAGTACAACGCATTTTGTATTCTCATATTCCCTGTCTCCATTCAAGTCATTCATAATTATAATAATCTTTCTGAACACAATATATAGGGCAAGTGACTGTTTAGACTTACACTACAGAAATGCAAGGCATCTGAGTATGTCAAATGGTTGGTGCCGACTTAGCTGACAACAGAAAAAAATCTGACTGCCCACTATCTCTCCAGACATTTGGGTTTCACATCTTATTAGGCATCACCCCACCAACCCTCCCACAGCAAAACAACTGTAAACCGAAGGGAGAACTGTGTAGTCTTATATACCACACAGCACATTTCCCTGAAGTTTTCAGGAACAAAACATCAATCATACCAATGGTTACTTGGGATGGGCGATAGCAAAGTCATACTTTAGGAGGATATGAGTAATTAAGTTGAATTCAACATTTATGTGCCAGGTAATAATCATTTTGTCTCGACTTGTTAAGGACACGTTCCGCGCACGTCTCGTGTAAATTTCCAAAAGCGGTCCTGCCCTATAATTGGCACGCAACTGTGTCTACAGCCGTATAAAGAGGGTTAGCTAAATCTTCATTTCTGTCATCATAATGCCAAACCCTAATAGTTCTTTTTTATATAGGTGTGTCTTTGGTGAGCTATAGTACATTTCTAGAAGATTTTTCATTTGTGCTAATTCAGAAGTTCATCTTGTCACTTGTTGTAGTGATGTGTTTGTAATGTGTTTGTAAAGATTTCTGAACATTAATGACTCAATGCTTTGGACTGTACTTCTAATCATTGTCTATAAATGGAGCAGCTGTGCTTCAACTGTTCCTTTATTCATTAAAATGATAATAAAAAAAATGTCACATGAAACTGTTTTGTTGAATAGTTTTGTTCCCTCATGTTTGTTTTACCTGACTACAGCTGTCAAGGTTCATACATGACAAAAACGTCCTTTGTTCAAGTCTCTGAACCTATATGATAATTTTGTTTGATAAACAGGCCAAAATTGAGCAAAGTGACTAGTTAAAATATAACACTTCTATTAAAGGTCCAGTTTGGGAAATTTAGCGGCATTTAGTGGTGAGGTTACTAACGGTTCACTCCACCGCTCACCCCTCCCTTTCAAAGCACTATGGTGGTTGACACAGGACAAAGATGTCGTCACATTTTCGCTTCTTTGCTGAAGGAGATAACATATTTATAAAACACTCTGTAGAGCAGTTTGTCCGTTTAGGGCAACTGTAGAAACAACATGGTGAATTCCTTGTAAAGTGACCTGCGTTGTATGTAGATAGAAATAACTAATTCTAAGATAATAAAAACAAAATGCTTTATAATGTAAGGTTTTTATACACCTCTGAACACACAGTTATGTATATCATTTCTGTCAATAGGTGCAATGTCAATATCACACATTGCACCATTAAATGAAATATGGCACATGTTGCATATATCAACTGCATTGTTTCTCTCTTGTTTCATAAATGGCATTGACATCTTATTTGATTTGAGACGATTGAATCCTGATGATATTGAGGTGAACTGTATCTTTTTGATTCAATGTTATTAGTCTCTACAGGAGAGCTCAATATAGAGAGATACAGTTGTAGAAACAGTGGGCTTGACTGGGCTACTGTTGTTTCAACATCTGTTTTGCACCGAGCCAGGGGTGTATGCTTGTGTTTGTTTATATATATGTCTTCCCCCCAGATACCCTCTAACCCAGCGTAGCATTCAGAAATACATCTACTAATGAACTCCCAATTGCACAGCTGGTGTATATCTGGTATGAGGCAAAATTAATGAATTTCTGCTGTAACAACCACCACCACCATCAACTCTTAACACAGCACAACTGCACGGTCATGTGGCACATCTGTTTTAATATATATATATATAGTGTTTTTAAAGTGGCGAAGTTGGTTTGCTTCATAAACTAGTAGTTTTTGCCATGTGGCTATATTTGCTGCCGCCAGTGCCTGCATTATTGAAATACTCAGTGACGCATAAAGCACAAAATTAAGTCTTGATTTGGAAAGACAGAGATCAGCGTTTCTCAATTAAAAGATTTCATAATAATGAGAACAATCTGTGATGTCTGATGACGCTACTTTAATGATCCAGTGTTAGGTTCTCGAGCTGTTTTGTTTAAATCCATTTATTATTTATACATTTTTGCAGATGCACAATTTTAATTTCCCCCTCAGCTTGTTTAGTTTGGCCAGGTGTGGTGTTTATCTTTATTGAATGGTAACAGAGACACTGTGAAACCTGCCTGGAGTTAAAGCATACATGTTTAATAGCTCACTGTATTTGATCTGTTATTGCTTCACACATGCCATGTAAATTCTTCATAAGCCATATCGAAAATTTCTGTTTGAGTGTCCTTGCAGAGGCTTAGGTTGTTGCCGACTCAAACTTTTAAGCCATAGTCCAGACAGAGCCTGGTTTAAGATGCGGAAAATTAGCAATTGCTTCAGAGAGATTATGCTACAGATGAAAACACATCAGCGCAAACTGCATGAAGCTGCATATCAAATCATGTTAATGCTTTCTGCTGATGTAGCCCACCGATGGAAATAGCACAGTGAGAAATATGATGTGGAAAAGGTCAATTATTATATTATATTAAATTATATTTAGATTCAATTCTGGTATGGCTCTTTACTCTATGATTACAACATTAGGAATGTAGCAAAATTGTATTGCATTTTGGCCTCATTTTTGACTGAAATCCTGTATTATTGACCTATATATCGTGAAATGTTGGAAGGTAATCTATGGTTAAAAATATAATAGAAATAAATATTAACATTAATAAACAGCATGCCAGTGCTTCTATCCTAAGCAATAGTGCATTTAAAGGGACAGTTACTTTCATTATGTTATTCAGAGCCTGCATGACTTTCTTTCTTCTGCAGAACACAAAAGAAGATATTTTGAAGAATGTTAATAACCAAACAACACTGACCCTTATTGACTTTTATTGACCGTTATATGGACACAAAACCATGGAGACATTTCTCATCTTTTGTGTTGCACAGAAGAAAGAGTCAGATACATGTTTTAAACAACACAAGGGTGAATACATTTTTATTTTTGGGTGAACTATGTTATACAAGGTGTATGTTATATTAGTACATGACCTTGGAGTTGCTAGCTCATATGGTGGATCATGATGCTGTGGAAACTCCAAACTCTTGTTTATCTCTTTCATACTCATGTTTAAAAAGTAAGCCGAAATAATAAATTAGATATTGATGAAGTGTCTGTAATGCCATTGGGTTATTTTGTAATGAATGCTCATATTTCATATGCTCAACTCAAAAGACTGTGAGATCTCGCTCAGCTTGACGTCTTTTAAGATTCTGCCGTGTCTCATGCTGAGCTTGTGTTTGGAGCTATAGTGAACCACAGAAGACCTTCTGTAACACTGCAATATCTCTGCAGTCTTTTACGGTTTACCATTGTATCTTCTCTGATTTATAGCTTTCATAAGATGTCTGACACACGTCCAGTGGATATTTCTAGATTTATAGTATAAGATTAAAATATAATTGATATTAAGTGGTAAATGTAGCAAAGGGAATTTCATTTATTGTCAATAACAGCTTTTTAAGAGCAGTGGGTAATATTTGACTCCTTTTTATGACTAGCACATCTAGAATAAGACATTTCGCTGAGGGTGGTGGTTGTTATTCTGCTGTTGTTACATCTGTTTTTGAATGATAAGCTTTCTTTCTTTCCCCAGACCTGAGCCCCACCCGAGGGGAGCCGCACAGCAGCCCGACTCCTCTCTGCAGGAGCAAGATGAGGAGATCTTGGGTTCTGATGATGAGGAGCAGGAGGACCCTAATGATTACTGCAAGGGTACGAGGCCAGTGCTGATTACATGTTTATCTCTACACTATGACATTATTTATTGTTTGTAGAGCGTGCATGTTTGTGTAGGTGAATGTCACTTGCAGAATGATATCTAACTGTAAAACTGTACCCGTCACCAAAACATCCATTGTGATCCATTTGTTAGAAGATGGGCTCAGCATTTTTGTAAGAAGTTTTCTTACAAAAGTCTTGATTTTGAATTGATTTTGAGTGGGTCAACTATTATTGTTGCAGTTAGATTTTCATTATGTCTAATACTGCAGTTAATAATTTATAAATATATATTTAGCTTAAATAAATGGCCCCACTAGCCATTAAGCATATTCTGCTAGACTGTCTTACTTCTAGCCCTGTGAGGAACTTATTCCTTTTGAAAAAGTTTTTAATCCAAATGTAGTCTTAAATTTTTTTAGAACAAGTGAATATTAAATATCTTTTTTAGTTTATTAAATTTTTTTATTATTAAACATGTCTCTCCATAAGGGATGTAACGATTCACTAAGCTCACGATGCGTTTGACGATACAATTTATTCATGATTTAGTTTTACAAAATGAGTTGAGTGCCATTTTATTTGTTCTCAAATGCTGCACATTTCTTTGAAAAAAGAAAAAAAAATCTTTTGTCAAATAACAAAACGAAACTGCAATTTTAATACAAATTTCAAATCAAATAAAAAATAATAAAACAAAGTCTCTTTAATATAAACAAACTAAGACTTGCGTTTTTGCTTTTCTTGGATTTTTTTCATTTAAGTAAAATCAGCATATCCACGTTGACCAAGTTTGCTGTAATTACAGCAGTTGCAATTCATTTAACATCTCAACCGACTTGAATTGTCACATATTATAATCGATTTTCAACTGGCTCACTGTGAATTGTTAAATCCCTACTCGCCATGAACATAACAATAGAAGCTGACATGGCGTTAAAAAAGTCCCGTTTAATTTTGCTGTTCATATTTTATTGAAATTTCTTTAAATGTAATATAATTGTTATAATCATTGTTTAAATTATAATAACATTTATTTTGTTTATATTGTTGCAAGGAAAATATTTATTAATTGGTAATGTTCTGTATTTCTATTTCTAAGTTTAATTGCTGTTTTATAGTCTTAAAGGTATAAACTAAATTACCTTGATATGTGAGTATGGTTGGTGTTAAAAAATAATTTTAATTTATAAGTAATTTTCATGGAAAAACAGTTTGCAATTGAGTTTGATGCAGTGCTGCTTGGCAACTGTTATTTTTGGACCATATACTGAGCTGGGTGATGTACCTACATTTTGGTATCCTTTTATCTTTCAATATTTGACAATAATTGGTATGTATCTCAATCTTTTTATTCTCCTGTTGAATAATTGAAAAAGGTGATTTTCTTTTGCCCAAATTTAAGAAAGATTGCCTATTACTTCTGTCTTTGGTCCAGTAATCTTAATTTTCAACAATATTTTGTGATTGTATATCTTCAACACAATTATCTTACTAATATCTAATATTCAATATATCACTCAGTCCTATTGCTGCATAATTCTGTATAATTTCAAGTTGTTTTCTAATTGTCAAAAAACCCTTTTTTGTTAGGTGGTTATCACCATGTCAAGATAGGTGACCTTTTTAATGGACGTTACCATGTAATCCGCAAGCTGGGATGGGGTCATTTTTCCACGGTTTGGCTTGCTTGGGACATACAGTAAGTTTACTTCTAGTCGGATTATCACTGTACTATCTGTACCGCTGTTTTGCTGTGAAGTTTTAAATGAATGCTAATATGTGGTTATTCTTGCAGAGGGAAGCGTTTTGTGGCCATGAAGGTGGTTAAAAGTGCAGAACACTACACAGAAACGGCACTCGATGAGATCAAGTTGCTGAGAGCGGTGAGCTTCTTCTGACACCAGCGCTACCATAGAAACCATTATGATGAATTACTTGCACAACCATTTAGTGTCAGATGAATTTGAGAATATGGCACACCGTGGTGCTGAACGTTATGAAAGTCAGGTTTATCTGCATGCCCTCCAGACAGTGGTTCTCTAAATGAGCACTCTGTCAGGCTTTAGTTTGCAATAAACCAAAGAAAATGGTTTTGAAATGAGTTATTTTTTACCTTTCCCATCTGGTCAATTCAGGTCAGAAACACGGACCAGAATGATCCCAGCAGGGAGAAAGTGGTGCAGTTATTGGACGACTTCAAGATATCAGGAGTGAATGGAACCCGTATCCTTTCGATACTTGTCGATCTAAATCATTTATCTAAGGATCCACAGGTTTTTGCTAGTAAGCTGCTTCTGTGTGAGGCACAGATTTCAGTCTGCAGATTCACAGCTGTGGGATCAGGCGCTTTGCCCAGATTCAGCAAAACTCACTCATCTATTTGAGAAGAACAGCTTGTAATGAGCCAGAGCTCTCGGCTTTTGTTCTCTTGGGACTCATTCAGCACTGTTTTCCTTTACCGTGCGCTGTTAGATGTGTGCATGGTGTTTGAAGTTCTCGGCCACCATCTGCTGAAGTGGATTATTAAATCCAACTATCAGGGCCTGCCACTGCCCTGTGTCAAGAGCATCATCCGACAGGTGTGTCGTGTCTTTTGTGTTTAGTGTTTTGTGTAGTTTGGTGACACACATGGTAATTCATGTTAGTAATTAGAAATTACTGTTTAGTCCTTTGTAACCAGGGAAATAAGCCAGATAAACAATGCACATAATATATAGTCTTCAGTACATCCGTGCTTTGCTAATAATTACTTTATTTGTGACATTAAAATATTAGCATATTTTGAAACATTTTGCTTTTCTCTGTGTAGGTTTTACAAGGCCTGGATTATCTCCACACGAAGTGTAAGATAATTCACACAGATATAAAGCCAGAGAACATCCTAATGGACGTGAATGAGGCATATGTCAAGAGACTGGCTGCAGAAGCCACTGAGTGGCAGAAATCTGGAGCTCCACCCCCTTCAGGCTCTGCAGGTGATGCATGGGACCTATATTTGCAATACGCATCTCTTATTGATGTTATTTGATGAACAACATGCTGACAATTTTTACACAAACAGTTGATAATATCAGTAACGGTGTACTACAGACGCATGTTTAGCTGTAACTTGATGACTGTTGCCTTGTGGGTAGAGCCATTCACATCCACTGACAGCTCGGCACAGAACGTTTCCATTGATACATTATGCAGAGTGACGTGAAGTCTGCTGGATGGATCTAAATGTAGAGCAGTGACTCATATGCTCTTCTAAACAAGTAAAGGATGACAAATTCCCATGAATGTGTCTAGAGAAGCTCATGTGCACTGGCTTTGAACTCCCTCTGCATACCAAATGACAGTTTCCTGCTTTATTGATGTCGGTCATACACAACAGGATGCTGACTTTGGATGCCTAATTCTCTTGTGTTTTCATTATCTTTCTCTAATGTAGTGAGTACAGCACCAGCCCAGAAACAAGTGAGTATACTGTTATATGTTTATTACATTTTGGCATTGACTTGCATTGGGACTAGAACTAATAAATATCATATAGGCATAAAGATGGGCTGTAAAATGTAGTTATTCTGTAGAATTGTGTCTGTACAATGAATCATGGAAAACGGCAGCTGTCTGATGCTCCGCTCTCCTTCAGATGGCAAAGATGTCAAAGAACAAGAAGAAAAAAATGAAGAAGAAACAGAAACGTCAAGCCGAACTCCTGGAGAAGAGGATTTTGGAGATCGAGGGCTTGGAGAAAGGGCCTGACGGAGGAGAGGATGAGGAGGAGGATGAGACGGAGACACCCGACAGCACCCCATCTGTACCCAGCAGTCAGACGCTGCAAGACATCACAGCTGAGGACACACTGGGTGAGATGATGAGCAATTTTGATATAAAAGCCATCTCAGAACACTTTAGCAATAATCTCCATTTTTTATCAAATGTTAATCTCATTTATTGACATCTTTTTTAATGGTTTTGTTAATGTTATTGTAATTTTGGTGAGTCAGCGATCTCTGGCATAT
This sequence comes from Oreonectes daqikongensis, assembly GCA_026939265.1. NCBI lineage: Eukaryota > Metazoa > Chordata > Actinopteri > Cypriniformes > Nemacheilidae > Oreonectes > Oreonectes daqikongensis. The sequence goes on along the minus strand of JAOTQM010000085.1, from coordinate 2,149,423 downwards.
TGCAGAATCTTCGCTGCTCTTCTTAAGCATAATGTTCCTGACATATCTGTGGTTTTAAAAATAATCATGCTTTAAGCTACTGTCCTCATCAATTATAAGCAGCGTTGCTGCGCTTCAGTCTGACAAACTTATCTGCTGACCCTGTTTCCACCCCAGATGGCGTCTCAGACGGTTGGACTCAGCTCAGAGGCGCCGTCAACGGTCACAGCAAAGGTCCCGAGGAAGAGCAAACCTTAGACGTCCAGGAGCAGATGAAGGACGACACCCTCGTGAATCCTTACGACAGCGGCACCGAGGCGTCCGAGCCCACTAACCCTTACCCAGCGTGCAACAGCACAGAGGAGAAAGAGCCCAGACCTCCGTCCCCTGCCGCCACAGACGGTAATGGACCTTTGATTTGTGACATGGTTGAGTCACAGTGCCCTAGAGTGCAGGATTCAGAGGGCCCTGCCGCCGAGCTGAATGGCCCCGGCTCTGTTGAGGGCCCCAGGACGGAGATGGAGGTGGACCCCAGCGTGCAGGTGACCCCAGAGGAGGAGAGCCTGAAGGACGGTCAGTGTGGAGCCCTTTCTGGAGAAACGCCCCTTCTGATGCTTTGTGTGCTCCTTACTAACTTCCTCCTGTCTCTTCTGCTCTCTCGCTGTCTGTCCTGATGTGTGTTTTCTTTGAGTGTCAAACTTTTGAATCAGTTCAGATATACCAGTCCGTCCACATTAAACACTTTTGGAATTAGTAGGTCTTCCATGGACATTATGGTTCTCAGAGGTTGAATCTCTTGTGTCATGTTTAAAGAAAATGTTTCCTTCTGTTAGATAAATAAGGCTTTTATTTCAAGCACTTAATCACAGATATTCATCTCTTTGTTATGATGCTTTTGGTTGATATAGATTTCCAGAGAGTTGCTGAATTACACAACAATGTCCTAACATCTGTAAACCCCACACCAGCAAACTAACTGAACATCACAGGAGTCAATCTGACGTGTAAATATGTGTTTGTATGTAGTTGATTCTAAAACTATCTCTTTTCCCAACATTGCACTGCAGCTAAGATTGCGGCAGGGAACCTGCTTGTTAACCCCCTGGAGCCTCTAAACGCTGATAAGATCCAGGTGAAGATTGCTGATCTGGGCAATGCATGCTGGGTGGTAAGTCTGACATTTTGCTGGCTTTTACACCATTCACAGCAGTTTACAAATGTTTTACTTGTGCATACTTTATTTAATGTACACTGAGGGTCAAAAGTTTTTGAACACTTACTCATTTAGTTATTCATCCAATTTCATACATTGGAGCATACACCTTTAGATCAAACATTTTTTTAAGATAATGAGAAACATTTTACAGAGGTTTTTAAAAACTTTTGACCAGTAGTGTACTGTTATATGTATATGTTGTATTTTCTAATTTCTTTGATGTGTGTTGAGCTTCAGATTTGCTCTCATAATGAGTAAATCAAGGCATCGCTTTAGAAAAGTGATAGTCTGGAGTCTGTTTGACCTGCATGATGATTGATTGGTTAATCGAGCGATTGATTGTTATACCCACTAGGATGTTGTCAGCATGTCTCATCTTTGCATTGGTGGTCGGCTCTGTTTTATGTAACATTTGTTTGTCTCATTCAGCACAAACACTTCACGGATGATATTCAGACGCGGCAGTATCGCTCGCTGGAGGTGTTGATCGGAGCGGGATATAATACCCCAGCAGACATCTGGAGCACAGCATGCATGGTGCGTTTCGCTTTATTTTTTTTTGTATTTTTCTTTTAAATAATGCCATCATAACAGAAAGGGAGAGTCAAGAATCACAACAGATTCTGGTAGTTTGATATTATACTCAATACACTGCACACTTCAAATGGTCAGTTTTTCTGTCTGGCCTATGATGCCTTTAAATACTTCAGATTCTGTCTATGTAGTCATCTCACAGTGGTTTGACAGGCCATAGATTGTTACAGTCATGAAGACTCTATTGGCTCTTAAAGTGTTTTATTGATCTCTTATTCCCTGCTATGTACTGGAGTGCACAGACTTTGTATTTTTATAAACCGTTAGAACAGATCCACAGAGAGAGGTTAAGTTTTGCAAGCCCACTGCGTAACAAAAGTGACCTGCAAGTCACTCTCCGTCACTTCGAGAAAGCTCATGTTTAGTCAGGGGTGAGAAGATCTGTTTGGCCTTTTCGGACAGCTGCCTGCCACCTAGTGAATTTGATGATTAGGGTTAAGGTGTCTCCACACACACACACACACACACACACACACACACACACACACACAGAAGCGTGCTCACTGAGTCATGGCGTGTCTCTCCACAGGCATTTGAGCTGGCGACAGGGGATTACCTGTTCGAGCCTCACTCCGGTGAGGATTATTCCAGAGATGAAGGTAATTATTCTTTCACAGCGTGTGATTCAACCCACATATCCGCACACATTCCACAGACCAGCAGAAATTCAAAACGCGAACTGGAAAACGACTCGCATTCTGTGTTAATTATCACTTGAACGAGAGCCATTGAAGTTTATTAATGATGCCCATCACGTCCACTTCACACTCACAGTGAGATATTTGCGCTGTCATTGGGGAGATGACACTGGAGAGTGAACTGACGGAGACGTTTAAAGCCACATTCTGGATGACTAACCTGACCATATGTCCATTTTTCGTGTTTTGTAGTTAATAAATTATTATTATTCACTCTTGCAACTCTTTCACCAATTAAAAGTTTAAGCAAAGTTTGGAGAAACAAGGTTTCTCTCCGACAGCGACAATATTGAATTTATTTGACTTTGTTTTGTGCACAGATCATATTGCATTGATCATTGAGCTCCTGGGGAAGATTCCACGGAAACTCATCATGAACGGCAAATACTCCAAGGAGTTTTTCACCAAGAAAGGTACACTTACTACATGAGTAACTGCTCTGTTAATGTTTGTTTCACTTACTTGAGAAACTCGCTCACTGTGTTTAATAGCCTCGCGTTAACATTACACTTTGATGAATGAGGTGTGTTGGCTGCTCCCAGTGTTGGTATGGCCATACATTTTTCTGCTTGTGTGTCTGTGGCCTATATAGCTTCTCTGTTCATTTGAAAAGAAATACTTCTGACTCTAAAACCAGATCATGTTTACAGCGTTTTTAAAATAGCTGTAATATATCGACACCCGTGTTTAGTTAAATGATGTATTCAACAAGTTTCTGAATTGCTGTGTTGCTTGGCGACTAGAGATATTATTGAGGAGAAATTCACTGTAACTTGTACTTCTGTTAGGCGACTTGAGGCACATCACTAAGCTGAAACCATGGGGTTTGCTGGAGGTGCTGGTTGAAAAGTATGAGTGGTCCCGAGAGGAGGCCCAGACCTTTTCCGACTTCCTCCTGCCCATGTTGGACCTCATCCCAGAGAAAAGAGCTACGGCTGCGGAGTGCCTTCGACATCCGTGGATCAACCCCTAGTGGCAGGACGCTCCCAAAGCACGCACAGTCACACATGCCGTTTTTCTGAACTGATAAATGCTCACCGGTCACAGGCGTTGTCTCGAGAGGCTTGACCGGTGTCACGGCAGACGTCAGCCGCAAACGCGAGGAGATCCGGTCAAGCAGATCTAATCTGAATCTAATCTTGTATTGTCGTTCTTTTTACGTACTGGTATAATTTAAGTGTACTGTTATCTCGGTGATTTGTTTTCTTGCAAACGTATCACTTTTTTAACAGTTTCCATCATATCACGATATAGTTTGAAAGATTTTGGATTTGCTAGAAGTTTGTTTTGTTGAGTTTTAAGCACTCATTAGCTGATTGTAGTGTTTCTTCAGTGTATTAAGAAGCCGTGTCATGTCGCCACAAGATGGATAGATCCGATGTCTGAATGAAGAAGAAACAGAAGAATTCCTACATGATGAGTTTAAAAAAAAAAAAACTGCTTATTTGAATGTGTGCTACTGTACAGTGCTAGAGAAACAAACACATGCTTTTATCACACAAAAGACAAAAGAAAACCTAAAGCACTGAAATGCTTATTCCATCTCCAATCACCAGATCTTTAAATGACTATCGTGGACATTTAACTAGTTTTATAACATTAATATTGAAGATTAAGTCTTGGTATCAAGAATTTTTGCTTTCTCAAGTTCAGATGTTGTACATACTCATACCAAAGAGTTGGTTCTTCACAGTATATCAGTATTGTACAGTCCCATTACTTGTGTACAGTTTTGCTATGGCTCCTCTGAATGGCTTACGAGGAATGTCTGAGAATCGCTGGTTCAAAATATGCCTTGAAATGAATTTAAGATGATGCTTCTTTTTAAGCTCTTTTCACAGCGATGCAAGCTCTTGTTTTATTATTTCATAGCATATAATGAAAACAGATGTATACTTTTGAAGGACCTCGGCTCTTTTTTTTGATAAGACCGTTTAGTTCGAGACAGTTTTAGTATCACATCCACTGCTTTCTCTGCTCTTTTTCAAGAATATCTCCGCTTTTGATCTGAACTCAAATGGTTTCTGTAGTAACTTCAAATAAAGATTTTGAAATGGCACGTGGCTGTTGGGTCTTACTGCAGATGGTGATATGTGGTGGAAAGCAAGTTAGTTGTGTGTCTGGTTTAAAGTGCAAATTAGGTCACTAGTAGTCAAGTATATCAAATTATCATAATAAGTGCCCAACATTGGAAGATATAGTGCCTGACATGTAAACACGAACGGAAAGATGGTGGTGCTGTGGAGGTCATAGCTGTAGTTTATCGTGAATAAACAACCATTGACCATCATTACCGGAACTATATGTATACAATGACTATATCAGACTGCTGGATGGTTTGGTTTTATTGACCAATCAGAATCAAGCATTCTAGAGAGCAGCCATAAAAGTAACGAAGAAACATTTGGGAGAATCTTTGCATTTTCCGCTTTATTGATTTCAGTTTACAATAATGCATTGAATACAAAAGTGATTACTTACAGTAACAAACTACCTCGTTTTGGCCTCAGTCTTAGCATAAGATTAAAAAACAACAGACCAACATAGTTTATAAATTATTAATAATGTTTTGGTGGAGTAATCTCAAAGGTGGCAATTACTGTAGTTTTCCGTCACGTTTCAACAGTGATGTGAAGGTAGTCGGTGTCCTAATAAACCCACAGGGTTCATTTTCCTTGTGCAGTCGACCTTCATGCTTCCTCTGAGAAAAGGTAAATGTTAGTGTTTTGCTTTTCAATATTTTTTCCAACATTAGAGAGAACAAATAGCACGATTAATACTGTTTTGCAGAGCTGTTGTGAGCAAATAAACTCGCTAACGAAAAGACAAATTCGTCACGGTTAATAAAGTTCATTTTTACTAGCGCTGCACGTTTGAAAAGCGCTCTGCGTCATTACAAAGCACGTTTAATCCATCGCGGGTCTCTGCACATAGTTATAGAAGATACATGAACTGTTTTTTAAAAGAAAGAAACCCATTAAATCCCCTAGTTACCTGGTTTAGTGTTTTACAGTGATAAAGTCTGAACATGGTTTGAGAACAAATTGCTATAATGCTGCTAGTTAACTTAACGTTAGCTCTTCGGAACCTACAATGTTCTGAAATCTTAAAGGGATAGTTCACCAAAATGTTTTTTCATCGTTTATTCGTCCTCATGTTGTTTCAAACCTTATATGACTTTCTTTCCTCTGCAGAACACATAAAAAAAGATATTTAAAAAAAAATGTTGGTAACCAAACAACATTGAGCCCCATTGACTTCCATTGGAGTCTTAGACCACTGAGACATTTCTCAAAATATATTCTTATATACAGGTTTTAAACAACAAGAGGGTGAATAAATAGCCAAGAATTGTTACGCTAGGTGAGTTTTTGGGTAAAATATCAATTTAAACCTGCCAACACATTGTACAGTTTTAAACTTTGCTGTGAAAACTGTGACACCTAAAGGTTATCTCAGGTAAAGGATGTCAGTGCACATACTTTCAGTCCTTAATATTTTCCACAATATGATATTTTTCACTTTTCCTTGACTCTTAATACTTAAAGTCAAGCTGTGCAACATGACTCACTGCTTCAGACTCTCTCACCTTTCTTCTCCTCGACCTGAAAGTCCTCTGGCAGGAGTTTGTCTTGGCGGTTGCCCAGCACAAACGCCAGAAAAGATAACGTGAGCGAGTCCATGATGCTAATGATAGCCAAGATGTACGCCCAGCGCACTGTGCAGTTACCCAGCGTGTATTTATCAGTCCGTTGACCACACATGCGCTTCACCTCCTCAGAGTCCCAGCCGTCGGGGTAGATCATGCAACCTATGACCATACATGTAGCTGAAGACAGAAAAGAAACATTTCACGTTCACATGGAATTCGTCATGTTGTTTCCGCAGAGCGCATTTCGTAAATACGTCATCTCCTTCGGTAAAGAAGTGAAAACGTGACGACATTTTTGTCCTGTGTCAGCCGCCGTAAGGAGGGGTGAGCGGTGGAGTGAGCCATTGGTTGCAATTCACAACCCCACCACTAGATGCTGCTAAAATCTCCACATTGGCCTTTTAAACCTTTCTGTTTATATGACTTCATAACTGTTTAACAGTAGAACTCCCAACATTTTAAAGGAAGTTGTTGTGTAAGAGCTAAATCTGTGAACAGCCCAGTTATGACTTTCAAAACCTAAATATCCACTTGAGTAAAAAGTGTAAGAACTAGACACTGTTTTCCATATCTCATTGTCAGAAAAACTCCTGGCTGTTGCCTGGCAACTCCAGGCACTTATCTCATCATTTATTATTCATATGTCAATATACTCACTGCAGGGCAGCTGGCGCTACTGTGGTATAGCTTTACACACACACACTCTCACTTTCACCCTCACTTTCTTTTAATGACTATGTGTAAATATTTAAGTGCATTGTTATGTAAGAGGACATTCTCAAAGGATTGTTTGTGTCCTTACTGACTGCATTACTTACAAAACTAAAGTCAATATATATCCATTTGCACAGAGTTTGAACTTAAACACTTTTGCTCACTTATTTAAGTTCAAATATTAAACTATACAATATTGTGAAAAAAATGCAAAATCATTCAAATGTGGAACTATCCAGGGTGCTGAAGTCCTGACTACATGTCTGGGATAAACATGATCAAGTTTATTGTCTTATGCTTAACAGATCAGGTAATGTACATTGGAATATGAATCGAGTATATGGCCCAAAATATTTTTGGACACGTATGTCACATTTAAAAATGAAAAAGTCAATAGTTATAGTTCAAAGGCATTGCTATGATGTCACTCACCGGCTGCGAGCTGCATCCATGCGCATATCTTATACACGCTGCCGGAGTTGCAGAAGAAGAACAAACTAAAACAAACAATAGTTCCTACAATCAGCAGTAAAGAAATTCCAACGAAGAACATGGCGGTTTTAAAAGCTCCAGAAGGGATCGATCCGAAGTCCAAAGCACTGCCCTTACACACCAGCTCTCCTGTGATGGGGTTCCCGATGCAGTAGTGAAAAAGGCCGAAGTAACCCGACTGGGGCGTATCGACGCTGTCTCCAATCCAATAGGGCTGTATGAACACTACCATACCGATGATGGCAAAGCAGATGGTGAAGACCGTCCAAAGCACGCCGACCGCTCTTGCGTTCCTCACATAGTTGGTGTGATAGATCTTGGCAGCTTCTTGGGCAGATAACATTTTAGTCATGTTTGCCGGAGATGACAGTTAAAAAAAACGATGAGATGAAAGTCAACGAACAAAGTCTTGATGGTTTGGAATCTGATGAAACACACTGTGATGCTGTGAGATCATGAGATTATTCATTCATTATTAATGGAGGAGTTTAGTTACTTTCAGACTGAGCTGGTGTACTGTTTATAACTAAAACAAGGTTGAACTTTTTGTTATTTCTCCTGCAAAGTAAGGAACACAATGACTAGAAAAATTTCTAGTGATGTCAGTGGCCAGGCGCATGTTTCACTCTGGGGGGTCAAATTGAAATGTATTCACAACATATGCAGTGCTTCAAATCTTAAAAACAAACTATTCTTGAACGTTTCTTCTTTTATTGGAAAAGAAAAAACAGCTTGGTTAATAATTTGTTTAGGTAGACCTCTATATCAAGAAATGTCACGCTTTATAGAGTATGTTCTGTAAATAGGACTCTATACACTGAAAAAATATTTTTTTCGGCAGCTTGGGCGCCAGAAATATACTGTTAAATAAAACATGTTTCCTGTTAAATTACATGTTTTTTGTCTTTGACAGAATTTCAGAACTACTTGAAATCTGTTAAAAAACAGTAAAATTAAATTTCTTTTGACATAGGTTGTTTATTGTCATTAATTTATTAAAAATGATTTATTATGTCTTTATTAAATCTTCTTTAGTAAATAATAAGTCATTAACATTGTCAAAACACAATTCAGTTTTATTTGATAAATTATACGAAATGCTAAAAGTCAGTTGAATATATTTTTAATTGAAGTATCTTGTAAATTAAGGAACCTTTTGAACTAAAGTTTTAAAGTTACATTTTCTAAAATAAAACAAAATTCATGGAGTAGTTCTAGGCTGTTTAATGGCTTTATAGCTAATTGTAAACAAAATTAAATTAAACAAAAATCATAAGGCAAACACAAAAATATCAAATCATTGGTTTGATCTCTAAATAATGTATATCGTATAAAATTGACAACACTGTTAGACCACCAACAAAGGAAAAACACGAGATTATCTTAAAATATTAAAAACAGAAGAATAGCTAATCCTGATTCAAGAATCAAGAAAAGGTAGAAAAAACTTTGCAATTGCAAATCGAAACCAGTAGGAGTCGCTGTGACATTATAAAAAACTGAGGCCTTGCTAAATAATCAGTACCAAGAAAACTTTAAACCCTTATTAAACATTTCATACATTGTGTTTTTATTATTATATTACATTTTTGTGTTCAGACAGATATTTATTAATGTTACAGTTTTGTGCGACAAAATCACATTAGACCTGCTGCCAGTGAAATGATATGTGTACGATATTAAATAATCCCCGTCACTGTGAACAATTGTTGGCAAACCATTTCTAAAAAAAGAACAAATAACACTGACATTTAGGAGAGAGTAATGTCAGCATGACAATCACCTGTCCCTCCGCTGCATAATTGCACAATAATTCATGATTAAAATATAGAAATCAGAGGTGCTGGGACAATAGCACAATACAGTGCCCCCCTGGGGTCAGAGGAAATCAATGTAGCCCTCATCTGCCCAATTCACTCATCCCTCTGGATTTGTCATGAATAGCAGCCAGACGCGCGTCAAGTGATGGACACAACGCGCCATCTGCCGCTTCCGATAGCACACAGACACATCACTTCTTTTATTATATGTTTCTGCCGAGTGTCAGAGCTGTAAAAGCGTTGATGAATCACACTGAAAAACACAACATCATTACTATTTTCATCTGCTTATGATAGATTTTTCAGCAGGGTAATGTGAGTTTTATATGAATATAGTCATTTGTAAATCTGTATTGTCTTTTTTCTAATCCTTTTTTATCATACAGCTGTATAGTAACACAGCAGACAGCTTTAAAGCAAAATGATTAATGTTCAGCAAGTAGAATAAATATGAAATATTGCAGTCTTTCTCTATAAGGTGTAAATCAACATGACCCAACAGCTGGTGTCATGAGTGATGTACTTAAAACAATGAGCACTGCGGTTGCAGTAATGGTTTGACCCCGCTTGCTTTAGGGTCCTTAAAATCTTTTCAATGTGTCCTTAATGGAGATCCAAGGCACCTGATGTCTATTTTAAACTCTTCATTTGTAAGAATCAGGTGTGTATGAGCAGAGATAATAGGTGGTTATTTATGGAGTCTCACACGTGGCTTAAGGCAGATGATGCTCATCCCATGATGTCTTGTGCCTCAGGTGAAAGTGAGCCACAAGAAAAGCTTTTTTGTTGTCAGGACACAGGCTCTACTCTCGCTCCTTTTGAAAAGTGTATCCATGGAAACAAGGCACAAGATACCCTTAAAATAAACTTGTGTATCTGTTGCAAAACTGCTGGTTGATCAATAGGCCTTTTCTTGAAAATGTATTCTAGGATGCATAACTTTATATCATACTATTAAACATGTATTACACGGTGTGACAATGTATGAGGTAATACATGAAATTGAGTGTTGATCGTGTAAAAGTATTAATAAATAGGTGAAGAATAATGTTGCAGTCAGACAGTCATTGCGAAATAAACCCAGACAGGGTGACAGAGTGTTTTGAATTTTGTTTCACATTCATGCAACTCATTACATGATTTTGTGTATAACATTTATCGTTCTATATACAAACATAAACAAAACACTTGGGTAATTCAGAGAGCCAAGGCCTATGCATATATACTGCATACTATATAAACAAATATTTAAAATATTTATATTCTGTATATTATATAGGCCTACTATATTATTAAAAAATATTTACATACTGTATCTTATATACTAAATTATTGAAAAATATTTACATACTGTATATTATATACACTATAATTTAAAATTATTTACATATTGTATATCATATACAAAATTATGTTTGAAATATTTATATACTGTATATCATATGGTCAATTATTATTTATTATTATTTAAATTATTATTAAATGTTATATACCAAATTATTTTTTAAATTGTGAATACTCTAGGCTATATTATATACAAAATTATTGAAAAAATATTTATATACTGTTTATCATAAATACAATTATTATAGAAATATTTATACTGTATATAATATAAAAAACAAACAAACAAACAATATATATATATATATGCTGTATATTATATACACAATTATTTTAAAAATATTTATCTACTGTATATTGTATACACAATGATGTAAAAATATGTACAACTTTTTTTTATTATTTATGTAGTGTTACAATTATTTAGCATGATTTATTTACTATATTTCATACACACAAATATTTTTCATTATGACATTTTTTAATCATGACACAAATTTCGCAATTTATTTATTTACTATATATCATAAACACAATTTTCCTAAATTATTTATATACATCATATACAGTACACAGTTCTTCAATATGCACAATACATTTTTTCATTTATTTTTATTGCTCATAGATGGTTGGTCCTTGTTGTGCATGCATGTGTCCAAGTGGTCCCATTTAGACTCGTCTGCTCTTTTCTCTATTCGAGACAAAGAAATCCCTCCCTTTCTGCTCCAGCGTGACCTCAATGTCAACTTCTCCACACCAAGTGTTTCTGTCTGTCATTTGGCACTACATTATCAATAACTGTGTCAGTCCCAGAGGCTATGCTCAACCCCGCCGCCCCGGCCCAAACCAGGCCCAGCGTGGAGGTGGGGTGTCGCAGCACGCGACCCATAATGAAGGCCCCCCGACGAGGCAACTCTTTTGACCACCAGACCGCCCAGGCCATTGACTTCCTCCATCAAATCGCACCATCTTTGCCTTTGTCAACATCAGACGGGGTGGGCTAATTATTTCCCTCCTTTATTAAAACCAGACTCCATTTGTTTCGCAGAACAAGCAACAGATTAGCGAGCGAGCTAATAAAAACAGAGCTAATTTGAAACATTCGCCAAATATAAATCGTACACATTGCAGTGACCTTTGGCACGTGAAACCATGCAAAAATGGTTTAACCTGAACAATAAGACAGATTGTTCAACTTTATAAAAAAACACAGAAATGTACACAGTCAGCGGGTTGCCAAATAGGACATTTTCACGCTACACATCAAGCAAGCAAAGCAGCATTGAGTCCTAACCGGGGTGCGTTGGCAAACCCTTTTCCACACAGATGGTGATGTTGCTGGGGGTGTGGGGGTGAATGTAATTTGGGGACGGATGAGGCTGTATGTCAGTGTGCGTGTGGATGTGCGTGTTTTGCGTGTAGCCCAAGGGCCTGCACACACACAGCAGACTGACCTAGATGAAGTCAGATCTGTCGGATGAGTGCCTGGCCGATCTCTCTCTCTCTATCCAAATGTGTGGTTGCTATATTCACAGAATAGAAACAGACATGAACTGTGGCTAATCCGCCTGCCCCCCCACACACAGTCAACCGCACCGCCTTTTGTATGGAAGCTTTTGTCTGGTGATTCAGACTGCGGTGTGGGGCGACCATTACAGTGAAGTGTGCCGGGATATAATGTAAACACAAGTCATTAAAAGCAACAATAAACCAGCAACACATTGCGAGGATATATTAAAACATTCAAGTTAGTGATAGTAATCTCATGTTAACCTGCAGTTAGCAAAAACAGCCTGCGAGTTTTATTCAATTTCAGACAGTGAAAAGGGTTTTTGAGAAAATGAATCAGCTTATGACCTCAAAGCTAAATATAGCAAACTGTGCAAAGGGGATTATGGAAACATCAAAGAAATATGAAAATGATATCACGTTCTGCGTCACATAGTTGGAGGTCTGTTGGCTCTCCTCTCAATATTTTTTGGGGGCAGAAATGCTTTAAATTTGACTTTGGATTTGTTACATAATCATTTTGTGCATGACAGCGATTATTTAAAAAAATGTTTTAATACAAATGCAGATTTATGAATGGATTCATTATGCCAAAATTACAGATCGTGATCACTAAAAGATTGTACTGGGAGTACATTTCAGGAGGGTATTTTCACAGATACCATCAAGATCTGCACAAAAACAATCCTGTCCCTAAAATCGTCTCTTAAGACATGTGATGTTTTCAACCTCAAAGCACGTTAGGTTCATGACTGATACTTACAAACTTATCCACAAAAGATTTTAAAGGGACATTTTCAATCTTCTAAATCAGCCTTTGTGCTTGGTGTCAAGCCTGATCCAATGCGTTTATTTGTAAACAAATGTCTGTTGTTTCTGAAAAATGATGTTTTTTTATACTTTGCATTGCGAGTTCTGCATTATGCAATATGCTTTTATTGAAATGATACAGCTTCTTCATATTCTGAGTGCTGTTTGTACTGTAACCGATCCTTCAGGCAAGCGAATCCTCATGGGAATCTGGTGTTCATGTGAAATTATTTAGTGGCGTTTTGAACAAAGTGCAGTTTCCCCCATCAGACGGCTCAATGTACTCCTATGACAGCTCCTTTACTGGCCTCTAGTTTGAAGGCACAAGCCTGCATTTGAGTTCTCTGTGGAGAAGAGCACACAGTGCTTTTCATATTGCTAGTCTTGTAAAAAAAAAATTATAATAAAAATCATTCTCATCTATGATGTTTTGTAATTGTGTTTACAGTTACACTTTTACATGCATTCCTGTAGCTCTGTGGTTATTGCACTAGCAACGCCAAGGTCATGGGTTTTATCCCAGGGTGTGCACATACTTAAAAACAAATGTATAATGCAATGTATGTCGCTTTGGATAAAAGCGTGTGCCAAATGCGTAAATGTAAGGCTGTGAAAATTATTTTGTGTCCTAAGGAATATGTAACCAATATATTACTGCATTCTGTTTTGCTTTTGCTCTTGCATGCCCCTTGACTAAGGACGTGTTGTAAATTCTGCCCTTTGAACCTTTTTCCAACAGTAAAACATTCTCTGGTAGCAGCCGTTAAATGCGTTTCAGATGTGAAGACTGGTTGAGTCGTTCTTGTGAGTCGGTTCTTTGTAATGATTCATTCGAACCGATTCGCAAACAACATACCTGGGAATATCCCTTTTAAGTAAAAACGAATTACATTGGCATCATCATACTAAAATGAAATGAAAAACGAAATACATTTAAATGAAATACTAACCCAAACATTGCGATAACATAAGCATTGAAGATTTATTTAACCGCTCAGAATCATCAAAACGAGTCGTTCGATTAACTCGATTCATTCAAATGACTCCCGAACACTTCATTTCAGATGTGTCGACTGAAATTGCATTTAATCTGTGACCATTCAGTGGGGTTTTAAAGGTTTAGCCGCCGCTCGACTCTAATTGGTCAATGAATCCCATCTATGGGCGGGAACAGCAGGTATGTGTGGTCAGAACGCGCGCCAATCATCCACGTAAAGACACGCCCACTCCCTTCTGTAAGCGCAGCACATTCGGCGTGAGAGGAAGCTCAGTGCGTTGTGTGTGGTTTCGGATGTACGCTTGTGCGCGACACACACATATGACACGATACAGGCTCGGAGCGAGGCGAAAGAAGAAAATATGTCAACGCGTTTCGCTGTCATGCTTTCAGTAGTATTATGGAGGTGAGCGGCGATGTCTGGCTGCGCAGCGCTGATTGACGGACCGGAGCGGCTGTGCTTGTGTTAACGCGCAACGATCTTTTCATCTCGTGCGTGAACTTTGCGAGAACTTTGCAGCATCGCTTTTCTTCCAGACGGGCAAGATCTGACAGCATGGCGACACAAAACGATTGCTGTGTCAAGGTCTCCGTAAGGTAAGCCAAGCTGACAGAATCTGTACCAACATGCAACCATCATTTCCTATTGTTTGCACTGTTACGCAGTTCACGTTGTGTTTGTGCATGCTGTGTTTACAAAGCAGTTGTGTAAATATCATGCATTTTTTGTAATTGCACGACAAAGAGTTTGTAGGACACCGTACGGTGCCTTTGCGAGTTCTGGGTGTGTGCTGCGCAAGGTAAGCCGGGAGCGACACATAAACATTGCTCGGCATTGATAGAAACGTTGCAACAGTGTAACGATCCAGGTCAAGTGTTTTAAAACTATACATCCGGTGCGTGCGTCTAATGCATATGTTAATGCACATGTTGTGAAACGCACAACTGCACACAGGAGGCACGTGCCTTTTAGGTTGTCTTGCAATGTATGAGTGTTTGGGTGTATTTATTTGCATTGCGAGTTTGCATAACTGCTGAAGGACGCGAGATGATGCGGGAATGTCGGCAAGGTGATGATGACAAAGACGCGCGCGCGCCCCTCTCCTTTTAATGTCCTTTGTTAATGCCCTGTGGATCATGGATTAATATCGCTATGGATCAATATTTGGTGGAGGAGGAATAACGCAGTTCATCTGCAATAACCATTAGGATTGCCAATCACGTTAATGGCATCATTTACTTATGTTGAGCTCGTGAATCTGAAGCGCGTGTCAGCAGTCAGGGGCAGTGAGCATCGGCTGCAGCATCAGACTCGAGGCGGTGGTCTCAGCTTTGTCTGGCAACCTCGTTAGATTACCGAAAGAAATAAAGTGTTTTGGTGTATTAGATCACCAATATAATATGCGTGCTGTAAGGTTTAAATGCAGTTCGTTTTGTACAGTTTGAAGCCCCCAGTAGACCTGCTGTCATGCACAAGAATGTTAAAATGCCCCTCTTGTGTTTTCTGATGTTAGAAAGTGTGGCTGCAGGTGCATGCTGTTGATTTTTAAAGCACATATTGTATAGTGAATGTGCTTTTACTGTGGTGTCTGCTCACCCTTGGTCACACCTGCAGATGGGAGGGGGGCCATTACATCAATGAATGAAGTGGACCCACGTGTTCTGCTGAGCATCACAAAGGCGGGCAGTTATTTCAAGCCATACACCATCTGCAGAAGAGTTGTGTGGATCTAGTTACAGTGTTTGCGATGAAGAGCTATATTGATGTTCATCACACAACCTTTGTGTAGTGGTTCTTGCCGAAGCATAGAATGTTGGTGGAGGTGTCGAACAAACCTGCAGGATTTGTTTAGATCCTTAATCTTAGTGTTAACCATCATAATTCCCTATTTATCATGTCAGCAATTTGTATAGGTCAACAAGTACTGGTGGTCACTAGTAGGTGATGGTTTTAAAAAGTCATTTGTGCTAAAGTGTCATTCCGTGTTGACAGACATGCAGAGAAATTATGGAGAAAAAAATAGATAATTTAAATGTCCTTTTTTTTTTTTACATAGAACGAAAGCCTGCAACCTAAACTTACAACACAATAACCTTATGTCTACCTTAGCACTTATTTCCTTCTGGAAATGCAAATCTAGTTGCATGTGTTGTATTGCAGTTCTATTTAGATCAGGAAATGGAACGGGCTATTGACAAATTAAAAAATGCGGTGGGACAGATTGTCAGCGCCATAAAATCAAAATTAGAAAGCAGGGAAATCCTCCGAAAAGGACATTCATCTTTTTGAGAAATAAAGGAAACCAACCAATCAGATTGTTCATATTGCTGACAGAGACACATCTTTGATGTCCACTGATGTCACTAAAACAGGCAATACATTTTTTAGACATTTTTGTACTTCAGGAAATCAGGAGAATCAGGAGTTTGAGTATTTCCAATTAATGTAACTTTGTGTTGTACTGTTGCAACAGTCTGTCACGCGTTGATTTCCTTTCTTAAAAACGACTTCCTCATTACTTAAAGCCAAACCTTTCAATGACAAGCTGTGCAATGAAAACTTGAAACTAAATGTTCTACCAAACTTATGTAGGATGGCTTTTCAGTAGCTCAGTGGTTCGAGCATGGCGCTAGCAACGCCAAGGTCATGGGTTCGATCTCAGGGACATTTAGTAAAAAATGTATAGTATAATACAATGTAAGTCAAAAGCGTCTGCCAAATGCATAAATGTTAATGTAAATGTAATGTAGGAAGCTCCTTGACTTCATGAGTTGACCCTTCTTTTTCATCATTTGCTTTTAATTGCCATTAAAGTCTATGGTTGAAAGATTGATTGTGTTTGTCCCTCTGTTGGGGGAGATTGCATCTTGTATGTGCGTGTCATCTGCCGGCCAGCTTTTCTCATCTCCACCCTGATGTTGTAGACATGCGAGACGTTCTCCAGAAGTGTTGAGTCAACAGTGCTGTTATAAATATACACTATAGAGAGTTTTCTGAAGATTTTCTAAAAGGTTATCCATAATTTAATATCTATCCCTACTAGTCTATATCTAAGAAATATTATACTTTTGCTTTGAAGCAAACTTGAGTATAATGGGTGCTAGATATGTGCATAGATGTGGCTGACGGTTTAAGAACTACATGACATGTTTATGTGTCCAGTCTTCCTATTGACCCGACTTTATCTTTTCTCGTGGGTCTGGCTGAGAATGCAGGGGTTCGTTGGGGGCTAATGTGAGCTGTTGAGGTTTCTGGGAAACGGGCTCGTAATTGCCTCATTTATGAGAATAGCTTCCTCCTATTAAAACTGCAGGATGAACCATTTGGGGTTTTAGGATCCTTGGGTTGCTCAGGAGCATCATGGTGGCCTGATGGAATATTGTTTCTTACTTATTAGATTGATCCAGGGTCAGTTACCTATCCATTAAACGCTGCTGAAGAACCTGCTCAAGTGCAATTCAAGAGGAATTCAAGACATCGCAATATAATGTGTGGCTGTGTTTGTTTTTAGTTTGAGATTAGGCTTATTTAGTTGAACAGCACTTCAATTAATAACAGATCAGACGGGTAAGTCAGTAAGATTAGGATTAATTCAGTGCACACTGAAGTCTATGCTGGGCTGAGCCATTTTCTTGTATGAAAGGTCTTGTATTTAAGAGTAGCTTCCTCATCTATGTGCGCTTTTGTGTGTGCTCACAAGGAGAATGACTTCCTAACCAACAACATGGGCTGCATATTTTTCTTATTTTTTTCTAGTCTGTCTGTCTATATACTTCCTGTTGGTGAAATATTTAGACTCGTCTTCCACACCCTGGGGGGCAGGAAGGGTGGGGGGTCCTGTCAGATGAAAACTCGCCCCAAACCGCAATATGGTTAGCTGTCGTTTCCGCATTTTACTGCATGTCACTTGTAGTCCTAATTTGTTATCGAATGCACTCGACTTGAACGCTCTACACAGGAAGTGTTAACCGTAGGAGTCAGAAGTGTGTTTCTCTGACCTAGTTGTGACATTAGGTTCAGTTGCTTGCAGGCAGGAAGATGTGTGATTGAATGTAACAGTAACCAGCTCAACACACAACAGTGACTAGTGCAACTGGCTTTTATGTTTGCCCTAGGACTTCCCTTTAAAGCCACTGCCAGAACCACCAATCCTGATTCAGTGCAATGAAAGAGAGAGAGAGTCAATTGATAATGTCATTCTGGGTGAATTAGATGCTGTTCTTTTAAACATCGTCCTTTGGTTGGAAGAAAAGGTTAGTTGTGTTTCTGGTGAAAAGGGGAAGAGACTTGAAGAGAGAGCGAGAGAGAGGACAAGAGAGAAAGCAGGAAGTGTATTTCAGTGTCAAAGGGTTGAGAGTAGGAAAATCAACATTAGCTCTCAGTAGAAGTGTACAAAGAGAAGCATTTATTATTATTATTAGCATGTGATAGGTTAGCTTTTTGTGACCCTAGATCACAAAACTAGTCTTAAGTAGCACGAGAACATTTGTAGTAATAGCCAAAAATACATTGTATGGGTCAAAATTGTCAACTTTTCTTTTATACCAAAAATCATTAGGATATTAAGTAAAGATGATGTTCCATTAAGATATTTTGTAAATTTCCTACCGTAAAAATATATCAAAACTTTATTTTTGTGAGTGGATGCAGCTAAAGTTGCTAACAAAAATGGCCGGAAACACGTCTATAAACTTCACTTGCTGCTGCCGCTCTTTGAGAATTACCCACTCAAGTTTAGTATCTATGTAAAGCTCAGAATTTCAGCTTTCAGGTTCATCTATTCTCTATTTAACATTGTTACAGTGTAAAGCCAAAAGAGAGTTAAAACAAACCTGTTTTTTCTTAGCTGCGGCCTGCTACAGCGCCTCTGATGGACAACTTTAAAGGCGATTTTCTCAATGTTTAGATTTTTTGCACCCTCAGATTCCAGAGTTTTAAATAGTTATATCTTGGCCAAATATTGTCCTATAATAACAATCCATATATCAATAGAAATTTTGAAAATTAAAGGCGGGGTGACCGCCACGGTGTCAGGTCAAGTACTAAAACAAACTTGTAGCCAATCAGCAGTAAGGTGCGGAGTGAAGAGAGAGTATGCTCACATAATCGCATTGCACAGAACTTTTGAGAGCGGAGCAGGAAGACGTGTGTTCCTGTTGCATAGTAGTGCAATTTATTGTCGATTTCAAATAACAACAGCCATTTTCAGAGATTGGTCACCCCACTTGCAAGACTATTTTTGTTGTTCAGTGTCACAGTTTTTCACACAACCAATGTCGTTGGGTCTTGGAGAAGAGGAAAGCCATTATATAAAGCACTGCAGTTTGTCTTTAGTCTTTTTTTTGTCTTTTGTCTTTAGTTTGTCTTTTTGTATTTTTAACATTTTTCCTCTCAGTGTGTGTAAATAGAACAATATTAAAGGGATAGTTCAACAAAACATACATTTGTCATTGACTTACACTTAAAAATATAAACTCTCAGAGAATGAATTTATTACCAATATACTAAACCATCTGTTTATATGTTACTAAACCCCCAATGATAGAGTCCAGACATCAGAAAAATATTAGTCCATGCACAAATATTCCATTTGAAACATGCTTTTGGATGGAACAAAAAAGGGTGCATGTTTTTGGTCCTACTTTGTAGGATTGAAAACGAAACTAACCTAACTATGGGAAATCATACTTTTAAAAGAAAAAACCCTGAAAGGTTTAAGAGACCCCACATGGGTATTTAAACCACCACATATGATATCCTACAAAGTATGTCTTCTCTCAAAAACAGGCATCCTTTTTTGTTACATCCAAAGCATGTTTCTTTCGCTTTTTTCAAATTAAAAACTTGTGCAGAGACTAATAATTTTCTGAGCCAGTACGGTGAAATCCTTTGATACAATTTTTTTCATTTTTAAATTGACATTTGCATGCAATTGCTCTATATGATTTCTATTTTGTATCACAAAAAGAGATGTTTTAAAGGGTGTTTACAAGCGAGTAGTTTTCAAATTTAATTCAGACTTTGTGCAAGATGACCACCATATGTTTGACATGAGTTTAATGCTTTCATTATATAGAAAAGTGCTCTTTATTTTTCAAGCATCTCCATTTTTCATTGAAGAAAGTAAGTTATACAATACAAGGTTAAGTAAACTGACACTTTTAGTTTTGGGTGAACTATTCACTCTTAGAGCTTTTGAATGTGTAAATGGGAGTATTGTCTCTTGTACTTAAAATGCTTTAATGATTTTACTTTAAATGTTTAATTGGGATCAGGGAAGCAAGGCATTAGCAATTCCCAGCGTGTCCTCTCTCGCCGTGTTTAATCTCTTCACAACAATTGTAGAATAATTAACTTGGATGGTTTTTGAATATTGTAGTAGTGAACCTTTTACTATCAGGAGCCTTTTCTGCTCTCAGCATTTAAGCTAAGGTTCAGAAAAGTTCAATAGCGCTTCCCTTTTGTCAAATTTAAAAATGCATACTTGCGCTATTTTTATCCCTCTTCACGCTCTGTCTGACTCTCTTGGCTCCCTGCCGGACTGTCCAGATACTGGACCTCCTTCAGGGCAGGCTTGAACCAGGTCCTTTGAAATCAAACTGACCCCCTGCTGCCCTCTCTAGCCACCAGCCCCCTCCATAGTCCCTGTGTTCTCCTGTGAATTGAGGAGGAGGGATTTTAGAACAAAGAAATGAATAGATTTCCAGTTTTGGACCCTGTATGCTGGTTCCACTATAATACCCCACTATATGTTTTTCACAGAACCAGGTCCAGGATCAAACAGACTTGGTCTGTCCTGGTTCTGGTGCGCTCTAAGGCAGCGTTTATTGTGCTGCATTTTCATTTAAAAATGCATACCTTTTGCTACGGTTACGCCTGGCGTTTACACTGATCCGGCGTTTTCGACCCTCGAAAACGGAGACTTTTGAAAATGCTGCAGACCCCATTCAAGCAGCACTGTGTACACTGATCGACACGGTGACGTACAGCACCGCAAGAGAGAATCGAGAGCCGTATGCTTTTAAAAACGCTCTCGGTACTGCATCCGTCGATCGGTCTGCGCACTTTGTCTTGTTTTGAAATTAAACAAGCCTAATAACATGGATTACCTCATCTATCCACGCGAAGACGTCCTTGCTCTTCCTCGCCACTATGTTCATTTTGTACTGGCCGGTCTGCAACTAGTAACCAATTGTCATCAACAAACAACTTGTATGTATGCGCATACAACTGTTTACATTTGTGTGTGCATGCCCAGCCTGTCTGAATGGTCATTTGACATGCATTTTCGGTAGGTTAGTGTAAACGCAGATTTTTTTCTGATACGGCAGTATAAATGAGGATCGTTTTTATTTTAAAATGCCGTTTTCAGACAACAACGGGCTAATGTAAACACCACCTAAGGGCCTGTCTGCTTCACACACCTTCCAGCTGAACAATAAGTTGTTTAATTATAAAGATTTTAGCTACCATCTGGTTATTAGGTACTTTAGGCAGTAAGAAGCTTAAACAGGGTATGGGGGTCTCAGCTAAAATAGAAAATCTGGTTTAATGTTTTAATAGATAAACACAAACTGTAAACAAAGATTGTTTATTTTTATTGTTTTTTTTTCTTAACATCAAAACAAAAGCACCATACAAGAAAATAAATAAAAGAATTAAATAAGAAATAAAGATTGTTAAACCCTCAGAGATAACTTTTTTTAAGTAGCAAAAGCACAAAATTAAACAAACAAAACATGACATTTTGACACAATCACTGCTGTTTTTCTGAAACCTTGTATATTTATATTTTGTTACTTTTTATAATCTCTTGTCGTAAATCATTATTAGGCTGTGTTCACATATGACTTCTTTTTTGACAAGAAAAAGTTGACAATAACGCTTTTTAGTTGTGGTGGCGTTGTGTTTACAAATAGCAGTCGGCAACGTTCATAGTAGGCATGGGTCGAATACCGGTTTCAAGGTATACCGCGGTTTGAAAAGGCCATGGTTTTAAAACCACAAAAATTGTATGTAATACCATTCCAAAGGTATGAGGTGTTTATATGTTTTATTAAAGACGGAAAGTGCAGGAATCCACTAGGTTCTGTGCTATTTTTTGTTATGTATGCTTAATTTATTGTTTGCTCATCTGCATTTTATTTATTTATATGTGTTTGTATGCATTCAGGTTTAATTTCTAGAAAAGCATGTAAAAATGACTAGAAAGTGTGCCATGCTTTCAAAAAGTTTGTGAACTAATGATTTAACCTGACATTTCCTATGATTCTCAGTACCGGCAGGTAACAACTGACCAATACCGTCATACCTACCGTCAAAATATCATATCGGCCCATGCCTAGTTCAGAGGCAGCATTTGTGCACGAATGCAGCTCAGAGAGACAGGCTTAATATGCAGCGTAGTGGAAGTCTATTTGAATTATAAACTGAGAGCGTTTTTGCAATAACTAATCACATATTTAAAAATTACAATACTAATTTCTCGCAAGAAATGCAATCAAAAGTTATTGAAAGTGACAATTAAACTTACATTTATACAAAACTATGCTCCAACCGGCGTTTCGGATGCCATTTTATTTTTTCGAGTTTAATTCAATTCAATTCAATTTTATTTATATAGCGCTTTTCACAATGAGTATTGTTGCAAAGCAGCTTTACAGGAGAAAGCAACAGAAAAAACATAAGGTAAATATTATTAAACCTTTAAATTAATTTAATAAAATAAAATAACTATAAAACTATAAAAGCAGTCTCCTGGTGAGCAAGCCAACACGGCCCTGTGGCGAGGAACCCAAACTCCAAATGATAAATATATGGAGAAAAAAACCTCGGGAGAAACCAGTCTCAGTCGGGAGGGCCAGTTCTCCTATGACATGTCACAGCTGTACTAAGTGACTTTGATTAACATTATAGAGAAAACGATTATCATAGAGAGCCTATTAAATGTAATAGGGAAGTAGATTTTGTTAAATTTGTTATAAGGAATGTTATATGCAGAAAACGGAACTGTGATGGCATAATGTAACTGAATGCAGCTGTGACTTCAAACTGCTGTCATGTGATGTAAGTTTAGCATTTAGTACTAAGTATTGTAATACTGTTAGCATTAATATGACAACAATTAGACCATCTTTGATCTTGGTGATGGGGTTGCATGAGCTGGAGCTGGGAATGGTCAGTCAGGGAGAAGATTATCGCAGGAGGGTGGAACCGGGTGTTTGGCTGGAGCAGCTGTAACCTCTAGTTAGGGATGAGATAAGGCGTTCATCCGGAATCTCACCTCGGGATGACATCCGCCTGGACCTGGTGTAATCTCTGGGAATCCCATGGGCATCCCGAGGGGGGGAAGAGAAGAGACTCAATTAGCGTAGCTGCTGTTCTTAATATTTTATTTGGTTTACAATTCAAGCATTATGTGAAAGCTTGGCTGAAAAAATATGTCTTTAATCTTGATTTAAATTGGGAGACTGTGTCAGACCCCCGAACAGTAACAGGAAGGCTATTCCAGAGTTTAGGCGCAACGTATGAAAAGGCTCTACCCCCTTTGGTAGATTTATTTATCCTAGGTGTTATTAAAAGTCCGCAGTTTTGAGATCTTAGAGAGCGAGCTGGGTTGTAGCGTGATAGAAGCTCTGTTATGTAGGTAGGAGCTAAACCGTTTAAGGCTTTATAAGTAATTAAAAGAACTTTAAAGTCAATACGATATTTAATGGGTAGCCAGTGTAGAGATGATAAGATTGGGGTTATGTGATCATATTTTCTAGATCTTGTAAGAACTCTGGCAGCCGCATTTTGAACTAACTGTAATTTGTTTATTGACGATGTAGGACAACCACTTAGTAGTGCATTACAATAGTCAAGTCTTGAGGTCATAAATGCATGAATTAGTTTTTCAGCATCAGCAACACACAAAATATTTCGTAGTTTGGCAATATTTCTAAGATGGAAGAAAGCTGTTTTTGTGGTGTTTGAGATGTGTTTTACAAATGATAGGTTGCTATCTAATACGCCTAGGTCTTTAACTGTATTTGCTGGGGTAACGGTGCAGCCCTCGATTTGTAGGTTGTAATCCGCAATATTCTGATTACGTGCATTTGGTCCAACAAGTAGTATTTCCGTTTTATTAGAATTTAGGAGGAGGACGTTTTTAGTCATCCAGTGTTTTATGTCTTGGATGCACTCTGCCAGTTTGGATAGCTGAAACCCAGTTTAACCCTGCTTGACCAATGACCTTCCTCGCATGTTGTTATGTAAACGACAGGTCTCGCTGCTTGCTTGTCATTGGTTAGCTGTGAAAAAGGTGCTTGACGTAGGGTGTTTTTTTTTCAGAAAAGTTTAACTTTATTCAACTTTAAAAGATGCTCGGAGCTGCAGAAAAGACGCCGGCGCTGGAGTTTAAAAAAGCGTTCAGGACTTGTTTTGAAAACACGATTTACTCCATAGGATTATAATGTAAAACAGACGCTAGCAGCTTCAAAAAAGAAGTCAAGTGTGAACACGGCCTTAGTCAACCTTTATGTTTATCACTAGGTTTTGCAAATATCGAACCAATGAACAGTATTAAAAAGTGTTCGTCATCTTTGTACTTTTACGATTATTCAATATTGTGACTTCCACAGGCAACCACAACTCACAGAGGAAACTTTTAGTTCTGCTTTTGAAAGATTCATATGGCCCTGTTTGAATATGCTGTCATGAGGGATGTGTGTTCCTCATCGCTATGGTTTCCATTTGTACAGAACATGGATCAAGTTTCTACATCTCACCTTGAGCTGTGATGAAAAACCTGACTGAAAACACAACCAGTCTGTGTGTGTTTACGCTGTCTGTCTGTCTGTCTCAGACATACACATATCTGCTTGTGAAGATATGACATTAGATGCTTTAAAGCTTGATCATCTCATGAGGAAGCTCAAGTCTGATCTGATTCACCCTGGTTGGGTCACACTGGGCTGCGTGCTGCTGTCTGGCCATCACAGCTGGGCCCCGGGGTCACTGAAGGCCTCCGTTTGTTTAATTCATGCAGCGTGAGCGCCAGTATGAACAGATGAGTTTCACACCTATTCAGAGGTTAATAACCTCTTTTATTAAAGATCATTTACATGTAGAAGACCCGTCTGCTCCTCACCAGATATGCTTACTTTTACCACACAATAAACTCTCTCTCTCGCACGCACGCACACACCAGCTGTAGTTTTGGGCTGTCTGACCCTGAAATAACCATTGATTGAGAAAAGACCAAACTGAGCCTTTGGGACTCCACAGATGTGACTAAAATGCTTGATTTAAATCCCCAAATATACATCTTTGTGAATGTGTGTCAGTGTTTGGACGTTGAGAGAGACTATACTGCATTGAGATAGCAAGACCTTGCGCTCATGGGGGAGTACACTGGAGACATTAAGCTTTCATTCAATGGGAAAAATTTACCCCAAAAGTCAATAGATTTGGCATTATGTGCTTATTCTAAACAAAAGCTGCTAAGTGGGTTGAAAAAGTCACTAAATCTAGTCACAAAGCTGCTAAGTTGCCACCACCGGTTTGTGTGCACCCCTGTGTGTGTTACGCGGGAGTAGAAAGGGGTCTGACTGACTGTCAATAGCACATGCTTTGCCTAACAATGGCTTGAAACAATATACATGAGAAGTGTAAAATAATACTTTGGTGGGCCATTTCCTAATGCATGCTATTCAGCAGACTTGCATTCAGTTTTTAGCTGCTTTTCACCTTGGCCAACCAGCCAGCCTGTTTTGTGCTCAAAGTTCTCCTCTGATCTCTGTAATGGGGGTAATCCCGTCCCGGAGGTCTCGCGGATCACTGAATTGCCCTCTGGGAGGTGTAGGCCAGATGAGAGCTCTTATCCTCAGTGAAACATTAATTGGGCTTGTTGTAGAGGGTTTAGAGAGACCCGCTACAGAATAAAAGTGCTGAAATTTGCATAGTGCTGGTGAAGTCCAGGAGCTCTGTTTTAAATGTAGTAAGCTGCCTACATCAACTGTACTTTAAGGTATCATAGACTAAAAATTTGCTTAATGTTAGCTTGTTTTTATAAGTTGTTTTTATTATTGGCTGGCTGCAGTATGGGTCCTGAACCCCACCCTCTCAATTTAAATGGACAGAAATCACGCAAACTAAATTTTTGTTCGTTCTTATTATGCTGATGTAAGTTCAAGTGTTGAATAAGTTCGGTTTTAGTTAGTTATAGATAAAAGTCTGTGGGTACTAAAAGCTGCTAATTTAGCTTTTGCGCAAAATTGGAATATCGCAGAAAACATTTGTGAATAAGCACTGTTTCAACAGTATGATAATTTTCATATATAATAATTACTTGCGCAAGCAGACGAAACACAATAAATGCGGTGCTTTTATGGATCCCTGGTGTTTGGGAAGCGCAGTTGTGACACTTCTGGGAG
Source organism: Oreonectes daqikongensis (assembly GCA_026939265.1). Taxonomy (NCBI): domain Eukaryota; kingdom Metazoa; phylum Chordata; class Actinopteri; order Cypriniformes; family Nemacheilidae; genus Oreonectes; species Oreonectes daqikongensis. The sequence continues at coordinate 2,123,181 of JAOTQM010000085.1, read as the reverse complement.
GCAATTACGGAAATACTCGGGCATTTAAGAATGACCATAACAACATTTCAGATGTTGTGTAACAAGATCAGTACTCTGGTTAGTCAGGTTACGCCGTCTCGTGCAGTTACTTGACTTTTTGGAGGAATTTATTCAGCAAATGCGTGGTTTTTCTTTTTTGCGAAAAGGGTTTCATGCTGGTTTCATTTCAGTAAACGGTTTTCATTTCGAAATTTGCCGTTTCCATAACTCGTTTTTGAGGCGAAACTTCAAAACGCGCATAAAACCAGGGTGATGGAAACCCGGCTACATACTGTTTTAAAACATGTTCTGTGCTTCTGTGTTTGCATGTGCATGTATTTTCAAATGTATCAGATTTGCATACATGTGCATTTGTTTCAGTAGAAAGGAGTGACTGCTGTCCACAGGGGCTAGTCAGATGTTGAGTTATGGAGAGCATTGCAATCTAACAAAGTGACAGAGAGAGCGAGCGAGAGCGAGCGAGAGCGGGCGAGAGAGAGCGAGAGAGGGCGAGAGAGAGCGAGAGAGGGCGAGAGAGAGCGAGAGAGGGCGAGAGAGAGCGAGAGAGGGCGAGAGAGAGCGAGAGAGGGCGAGAGAGAGCGAGAGAGGGCGAGAGAGAGCGAGAGAGAGAGAGAGAGCGAGAGCGAGAGCGAGAGCGAGAGCGAGAGAGAGAGAGCGAGAGGGCATTCAGGTAGCAGCCCATACCTCAAGCTTTTCAATTACAATCTCAGGGTGGTGTGCAGGCTGACCGCTGTTATTCTGAGACTTGATGTGTGCGCAAAAAAGCTAAACTGCATTGCATCACCATAAAGCCTCTATAGATATGATTACCCATGAGTCTTGGTTCTCGGCAGGCCAGGAATATTCCGACAGCAGTACGTCTCTCCCAGCATGCCATTTAATGAAGAAAGCGGGCCAGTATACCTGCTGTGGCCCCTCCCTCAACTTTCTGCCAAGCGAGCCAGAAGCTCCCATTTTACCATATGATGGTGTGTTAATGTCCGCTTCTTTGGTCCTACAGGATGGTAATATGGTGTCTGTGTGTTAATAGCCAAGCGTGCTAGCATCTGCCATCAGTTCACCTGGTGTCTTCATACAAAGGTGGAAGTGGTGGGATGACACAAGGTAGATTTAGACAGATTGGGGAAAATGTTTAGGATTGTTTGTCGAAACTGTGTTACCGGGTCAAGTTTTGGTTAGAGCTGAACAGAATCAGAGACTGCAAAATGCAAACGTTTCTCAGAATTTGAATGAAAACCAGTCACGTCTTTCTCTGGCTCTTTGTTCATGATGACAGTATTGAGAGTAATACATTATTCTGCAGAAATCAATGAGATCAATAAAGGGTTACACACATTGGGAAATGGTCTGCACGCAGAGGAAAACATTAACGCTCAATGGGTTCAATGACCACTTAGAGAATCATTTTTTAAATATTGTCCAGTTCTTAAGACTGATGGCCAATAATTGTACTGCTTTTACTGTAATTGAACATTTCGATTAGCCACTGAATAAAATCCTGACAAGCCCTTAAAACATAATGAAAAGTTAATAACATTAAAAATCTCAATGTATATCAGTAACTTTTTTGTATTTTGTTCTGTTTGAGAAAAGCGCTATTATGCAAATGATGCTTCTTTCAGCTGACCCAAACCTCTCTGATCGAACCATCATTATTGTCGAACCCTGAAACTCATTGTGATCATGGTTCAAAGCAACTCTCAAGCCGAAAACATTTCGAGTCATTGTCACTCTTGTGGTACATTTTCCCAGCATTTCAAGCTTGATGTATCCGGTTACCGCGGTGATGAATAGAGCCGTTTCCATCAGGACAGTATCATGTTAACTGTCCCATGAAACTTGGCTTAATGAAGTCAGCAACAGTTCTGTCATTCTGTCACTTCAGAGACCGTTATCAATGCGGTGTCAGTTCTAGCGTGGCAGGTTTGCACGTGACCTTTGGCTTCCTGGAGCCACGTTTTACAATCGCATGTTGCCATTGTTCTTTGGACAGGCACCAAAGTGGCAGTCAAAACACAGAAGACAGGATGTGTGGTGACCGAATAGCCCTCTGTTTTCTATTTTTTACATGTCTGGAGGACTTTTTTTGGCCCACTTGGAGAAAGATTACAACAGTGTTTACAAGCAGTCGCTCAGAGATACGTCAGTGAAACAAAACTTGAGTCTTGCTATTATCTGATGCCCTTTGATGTGTGAACAGCGTATTAGTTTATATTTCTCAGAACTGAGCCACACTTAGATTTTACAGGGAAATCTAATCATCATTTATTCACATTCATGTTGCTTAAAACTTGTATGTGAGTCTTTTTTCTGTGGAACACAAAAGACAATTTTATGAAATGTGGATTTGTGTCCATACAGTGGAAGTCAATGGGGTTGAGTGTTGTTTGGTTACCAACATTCTTCAAAATATCTTTTGTGTTCTGCAAAAGAAAGAAAGTCTTGGACTGAGGTACGTCTCTGTACCGCGGTATAAGACGGCACAGGCGAACAGCACCACGTCTTCAGTAGAGAGTGGGAGCTGTATGAATTTTTCCATTTGGTTAAATTCAAAAGTGTGATAACATAAAGGTCATAAAGGTGCTGGTGTTTGTTTAAAGGTGAACTTCCAGACATCCTGCTCTTCTTTCAGAGGGCAACGGAAATCACACAAACACGCTTAGTCATTCTTTTATCTTTGTTTCGCACACTCACCCACGCCAAAAGTGTTTACATTTTTATGCTCAAAGTGAGATATACATTCTGCTGCTTATTTAAAATGCTTAAGTACTGTATTGTGTCCAAGTTACATGAAAAAGTGCATATTTGTGTGCATGTGTGGGGATTTATTAGGCTTAAGATCAAAATTGCTGCCATGGGTTTGCTTTCCTCAAAGGAAAAAATGAATAATGAAGTACATTTTTAGATATTCTTTGTAAAATGCTGTCAAAATGTTTTTCAAGTGTTTTTCTGTTAGATGTAGGGTTAGTAAAATAAAAAAATATATAGTAAAAAATAATAGTAGTAATTATGAATAGTTTTATATAAATGGAGTCAAAGACATTAATATAGCGTGTTCACTGTGTGTTTTGTGGGATTTATTGGAGAAACTTGGGCTTCTGGCAGCAGCTGTTTATGCTCATCACCAGGTGTGTGTGTGTGTCTGTCTGTGTGCGTATGCGCATGCGCATGACAGAACAAGCTAATCCTAATCTCTGAAACACATTTGCATCATCGGCCTGTATCTGCAGGACAACTGCAGAACTCTGAGAGGGGGGAGAACTCATAAAACCATTTACAATCCTCCAAAATTATTTTAGAGGATTGTGTGTGTATATGTGTGTGTAATAGAGTAAAGTTGCAGAGGACAGGGATGTAAAGGTAATTTAAAGGCATTGGTTGGATTACAGATTGAGGAGCCAAAGTTTGTCTGAATAAGATGTGTTTGGTAGAAGCAGATTTGTACAGGATGAGATGTTTGAGTTGCCAGGACTGCATGAAGGAGATGTGACATCTGGAGATCTAAACCTACAAAAGAGGCCCACAGGTCCACTGGGAGGTCACACACACCTACACAAACTCACAACGAAAAGACATGTGAACGTTCCCTCACCAAGTCAGTAATGTTCTCCAGATATTTAAAGGAATAGTTCACCCAAAAATGAAAATTCTGTCATGAATTACTTACTCTCTAGTTGTTCCAAATCTGTATACATTTCTTTGTTTGGTTAAACACAGAGAAAGATATTTGGACGAATGCTTGTAACCAAACAGTTCTTGGACCCCATTGACTATCATAGTAGAAAAAATTACAATGGTAGTCAATAGTTTCCCAGAACATTTGTATAAAGATATTTTTCCTACTATGGTAGTCAATGGGGTCCAAGAACTTTTTGGTTACAAGCATTCATCCAAATATCTTTCTCTGTGTTCAACCAAACAAAGACATTCAAAACAACTTAAAGGTAAATAAAGATTATAATTTTGGGTGAACTATCCCTTTAACCATCAACAGAAGTCAGATCTCATATAAGGAATACCACCTAACAGGAAGTCCACATATGGTCAATAGGGACATGTTTCAATTCAGATATATTTCTGTAGTGCTTTCTACAATTGTGCGTTGTTGTCAAGCAGCTTTAGATTCATGTAAATGGTAGAAACAGAAGTAAAGAGACATATTTATGAAAACAATATATAATACATAGTACACCTGGTATTAAGTTTGTATATTTGATTGTACAAATGATTGTCTGTGGGATTATAATCTCTTTTTATGTAGTAAAATGACAGAATTGATAACAAATACATCAAATTTCAGTGCAAACATCTGCACTGTTGTTTATTTTATCTGCACCATTTGATTTGATTATTTCATCTGCACTGCTGTTTATTTCATCTGCACGGTTGTTTATTTCATCTGCACGGTTGTTTATTTAATCTGCACTGCTGTTTATCTCATCTGCACTGTTGATTATTTCTTTGGTTTGCACAATTATTTCGGTTACATGTCCCTTGCTTGTAAAGTTGTTTTGTGTATATATATAGATTTTGTATTTATCTGTAATTTGATATATTTTTTTTATATATGTTATTCTATGTTATCTGTATGCACCTGGGGTCTGAGAGTAACGCAATTTCAATCCTCCATTTGTATGTACTGTACATGTGGCAGAATTGACAATAAAGCTGACTTTGACTTTGAAATTTAAACCTTTTCAAAAGATGAATGGGCATCAAGTGTAGTCAATGCTTTAGGTTTATTCTCCCCTGCAGATGTTGTTTTGTCGTGTCCCTTCATGGAGAATTCATGGCCCTATTTGAGCGGCGATAATACCTTCAGACTGAAATACTGCTCTGATCTCAGTCTGTGTTCTCATTTCAGTGACAGAGCCAGGAATTAATGTCCTTTTTCTGTTGCGTTCGGGCATCTTGCCCAAAGAGTCGGCGGGATTGATCAGCTCCTGAATTGTGCTGACATGTTTCTGATGTCTCACGGGTTGTGTGTGTCTGTGGGTAGAGAGGTTAAGTTAGATGGCAGACTAACACACTGTACTGTAAGTGGATTTTAATAGTTTCTTTGGCTTGCTGGACAAGTTTGTGTGTGTTTTACACTGTGAACATTGCATTATTTCTGACACAGCAGTGTTGTGAGGTTTTTATACCAGTGGTTCTCAAACTTGAGTGCATCGCTTTGTGGCCCCCCCAGATAAAAACATATAATCTTAAACATAGAATTTTAATTGAACCAAAAACATATTTCGTTTTTACTTATCAGACTTAACTCTTTCGTTTTTTCATCACACTCTTTCTTTTTGTGATAATTTAAATATGGATGTTTATTTTTAACAAGGTCTCTGATCGTTTTAGTCTGACCTTCATAGTCTAAGCGGCACATTTCATCAGGGACTGTTTTATGACCCTGTCACGGTGTAATGCAGACTTAGCATTACAAACTATTTTAAACCCAACAACACACCAGCAGCTTATGAATAATCACTGAACCCATTTCACGTGTTGAAAATGTTAACACTGAAAACAAAGAGTGCATTTACATGGAAGTCTTAAAGGTACAGCAACAGACTCTCTTGTCACTTTAAACCTGTATGACTTTATTTCTTCTGCAAAACTCACAAAAAAATATTTTAAAGAAAGTTAGTAACCGAACAGCAATGGTAACGATGTATGGACACAAAACCAATGCAAGTGAATGGGTACCACTGTGGTTTGGTTACTAATATTCTTCAAAATATCTTCTTTTGTGTTCTGCAGTAGAAAGAAAGTCATACAGGTTTAAATGTAAATGATGACAGAATTTTCATTTTGGGTGAACTATCACTTTTATGTTTACTTTCAGGGGTTTAGACAGAGTGTTGAAAATGAAATGAAGCTAAATTATGACTATGATTATGTCTTACTTAAAAAAAGAATAAGTGTACCTCAGAGAATAACATCAAAACAACATAAATGTGTAATGTAAACTTTTGATTGTTCAAATGTCTTGCGTGGTAGATACGATTTGAATAAAAGTGCTATCTTTAGTGTATTTAAACGAGTAAGATCAGAATAAAAGAGATCAGAATAGGAAATGAGCTCTTTGTGTGCCTCATGAACCGCCTGTCGCCGACAGCAAAAGCTTCGGATGGTTGTATGCAAATCACCCCCGACCTCAAGCAAATGGACTGATAGTTAAAAGAGATAATTCTGCCCCGGATGGGAGTTCATCGCAACTCTAGAAAGCCTTTCCTGAGTGGATCTTTTCCTGTTCTTGCTGTAATCATAACACGGGCATATGGGAAAACAAGACCGCATACGGCATGTGTGAATATGACCCTGATCCAAGCAGTTTCGACCATGGAAACTTTGTTTATTCAGAAATGTTTAGCTGGGAATCATCGTCCTGTCAGAAGTCAAGGGAAATCCTGCCCTTTCTACACCAAAGTTTGTGAAAAGTGTATCGGACCCAAAACCGATTCATTGGTTTGCTATGGCTGGTATGTGTTTTACCAGATGCTTCAGTGGAGTAAATGTAGACGGTCAACAACACACAGTCAAAAGACGGCAGCGTTTGTTTATAGCAGAAGTAGAAGTGCTGAATGATGAGTAAAAGTTGTGCACACTACAGGGTTTGTGCTGATGTCATCACTCATTGTGTCATGTGTCATTTACTGTGACTTCACTGTGTGCACAAGAGATGCACATGTGCAGATGGTCTATAGAGGTGAGCGGTATCGCCAGAATATTATTTAGATTTACATTATTCATCAGATGCTTTTATCCAAAGTGTCTTACAAATGAGAGAGCATTTAACATTTTGTCATAGAGCCAAACAGCAAATACTTTGGTTCAGTAGGTGTGTTTTCATCACCCTGGTTTTATTCGCATTGTGATGTTTCACATCAGAAACGAATGATGGAAACGGTGAATTTCAAATTAAAAACTCTTAATTTGCAAAAAATGTTTTTACCCTCGCTTGAGGTGGTTTTTCATTTTTTTCAAAAAGAGTTCATACGAATAATGGGAGGTGGAAACGCATTTGCCGAATACATTCTAATATAGCGAACGTAAAACCCACAACACCGGAGCAGAGGAATAATAATAAAGTGGTTTATTTACTGTTGGTTACTAGGTTACCAATACAACCGTTATTCGCTCGAGGAATTTGATGGAAACACACCTAATTCGCATTATTTTTTTTCCCTGTTTTTGCGAACTTTGAAAAGATTCGCATCAAGTTTGGATGGAAACATGGCTAGTGTCAGTGGTGTATATATATTAGAATAAATGTTTTTTTCTGGTAATCAGTTAATACATTTTGGGGTGGTTTCCCGGACAGGGCATAAGCCTAGTCCCAGACTAACTTAAATGTTAGCGGTGTCTTGATTGAAAACAACTTAAACTGACAAATCTTAAAATGTGTGTGATAGTTTTGTCTCAAGATGAACACAGTAATGTTTTTTTTGTAAAGTATGTTTTTTTGTTATATGTATTTTTTGTTTAATGTTATTATATTTTTGGGGGATTCAAATATATATTTGGTGGGTAATATGGGGTGGGGTTGCTGGGGTGTTGTGCAGGGAAAATAGGGCTAACATAACATAACTTTCATGTCAAATTCTTAAATGTAAATCAATATATTTATTCTGAATAATAAGACCGCAAACTGTTTAATGCAGCTCTGCAAGATATCATTTTAATTTAATATTAACATTTTGCCAGAGATCTCAACATCAGACATGAAATACACGCGGTTTAAAGATGTTCGAGCAGTTTGTCACTTCACGCTTCCTGTAGTTTTAACTTTGTTTATTAGTTAGCATAATGTTTTTATTATTTATTTACATGAATGGAAGGATTTACCAGTGTTTGCATATTGCAGTTATTATTGCAGAATGGTCATAGTACAGGGAATATTAGAAATAAAGTATATTACCTGTTTTATTTAGAGTTGTCTGCAGAGCACAACACTCTTTTCATAACACGTGTTTTTTTTTTGTAAAGGCATAGAAAGTGTAACAACAACTTTAATATTAACTAAGGCCTAGTCCTGGCTAGATAATCCCTGTCTGGGAAATCGCCCCTTTATGTAGTACATATCCTGCATACATTCATTTTTTAATATATGATATACAGTACACAACCTTCATAACCTAAATAAAATATAATGAATACAAAACACATTTCATAATAAACCTTAAATAATAAACTACATATAAAGGTATTTAATTCTTATTTGATTATATTTTTTTGGTTTATATTTTCTTTTGCAAGATGTGGTTAAACCTGTTCTCAACAGAGTATTAAAGGGGTAGTTCACCCAAAAATGAAATCTGTCATCATTCACTTACCCTCATGTTGTTCCAAACCCGTATGACTTTTTCTCTTCCGTGAAACGCAAATGAGGATGTGAGGACAGACTGGCATCAGTGGTTGTCATTGCCACTTTGTTCTATACAATTTTCACAGATGAAGAAACAACATGAGGGTGAGTAAAAGATGACAGAGTTTTCCTCTGTGGATGAAGTGTCACTTTAAGCATTGCTGCTACTGTAGACTGAAGGATTCACAGTTTTACAGAAAAAGCCAAAGTTGTTTGCTTTCTGTTTAAAACTGTGTCAAAGAAATACAGCAGTAAAAAAGTTATAGCAATATATCTGTTTGTCTACACATTTTCATACAGTATATAGAATATATTTTGTCCTGCCCTAATGGATGTTTGCATTAAGAGAAATGCTGAGGTGCTGTCCTGATGCCCAAGTGCTAGTCCTGGCACGCACGCACGCACGCACGCACGCACGCACGCACGCACGCACGCACACACACACACACACACACACATCCATGCCTTTGTGTCTTCTTGAGAGAGTGCTTTTAAAGAAGTACTCCTGTGTTTGTCCAAGCAGTGAGTGAGAGGAATACAAAAACATGGAGAGGGATACAGGGGCTGAAAGCAATGCGGTAGACAGGCATCCTTAATGCGACAGTTCAATTTAGAATTGAAAAGTAAAAAAATAAATAACGATTTACATTTTGGGGAACATTTTTATGTAAACCGTAAAACTGACTCGGAGTTGTGTTCATGTAAACAGGTGCAGGCAATCATGTATGTGATGTGATTGTTAAACGCTCTGTCATGAGAGGAAATCGAGGTCCGTTTCCTGTACTGCCGCCACTCCCTTATGACCCACTGATCTGTTTTTCCAGGGGCCGGTCACAGAAAGGGAATGATATGAAAGAGGGAGTTTACTTTAGATTTGGGGGAGTTGATGATGTCAAAATAAACCGAGCTCTTTGTGTTTTCCAGTGTACTACATATACTTTCATTTTACTTCCATAATAACTCTTATGAATGTAAAGCTTTTTAGTAGCACATAAACTTGAAAGACCTGGTTGTAACAAAGAGTTTATTGCCAGTCGAATGGGTCTTGGCTTGGTGTAGCGAGGAGAGTTTTGGATCAGGTCCCAGATGAGAATCTGCCTGACTTTAATGATACTCAATCGTGGGAGTTAAAATAGATGAAATCAAAGACAATATTTCTATAAAATGTAACTGATCAGCGGTTAAAGTACAGGTCATGTATGTTTTTATGAGGATGTGTCTTGATCTTGGTTGATCTTTGACTGGGACTGCTGCGCTGGAAGAAGATAGATGTGTTCTTGTGCCACCCTTTGAATTGTCATGTGAATGTATCTCCGTCGCTGTGTTTTTACCCTCTTTTAGATCCTGTTTTTTGGTATTTCAGATCACGCATGTCGCAGGCCACAGGTCGATTGTACCCTTACCCTCTTCAGTTTCCTGAAAACAAACTCGGGAATGAGGAATGGGAATACAAAAATGCATATAAATGAAAGTTTTGGTTGGCCTGATGGTTGGATTTTATGTATCATCCAGTGATGCTAAAGCCTTATTAGTATCTGAAACCAATTCATATTCTTATTTCTTCATTCATTCATCTGAGCTTTATTGACACAACACTGAATGAAGATCAGCCCTTTTTGCACAAGTCATTATCTGATGTAGAAACACAAAGCCTTGCGGTTAAGGCGGCCTCACAATATTCTTACACATCTGTAACTGAAAGACGTGGCAAACTAAACTTCCTCCTTCACGACAGGAAGTGCTGTCAGTGCAGACTTATGACACACTTCCTTTTGTTTCTCTTACAAACACGTACACACAAACAAACACGTAGACAGCGGGCGGACAGATGCCTCTCGCTGTCATGTGTGAGGATTGTTTGGTTGTGTGGGTGTCAGAACTGTTGGACATGAATGATGAATCACTGCAGATATTAAAACGGCCTCGGTGGGAGGGACGACATATGATTTCTTGTTTGTGAATCTAATTTAGGGTCCCAGACGCTGCGTGTGAGACAGACGTGTAGAGAGAGAGCTATGCATTAGGCTAGATACTCATGTTCTTGCTGACACCGATGCAAATGCATTGCAAGCGTGCTTAAACTGTGGCCATATTTATCAATTGAGAGATCATAGATTTAAGCTGTTTTACATAAAAAGGTCAATAAAAATCTGTTTTAAACTGTGACTTATTCTAATAATAACCGTTATGTGAGCTTTCACAGCCAAAAGCGTTCATGTTGATTTATTTGTGCAGTTTTTTTTTCATTTGTGACTCTAATCTAACTATAGCATTCATGTTTGTTAATAATCCTTTGGTATAATTAAAAATGGTTAATGACACCGATAGCTCCAGCGGTCTGTATCTAAATCAACCAACCCCAATAAAATCCCAGTTCCTGTGGGAAATCGATCTTCCTAATGCAGAAGATCAACAAAGTTATTTAACAAAGTATTAATAACCTCCTGAAGCGTACGGCATGTTATCTTACATAAAATTGCATATTGCATTTTTCTTTAAGATAAACAAATGAAGACAACAGTTCAGATCACTCCTTTACGAGACTTAAGCGCAGTAGGCTGATCTAGTATCAGTGTTGAATGGCAGGTAAGTACGTTTCAGGCAGAAAGGATGTGTAATCCGTAAGTGTGGGGGTTATTCTTAGCCTCTTGAGGGAGCGCCTCATGTGTTGTGTTTGTCTTCCCGATCAATGCACTATAGATTATGGTCCTCCACACGTCTGTGGATGAGATAAGAGAGAACCAAGGATGTGGATAGATGTGTGAGAAGCAGTCTGTGTGTTGTGTGTGCATGTGTGTTGGTGTTAATTGAATATTCATGGTCTTTTCTCATTTCCTGCCACAGAGACTCGGCCTGTGCGTCTCTCACAGCTGTTGATAGTAATGGTCAATGTAAGGTTGAAATGAAAGAAGTAACCAACATGTGAAGAGAAGTATGTGAAGTGCTACTGACAGTGTGTTCCTGGTGGGTTTTTGGTTTGCTGATGAGCAGATTTTTATGTAGATGGAGGTTTGTGTGTGCATATGTGATTGTGGGTTTACTTAACTGTACTTTGGGAGCAAAATTGGCCGCAGACATTGGCTAAACGTGACAAAACCTCCTTTTGAGAAATTTCAAGTGGAAAATTATAACAGCAGTTTTTAAAAATGTAATTTGGTTATTATTTGTGTATGGTGGTGGTCAGTCCACACATAATGTGATGTCATAATGTTCACATGCTTGTCTGGGCCTCTTTTATATAACTGTTATGGGGTAAACAGATGTGTGTGTGTTATGAGTCTGTGTGTATTAGAGAGGACAATAGTAATTCTGTTCTCTGTATTAGGACTGGGGATCAGTAAACACTCATGGGCTCCTATTCAGCTTTGGTGGTCGTCACAAAACCAGCTCAATTTGTACATTTTCTCCAGACAATATAAGAGCTGCTTGTCTGTGCAGGAACAGATGTGGCTCAGTAAGATTTTTTTGGTCCTCCAACAGCTAAATACATTTATGCATATGGCAGATGCATTTAACTAAAGCATCTCAAACTATACGTTTTATCTGCATGCGTTTCCCTTGGGATTAAACCTGTGCCTGCAATACTCTTGAGTTCACATTGAAGTCATGATGATTGTGAGTTCTCCTCTGTGGTTTCTGAGGTTACTCTATTTAATTGGGTTCTTGAAGATTTCATCATTTGAACAATTCACTTTGTTAATTTAGTCTAATGCATTAGAAAGTGCTGTCTATAGGAGAGATGAATGCATATCAGCCCTGAGCAAGAGCTAATGTACTTGATTCAGTTAACTGGTTAATGAATAAGAGGCTTTTTAGCCTGGAATCGTAATTAACCTTCATATGAATATGTCCTTGATACTTTGTCATTGGTAATATATCCTCGATACTGCTGATCCCTTCACATCATGTCAGATTGCCATGATCACACACACGTTCCCATCTATTAAAACATCCGCATTGGCTGCATTTCCGTTTTATTTCCTGCTGCTAATCACACAATTACACACATCAGTTTTATTAATACAGTATACCATAATAAGGACAACATAAAATAGATGGTACAAAATAATTGACTAACCACCAACTTAGTCATTTGGAGTTATGCTTAAATTTTTGCAAGTAAACATCTTGGAGTACATACATCTTCAAGTTGTGTTTTTGTTTTGTCAGGATCAGGCCACAGATGGCAAAGGAAAAGATCGAGGGATGTCACATCTGCACCTCCGTGACTCCCGGAGAGCCCCAAGTTCTCCTGGGAAAAGACAAGGCCTTCACGTATGACTTTGTGTTTGACATAAACGCCCACCAACACCAGATCTACAGTGCCTGTGTTCAGAATCTCATCGAGGGTTGCTTTGAAGGATACAATGCAACTGTCTTTGCTTATGGACAGGTAAAATCTACCACAGGCATACATGAGTAAATCCACCTATAAAACAGACCACTGCACCCATACCCTCAGCTTATTCATTTCTCTGAATGTAAATTCTCCATCACCGCCGTGACCCTGTAACCTTTCCCTCAGTGTTTAAAGTGATGTGACAGCTGTGACGGGCCTCTCGGTTCCACTTATCACACACCCTCTTCGCGCCCTGAGTGGCCATTGTACAGCGTATCAGGGTTAAACACCTGAACTGCTTTTTTGTCAGCGCGTACAGAAGCAGATATTTAAACACGTGGACACTTAAGAGACACACACACAAGCTTTGTAAAGGACACATTTACAGTTGTGCATTGGGCAGATCTTATGAATAGCAAATGTTGTCTGGCTGAGCAGGACAGTTAATGTTTTGATCTGCTTTTAAATGTATGCTTTGCAAAAGCTGCTTTTGGGATGTTTACACAAGATTTATTTTGTTTTATTGTGCATGTGCTGATGTTAAAAGTCTTGCTGTCTCTGTGCAGACGGGTTCAGGAAAGACGTACACCATGGGCACTGGCTTTGATGTGAGTGTGTTAGAGGAGGAGCAGGGCATCATTCCACGGGCAGTGCAACAGCTCTTTCAGGGCATCCAGAAACGCAGACTGGAGGCACAGCGAGCTGACATTCCCGCACCAGAATTCAAAGTCAGCGCCCAGTTCCTGGAGGTGAGACTGTGAGATTGAATGGAAAATCTAGTGCAATACAGTCTTTTAAAGTATTTCCACTCACATTTTAAAACATGTACAGAGGTCCCAAATGTAAAAAGCTTTACATTGAATGTATGTTTTTAGTTGTTGAAATGTTTTTGTTCACTATACAGTAGATTACTAAACATTTTCTGTAAGATGTAATAACTACATTCAGAATTAGTTTAGCCGATAATTATGCGAAATGTGTGCGTTTTTATCTAGAAAAGAGTTTATGGGGGTTTATGATGTTTATTATTTATAGAAAATTCTTTCATGATTTATTCAGCATCTTGCTATTACAAACCTGTATGACTTTCTTTCAGCAGAATACAAAAGAAGATATTTTGAAGAATGTTAGTAACCAAACAATATTGACCCCTATTCACTGTAACCCCGAAAAAGTTGGGAAAACTAAAAAAAAAAACTAAAATAAAATTGGTTTCAGTTATGATGTTCCCAATTTTAAGCAAGTTATTAAAAAGGTATTTTTACAGTACGTGCACTTTCAGTGTACTAACAGTATTCTTACCCAACAAAATACTGGTAGCTATTAGTAATTAATAGGAGTTAGGGTTGGGTTTAGTGGTAGGTTCAGGGTTAGGGCAGTCGTGGCCCAGTGGTTAGAGAGTTGGACTCATGACCAGAAGGTTGCTGGTTCGATTCTCAGGGCTGGCGGGTAACGGCTGAGGAGCCCTTGAGCAAGGCACCTAACCCCCACTTGCTTACTATACAAAATGTACAAATGTATAGTACAATGTAATGTAAGTCACTTTGGATAAAAGCGTCTGCCAAATGCGTAAATGTAAATGTAAATGTTAGTACCTATTAATTTCACAGTTGCACAGTAAGTAAATAGTATGTACATAGGTAACAGGACTGTAAAGAAGTGCTACCAAGTTAATTTATCTATTTAATTACATTCAGGTTTACAGTGTATTGACCACTGTATGGACACAAAACCACTGAGACATTTCTCAAAATATCTTTTGTTTTGTAGCAAAGATTTCAATTAGGTTTTTAATCGATTTTGGTGTCTTTATGGTCGTCATTAAGATCATGAAATAATTATATTAGGTTGTGAATATAATGAAGTAGAAACGGGCGCACAGAGCGACCCGTGCAGATGGCCGGAGTCCCTGACTTCATTTATCTACATCACATCGTCTGCATAATGGTGCTGTTAAGCAGACTTGACTCAAATCACATCAAGTGTAGAATGAAGGGAGAGAGAGTGAGAGATCGGATCGTGATGACATGAAGGAAACCCCCTCGGAAGTCCATATTTATTTGATATCAGTCATTACAGCTGACATCAAGAGAGGAGGCGACGCTCATCTGCCGGGCCGTGCAGACAACAGTGTAACCGTAAACTGTCCTGACATAGGTAATGAGTTTAAACCTGTAACAGGCTGTTTTAAGTATCCCTGCTCGCTGTCTGGCACACGCTGCTGTTTGTTCAGCAGAAACGCTGCTCGCCGTTGGGAATAACCGGATAGATTTGTCTTGAGCTCCGCGGCTGTGAGAGGAAGCCATTCCCCGGGGACGACTTTAATAGGGCATTAAAATGCCCTTGTTTCATTAGTCTTGTCCTTTCTCTCCTTTGTGCACTTTGAACATTTTTTCATACATCAGCAGTTTGATGTATTGTTTTGAACCCTAAATTGAATTTATCATGTCCCTCAGTGCTGCTTATTTTTTCAAACTGGGAATTTCTCTCTCCAGTTCTCTATCCACCAACAGTGTGCTGGTATCCCTGTATGAAACAAAAATATATGGGAATATACTGGAAACTATAATGCAGTGTAATGAATAATACATTTCCATATGCTCGAACCAAGAGCTTATGTATTTTGTATAAAAAAATTGAATGTCCTCGGATGTTAAAGTATGTTTTTAAGACTTTTGTTAAGAAAAAAGATCTCTCGTGAAGACCAATTCTTTTCTAGTTCTGTTTTATGTCATGAGGTTATCACTATTTATCACTGCCTTGACCCCATTCATCAGCTTGTGTGGTCCTTGGCATCCTCGGTCGAATGCGCAGAGCCCTTTTCTGGCCATTTGACCTAATGACCTTTGGCCTTCAGTAGGTCACTGATCTTGTATATTTTTCTTTCAGCTCTATAATGAGGAGATCCTGGACCTGTTTGACAGCACGCGCGACCCAGAGACTCGAGGCAGGAGATCCAACATTAAGATCCATGAGGATGGCAGCGGAGGCATCTACACTACAGGAGTGACCTCACGGCTGGTCAGTTCAGAGGATGAGGTCAGTTATTAGTTTGGCCTGACCGATATTTCAGCCTGATTTGATAGAATCATTTTAACCCAATAAGAAATCAAAATCAATTCTTCGCATGCATGCGCCTGGCCCAAAGTTAACTTCCGGTCTGTTTGTTGATCGGTCTGGCTAGCGGCTAATAATACATTATAACCGTTTATATTTGATTTAATTTATATTATTGTATATTTATATTTTATTATATAAGAATTTTATTTAAAAAAAAATTTGTTGAAATTTGTTTGTTGAAACAATATGTTGAATGGGTTGTGTAACTTTGTCACATTTAAGTTTAGCCAAGTAACGGTTCTTCTACTGGTAACCCAAAATAATACTGACTAGACAAACTTTAACTTGCTAGCTAATGTCATTTATTAATCTATTATTTAATTATTTTGCTTGTTATCAGAAATAATCTGTAGGGACTCTATTCTTTGTGGATGTGTACCGGAAGTTAAGTTTGGGCCATGCATGCCCAGTAATGTTGGTTTATGTTGTTGTATTGAAACGGTCTATAGACTATTTTGCAAGACGTAAGCAATATCGGTCCAGAAGCACTTCCTGTTTTAATTTTTTAACACTACACAAACAGAAAAAAGTAAAACGCTGTTAAAATAGAAAACATGTTTAAAAACTACAAAGAAAACTACATAGACATTGCTGTTAGTGACTGTCTGTATTCTCTCTCTTCAGCTCCTGCAGTGTCTTAAGTTGGGCGCTTTGTCCCGAACCACAGCCAGCACACAGATGAACGCCCAGAGCTCTCGCTCTCATGCCATCTTTACCATCTACCTCTGCCAGATGAGAGTGTGCTCGCAACCACACCTGGTACGACCATCCAGACACATCAGCACAAACGCTTGCCAAAAACATCTGACACCTGATGTGAATATTATATAAACCTGCTTACATGATGTTAAAAGTTGCAGTTTTAATCTTTGTGTTGCTGAGTTACAAATCCATTAACAAGTTCAGACAGTTAGTAAGTTACATTCTGGAGTATTAAAAATCAAAGCATCCGCACATGCTACAAAACAAAGTAATTATGAAAAGCCTCTGGCATTAGTGATGTTAACAGTAAACATGTTGATACATGCTAAAACACTGGAGATTGCAGTCATAATCACATGTGTAATGGAAATGGTTGTGTTTGTAATTTGCTGTTGTTTCTCGCTGCAGGAGAACGGCGAGATGAACGGCGAATCTGACAGTTCCATCCCTCAGCCCGAGTACGAGACGCTCACTGCCAAGTTTCACTTCGTGGACCTGGCGGGTTCAGAGCGTCTCAAACGCACAGGAGCCACTGGAGAGAGAGCGAGAGAAGGCATCTCCATCAACTGCGGCCTGGTATACTTCACTCAGAGATATAACCAGCACTTTAAATTTGAGCTTTAAAGAGATATTAACATGTCCACAACATCATGTTGCTTGAAACGCTGAGGTTATTTTTTATGGAATGTAAATAGAGATACACAGCAGTATGTTTAGGCTGCTCTTTACCTTACAATGAAAGTCAATTACAATTTGAATTTCTATTGGTTTATCACACAAAGCCCTTGAATGATATTGGAAGACTTAAACTCAATCAAACTTTGGGGGATTTGGATTACATTTTTCTTTTTTGTCTCCATTACAATTTGTACTGTGTAGATACCCTTATAAAAAACAACTACGGTTTGTTAATAATAAAACAAAAACATGAATAAATAAGCAAACAAGCAAGCAAGTAAATAAATAAATACAAATTTTTAAGGACCATCCTATTAACTACAACTACAGAAGAACAACTACAGTTCTCAAAAAAAGCACCCACCAAGTCAGCGCCACAAAACTGGCTTTGTCATCAAGTTTCCGAGCTGAACTTTCCTGGATTTCATTATCATGAATATCCTTTCAGTTGATTCATGCTTTTTAAAATGCAGTCGTGATGTAGTGTTACTTCACCTTCCTCAGCTATACTGCCTTGTAGATTCATTACTGTGGTCTCGCCGCTGTGTTAACTTGTCGCAGCAGTTGAAGGTAATTAGAGTTGGAGTTGGGAACAAAGCCAAGAAGAGCTATTGTTTTGAGCACTTAGAGCCAAATAGAGCTCTATTGTTTTTGAGCCTAGTTACTCTATTGTAAGAGGGCCCTTTTAAAAGCTTTTAATCTTGTAGCAGCGTGAGATGATGTGTGACTCTGCGTTTGTGTGTGTGTTTGGCAGCTGGCCCTGGGTAATGTGATCAGTGCATTGGGAGATCAGAGCAAGAAGTCCAACCACGTGCCTTACAGGGACTCCAAACTCACACGCCTGCTTCAAGACTCACTAGGAGGAAACAGGTAACATTATAAACATATACCTACTGTATACATGCTCATACACTCAATACACAATGTTCTTCTCTGCCTCACTCTCACCCCCATTAATAGGCAACATTTATAAACTCATGCAAAAGTACAAGCAACAGGTGCACTCCCAAAATTATTTTGTTTATTTGTTTATTTATTAGCATTAACCCCTTGAGATGTACCATCTCATTTTGGAAGGGGGTCCCAACATTCACAATTACAACATAACAAAGCAATATACAAATAACAATACATATATACAACAAACGTTATAAAAGTGTAACACCACAAACTTGCCAATTAACAGTGATCGATGCATTCAATTCTAAACGAACATTAACTAAAAATAAAAATATAAATAAATACAATACCAGAATGTCAATGTAATCATAATACTTTGAGTGAGTGAATTGATCTATATGCAAATTGTGCCGGCGTTGCAAATGATTTGAATTGGGTGTCATGATTCACCCTTAATCTCATCTTCTGCGCAAGTTGAAAAATGTAAACTCGAACTGAACATTTTTACAAACACTCATCGTCGCACAATGTTTTTCGGATCACTCAAGTACGGTAATCCCGCGAGTAATATAGAGCGAGGAACATAATGCTTTGCGTTTAGTGTGAACCCATCATTAGGGAATGTTTACATTATATATTAAACGGGAAACATTTTTTGCGCTTTTGATAACAACAGCATTGTCAAAATGATCCACATTCACACGATCTGCAAAACAACAAAAATGTGCCAGGCCAGGCCAGTAGTTGGTGATGCCACTTTTGTGAAGAAACACATAAGGACCTGCACACATTTGCAAGTACTTACTTACTTATAACATTTAATATGCATACGTGTGACGTCATCGTTTTGGAAAAATTGTGTTTTAGTAGTTAACATAGAGACGTTAACATTATCGTTTTTAAAAAGCTTGCTCTTTGAAACCAGTTTTCAAGTTTTTTTTTATTTTCAAACTGTTTTCACAACAGTTTTCGTTCTTTTTCTTAGGTTACCTTGTTTATTATTTTTTTAATGCTATATTGCATGTGTCTATCATTCATGTGGCATTCCCATGGCTTGCTGTGTGCAGTGTAGTGAAAAAAGTTAGTAAAATTGGTTGAGAAAATGTTGATTAACCTTATTGTTCATTTTGCTCAAAAATATAAATAAAAGTTGTTCCATTTAGTAAAAAATGTATTTTGTGGGGCTGATACCGATTTTAATAATAGTTTTGCACTAATATTCTGTTTGTTTATTGATTTTTTTGTGTGCACATTTTGAACATTGAATAATTTTATATCAAATCTAAAATAAATCGCTGAATCGTTTGTTTTAGATGTTTTTATTCATTTTATAAAGACATTTTATAAAACAAATAGTTGTGTAAAAATATATTTTTCATTTTGTAAAAACCATGAAACCGGTATCAGCCTTTTTCATGCTATTGCTGATGGTGTTAAATTAATCCAATATCGGCCGATTCATATCGGTGGTCGATACATCGATGCATCCCCTAGTATTTTGCATCATGTAGTTAGCCTAGCAACATGCTAATTAAACTGTAGGAATCAGCGTTGAGTGCCGTTTGTGTTGTGTGTGGAAATCCACATCATACATTGATTTTATTACAGCTGATTCATTGATGTCGGTAGTTGTTGCGTGCATATAGGCACATGTGTAAATATCTGTAAACATACTCATGGGTGTTTTTATGTCATGGTGGGGACCTCTCATTAACTATAATTACTTTAATTATTATAGATTATCACTGACATACCTAGAATTTCTGACTTTTTTAAATGATGCTCTGTGATCTATTTTTCATGTTGCAGGCGCCTACTTTGCAAGTTTTTCCGGTTTTTGTAAAACCACACCAGTCATGTTTTACTACAATATAATCCTCCCATTGAGCTCTGTTGATAGTTAAACGTGCTAATTATAAACATTATACCACACCCTTTACAAAGCCTTTCATATTTTTTTAAAGCGAAATAACACGTTTTTTATTTGTGAAGCTTTTGTTAACACCAAAAATCAAGCAAAGTGCATCACACACCTTACATACACAAACACGCCAGGTTTATCATCGTGAGAACCTCCCATTAACTTTTTTAAACGTTTTTCTCACATTAAGCTAACTGTAAATACTACAGACTATCCCTAACAGACACATTTTGGGCCCTTTTTTTAACACGTGACTAAAGATTATTGTGCCGCTCCATAAAACAATTTCTTTGTGTCTTTGTAGAGACGTTTTGTCTTGCGTACACACTCGCATTTGTGTTTGTTTACGAGTCTCGGACAATCCACGCAAGTTCACACGCTTGCAAACGCGGCTGTGCACAGTGCAGTCATTGTGTGTTGAAGGTTAATGCATGCTAACAGAGCGTTGGCCTGTGTGGATGTGTAGCGTTGGGTCAGCGGCGGCGGGTCATACATGCTCATGATGTGGGTTCAGAGGGGGAGGTGATTGAATTAAACACGAGACACTGCAGACAGTGGAGCTCCATAAAGACATTCAGTACCAGCGGCGCCCATAAAAACATGCAGGCGAGAGTGGACCGCCCGAGCATGTTTGTGTTTATCTGTCATCTGTTTGTGATTATCTTCCTTTGTGTGTGTGTGTGTGTGTGTGTGTGTGTGTGTGTGTGTGTGTGCGTTTCTGGGTTCTTCTAGATGTTGTTTATGAAGGTTGTTTTGACTAAGACCCTCATGAATTCACATTCTTGTATTTCATTCTTCCTTCATTTCTCTGTATTTGTCTAGTCGGACTGTGATGATCGCCTGCGTGAGCCCCTCTGACCGAGACTTCATGGAGACCCTCAACACTCTGAAGTACGCTAACCGCGCTCGCAACATCAAGAACAAAGTGATCGTGAATCAGGACAAAACCAGTCAGCAGATCAGCACCTTGCGAGCGGAGATCGCGCGTCTGCAGATGGAGCTCATGGAGTATAAAGCGGTGAGAAAGAGGAGGAATGTCAGGGTTGCAATTGACCAAAAAATGAAGATTCTGTGACACACTCTCATGTCATTTCAGTATTGTGAACACACATTATTTGAGACCAAAGGAATAGTTTACACAAAAATAAACATTCTCTCTATTTACTTACCATCATGCCATCCTACATGTATATGGCTTGCTTTCCTCAGTTAACCAAAGCTTTTTTTTAATGAAATCAGATGTAGGTTCCCATTTATGGATGTTCCAAAAAAAACCAAACATCAAACCTAATGATAATAAACTACAATTTACTGGTTTAATAATTGTTTTCTGAAGTGAAATTATAGGTTTTGAGAGAAAACTATTAACTAAGAACATCTTATGCTTGGTTAGCAAAATATAAATTC
Organism: Oreonectes daqikongensis; assembly: GCA_026939265.1. Lineage (NCBI taxonomy): Eukaryota > Metazoa > Chordata > Actinopteri > Cypriniformes > Nemacheilidae > Oreonectes > Oreonectes daqikongensis. The sequence continues at coordinate 2,101,734 of JAOTQM010000085.1, read as the reverse complement.
AGATATGGTGACACATTGAAAACTTCAAATCTTATTGGTTCTCGCATGTCATATGACAACTAGTCAACATTTGTGTTTGACTGAGGAAAAAATTATATTCATGTGGTATGGCATTCATGAGTAAATTATAAAATAATTATTAACTATTATTAATAAGAACTATTAACTACTACTTTTGCATCAATAAACACCTTATTACTGCTTATAAGATAGTGTTTAAGTTTAGGTGTTGGGTAGGTTTTGTGTATATAAAGTAATAATATAAATTACGCTTAATATAAAGCGTCAGATTAAAAGATCATACAATATGGTATAAACTTCAATACTTTTACATATAACACAAATGTGACCCACGTGAAAAAATACTGTAGAATTGACTATAGTAAACTGCAATAAAATTCTAGATATGATAGTGTTTTTGAACCATACTAAAGTAAATATTAAAGTATAGTATATTACAGTGATACTGACTCTGTTTTAACTCTGTTTATTAATTTACCATTTACAGTAGTTAATGCTACAGAATACAATGCTATAGTATAATTACTATAGACGGTTTCAAAGGGACAACATAAACAAACGTTACTGCGCATGCGTGCTATTTTGACCTCAACTTAACTTCCGGTACACATCCACAAACAATAGAGTGCCTGTAGATTATTTCTGATAACAAGCGAAAGAAACCAAACTTGTCTCTCCAATATTTTGAATTGAGACTGCGATATACCAATCTCAGCCGCTAGATGTCAATGTCCCATACGGTTTCTTTAAATGCAACCAAACTTCAGGACCCATTCAACAAATTGTTTATTTAATAAAATGAACATACAACAAAATTCAACAAATCGTTTATTTAATACAATTATTATACAATAAAATAATAATATAAATTAATATTAACATAAATAAATAAAATAAAATATGAATAGTTATATTATTAGACACTAGCCAAACACAAACCGGAAATTAACTGGGAGACAGGCGCGCGCACGTCCGATGAAACGGTCTATAGGATACTACAATTTACTACACTGTACTATCATAAATAATAAAGTACACTCTTAAAAATAAAGGTGCTTCACAATGCCATAAAAGATGGCAAAAAAGTTCCATAAAGTACCTTTAACATTCAAAGAATCTTTCTGTCTCACAAAAGGTTCTTTGGGGTGATAAAAGGTTCTTCAGATTATAGAAAGAGATAGCTCTTGAAAGAACCTTTGACTGAATGATTCTTTTTGGAACCAAAAATGGTACCTTTTAAGCATGTTTTTTAAGAGTGTATACTACAGTATTTTTTAAATGTGGGCTATAGTGATTTATCAGGATATAAAAAAGCTATGAAAACAGAGACCTTGACGCTATATAAACCAAAGTGGCAGAATTGACTGAAAACTGCTAGGGATCTTATTACACGTTTATTGTACGAGAGGAAACATTTCAGCCGATGTTAAAGCAACATCGAGCAGCTAAACAATCACTTCCTCTATTAGATGATCAAATACAGAACTTTACAACAACAGACACTCTGGTGACCTTGTTTCATCGCCTGACATGTTGGTTTTCCTCCAATACCACCCAGTACGAGCACTAGCTGTTTGTGTAACCAGAAGATGTGAATGGCTTTGATGTAGAGTGAGTATATGGGGCATGATAACATGCTTAGAACAGGACTCTGCTCATCTTGCCCCACGGTGAAGTTAATGGAGCAAATCGGGAGCTCTGCGCCTCGACCTGGAAGATAAACGCTTGCCAATAATATTCAGCGTTTAGCTGTGATGGTGTTGAGTGAGATGAACGGATGAGAGAAGGTGGATGGGGGGGGTCGGTCGAGGTCAGTGCTTTGCTTTTCATCTTACACGCTTTGTGTTTCTCAGGGAAAGCGAGTGGCCTGTGAAGATGGATCCGAGGGATTTAGCGATTTGTTTCAGGAGAACTCGATGCTTCAGAAGGAGAACGATACACTACGGATGAGAGTGAAAGCCATGCAGGAGACAATCGACCACCTCAACACACGAGTCACTCAACTGCTTACAAACGGAGTTAACCTGCTGCTCACAAAGACAGGTGAGAGACTCAGGAGGTATTACCATTGGTTAGGAAGTTTGATATATATCCACAAAAAAAATTTGTATTATAAATTGACTGTTTTGACTTATAATTTCTTTATAGAAAAATTGTTTTTATTTTACTCAGGTGAAACGAATGAGGAGATTGGCAATCTAATCCAGAGCTATATTAGAGAGATTGAAGAGCTCAGGTAACACTTGACATGACGTTACATTGTTCACAATGATCCTGTTTTCATGTCTTAGCAATAAAAGTCTCATCTCTCTCTCTGTCTGTCTGTATGTCTGTCTCAGGTCTAAGCTGCTGGAGAGTGAGGCCATGAACGAGTCTCTGAGGCGGAGTTTGTCTCGTCTCTCAGCCCGCTCTCCATACCCCCCTTCTCACCCCGCTGCTGCAGGACTCCCTCTTTGCTCCTCCCCCTCCGTTTCCATGGACGCAGAGATGACAGATGTCATTCGTCAGGCCAAATTAGATGTGGAGAGGCTGAAGAAGAAGGAGAGAAACCAGAGGAGGAAGAGGTGAGGTCTGATGGTGGTCCCTGAAGATCTCCATTCATTTTCAAAGATGTTAAACCAAATTTCCCAAGACAGACAATAAAATCTCACTAGAATATCATAGAGAGTTGAGGGTGGGTTGTTTTTATATGTGCCAGGGGGCAGAGACTTGGAAACCACACTGAACACTCCTCAATACCCCACCAACTCCATAGAAATACACAAAAAAACATTCAGAAGACGGAAGTTTAGCAACCATTCCTAACACCCTATAGCATCATGGCATTGAGTTCTGCACAGGGTAGCACCACTGGCTTTTCCTAACCTAGAAAACATCATTTCAAGCACATTAAACGTTAAATCTTAAATGAACCACACTGCGAAAAGGAAACAACACTTAATATCTTCGGCCATTTTGCTTCACCAGTAAATAAATGTATCTTGATTTAAGAATTTTTAGATATTTGTACTGGAAAACAAGACGATAATAAGAAGTTATTTTTTGCTGTGTCACATCTTGATACTAGAAGATCTTCAGAAAGTAAAGAATTAATGAATGTCATCAACACAAGAAACATATTTCTCATTGGTTTTCTGAAGAAACGTCTCTCTCTCTCCAGGCTAAACTCCAGGCTAAACCGAGCTCTTGTGATATATTGCTCATTATCTATCTGTATCCCTATAATAGCTTTGTCATCTGTGATTTTTTTGGTACTGAGCCAATAAGAGGTTGTAAAATGTGCCACAATTAGATTTATATGTTTGTGTGTGTGTGTGTGTGTGTGTTGTGCCAGTATGTCCTGACAATTTCAATCTGAGGACACTGGGCTGGCACAGATACAAGCATCTCTCAGGAAAGGTGTATAACGCTTAAGACTGAAGTAACGTCCTGCTCATCTGAACGGCTCTTAATGTGCTCATAATGGGAGAGAGGGCATGTGTAATTTCTAAACCTCAGAAGTTATTACTGTTGGAGGACTCGACTGGCCGGTAAATGGTAAAAAGCGGAAAGCTTAAGATAAATCTCTCTGCCGCACGAGTCCCTGTGGTACGATTATGTGATGATTAAATGATGATTGCTTCTGGTGTTTGGAGGAAATGTCCGAGTTTTTTATTTATTTAGGATTTTAAGGTGCTTTTGTGTGATTGTAAAGTGGATTTTATGATAAATGCTGTATTGGTTAAATAAGAACGCTGTTGGATTTGACGAACTCTGTTGGATTTGGCAAACACACTGCAAAAAATAAATTTCTTAGTATTTTTGTCTCAGATTTTTTAGTTTTTAGGATTTTCTAAGATATTAAGTTTTATTTTCTGGAAAAATAAATGGCTTAAAACAAGAAAAATAAACTTGAAGTTTTACTTTATTACTGTAAGTTGGTATATTTTTCTTACCCCATTGGCAGATATTTTTCTTGTTTTAAAGCATACACACATTTAATATAGGTTTTTTAGGTCATATTGCTTGTGAAGTAAATGTATCTTGATTTGAACATTTTTAGACATTTGTAGGGTTAGGGTCAGTTGTTAGAAAACAAGACAAAACCACTAAGTGAAACCCGTTTTTCAGTTTTTTATGTTATCGAACTCATACCTTCCATGTTATGAACACCATTCTCTACTAAAAAAACAAATAAAAACCAAAAAACTAGATTAAAAGCATTGCTACATGTATTTGTCTGTTGTCGTACTAATAATATTACACCTGTGTTTCTTGTCTTTGTAGTCCTGAGAAAGAAAAGGGTTTAAAAAAGAGAGCCAAACTTCTTCCTCATGAAAATGGTGAAAAGAGTGAGAACGGAATGAGCAGAGAAACTGTGGAGAGACGAGAAAATGGAGACGGGGATTCTGATAATGAACCCGAGGAGGTGAGAACACTGTCGGAAAGAAAGCTTCTTTCAATGCGGTTTATACTCTGTATGGTTGTACAGATCTCAGTTTCGTCTCTTTTTTGTGCAGGATGGCATGTATCCCCTTCAAGAAGACGATCATGTGGAGAGCGGCTGTGATGAAGAGGAAGAGGAGACCCGCGAGGGGAAGAGTTCGACAGTGACGAGAGTCTAGTGGACTCCGACTCTGATTCAGACGAGAAAGGTGCATTCTGGGATGCATTTGTTACAAATGTTCAGTGAGACTTTTGTATGACCTGACCTTTAACCTGTGATTTTGTTTTGGACCCCTCAGTGAACCTCCAGGCGGACCTGGCAGATCTGACGTGCGAGATCGAGATCAAGCAGAAACTCATCGATGAGCTGGAGAACAGCCAGCGGCGGCTCCTCACGCTGAAAAACCAGTACGAGGAGAAACTCATCCTGCTTCAGAACAAGATCAGAGATACACAGGTGGAGAGAGACCGTGTGCTGCAAAACCTCAGTGAGTTTTATATCTGTTTGTATGGAGGGCGTCGTTTGTCGTGCAGAATGTGAACTTGCGCTCTTGTGTGTGAAAACAGTGTCAATGGAGAACTACACCGAAGAGAAGGCCAGTAAGATCAGATCAAACTATGAGAAGCGTCTGAAGGAGATGAACAGAGACCTGATGAAGCTGCAGGCCGCTCAGAAGGAACACGCTCGACTGCTGAAGAACCAGGATCGCTATGAGAGAGAGCTGAAGAAGCTACAGTGTGAGGTGGCAGAGATGAAGAAAGCCAAGGTGAGAGCAGGAGAGCTTTATTTTTGGAGTTATGCCTCCCCCTGGAGGCAGCGATGTGGAATAGCAGCACAATGTTTCACTCACTGTGTGTCTGTAGGTGGCACTGATGAAGCAGATGAAAGAAGAACAGCAGAGGAGGAGAATGATCGACGCTAAGAGGAACAGAGAAATCGCACAACTAAAGAAAGAACAGCGACGACAAGAGGTTTGACGTACACTTTAAATGACAGTAGTTGATTTTGTCATTATGCATTTGTTTTGACAGAAATCTAAAATCTCTTCTTTCTCTATCAGTATCAGATTCGTACGTTAGAGTCACAGAAGCGTCAACAGGAGATTGTGTTGAAAAGAAAAACGCAGGAGGTGACAGCGCTGAGGCGGCTGTCCAAGCCCATGTCGGAGCGTGTGGCGGGACGGGTGACTCGCAGACTCACCAGTGTGGACTCCGGAGTAGAGCTTTCTGTCAGCGCGACCATGACTTCCTCTGAATCTACACGCTCAGTGTCCAGTATCATACGCCAGTGGAACACCAAACTCAATGGATACCTGGGAGAGAATGACAACCATGGGAGTACAGGACAAATGCCCAGGTCAGAAAGTTTAAATAGCACACAACATTAAATGAAAATCTTGTTTTGTGTTGATTTTAAATGGCTAAAACAACCTTTAATAGTTTTCTTGTAGATTGCACTTTCTTAGTTTGTGTTTTTGTGGCTGGGTTTTTTTTACAGCAGGAAGAAGTTCCAGCGGAAGGGTACAAGCCCTGGCTTCTCAAAATCTGCACGGCAGAAGTGGCAAGCTCTGGAGAGAAGAATCATGGACATTGTGATGCAGCGAATGACCATCACCAATGTGGAAGCTGATATGGATCGACTCATAAAGGTGACAGATTCACTTTTTTTTGTATGGGGGACCAACCTGTGGAAAATAAATAAACTTGTATTTGTCCTTTACTGTCCTATTATTCAGATTTTACTTTCTGCAAGTTTGGTCGTTCATTGTTTTGTGTACATGTGGTCCCAGATACTTAGCGGTCACAAAGGTCTTTAAACTTTGACTTTGTTCTTGACTGGAGTAACAGTATGTTGTCATTTGATTTAGAAACGTGAGGAGCTCTCTGTGCAGCAGGAGGCGCTGTTGCGTAAGAGAGAGAAGTTACTGAACGAGAGCTTCAGAGAGGAAGAGGAGGAGAGACTCCTTCAGGAGATGAACGAGGAGATTGAAGTTCTCAATGCCAACATTGACTACATCAGTGACAGTCTGTCAGACTGCCAGGCCACCATCGTACAGATCGAAGAGACTAAGGTAAAGATACGGTATGCAAGCAGTATGTGTATTGTATGTTATTATCATAAAAGTTGACATGTATCTTGTATGTCTAATAGAAATGGCTCAGTTTGCACAAAAGGTTCTCAAAATCCAAAGTTCAATATGAATCTGATGCACATTGCGCATAAAACTAAAAAGCACTTTCTCGGTCAGAAAATCTCTGATCTTATTGACTGTATTTAGGTGGGCAGCTATTGGCTAAAACAGTTATGGTGTTATGATGAGATTTCATTCATGTTTCCTGTAGGATGAGCTGGATTCTGTGGACACATCAGTGGTCATCAGCTCGTGCTCTCTGGCTGAAGCTCGATCTCTACTGGATTACTTCCTCAAAGCATCCATTGACAAGGTGAGTCCAAACCAAACCAACCAATCTCTAAATAGGTTAAAGGATTCACTAAAATAATACATGTGAATTTTATATGTGTTGTTAGGGCTTGCAGGTTGCTCAGAAAGAGGCCCAGATTCGACTCTTGGAGGGTCAGTTACGACAGACGGATGTGATTGGCTCTTCCCAAAATCATATGATCCTGGATGCTCTGAGGGAAAAGGCAGAATGTATTCCTGAATTACAGGCCCTAATTCACAATGTCCAACAGGGTGAATATTTACTCAAACAAACACATTTTAAATATTTTTATTTATTCACAGAGCGCATTTTTAAGAACTTGGTCTGATCTTATTTTCTCTGACATATATGATGTATATTTCTGACTTTTAGTTTCTCAATTTTTTTTCCACAGCTTTACATTTTTTCCCCTGTACACTAGCTGCCAAAAGTTTTGGGACACTTATTTCACATTTTAGAATAATAATAAACTCATCAAAATTATGAAATATAACAAATGGAACTATAGGAATTACATTGTAATTAAAAAAAGTGAAAATAAATGAAAACGTTATATTTTATCGTCTTTAGTGTAGTCACATTTCGACTAGAATTTGCAGAAATGTTTTCATGTAATTTTATCAAGCAGCTTTTTGACGTCTCACCCTGAGATGCTTTTTAAACAATATTAAAGGAGTTTTGATCTATTCTGTGCCCTTATTGGCTGTTCTTTCTTAATTATTCAGTCAAAGTTATCCATTTAAAACCATTTTTTGGAAAATTATATTTTTGTCTACTAAACTAATTTCAGACACCTCAGATCAAAAGTTTTTTTAATAATTCCGCTCAAGTGTCCCAAAACTATTGACCGCTAGCTAGTGTATATGTATTGTAGTTACATTCATTCAGTTAAACCGGACAGGCTGTTTTTGGCAATATCTTTTTTTTACAGTACTAGGTTCCATTTATCTTGGTGTTAAACAGTCATTTCTGTCATGTATTTTTGCAGAGAATGGCTATGCAAGCACAGATGAAGAGGCGTCTGAGATAAGTCAGGCATCAGAGAGCTGGTAGGAACTGCATCCACATCAACACACACAGTTTCATGACTTAAACAAATCTATCCAGCTTGAATTTAAACGTCACTGTTGTTCTGCCGCAGTTTCCCTCAGATGAAGTTGTCTGCCAGTCAAGATGACTTTAAAATAAAGGTAAATCTTGACTTTAATCATGAAAAGAAGCCCTTACTTACGTCTGCTCTGTTAACAGAATAACAACCAGGTGGCGATGTTGTATTTTGTATATGTATTTATCACACGCTCTCTCACAGGTCGAGCCTCGACTCTTTGCACAAATGAAGGCAGTGTCTGCTGAGTATCTGGGCCCCATTCTGGACCCCACCACCAAGAACATCACCAAGTCATTGGCCTCTCTGTCAGAGATCCACGAGAACGGCCTGCTCCTTAAAGAGCCGTATTCCAGAGAGCTGGTGTCTCGAACCATTAGTCTGCCCATCAGAGGACACACCTTGTGAGTGCCACCAGCGCAGTTTAACAAGACGATTAAAGTTTGTTTAGGAATCTGACCCCTTATAAAGAATCTATTATTTGGAACGTAACTGTGTGTGTGTGTTTGATTCAGCCCAAGGCAGTCTAGAGGGTCAGACACATCTCCATTAACAAGGAGGCAGTCGTATGACCGAGGACAGCCATACAGGTAACAGCATCACCTGGAACCTGCCACGCTCAAAATGCAACCATTCTCTGCTCCCATCTAAAGCTGTTGTGTCTTTTATCATCTCAGAAGTCCTGATGTCGGATACACCCCTCCATCATCACCTCCCCTCCGAACACGGAACGACCGCAACGTGTTTTCCCGCCTGACCAGCAACCAGAGTCAGGGCTCTGCGCTCGACAAGTGAGTTGATCACATGCGCATCTGTCTTGTTGTATAAGAAACGTACATCACTGATAAAGATTTCCCAAGAGTTATCAATCCTGTTCCTGAAGGGTCAATGTTTTATGTCACCATATGCTGTTTTGTTTTGCATTCTCCCACATCTTCCCAAGTTTTATTTAGCTGTTTTCTCTTTCCACCCAATAATTTTTCGTCCCCCTTTAGCTATAAATAAACTCCTTTGCTGTCTATAAGGTCGCTTTGATTATTATAAGCATATTAACCCAGCAGTTCAGTAGCGCGGCGCTTTAACCCTGCGCGTGCCGCCGGCATTATCGATCTCTAATTGCAGTGGAATGGTTAGTATAACTCAAAGCAGACAGCAGAAGCTACGCCGAGTTGTTCAGCTCCTGCAAATTCTCATTATAACACCACAAGTGGGCACATTAGGGTAGGATAACCAATTATTCCACCCTCTGAAGATGGGTTTTGTTTGCACGTTCTTTTTATAATTGAATCAGCAGTCTCTGATATTGCCATAGAGATCTAAATTGGTCATTTGATGCGCCTGTCAGGGATTTATCTCATTATTTCTCCAGCTCCTTGAATATTGCACACTCTGAGAGATCATGTGTGTGTGGAGTGTGGGATAGAGCACATAGCTTAAGCTCATTGTTGAGTTTTCTTAATGTAATTTTAACCAAGCCATGCCATTCTTCAGTTCTTTGTACCGTGTTTTTGTTTTCTGTCTATCGGCCATGTTTTGCAAAGTAATTTTGTGTTCAGTGTTTGCTACAAAGAAAAAGAAACAAATACACCTGGTGGCGGTCACATGACCGTAACTGTTTTAAGTTGGAGTTCTTGCAAGCTATGCAAGTGTGCAGTGTTTTTTTAATGGTGAACGATTAATTGGGCGAAAAAGTCACATTTGATTTAAGTTGAAAGCGGATCTGAGCCATATTAAAGCACTGGAGTACTATAGGGACTAGGGGCCGGATTCACCAAGCTGTTCTTAAGACAAAATATACGATTTGTCTTCAGATAAATTATAAGGTTGTTAGAATGTTTGATTCTCATACATTTCTTAACAAGTTCTCAAATATTATTTTTAAGAATTTCTTTATTTTTTTGTAAGAATAAAATGATATATGCTTTGTCAATGCTTATAGTCACCTGCTCATGAGGTAACAGTATATATTCATCTATACAATAAACTTTATTTGTGTAACAAGCGCCTCGCATTCTTATGAATATATATATGTTAAATGGCATCGCATGTTAGATAAAATGTTAGCAAACGTTATATTATAATATTTATTGTAATACTTTTTGTATGTTACGACACCATAAGATATGTGACCATCTCTGTTTTGAGTCGCTTTTTTAATAAATGTAAAACGCACTCTGTTTTTAATAATGAAAGCTAAAGTAAGGGAGCTAATATAAAATTTCCTCAATGGCAAGTAAATGATAATTCTGGCTCAAATACATCTTACCTTTTGAGATTCAAGACAACTGTCAGGCTATCTCAACTTTAAGATGATATTTACGACAGCTTTTGTTTCCATAATTTGGATTCTTCCTAATTTTTTTTCCTAAGATCAATCTTGAGACTTTAAGAAGTTGTTCGGAAAATTTGAATTTTAGAAAGAATTTGACAGTTAAGAAGAATTTTCTTCTTAAGATTGTGTTGTAAGTCCGGCCCCAGGATCTTAAATTAGTGAGCTAGCAACCAACCAACCAACCAACCAACCAGAAAACCCTAACACAAACTAATAACTTTCTGGAACACCTTAGAAAACTGCACAGAAATGTCCTTCCTTGCCCATTACTGAGATCACTGTACCATAGTGACATTTGCCCGAGTAAAATTGTATCTAGATTTTGTAACTAGTGTCATTCTCTTACCTCTCTTACCAATTTTTCAAAATTACAAATTAAAAGATGAAAATTACCATTCTTATTTTGTCATGGTATACTGCAGTGTTCATTATAAATAGATTCTCTAATCTTCAATCAAACGTCAGTTAGACGGCTTGGGCGGAGCATTTGTCAACTCCTCCCCTTTAACTCAGTCTGCTGCCAGTTCCATTTCAAAATTCAACTGGTTTTATACATCCAATCAATTTGCGATGGAAAACACATGCCACGACCACTATTTTTCTCATTCGATATTCAGTTTCACTAGGAAGTGTGTTGGAATGCGGAAGTAAAAACGATCGCAACATACATAATATAGCCGTCTCAGTGTCTAAGCTTTCTATATTGTGATCTGAATGATTTCTTGTCTATGAGGCTCATCTCTAATGATTGGGCAATAATGAAGACTTGATGAGGTTAGAATCTTGACAACCTTTCAGTCTTTGCTTGAGTTAACGCAGAATAACACATCCAGACAGCAGACGCTAGGCCTTCACACAGGCCAGTATTAATAGACCTCCATCAACAGTTAAATTGGTGTTAATGGCACAGGGACACCAAACCAAACTGTCCTGTCAATTGGTCACCCGCTGATGAATCCGTTTCTCTATCTGTGTGTCCTAAAACAGACTCGGACAGAATCTGTATTGTATAGAAGTAATGATGTTTGACACTTCATTAACATTTCAGTGGGACTGTCGGCAATTCATATTGTTTCTCTATTGACTTTAAAACTCTTCCCTGCCTTCATTAAACGTCACGGCACGTACATATGCAGACTGAAGAAGTTCGGTGGGCCTGACCCTTATTACCGGCTCTATGCGAATCTGTTTCTGTTTGGAATGAGAAAGACCTCATATTCCCTTTCTGCAGTTGTACCTGATCTTGGTCTGATAAAGCTAAATCGATTTTACCGGAGAATGCCCGGTAACATTCGGGAATATAAAGACTGATATGAAACTAAAGGAAATGTTCAGGGTTCAGTGTATGTTAAGCTCTATCGACGGTATCAGTGGCATGAAAATACCACATCATGGAAAATAGCTTCAGGAAGTCTATGGAGCAAGGCGTTACAAAGAGAATCAAACAAATTTCATAAAGTATTTTTGTTTATTTTGTGAAATTGTCTGAATCAGCATTTTTAGTAGCGGAAGAGTACTTTTGTTTTGCTTTACCTAAATGCTTTACTCCATTGCAGGTGTACTATTAGAGTCTATACCCTGTCATCACAGATGTGTTTTCTGTCACAGATGCTGTCGATAAAGCTCAACATGTATTGAACCACAATTTCAATGCGTTTCTGAAAAATGTATTTACGTTTTCTCATGTTCACCATTGTCATAGTTTGTTGGCATACGTTTGTTTGATTTTTGTTTCCGTGGCATCTCACACGTCTCGTGGAAATCATCCAATTTAATATAATACCGTAACACTTAGTATAATGTGTGCTTGATGTCTGCTGTGTCCACTTAAGGCTTTAAATATGTCTCTAGTTTGTATATTGTCTGTGTAAATAGTCGGAGCCATTTAGCCTAGAGCGTTATATAGCGTTGTTTTCATTTCAATAGGAGATGCTGCCTGGATGAAATGTGTATTTATAATGTGTCTCACTAGAACACCAGCCTGTTTTATGAGAGTCATGTTTTCTCTCTCAATAAAAGCACCTCGAGTGAATTAAGACATTAAGTATTTATTAAGACAACCACACAAAGCCGTAGAAATACATCAATGTTAACCGCTTGTAGTTTGGAGTGGGCTCTTCCTGAGTCTTTTTTACTGAGTCCAGTAACCCCATCCTCCTGCTAACTCCTCCCCTTTGCTCCTGACCCGTCCCCTCTCTGATGCTTGCTCCCTGGAAGGTTCCCCCCCAGTCGTCGTCCTCTCTGTTCTACTCACTCTTCCCACCTTCCCCTAACCCAACTGCCGTTCTGCCCTTTAGGTCGGATGACAGCGACTCCTCTCTCTCGGAGGTGCTCAGGTAGAGATCTCTGTCTGTCATTCTGTTTCCTGTCGCAAGCATGCATGTCCCCTTTCCATTTGCGTGCCGTGCTGTGAACTCTGTGAGAACTGAATGAACCTTATGGACCGGCTTATGGATTGATTTAATAGCTTTAATGATTTCGAGGTTCAGAGGAAGGAAAGCAGTCTTGGAAATTGAACTTTTGATCTGAATGTACTTTTAAATGTCAGCTTATGACACAAAATCATTGGATTGATTGTTTCCTGCCGGGCTGTTGGGAAAGCCGTATTAAAAACTCGAGCAATGGCGTCTGAAGGTGGCATCCCACTTGTCGACTCGAAACAACTCAGTTTTCGTCTACCAGATGTTTTCACAGAAACTAAAAAACTTCCTCTGATATTTTGTCCCTGATACTAAAGTGAACTCAACTTTTTTTTTAGATCGTAGCAGATACATTTTGAAATAAAGATTAAATAGAAATGCTTCTATTTCTCATTTTATTTGTCTATTTAAATGTATTTGAATGGCCCCTTATGAAAATACGCATTCGTGATACACATTTTTGTGTAAGTTGGTCGATGGCTTGTCAATTCTTTTGAGAAGCTCATCGGTCATCTACCTAGCGCATGAATTTGAGGCGACCACACGTACCAGCTCTCTGATTTTCTATGTACACTCAAAAAAATGATTTGTTGTATTTACATGAAAAAGTAGCATCAAGTGGTTCAACGCAAATATGTTGAGTAGTTTCTACAAATAAGAATTTAGTTGTATGAACAAAAGAAATTGAGTAAAGCCACCAGCACTACTTTTTTAGTATAAATAACGTAGTTAACTTGCGTTAATGTAGTTACTTGCATTCTTTATGTACTGTGAACAAGGATGGGTTTAGGAAAATGAACAGCGATAGTTCATTTTTTTGAGTGTATGTAAATAAAACTTTCAACTGAAATCGTCTGGAAAACTGTGTAGTGAGATGCCAGGCTAACTTGTTAACACGTCTAACAAGTTTTAGACTGGTGATCTCAATCATTATTACTCAGTTTTTCCTGGTTTCCGTTAAAAAGACGCCAAAAATTGACAGACAAACACCACAGGTTCGATTTGCTGTACTACTCAATATTATTTCTTATCCAATACAGCGACAGTGCGATTTCTCTCCACCTCTGCTTGTCCTATTATCCTGACAGCGTGATTACATTTTTCTTGTTTCTTTCCAATGTTCTTGTTATCCCATTAGAAACTAATGGCTCTATGATGGAACATGGAGTGCTCTGAACAACTCAGTTCCAAATTTCCAGCGAGAGACTAATCTGTTTAAGGGCAGAAATCGCAGACAGCTGGCTTAACTTGTTCGCCACACATGTCAGCAGATAATACACTATTTCCCAAATGCAACAAACCAGCATGATGAGAGACTTAACGCCATGATGTTTTAGTTTGCGGCTGAACAGTATGCAGTGACATTGTTTTGTTTTTTTAGATGAAAGCTGTTTGATCTACATAAGGCTGAATGAGTCAGTAGGGAAGGCTTTTATTCTTTGAAGCACAGTGGTCTGCTTTAAATCCTGCTATGGGAATGGTCCGATAAGGTTCATTCATAACAACTCCCCTCTTGGTTTATCCGTGAAAAACACAAAAGCTCTGTATCCTGAAAGCAGGATATACCCCCACCTCTCCCTCCCATGTTTTGTATTTTCCTTGTGCATCTGTTGTCTTTGCTTCCATCCCAGTTGAACGGTCCAGAACTATGAGCTCACTCCTCATTTGGTTATGTGCTGCATGAAGGTTTGGTTTTTAGAAGATCATCATTTCTGTTTTTGAAATTTGGTGTTGGCATTTGTTTGTGGTTTTCACACTTTTTAAAACTTTATTTTGATGTTTCAGGGCTTGCATGTTGTGTTTGGCTGTGATTCTATATTTTTGGTGTGTCACGGTAATCTTCACGTGCCGCATGGCACAGCACCTGAGTTTGACTGACTCAATGAGAAATAACACTGCGAGCATTTTTAATTTATTTCCTTTTTAAATTACACCCAAGATCTCTTGTAATACTTCACTTCACTGCTCAAATGAGCAAAACATTAGGCTGTGAATATATTATGTGATTATTCATTAGAGAAGCCAGTTGAAGCACCAGTATTGTTTGACAAACCCTTAACCCAAAGCAAGTAAAAAAAGTATTTAAAGGGATAGATTGACAATTATTTCATGATTTACTTACCCTCGTGTCATTTCAAACCTGTATGACTTTCAACTCAACTCAACTCAACTTTCTTTATATAGTGCTTTTTACAATTTTCATTGTTACAAAGCAGCTGTACATGAAACAAAATAACTATAAGCAAAATATTAAATCTATAAAAGGATTGTAAGAACAACAAAGTGAAAAAATACACCCCCATTTCACACACCACGCAAAAAATATAAAAGAATATATGGCAAACGCACACATGCGCTCATGCTCACATGGCACACAACACACACTCACCAAACACACACACTCACGCACGCACGCACGCACTAAATACAGTTGCAGTTTTGTAGTGAGGTTCTTTCTTCTGCAGAACACAAAAGAAGAAATTTGGAAGAATGTTGGTAACTAAACAACATTGGCCCCCATTGACTTCCATTGCATGGACACAAAACCACTGAGACATTTCTCTAAATATCCTCTTGTGTGTTTCACAGAAGAAAGAGTCATATACAGGTTTTGAATAACATGAGGGTAAACAATTATTTTAAATGACCTGTCCCTTTAAGTGGGAAGGGGAACCCTGAGCTCTATTCAGGGACCAGATTATCTCAGATATGCTGGCGTCTACTTTCAATATGTGCCAGTTATCTTACCAACTGCATAACAACATTCTGAAAACCACCCAGAACACATTTACATCATAGCATTAGCACATTCAGCTTTAGTCCAATCCTTTTTCTACAGCTTTATCTGCAATGTAGTTTGTAAGTCAATATTCCTTCCTCGAAGTTCACACATGCATAAGCTCTTTTACAGATGCTAACATTTAAACTCTTCACACTGTGTTAGTCCTGAGCCCGATCGTCATCGGTTCACCGGACCCCCTGGAGTCCCCCCCACTTTAGCGAGCACAAATGTGCCAACAGCCGCCTCTCGGGTTTCATCTGTCCTCAGGGAGCCGGGGTGTCCCAGTTTCCTCTTTAATCAGCCATCCTCTTGTCACCTCAGCACGACTGTGCCCGCACGGAGGCTTTGACGGCTCCACCATCATTAGAACTTCACAGATGCCGAGCCGGACAGAGGCAGCTCTCGGCCCACAAGAGACCAATTTCCCTTCATCCCAAACTCCAGCTTCATTTCAGTCTCGCTCGGCCAGCAGCAGAGAGCGTTCCGACACCGGGCTGGTCGAGAATGCTGTCAGCCTGAGAGAGGAAGAGCCTCATTATTTTTTTAGGGGAGGGGAAGGCTTGTTTAGCCCTGCCAGGTTGCCAGTGAATGTGGGCTAATTGGCAGCCGCAACTGTAGTCGCGAAGCTATATGGGCGGCAGAAATTGACACCAAACGGAAGGTGGTTTTCGGAAAGTGCCGCCTACTTTGTTTGCTTGTTTTTCTTCTGGCGGATTATTTTCACTTGTTTACTCAAAGAAATGACATTTCCCAGTTCCAGGAGGGGTCACTACTGAGCTGAAACCCCCCCTGCAGTTCTGACAGACATATTGCATCCTCCGCTCAGCACGACGGGGGAACATGGGAAAATAAGATGAAAATAAGACCAGAAATGAGAAAGCAACCCTGCAGTCTCTTCACTTGTCATAGACCCTTAAGTATGAGTCCTTGAGACCTTTTTACAAGTTTTATTTTGCAGTTGCCGAAGTTCTAGAGCGTTGTATTGAAGAATCCTCTCTTCCATCAAAACAACATGTGTGTTCAACATCTCTCCTGCAATAGAAACTCGCGTTTAGCCCATGGCAGTGGTCCATCATAAATCTAAGCAGAAATTCGGCTTGCCAGCTGTCAGTGCACGTTACCTTCACTTGGCTCCTTGTTGGCTCCTTGGTGCTTTTTACAACAGATGTGGAGATTGAGGTTTTCAATCGTACTTGCTTGCGCTATTGTGTTGGGGATGCAGGAGAGGTAATGGATGGTGTCCAAGACGGAGCGTTGCTCATCCCTGAATTGTGATGTGAGTGATCATGACAGGTGTCGTGCGATGGTTCGAGCTAGTCTGTCAGCCTTTAGACAAGACTATGAAATGGTAACATCATAACACTAGTGACCCAAAAGTGTTGCGAGTAACCGTTCCTAGCTCACTTTTGTCAGTCCGCTGATGGGTTGAATGACCTGACTTACATTTTGACGGTGCTTTACTGGTTGAGATTTGAAGAGTCCTTAAGGAGCTGCTGGGAAACTCTGTGCTTCCTAATTGGGACCATGCTACTCGCACACAAGCTGTCAAAGACTGGGAAGTGAAGTCTCTAGCGAAGTGTCTTTTCAGCTCTTTGTGTGGATATAAATAAGTTGAAAAGGCCTAACGTCGCTCTACGTCCTCAGACGATGAAGCTTCCTCCTTTGAAGCTTCTGCACACATGCTCGACTCATGCACCTCCTGTTCTTCTCTATCATATGAACACAGACGTGTGCACATGGACTCTTATGTAATCCGACGACATCTACAATTTAAGCTTTGTCTGAGATATGTGAGTAATAAGTAAAAGTATATTCATTATGGCAGGGAGAACGGATAACCCTGTCAAGAGTCCTAACACATCCATCAGTCACAGCCTTTGGGGCCTTTAGAGATAAATGCTATATCTTTACTCCACGAATAAAAGTGCCGATCACATTTCTGGGAGAGAGGCATATGAACATTGAGGATGAAAAACCGGATCCACTTCTTGTGGTATGCTGCCAAGTCAGCAAAGACCAAGCAAACGCCTTTGAAATGCCAATTTAAGCTTCTGAAACACCTCACACAGAGCTTGGCTTCAGATAACTTAACTTCATTAAGGTATTCAGGTCTGTTTAAGGTGGCAGTCACACTAGATCGCTATATGAGTATGAGATTAATTCAAACCACATAGTGAATATGGGTAATGGAATATGATGTCACATTACATTATAAAAAATGCTGGGTCAAAAATGGATGGACCCAACCATTGGGTAATAAATTAACCTATGTTGGGTTGTTTTAACCCATTGTTGGGTCAAATATAAACCATTTTCTGGGTTGGTTCCTCTTTGACGCAACACCAGGTTAAATGTAACCCAACATTTTTACTGTGTACAAATAATACTAAATGTTAATTTTACAACTCTTTTAAAACACTGCAAACCAGCTTTAAATGTTGTTTTTATAAAGTCTGTCAAAAGTAGGGCTAGGCGATATGTTGAATATTCGATATTAATAAAATTACAGACTTCCATGCATGCTGAATATTAAAAATAGGATTTTTGTTCCAAAGACAGCACCAATAGACAGTTTCATTCCTCCTTTACATCTCACAAGTAGCACAAAATGTAACTTTTCATTATTAAAATGGCGACGATATGGAAAGATAAAAGGATAATATGTCCTCAAATATGATCAGTAATATAGGTGTGGTTTAGTTTTTAGAAAACATATACTAAACAAAATACCATATTTGCAAAGTTTGCAAGAAGACGATCATGACAAAGGTTGGTGGTTCATCTTTTTCTTCACCTCAAGCATTTACATGGATAAATTTACAGTAAAATTAAAGTAGTAATCTACACTTTATAGATATTTTATTCAAATTCTATACATTTTTAAATTGGAGTAAAGGAAAATCACCTTTTTAAAAAAGCAAAAATCTTGAAAACATATTGACTATGTCTCCATATTTTGTGAAGTTTACTTTTTATAAATAATTATTATTAGTCACCCTTCAAGTTTGTCACTGGGTTTTGCAAATATCTTACTGATGTGCAGCAAAACATGAAATGCCCATGTGCCTGTGTTCTTAGTCTATGAATGGATGTGAATGAAATACAGAGTCTAGTGTGACCGCCCCTTTACAGTTGCCTTTACATGAAAATCACGTTTTCTTTCCCTCATGCTGCAGTTGTGGGATGCTATGACAGGACATAATTAGCATCTGCTCCATATACGGAGGCTGTTCTATTGTTTCAATGACTTTTATCTGCACGCCTGACGGTCGTATCCTGGACGACCTGCGGAGCTCCGAGAGGAAGATGCTTGGGAGACGACATGGCAGCCTGCTCGCGGGTGATGTAAATCACAGCCGGAGTCTGATAAAGCTAATTAAGTATCAGCACGTTGATAATGAACTTCAGAGAGAGTGGGTGGATGTTGGGGGTCTGAAGTGTGCAGGGTCTGACAGCGGGATCTCAGAAACGGGCCGTTGCTGTTATTATAGCGACTTCCTTCGCGAATCTCACAAATAGGCTGATGGAATAAAATACTGTATATTGGAAGCCTATTTTTCATCTCTTTCTCTCTTTTCCTATCGTATTGTACTTTATCACATCAGAAAAAACATGTTCCCTTGTCTACTCATTTGCAACAGATGGCCCGCGTCGTATTTATACACATGAGAACAAACACACACTGTTGCGACATCCTTTCCATTTACTTTTTTAGGCCTTGTACCTCACAGGTTTCCTCAATTCACAATCATGTTTTAAAATGCAGCATGTTTTTGTGCAGGGGTGTGATCAATCCCACAGGTGGGCTGAAGGGGGGCAGGACGGCCCCTCTGCAGTGCGTAGCGATGGCTGAGGGCCACACCAAACCCGTGCTCTGTCTGGAAGCCACAGATGAACTGCTTTTTACGGGCTCTAAAGGTACACCACGCACCAACACACTCTGTTCACCCGTCTGAACCCGTTACAAAAAACACTCACGCAACTGTTCGCACACTTGTTGCCGAGGTCATGGGTTGAGAATGTTTTATTGAACCGCACAGCAGCCTACAAATGTCAAAAAGGGCAACGTGGGCTGGTTCTAAGTTCTTTAGTTATATTCGCTAAGCCGCAATTATTGTATTTACTTCTAGTGTTATTTTATAGCAGGAAACTAGAATTGTTAAACAATTGGTAGACATTGGTACAACATTTTAAACAAAAAGCTAAGAACATAGCGTTTTGTCAAAGACTTTGTCCAGATTGGATTCAGAGTGATGATCACAGAGTATTTGCTGCTTTTGAATCAGTAGATGCTGTTCTCTAAATGTATAACAGCACCCCCTCCTGTATAACAGTGAAAACATGGATTGTCAAAAATTTCCGTAAATGTCCATGATCTCATAAATGACAAAAAAATTCCATCAATTGCAGAGAAAAACTTAACAATTCTGTTGTTAAAATCATAAAATATTGTGTTATCATTTGATCACTTGTAAGGCACATCATATACATTGTGACTACAAATCATATCTATTCATTTTATGTGGTTTTCAGATCGGACCTGTAAGATGTGGAATCTTGTGACCGGGCAGGAAATTGTGACTCTGAAGGGACACCCAAACAATGTAGTGTCTGTCAAATACTGTCGTAACTCCTGCCTGGTCTTCACTGTTTCCACCTCGTATATAAAAGTGTGGGACATTCGTGACTCCGCTAAGTGTGTCCGGACGTTCACGTGGGTATCTTTTCAACATCTGCAAAAATGTGCAATTAGCTTCAGTGAAAACAATGAAAAATACTTGAGCAGAAGTATAATGTTTGCTGATCTGTGTTCAGGTCATCAGGTCAGGTGGTTTCAGGTGACGCCTGTGCTGGTACAACCACCCGCACCATAACCACAGCCCAGGGCGAGTACCAGATCAACCAGATCGCCCTCAATCCTTCTGGATCCGTACTGTACGCTGCTGCCGGCAACACTGTCCGTACCTGGGACCTCAACAGGTGCAAAGTTCATTCCTTAACTCGAGTTCACTGACCTTAGAACAGAAGCAATATGCGTATTAACATTTATTGATTCATTTAAAATCCTACAAGGAGAGTGGATTGGAAAGGCTTGTTTTCTTCAGCTATCATGTCGCTACACATTTCTTCTCTAGTATCACTATGCTGTAGTGTTTTTAAAGACCCCATAAATCAAAAGTTTTGGATATTTTGTGTGCAGAATGCAGGCCACAGGGAAGCTGACGGGACACATTGGGTCAGTCATGTGTCTTACAGTGGGTTATTCTGGTGGGGCCAAGGACCAGGTGATCACTGGATCTAAAGACCATTATGTAAAGGTGCGATTTATCTACTTTGGTCATTGATTTCAAAACAAACACCATCTCCCATTCATTTCATATACTGAGGATTAAAATCTTTGTCAAATCTTTGTATGTGTTACACACAAAGATTCATGATGTGCAATACAACAGTGTTGTTTTTGATTCATGGCAGATATTTGATGTGGCGGAGGGCGCCCAGGGCAACGTTGGACCGGCTCATAACTTTGAGCCCCCTCATTATGATGGGATCGAGTGTCTTGCTGTACACGGTGACATCCTGTTCAGCGGTTCCCGTGACAACGGCATTAAGAAATGGGATCTGGGTCAGCAGGAACTGATTCAGGTATAAATGTAAAGATTTACGTGAATACATATAATGTACAACCGCAGAAAAAATGAAGAGGCCCATTCAAAGACCCTTTTCAGTTCGTCTGAATGTACTATTTATAGGTTTGCGTTTAGGTAAAATGATCATTTTGGTTTTATTTTGTGAGCTACTAAAAATATTTCTCCTATATTTCAAAGAAAAATATTATTTCTATTTGCATTTATTTGCAGAAAATGAAAACTGGATAAACAGGTCAAAATAACAGCTCTGTATTTTTTCACTCCTCAAATACTGTAATGAAAACGAATAATACAACAAAAATATTTATACAAAAAGTTACAAAAATATTTTTTATGTGATAACCTGGATTTTTATCACAGTGTCTTATCGTGCTGTCATTCTTTCACATTGCTGTTGGATGACTTTGTCACTCCTGAGGTTTGATTTTGTTGAAATTCAACAGACACTGGACTGGAATGAGCACAATACATTATTTTTTCCACGGCTGTATATACTGTATAATGTAGCTTAAAGTAAAAAGTGCTTTTGACACCATCAAAACGTTTTCGCAGAACTTTTTTGTTTTGACTTAATAGGGACATTTCAGGTTAAATGGGACACATTTTAATATTGACATGAATATCAAAAAGTGTCAATCATCCTGAATTTGCTAAGTTCTTGTATGCTGTATAATCATCAGAGTAAAGCAAATGACACTAAAAGCAATTACCTAAAAAAAATCTTTTAGAGAAATATTTGACTGTTCACTTGTACCATACATGCAGAAGATGTGTAAAGTGTATTCAAGATAAAAAAACAGCTTACATGACTAACAGAGACGAAATAAAATACAATATCCGAGAGCAAATATATATGCATACATATTAAGATACAATAACCAAGCATTTCTGAATTATACCTGTGTCTATGGATGTAGGTTGGCTTCATTTGACGTCATCGCCGTCTGACAGCTGAGAAAGCCATTAGTTATAAGTGCGATTTAAAAGCTTTCTCCAGTTCTAAGCCCTTCATCCATTGATTATATTAGACAAGAACACGTACCAAAGTTCCTGTTAACCGGTGCAAAAAGGTCAGGAATAATAGAAGATTATATTAAGGTGACGTGAAAATGGATTTTATAAAAACGAGCCTCCCACCTGTCAAGAGATTTGTGAATTATGCATTTGAGGGTTGAGTTTGGTCATGTTGAGACACTGTTTAGTTTCTAAATGGCTTAAAAGGTCTTTATTTACGTAAATATTTCCAGTGTTCTGGCAGTTTACAGTAAAATTGGGCATGTGCATAAAGATATATGGTCACATTGATCTCTGCTTGCATTCCATTAGACAATATTTTCTCGCTCCACAGCTGTAATAACACATCCATATGTTTTTTTTTTCAATTGATTGACAGCATATGTTGTTCTCCTCTATAATGCAGTAGCATTGGAATCCCATATTAGTTAAAATTGTTTAAGCAGTGTGTTTATCTATCGCACACTGCAATAACTCACCCCCCCAGATTGCACGCTTGTGTAAATTTGCCAAGATAAAGTGCTTTGGTTGCCGTCCTTTATGAGAATTTCCTCGGATTCCCCACAGGTAAAAGGCATTGCGGTCATAATTCCCTAAAAGGTGCTTTGTGTAATAGTAAGGATCTATTGACAGAAATGCAATATAATATACATGACTATGTCTTTAGAGGTGTATAAAGACCTTACATAATGAAGAAAAGTGATGACATCTCTGTCCTGTGTCAGCCACCACAGTGCTGTGTCAGCCACCATAGCCTTAGCAACCACAAAGCAACGTTTTTACAACGTCTTGCATGACCAAACGCACTTACATCTTCAAGCATATTTTCTTTTAACAAAAGCTTTTTGTTACTCATGTTAAATCTGTCCATCCCCACAGCAAATCCCCAACGCCCACAAGGATTGGGTGTGTGCTTTGGCATTCGTTCCCGGGCGACCCATGCTCCTCAGCGCCTGCAGGGCGGGCATGCTCAAGGTGTGGAACGTCGATAACTTCACCCCCATCGGAGAGATCAAAGGCCACGACAGCCCCATTAATGCTATCTGCACCAACTCCAAACAGATCTTTACTGCCTCCAGGTACGTGTGTCAGTGTCGTCGGTGCTTTGGGAAAACAAGATGCAGATATTTTAAATATGGTACTTTTGAAATGGAAAACGTTAGCGGTTATTTACGACACACCAAAAGGTCTGAAGTAGGTCATCAGCTCTGTTATGATTCGCATTTCTATTTCTGCCTCCCATCTTCAGTCTGTGTTCTCTCGTGATGTCTTTCTCCAGACAGCAGACTACTTAGAAATGTTCAGTCAGACTAATATGTTTTTAAGACCTACTTTTGTGTCATTCTGAGCTGCTTGTTTATAGAGCAGATGGCGTGGGCAGGGGATTCTGGGATTGTTTGACTGTTCCTTCATTAATGTGCCGCTAACAAAGCTCTCCTGTTCCCTCAACTCTCTCCATTTTTCTCCCTCACTCCTTTCCATGCCACTCTGTGTCTATAACTACAGCGACTGTCGGGTGAAGTTGTGGAGTTATGTCCCCGGGCTCACGCCCTGTCTGCCCCGTCGGGTCTTGGCCATCAAGGGCCGGGCCACCAGCCTCCCCTGAGCCTGCACTAATATCTCCTGCCTCTGATTCCCTCTGGTACTGTCCTTTCTCTCTCTCTCTTTCTGTGTGTGTCTGTGTTATCTTTTAATGTGTTTGAGTGAATTTTTCAGTTCCCTTTGTTTCCAAACCCAACACTTCTGTACTAAAATGAACACAAAATACATATTGCATCAAACTGGGGGTCTCTGCTTAAAGTGTGTGTTCACACACAAATCGATCATGGATTATCTGATGAAGATTTATAGTAATTTTACTCTATGTAGCTAGATTTAAAACCCTTTCAAATGCAGATTGACCACCCAAATTAAGTCTACATGTATCAGCTGACATATACCACAATACTTACTCGCACATCCACACGTAGTCCGTGAAGGGTCGACCTTTCTTTCCAATAGCGTGCGTTCTGAAACAGCTGCGTCTTAACTGAAAGACTGCCTCTTTCAGAGGCGGGTGTTGATGTCAAGGCCTGGTGGTTACCAAAATAAGTTAACTAATGATGTTTTGAAAATGTTTTATTTCTAGTGCGCTTTTTTATACTTTAAATGCACTCTACACATCTTCGATGCCACAGAAGAACCCTTTGGTTCCATAAAGAACCTTTAACATCTGCACAAAAGGTTCTTTGTGGTGAAAAAAGGTTCTTCAGATTATAAAAAAGTAAGAAAGAGATTTGTTTTAAACAATATAAAACATAAAGGAATACTACAATTATAAATTCATGACATGCACAGTGAATGTTGTATGGAAAGAGAGTGTTAGTTACACAGGACATGTGTACACATACAAAATTAATGCATGTGGAAGTGAATGAAAAATTCAGTTGTAGTCAGGCTGTGCTTTGCTGTTCGAGCACTATTAATGGCCAGGCCCTTTACAGCAATGCTGGTCAGAAACTGAATTTGATTCTGGCAGGTCACGTAGAAACTTGAGTAAAGGCGTGACAGATTCTCAAGGTTAAAGACAAGTCGAGCTGCAGCATTTCAAATGCACTCGAGAGGACGTGAGCCGCAGAACGCCTGAGAACAAACTGCACAACTCAACTGTGGCATTCTGTTGTTGTTGCTATTGTCAATTTTTTTCTTGCTCTTGCTCTTTCGTGCTCTGTTATTATTATCTCTCGTTCTTTCTTACTTGGCACCACTTTCTTTCTCTGTTCTTTTTTCTCTTGATCTCACCAAACTTTTACTTTCTTTGGGCCTTAAAGGGAAATTGTGCTAATTAGACACTAAACTCATTTTTTTCCCATTCGAGTGGAAGCATCTTATAACCTATTTCAGCTTTATATGTGTTCTGTACCGCTGACATAAATCCTTTTAATTGGTTGTAGTTAAGGTCCAGGTACCACATGATACATTCTGAACCACTGCCCTTTGAGACCCAATGCCTTTCCCCCATATTCACCTCAATAATATTGTTTTTAACCGGTCATTTATAACCATTAAGCACCATTCCGCCAAGTGCGTTTTAGCAAAACCTTGCAAGTTTTATAAAGATCACTTCTCCACGGTGCAGTAAAACATTTTTCTTGCCTCATTGCTGAATTGTTTTTTTTAGCATAGAGTGGATTTTAAAAACCTGCTTTTGCCAGTGCTGTAAGAAATAAACTAAATTAGAGATAACAGCTCGTATAACTCTTAACATTAATCTTATGATTCACAATTTGGCTTTTTAAAGCTGCAGGCTTTTTCCAAGTATATTTATTTACATATTTAAGCTTATAACAATTTGGTACAGTTTCATGAAAAATGTCAGTTTAAAGTCATCATATTTTAACTTGTGTAAAGATAAATTTAGTAACCTGAAATTGTGATTGAGAATAGTGAAAGTTACAGATTGCTTCTTTAAAGTCGAAATGAATTTTTTTGTATTTGCATAAACAATATTGCATGTAGTATAAATGATTTATCCAAAATCTTTCATCAAATTATGAATGTTTAGTTTTGCTCTGGAGTGGCAATGCTTTTCTAATGACATCAGTTTAATGTTTTGGGCAGAACATTCATAAACTCCTCCCCTCCAGCTGTCAATCTGCAGTCCATTTGCCATATAGGTGGGCAGTCGTGGCCTAGTGGTTAGAGAGTTGGACTCATGATCAGAAGGTTGCTGGTTCGATTCTCATGGCTGGCGGGTAACGGCTGAGGTGCCCTTGAGCAAGGCACCTAACCCCCACTTGCTTACTATACAAAATGTACAAATGTATAGTACAATGTAATGTAAGTCGCTTTGGATAAAAGCGTCTGCCAAATGCATAAATGTAATGTAAATGTAAATATAGGAAGAAAAAGCCTTTTTATCAATATAACTCTAAAATGTGTCACAATACTTAGAAAATGTATTGTGAATAAGAGCCCATCCACACGGAGACACGTTTAGCTGTATACGCAATTTTTTTTAATCGTACTGCCGTTTCGTCCAGTCCGTGTGTACGGCCGATTCGAATATATTTCCTGAAATGATGATGTCATCACGTTTGTATACAAACCAAACCGCCTTCTCTGTTTTTCGCTGTGGCGGAATTACAGCGCTACATACTGGTCTGGCATGTAAACTACATCGTTTTTGCGTGTACGCAGACATTTCTTGAGATGGCGGCGTGTATACGGAGAACAAGGGAAAAACAGATTGGATAGGGAAAGCTCTGGCTTTGTGTGGATGTGGCTTAGTAAATATTCTTGGGTTAAAGGTGTTAGGACATGGAAAAGCAAAAATATTGATTTCCTTTAATCTTGCCTCGGTTCTGTTACCAATGCGCATGTAGAACTGCCAACTTAGTTAAACATATTTCACTCTGTTCCATTCCACAGAAATCCACAGTTTCCCTCATAATTGGCATGGAAAATTGCAAAAAATTCTCAGCATTTTATCCGGTCCTGCTAATGACTCATTCATTGGCGTCGTACAGCGATATAAATCTCATCTTTTTCATCAGAGATACAGTGAGATACAAGCACGAGGGTCTAGAGGCTTCTTCACACAGCAGGGTTTTGATTTTTATTTGGGATAAAAGGTGCACGAGCGTAATTGGTGAGAGACGCAGGGGCTCGTGCGTGAGCTTTTTTTGTGAACTCTTGGTTTTGATGTCTGTGCCATCTCTTCAATGTGCGAAGATACACTGACGGTGTCTGAAGATTCACACAACTGAGCATCTCTGTCTTTCTGATTATCGGCCTTGTTCTTCTCCTCCACCTCTCATTTTATGTTGTGCTTTTTTGTCTCCCCCACAGTGACATGCGAGTAAAGATCTGGCATCCGAAGATGGGAAAGAGAAGGTGACGATCGTCCGTGTGAAGCGATTGTTATTGGTGCCTGGTGTTTTTGGGCTGTCTGCTAATTGGACGTCCATGAGCTCATCTGGTTCGAGTCTGACCTCCAGCGGTCTCGTCCCTGATGGAAGAGGTTTATTCCTGACGCTTTATGGAGATGAGACGCCACTTTCAAGCACCTGTAAAGGGAGCCTGACGTATGAGGAATAATAACAGGGTAAAGCCAACAACCGGTTTGAGGAGCTTCTTTTCTAGATGCTACTTCGGTCACAACACATTTGAGCCTGACGCTGTAGTGTCTGAAGAAGAAAGTGTGCGCCTACACTTTCATGTCTAATGAAAAATGTCCTTGTGACGACTTTATCGATAGCTGCTGTTTTTTATACATATTTATCCTGACAAGGACGCAGAAGAATCCAAGATGAAGGACGACCACTTTAAAGCCAAGTGGCACAAAACTTCGTGTTATTCTTCAGAGTTTTGATTTTTGGCTAGTAACAACCGTTTCGAATCGGTATCCAGAACATTCCATAAAGACTCTTGAAGGTTGACACTTTGTGTCTTCAGCCTTCCCGATTCCATTTCCAAAACATGTTGTGCAATATTGTGAACTTCCATTTTAACACCTACACAAGGTTTCATTTCAAGCGTTGTCCCTACACTTCCTTTACCACCGAAAACTGGTCCCAACTTTGTACAGTCCTCTTCCGACAGACTGGTTTACTTTTAAGCTCATCCTCCTCTGTTCTTTCCCATTGCTGTGAATATGAAGTTCTTTAGCTCAGGTTTATATTAGGGGTGTAAAACCTTCACTGATTCCGGGATTTTGCTCATGACAGGATCGCAGCTTTATTATCTTTTAGATGTGTGAATAGAGCTCTCAGAAGTGTAAGCAGTATTAAGAATCTGCTGAGCGGGCTTTTCCAGGGTCTGTGCGTGTAATAAGCCCATCTCATCTGGGGACTGTTGAATTTAGTGACACTGGCAAAATGTTCTCCTGAAGCCTGCAGAATAAGATGCTGCCTCAGGTTTAAGCATCTGATCTCAAGGCAGTGTTGCCCGAGATGTCTTTTTTTCATATAACTGGACAACGTCCTGTTAAGATGATTGTTAGTAATGTTTTGTGAAGAGTCTAACACTGGATTGTTCGATGGGAATTTAGTCATGCATTTTTTATATCACAATCCACTCTTTAATGTAAGGTTTGAAGAATTTGCACAAAAGCTTTTATTTCAGGAGCAGCTTTGATATTTTATGTTGCTCACAATGTTTGGCCCGTGCATTTTCTTGACCAAAAAATGAAAAATGTGTTGTTATAAAATACCCTTGTTGCCAAACCCATTTTTTCAGCGGAAAACAAAATCATTTTCAACATTCTTTATTCCATATACATGATGTAAATATATAGATGGAGCCAGTAAAGTGTGCTACATTTCTAAAGACAAATCATATGGCTTTAGAACAAATAAGTACAATGTTGTTTGGGTTAAATTTAATCATTCAGAGTTAATTTAACCCAACGGTTGGTTTTTCTCTCTTTGACCTAACCATGGCTCGAAAACAACCCTGTATTTTTAGAGAGTACAGACACAGATGCATTTGAATCTCTTCATATAGAAAAATCCAAACCTTTCACTCCAGTAAAACATCTGCTGATAACCAAGACAGCCGTGTTAAAGTAGGTCAAATTAGGGACTGTTTTCTTCCGAGACTTTGCCAGAATTTCTCTCTCCTTTAAATGAAACGGGAAGCCGCCTCCTCCCTGTTGAAGAATATGGCATGCCTGATGGGGGTATGTGGGCGTTGGCAAGCTTGTCTTGGTAGAACACATGCAACTTTGTTTATTTTTAAGCCATCAATCTTGCCGCGCAGAGCGACGCTCCCTTCCCGAGCTTTCCGTGATTTACAGTCTGTTGTAATGAAACGTATTTATCACTCGTATCTGACATCCTTTTCTGGTGGCCCCTGGCAATCCGATTCCTAACGCTGAAACCTTGCACATGAGCAGCTGTAAAAGAGAAGCTCTCATTTCCCATCGACGGGGATGCGCTTTATCTGATGAACGACCCACGGTACACATCTACACGTCTAGTTAGGAGCGTACGGGAATTTCAGAGCGCATAGCTTTTTCTGTGGCGAATATGATGAAGCCAAAATTGCTTTATCAAAATGTGCAAAATACCTTTTTTGATGTTCAGTGGGACCTTTCATATTTTTGACAAATAAATTGAGATGTCACAAAGCATTTAAAGCTACAACAGAGCTGTTGTTGTACAGGGGAGGGGAGGATGTGACGAAAATGTAATTTGATTTGGTTGGGATTTGTTAGTATCTCCAATCCGGAGCAGGATTAGACTCCCCTGTACTAGTAGTCACCAGTTTAATACAAAATTGCCAGAGCTATTTGCATACTGTTAAGCTCATATACATACATACATATTTATGAGAAAGATGCTTCCTCTCTCTTTAGGTTAATACTTAAGGTTAATAGATTCCTGCCGGTGGATTGCAGCATATGCATTTGTCTCTTTTTTTTTTTTAAATTTGGCAGTATGTCCTGCACCCTTATTAAAACAGTATTACAGTAGATGCATTACAGTATAGGTGCTTCACGACTAAATGACCCAATTTCGTAGTTTTTTGTCTGTCAACTACGAATGAGTAATGCGCTCATAAAAACAAATGCAATTTGGATGCTTTCTACAACGTTCCAGACTATAAAGGCCAAATTTATGAAATAATAATCAGAGCTTTCTACTTCAAAGAACCTTTGTTTTCGAGAACTGTGAAAAAATGCTGCTACCATGTGTATCGCTTTGTAACGCTCCAGTGTTTTCAGCTTTCGAAAGAGATCTACGCCGTCGAAAATGTGTTGCCAAAGTTTAGTTTAAAGAATCACTTGCACATTTCTGTACGTACTACATGTTCACTGGATTAATAACCACGCGTATTAATAACCCATTTGCATATGTTCTATTATGGTTCAATAAGTGCCCCTCATTTGTGAGATTACAAGACTGTTTGTCTTTAACTCATTTCGGGGTTAATTGTAGTGTTGTTGGGAAAGGAGCTTTGATCCAAAATTTGTTTTGTACAGTTGAAAGGGCAGTTTGATAACAAGTCGGCCACGCTGATCATTTCAGCCTTTCAACTCTCTGAAACTCTTTCTGTTGTATCTAAAAGCTCATTCTGAGATTGACAGTTACAACCTTAAACACTTAATGCTTTTACAGCCATGCCAGTCAATGGCCTGCAGTTCCTGGTGCTCAGCAGTCTTAACTTTAAATGTTTCTAAAGCTTTTGGGGTTTATCTTCAGCTTCATCCCTGCATTATTCTGGTACGTTTAGACAAAGCTTACATTCGTCGTGGCTTTAAGGTACAATTTATATTGACATTTCATATTCTAGGTTAGTGCTGCATGCTATTGACATGCTGTTTAAGCTTTATCATCTGTATATACAGTCGTCAAAATGAAAGCATTTCTGTACAGGGGAGATGGTTGACACCTGTCTGTAGGAGACCACTGATTCCCAGACCCCCTGTGGTACTATGTAACAAACCACGGTACTCCCAAAAATATTGTGCTACTATTTTGGTGCGTTTCCAAAATAATGTTGTACTGCTGTGTGTTTTTGTTTTGTAAGTGTAGCGCTAACCTGGACGATTGAGCCCTAGCCTGCGGCTTTGCCCCTGCAAAGCTGAAAGTAAGCAGGTTTTCATTGCCAATTTATGTTTCCCAGCTGCCTCATGCCCTCTCTCACAGCCTGAACCACAGGCCCACACTGCAGTATGCCTTAAGCCTTACCTCTTCATTGAGATGTACCCTCCTTTCAGTGCGTGTAACATCGTGCCACTGACAAACGCTGCTTTTAATGGCTTATGCATAAAAAAAATCTATTACTGTTACCTGGCAACCCAGGTATGCAATTAATGCACAGATTAGAAAAGACATTGAAGTATTGGAGAAAAAAAGGCTTTGACAAAACAATCTGTCAGCATTCGGCTGCTCGAGTTAACATAAAACTGCTGACTTGAGTTTAGCAGATGTTTTATGGATCTGCAGGAGCAGGTGAAGGCAGGTGCTGAGAGACTGTAAAACGCAGTGGGTGTACCAACAAGGTTACAGGTGCCTTTTATTGCGCAGACTCCTCCCAAGCGTTGTAAATGTTTGTACAGATCTTCTTTTTGTTACTTCTGCATGTGACCAAACTGGGTGTAAAATATCAGACTGTAAATATTGTACAGGTTTTATTTAATAATGTTCAAGCATTCCTCCAGAAAAATAAACACACTTTTCAAAAAGAAAACATTGTATTTAATTCTATATATTGTTCCTGTTTTCTTTCTATGTCAGTATTACCCTTTCAGAAAATTGATTTATGAGCTTTTCTCATGGGGACCAAAAATGTCTCCACAAGATCAATGACTGGTATCTTTGTACGGAAGTTTTTGTGCACAACGTGGAATTTACCAGGACTCTCTACTCTCACGAAAACATGTTCAAGTCACTTTTATGCCTCAAAAACAAATACAAATCAAAGAAATGATGGTTTCCCTGTTTAAAAACCCCCCACACAAAACAGAAAATTATGGATGTAATGGATTCTATTAGTGGGGTGTTATCTGGCAGAATAATCCTATTGGAATAATGCCCAAAACACATTACAAAAAGGAATTTTGTAATGGTTCATAATGGTATTTTAATGGAAACCATTAGAATTTCTGTGATGGTTTCAATTGGGTTTCTATAGTTTTATTAGCAAAGATGTAATAAAAATATTTTTGGAACCATAAATACAATATTTACAATATTCTTGATACTTTAATATTAATGGTTTAAATATATATTTTCAATATATAATGAGATGGTTCTCATTCTCACTGATTTGCATAGAAATGTCACGATGTATAAAATCTCAATGGTCCTAGCTTCACAGGCTTCATGGTACTCCAAGCCAAAAATAATTTCATATGATTTCTGGGATGAAATATGACTCAGGCGTGTCTGTGACATGTTTCACAGATGATACAAATGACGTGCTATTCAGAACATGGAAAACCCTTAAGGGGATGAGCGTTATTACTCACAAAACTGTGATATTTTCTGTGCTTCTTGAATTTGGCATTTCTAGCAGGTATTGATTGAAGTCTTTTCCTGTCGGATGACTCTGAAAATGCCGAAAGTTTAAACTTGCAAAAACATTTCGTAACAAGTGTCAAAACATATTTTATTGACTGTGAGAACAGACTGTATTGAATTGCTTCAGCCTCCTGATGTTTTTACCAACACAATCTCACAGCAAAAATTGACCTATTTTACAAGGTAGCTAATTTCGGCTAATTCATACGATCTTAAATGTACATTTTAGTACAATTTTCTCTCGCGCCAGTGACATTATGTTTAGGGGTAGGGCCTCAGTATTGCTTTTTTTCTAGTAATCGTACATTTTCACAACGTACGAATTCATCCTGTGAGATGGAGCATTCTGGAAAGATAATGATAATAACCGCATATTATTTTAGACCTTATGTACGTAAACGTGTTGTTGGACCAAAGTAGGGCCTTTAAATCACAAAATACTTACTCTTTAAAGGAAAAGTTCACCCTCATGTCAGTCCAATAGGCTACTGATCGCTCTTTTCCATCTCAGATTGTTGAGAACCAAAATACAGTGAAAAACACCATGAAAGAAGTCGATAAAACTTTTTGACCTCCACAGACCGATATAATCTATTTTCTTGTCACTTTGGAACTCAACACTCTGAGTCCCAATTCACTTTCATTAGCCTATAAGAATATCTTTATCATTTCTGTTACTGTGAAATAAAACGAGTTTTGAACCACATGACTACTTTCCTAATGTACTTAACTGTCTTAAATTGCACAGCATTAGACTATTATACACATTGTAGGAAATGCTTAATATGCTTCGAAGGACACGTTACACAAGCAGTTAGACATTAACACAAACCTCTCATTCATCTCCGTGTATCTTGCCGAGGCACATCTGCCGCTTTTTGGCGGCGACGTCCCCTTGGCCGCGCTTCCGAACCCCTCGAGCCGCGCGGTGCCACGGCAGTCTTCTCTTCTCGTGCACTCTGGGGGCACCGCTGCTTCCTGAGGAGTCTGCTGTGGGGTGATAATGAGAGATTGTGTGGGAGAGATGGAGGACTGTGCCGTGGCTGCTCTGTGATCAGTGGGTGTGGAGAGGCCAGGGCTCATTGAGCGCACCGCAGGGGGTCGTTGTCTCCGCTCTGCACTCGGCTGCGTGCACGCTGATGACCTGCTTTCACTCCGTTTGCAAGATACTTCGCTAGAGAAAACAAGCTGGAGGCTAAGAGAGAAATTTCTCTTTAAGTGTTTAAGGACGAGTCAGAGAGGGAGGGGACAGAATTATAAGAGGTAGGAGCGAGATTCGGGTACGATTATCTACGATGGAGCAGTGGCCAATTGGCCGGTGGATCCTAACATCGCTAGTGTTAGCATTTTTTTGTAGCCAGGTGTAGTTAACGTGAAATAAACAGTAGAGAAATTTCAATTGCAGTCAGTAACCAACTATTTAATTGGATATATGAAGTTCATATATTTAAGTAAATTGGCTTATCAATTTAATAAAAACAGGGAAAGCTAAAATGTCAAAGACACGTGTCCAATCAAACTGCATTAAAAAGCTCAAATAATAAAAAAGTAAGATCAAAAAGTCTATTAAACCAATTACTTTGGTAATGTAGATGCTTTAGACTGACCACAATATGATGTGTAATAAATTAACGTCTGCACTGTTTACAAAATGATAAATTCCTGCTTATGCCATGTTAATACCTTTGCACAGTTTTGAGCATTTACAGACTCGCTATGAGAAAGTCGAGGATAAATGATGTGTGATGGGTTGAGAATAAAATCTTTCATTCCCTTGAAACCTAAATTGAAGTTTATTGTGCCAGGATGCCAACACTGCTGTGATTGACAGCCTGAGGAATGGGCGGCCCTCTAAACTCCCATCCAAACCGACACTCGCTGCCCATATAGACAGACCCCTTTGAGGGAATAATTCCAACAGCAATATATAGATAATCCAATTCATCCTTTTAATTTGGTTTACAATCCCAAACAGATCAGGATAATCTTATTTCTCACACATTCCAAGATTCATAGACAGAAAAACAAACTGATCCTCAAAGCACATGCTCCAACAATCTAGTTTCACAAACAAACGTGATATATAGTGAGATTAATCTAGTCCGATCGGAAAAATTGCAGTTCGTACAGACTGTGAAGGTGGTATTTTGAGACGCAGTCATTTCATTGATCCACTGCTGTCGATCAACAAGGAGGACAAACCTGCGCTGGCTGCACATACGTGTGTATATCTTCTTTCTGTGTGTCCTTATATAATGAGATTTCTGTAGAGCAAAGGTTGAACTTACAAGAACCTGGAACATCCAGAACATGATTTTCTGACACACATCATTGGGAAGAATCGAACACCTTTTCTTTGGAGAAAATGAACCATCCATCCAGTCTAAAAAGACGTGCAGCGATCTCAGAAGACGCTTTTTAGATCCATCACATGCATTCACATTTGCACTTTGTTCCCTCCCACGCAAAGCTGTTGTTTGAAGTCTTTCTCCAGTCTTAATTAATGGTGTCTTAATTAGTCTTCCTTTTCTTTTTATCTTTATCCTCCTGCCGTCCATCTGACGACTTTTTCCAAGGCAGGAAGTTGTAGGAAACCAATGCCGAAATCAAATACGTGGCCATGCCGGTGTATCCTCCTATAATCAAGCACAGCGGCTGGATCAGTACAAACAAGCAGAACACATTGACCGAAGCGCTGTCGGGCAGCTCCACGCGGGCCTCCTTGCTGGCCTGAAACACGCCGAAAAAATAAATGAGCGCCACGGCTGGGTAAAACGCTAGCTCCACCATGGTCTCCGACAAGTGCGATCTGACAAATAAACGTGTCAGGAGCTGGGGAATGCAGTGTTGATGCCACTTCCCATGACCTTTCATCTGCCGTCGAAGTAAAACATTACCTTCTTGCTGAGATAGCGTGCACAGGCGTGTTATCAAAGAGTGAAGTACGAGTTTCTCGCTTAGCGTCTGGAAGCTCCCAAAGAGTGACCTTTACTCCCTAATGGAGTTTAAGAGTGAGCCAACAGCCGCCTGCGGGGCAGCTAGTATTAGCATCAAATACATGAAAGGATGCAGCCTGGAGACCCCGGCCTTCCAACACATGCTTGGATTAGTCTGGTGCGCTGTGCTTGCCAGAGATTAGGGCCTAGGAACGGACTCCTTTGAAAAAGTTCTCTACCACCTACCACCTCATGAATATTTATTTATGAGCGTTTGGCAGACTTTGACAGCAGCTGACAGGCTTTTGAACACCTGTAAGCTGTTGTGTTATCACTCCTGGATTGTTGTCTCGGGCATCTATTTAAAAGCTGGCGATACAATAGATATGATGTCACACAAATACGGGCTTATGCACCCACCAGGATGGGGATGTACGTGCCTGTCTGTATTTGACCCCTGGACCTTTTCACACTCGTAATAATCATCTTATCAAGACATGCGAGGGTCCTCATTTGGACCTAACCCCCTTTAATTCGCTGAGTTTAATTGCACGCAATACAGTCCTATTTCTGGTCCCTTTGACGCAATGCGGGAGAAACACAGTAATTAAAGCCCCGAAATCACAGTGAATGGTGCTGTTTGGCTGACATTATGGAAAACATTCTTTTTTCCTTCTCTTTGTTCTTTGTGGCAGCTTGGGCTTCCCATCTGGCGCATTTACTGCTCCTGGTTATCAGGCCAGAGATCCAGTTTTGCATCTCTCTATGGCATCTTCGTCAGATCACCTACGGCAGCAATGCCATGGGATGCTGTTTCCTCGGCAGTGGGCAGTAATTAGTCATTGTCAGGGGTCAAAGTTGAGTATAGACTCTGATCCTCCATTGCATTAGTGTTGAAGACACCACATGAGGCTCAATTAGACCTAAAAGGCACCCCCCCATTGACCTGTGTTTTTCTCATCTGGTGAACAAACCAACCAACCCCTCATCAGGAACACATCTGCACGTCCTTGGATCCACCCACATGCCCATCTAGATGCCCACATGCTTTCCGTGGCCTTTAAAATAATGACTCGCTGTGGAGGGGGGAATCGGTTGTGGGAGAATGTGATCTTCGTGCCAGTGCTTCCTTCCCCATTGATCTCCAAAGTGGCGCCTGTCTTTCCCCCAGGAGCTGAGACCATTCTACTTAAGCAGTCGAAGGAAAAGGGATGAAAACAGTCGCTTTGCTTTTAATAGACTCACATCCGGGGGGAGAATGAAATGTGGCTGCAAGAAACGGAGGACCAGGAACTATCCACAGAGACAAATGTAGAATAACACAACTTTGTGTGAATGCACCGCATTGGCCACATAGAGTTTTGCGTACAGAAGTTGGGTTTCTTGGAAATGGTTATTTGGCTTTGAAAAATGGTGCAGTAGAAAACATTGTCCATAGCCTTTTTATTAAAAAGCATTCGATGATTATTTGCCAATAGAACGAAAAATATTTGCTAAGTTTAAGAGTTTATTTCACAGTTAAGTTCACTTAACTTGAAGATTCTTTTATTTATTAAGTTGAATGAACAAATCCAGAAACTGCAAGTTTTGTCACCATACAAAATTACATTGAAACAACTAAACTGTGAAACCATAAGTGACCTGAAAACCAGGCTAAAGTCTGATAACAAGCATCAGCGTTTAATTTCAAGTATTTATTTCACTATGATTTCAATCTTTGGAAGGGTATTGGTCTGTGTTAAAGGGATCAAGGTTATTTTTTTCTATTTATTTTTTATACATCATGTAGAATGACTTTATGTAGAAAACGGCAAATCACAGACTTTCACCGACATCATTAATACTGGCATAGAGTTTATTTAATGAAAACGTGTTTTGGAACAGAAAAATGATGGATAGGCTATATGGCTTTTGTGTATCTGAACAGTTATTCAACAAGTGCATCATTAGTGAATCACACTGGACGTATTCACGCTCGGAGTGGAGCTGTCCACGCGAGGTGGTGCTGAAACGCACATACACGTTACCGTAATTCAAGGTCGGTGCTAAAACATGCATTTTGTATTAACGGTGTGTATAGCAAACTGACAAAATCAGTTATGTTTTATATTGCTTTTAATAGGGATGCAATCACATTTTATTATTGACGTAATGTAGAGTTATATTTATGCATTAATTGTTTGTTAATAATGACTTAAAGGCAAAATACTGTAAGTATTATCACACAAGAAAGAGACAACACGCGTGCTTGTGGTTTTATATCAGCACTCGCGGAACGCCGCATTTCAATTTAATTCAACAGATGCCATTAACTGTTGGATGTTGTAATGTAATGTAAAGGATTGTTCCCACTGTAAAGTTGGCTAACGTTAAAAGTCAAAAATGTGTTTTTACAAAGGAATTTACGATTATAATAAATTGTATTATTTATTCAGCTTCAATTTGCTTTGCAGTTTAAGCCATTTTATACAATCTTCACGCCTCTTATTTAAGTTGCAGAATCAGAATCATTCCAAGTTGCTGTCTTTTAGGTTTATTATTTTGATATCTCGCATTAAAATTCCGTTTAGTGACAGAATTTCGATTCACCTCGTATTTACATGTTGTTCAACACCCACCGCCACAAGCATCTCGCCTATATTTAGTGCACTGGAGAGGGCTGTAGTACGCATGGGCGTGTTATAGATAGTAGGGTAGGGCTGGAAAGCGCACGATGCTCTTTAACGTGCGCACATGTAGAGCACTTGATGTGCACACTCTCGTTTTCTCTCGTGATGAACGGCAGCTGACCATCCGACCACCAGCGTGATTTCTTACCGCGCAGTTGAAAGCGACTTTCCCCCCGACTTCGCACCCCGGTCAAGTTTCTTGAGTTGTAGTGTGGACTCTTCATTAATACCCTGGCATTGTTAACTCCGGGTTGGTCCGAGCGGGACCGTGAAAGCGTCCGCGGGGCCAGGCTGCGCGAGCCGTGGAACTGCCCCGAGCCCCGCGCGCTCATGGAGGGAGACATCATGGACAAACTGGACGACATGGCTTCGGTCTATGAGTTCGACCCATTGACGGGCAACATCCCCGCCACCAAAGTGGAGATCACAGTTTCGTGCAGGTAAGACGATTCATCTCTGATCCGACAGCGTGCGCACCAGGAAACGCGCCTTCCTGCCGTAAAATCCAATATTTGATGTTTTACGCACGAAAGTTCTCCCAAAACTTCGACTTGGATATCATTTTGTATAGCCTATCAACATATTTAAGGTGCATGTGACAATTGATCATGAAAACAACATCGCTTAAAACTGCAAGATAACCTTATATATGGGCTACAGCTACTAGCGATTTAGTTACTTTTGTTTTGTGATGAAAGAGATAATTTACGTGAATTTTCTATCAAGAGCGCATTTGGAAGTTTTGGTTATGGGTGACAGTTGCGACTGCATGAATAAATACATCATTCTTGTTCAAAGTATTAAAACTATTGAATAATTTCTCACTTTAATTCAGCCTAACACAATACTGATGATGTGCATAAATAAGTGTTTCGACCGACTCGTTCGCATTGATTTTCCCAATGGAGCTCACGCACTCGTACAAACGCGTAATAATATGGATTTACGTATATGTAAAAGTTAAAAGCTTTATTGAATTAAACGTGAATGCTAAATGCGTGAATGTTGTTAAGATGCTGTAACGTGTGAGGCATACATTGTGAGCTGTTGTTTGCATTGCTCTTGCATTCATTATTTATTATGTGTAGATATACAGCTCCAGGCTATACAGACGGTATTGAAGAGAGGCTCGGAGCATCTGTATTGAATGTATTGAGTCCTTTGTCAACGTATATAAACACACTGTATCATAACTAAGATTAATGTAAATTAGATGCACTGTTTTAT
The DNA here is from genome assembly GCA_026939265.1 of Oreonectes daqikongensis. Lineage (NCBI taxonomy): Eukaryota > Metazoa > Chordata > Actinopteri > Cypriniformes > Nemacheilidae > Oreonectes > Oreonectes daqikongensis. Next base: position 2,062,697 of record JAOTQM010000085.1, on the reverse strand, counting down.
ATCAGCACTGTGCGTTTTTCGTTCAGCTCTGCCCTTTCTTTAAGATTTGACATTTTCAGCCCTTATCATGAATAGAGCAGTACAATTACATCCCAACCTAAAATCCCAGCATCTTACATTATAAGAGAAACTTTGAAACACAGAGCCGATCAGCCTTATCAAAGTTACTCATTTCAGGAATTTCCCAGTTATAGATTGAGACCACATGTATATTCATGAAATCAAGTGGCATGATGGAATTGGTATTCTTTGGTTAAATGCTTCTGTGAAGACGTTCATTTAAAAATGAATTCATGTCTACCGTGCTGATGATACATCGGAGTTAGTTTCCTGGGAGGTGATTAATTGCATCCAAATGCAAAAGAATCTCGGTGGATATGTGCCGTTATTTCATGCCGCGGTGATCTGTCTTGATCTGAAGTTACTTTCAGATAAGGAAGAGAAAGAACACGTTTGTACATCGTGATTTATGGCTGTCTGCACCTGTGGACCGTTTATTCCTCTTCTCTCTGCCCCTGCGTTTATTGCTAACACATCATTAATAAATAGTGGACAGTATTGATTTGTAGCTCCCTTTGAGGATACATCGCTAGTCAAAACACCAATGAATAATAAGTGTGAAATCCATTGGCGAAACTCCAGTGTGTTTATTTTGAAGGTCCTCATACATATCAACAGCAGCAGCTTTGATATTTCATTCATTTTATATGAAAATAATCTCCACTGACTTGAAATTTTTATGCAATTCTTAGAAGTTGTAAATGCACAAATGATAAAAAACATATGTTTACTTATGTTACATGCGTGTGTATATATATATATATATATATATAGGCCTATATATATTTATATGCATATATATATATGGGTAGTGTGTTCTGTGGTGTGATATAAAATAGAATAAGAGACATTTGTTTTCATTGTTAGTTTGTTCCAATTTTTTTGCTGTCACACCATACAGTTTGACACATTTATGATATATTGTCAACTACACTGTAAAAAAATGAAATGTGCTTAAAAGGTTCTTCACAGCGATGCCATAAAAGAACAATTTTTGGTTCCACAAAGAACCATTCAGTCAAAGAGTGTACCCATATATATGTATGCATGCATACAGACACACAGACACATATATATTGTATATATTGTACATACACAGATACGGTTTGTAGACTGCAGTTGTGTGTTTGGATGTGATGTCAGGCAGCAGATCAGCACAACAGGTAAAAACACACATGTTTGGTTCTGTGGAGCAGGACATTCATTTATCCTGGAGACCTGAATTGACATTCTTGTCACACATAGGACTTGACTTGACGGTGTTGTCATAGAGTGACAAACAGATCAGCAGATTAAATCTATAATGGATTTCACCAAGTTTGTATTCAGCCAATAGACTTTGTTACATCCTGGTCTTCTGCCGGTTATGTGGTTTGTTAGCTAAATTGAAGCGCTGTGGTTTGCAGAATGAATCACACGAAGGTCCCAATTGAATCTCTTGTATTATCAATGAGATGTGCTGTGTTCCTTATGCGCTTATGCCATAATAATGTTACGCTGTGTGGACATTGCGTACCACTTAACTTTTCTCCCACGTGTGCACCTGCCATGACTGAACCTGTTCCTATGCAAACAGGCGCATGTTAGTGGAATGCCATTCATTTCTGTCCATGCAACATTCATATTACATTAAGAATTCATACAGTCACTTCTATCAATGTAAATATTAATGTACTTTCTAATGTAAACCCACCCCATCACTGTTTAGACAATATTGCAAAATCTGTCATTAAAGCTTTTTTATCACCATGAGGCACTTTAACCCATATGAAGGTATGCGTTGGCTCCTTTTATCTTCTACTGTACTAGAAATGTCCTGGTTTTAATCTAATTGCACCGATTAAGTTATTCAACATCTATGCGATAAACTTGAAAGGGATGTTGGCGAAGATAAATCAAACATGGGTTGATCTGTGTTAATAAAATTGGGCTTTTAATGTTTTCAGGTGTCTGTTCTTACTGGATTTTGCAAGTTTAAGCAATATTAATGTTTAAGATTAATGTATAAGGAGATCACCATCAGAGACCCTATAGCAGGTTTATTACTTTGCCCTCAGAACACGAACACAAAGGCACTTTCACTAGGTATGGCTCAATATGCACAGATTCCTCCCCGCTTTAATATTCTGTGTGCATTGTGTGGGACGTGCTGAAAACATGATTGATTGCTTCAAACGGCCAATCCCAATATAGAGAATCCTTACTGTGAAATGTCAGCATGTACCTGGGGACAGATCTCACAGACCTCCTGTCTTCTCAAACTATCAGATATGGTGATTCACTGTTCTTCTGGCTTCTGGGGAAAACACAAATTACGGCCTGTCTTTTCGTGTAATTACTGTGATTTTAGAGCAATTACTTGTTCTCTCATTAAAATCCCCGTCACAATGATAAGCCGTCAAAAACCTGTCGGAGAAAAACCCTCGTGACGCATTTTCTGCTGTTCGGGGCGTGTGAGATAAGAATGGGATTACTGTAGCTGGATAAAAAGGAAGACGGATTACACCACACGCAGATCGAGAGTTTTCAAGAGCCGTTGACAGTGGAGATGTCAAAGATCTGTTTCCTTTATCGGACGTGTTGCTGTCAGATCACAGAGATTTGCCCCGGGGCGAAAAACACACTTGATGTGGACTTTCCTTATGGTAAACCATAGAATGTCCCATTTGTCCTGTTTGTTCGAACCTTCTGGTTTCATTCCAGAGCTCCACTAACTCGCTGACTGAACCCGTCTGCCATTCCGCAGAACTTCAAGTGATCAAATTCTGACACTGTATTCTTGCATCCCACAGGACTTCGTATTATGAAATAATCCTTGAAAGCTTCTGCACTTCACGCTCCCCTGAGAGCTTCATGAACTGTGGCTTTATTTTCTGCTACATTAAACGCTCTCTCTGCAGGCTGCCGAACGCTGGACAATGGCGCTCCGTGGGGCAGGTGGCATCGCTTGTGCTCCACTTCTCCCATTTGTAACCCCTAAAATCGTCTTCGATTTGTGCTGTCCTCTGCTAAATACTGCACAGAGTGGGCGGCTTTCAAGTCTTTTTGCAGCTCGTCTGATTTATAGGGATAGAATCCGAAGCAATAATACAAAGATTGTGTCTTGGAGGTGAGCAGTGTCGACACTCTGCCCACATTCAGCACTCGCTCTAATGAAAAACAACACATTCAGGAGACAATCTGCCATCAGCGTGTGCAGTCCACCGAAGCAATGAGGAACAAAACATTCGACACGTACCGTAGGGCTCGTTGTTAATGCATGCAATTAATTTATTATGTTTAACTTCATTAAGATTTTAAAAAGCTCATTTATTCAGTTTGACGTTAGAACCGGTTTGTGCGATTGCAGCTAGTTGATTGAAACGTCGCACACACACATGCAAACAAATGTCCCCACAGAAGCAGCTATTTATTTGTAAATGGATAATGTGTTAATGAAATCCAGATGGTGCATTTAACAAAAAAGTCATTTGCTATATTTTTGGCGTAAAACGTAGTTGTCATCCTAGCTTTAACAAGTGAAATATCACCCACAAAATTTCGTCCTTCATAGAAATTGTAACATCAGCGAGCGATTAATGAGCAGGCCGGTGAAAAACATCATTAAACAGCATACAAGATCATGCCGGTAAAGTATTTACTTTATTAAATCTGTGGAGATTTGCAATCACACCCCTTTTGGCCGGGAGTCTCTCGTCTTTTACACCCATCTCCCGCCACCCTTCTGTTTTGTTATTTCTCCCCTGAAACTCCCGAAACGCGTCCGACAGGGTGACCCCCTCGGTACGCAGGTGCGAGCGACCCTGGGGACCCCCGTACTCCCCGGATCGCGGACTCTTGGATTTTGGTATGTAAATAGCATCAATGCATAATATGTTTGTGATAAATGAGTTGCATCCAAATGACCAAACCTATAGTAGTTATACAAATCCTTGTTTGTTGTTTTTCTGTCCTTCAAAATGAGCGACAAGCATTAACACGTTAGCTAGAAAAAAATCATAATTAAAAGTTTTCATTGATTTATGTTCCAAGAGACCCAAAAGTCCATGATTATACCTAAAGTGCGGCAAATGTATTTCTTTTATTGAATCTTTGTATATTTGCAATTAAATTGTGTTTTATGTTTGTTTGAATGAGATAAATAACATCAATGCATAATTCTGTCCTTCAAAATAAGCGTAAAGCATTAACATGTTAACTAGAAAAAATGGCAGATTAAACATTTTAATTGATTTTTTCATCCTAAAAGACCCAAAAGTCCAATTACCTGAGAAGACTTACCACCAATAAAAACCATCAAAAGGAATTTCGGTCAGTTGCCTCAGTGTCTTGGCCTCTTATATAAGGATCACGTAGCGATTGCTGTTCAAGACAGACATGGCGACAACCCTGAAATCCCCAATGGAGAACTAGAAGAACCTGGCCTGTTTTGATTACCACGAACATTGATTTTTCTAATCCTCAGAGGTTTGACCCTTGTTCCCAGTATTCTAACATGTGCAGACACATGCCAATTGTCAATCTTGACTCAACCTCTAACAAATAGCTCTTCGGTATGGCTGACCGGAGCTTTTTTTTAGTTTTTCTGATGGACGCGGTTGAGATGCTGTAAATAACTTTTTCATCTTCTCTGTAATGGTTGCCATGCGGTTGGAGAAACCAACGATGAGCTTGTCTGATAATTTTTTTCTTAAAATTGATAAATGTGCTTATGGGCCACTTGATAGTTCATGTGGCTGATAGTTTTCCAAATGCTTTGATTTTGGTGAAAAGCAATCTTAAAACATATGGTGGCCATTGGTGCTCTCCTGTGTGTGTTCATAGGAGGTCTTGTGTTCAGCCAAAATAAACTGTGATGATTTATTTATTATGGTTATTTTTGTGGATCAGACAATGCTTCCTGTCTAAATGATCCAATATAAACTTTAAAGTGAACTAGGATTTATGCTAATGGCCCAAAGTCTGTCAGTATCCAGTATCCACTATCCAACTTTCTCCTTTCCATCTGGCATTGCTCCATGTGCAAAATCTCTTCTTTCCTTTATCAGGATCTGCCTCCTGTTCTTCATGACTAAATTGTCCAGATGTGACCGGCCACGTGGACCATTTTTGAGCAGATAACCACCCTTAGCTTGGTAAGAGGAGCATAAGACTCCAAAGAATGCTGATTACAGTTGCAAAATTGATGTGGGGCAGCGGGACGCCCCAGTGCCCTCCGTCAGTCTCATCACGCCTGCACGCACACACCTGGTTAAAAATCACTGGAGAACAGAGAGACCTGGTTACATATGCTGGCTGCCTCATGACCACGAGAGAGACGGGTCCAGTTTAGAATACAAGTGAGAGAGTCTGGTAATGAGTTTCAGAAGTTATTATTAAATAACTGATGGATGAAAGAACTTTGACACTATAAAAGCAGTGATGTGTTTCAGCTTATTAAAATAAAGTTATTAAAGTATTTCATAAAGTTTTGGCATTCAAGTGTTTTACTGAACAAGGTACTGGAGTTTATGAGTTTACACTCTTAAAAATAAAGGTGCTTCATGATGCCATAGAAGATCCTTTTTTTGTCTAAATGGTTCCATTGAAAACCTTTAACCTGAGAAGAACCTTTTCGTCTCACAAAAGGTTCTTGAGATTATAAAAAGCTAAGAAAGAGATGGTTCTATAAAGAACCTTTGACTGAGTGGTTCTTTTTGGAACTTAAACTGGTTCTTCTATGGCATCACTGTGAAAAATCTATTAAGCACCTTTATATGGCTAAATGTAACTATTCTTGTTCAACAAAAACAAAAATTCTTTAGTGTCTGTGTCGTTTTCTAGTAAAAATATCCATACAAACATTAAACTGAAATGCAACATTTATATTACAAATGTAGTTGAATTATAAATGTGCATCTTAAGAATGTCAGTTTACAGTAAAAATGTTTTTGCAGTTTAGTTGTTTCCATGATGATTTTATGAAGACACAACTTGCAGTTTTTTAATTTGTTCATTCATTTTAACATGATTTTGCCTTGTTCCATCTGCAGATTTTGTTTGTATTAAACATACAGTATACAGTATAGGCATTTTTAGATAAAAAGCTTTTAAAGATAAACAGCAAAAATCTATTTAGGCATATCTGCTAAGTAACAACATAAAGACCTAAAAACTGAATTAAAAAACAAAATCAGATTTAAAGAAACTGATTAGGATTTTTTAGTTATTTTTGTATCTCTAAATAATTAATAAATAAAGAAATAAAGAACTAATTATTTCCCATCAAAACTATCTGAATGTTTAAAGAAATTACAGTCTCAAATGAAGAGAGACCACATAACAGAGGCACACAATGTTTCGTCAAACTGTTCCTGTATTGCATATATTATGCCATTTATATGAATCCTATTAAAATAATGCGTAAACTACTGCAGATGTTATATACTAATTGAATCTGGATCTGAGTTGTCAATGAACCATGCTGTTTATTAATGTGGCATGGTTCATTAGCTTTGTTTTCATATGATTGATTATTATTTGTTTCAGGTTGAGAATGGCCAGTTGTGATTGTGTCTGTGATTTGCTGATTGTTTAATCCGCTTATAGAGACGTGTCAGTTTGGCTGGCTGAATGATATTCACCGGTGGTGGTGCTCATTTTGACAACATATGTTCTCTGACGGGGCTCATCGCATGAGACGCCGCACTGTTCCCCACAGCTTGATGATGAATAAGTAGCATTAGGGTTTTTTGTATTAGAGAGAATTCACTTGCCAAGGCTGAGCATGCTGGGTGCAGCTGTTGAACACCAGCGAAGTTTAGGACATGATGAAATTTCTGTTCCTTTGGTCAGTCGCTTGGATTTTATACACTATAATTATATTTAACTGTGTTTGGCTTAATCTTCTTTTTGTGGACCATCATGGGGTCACTTTATTTGGGATGCTAAGTAGTTTAAAAAGGGTTTTCAGAGACTTCTTTTGTCTGTTGTGTTGGCGCTTGTAACCGTATGAAATTCTGTGGCTGTCGCTGTATGCCTGAGGCCACAGGTCTGTTTCAGCAACACTGGTGTGTGGGGTGAAAGGTAACAAACAAGCTGTTTATTAAAGGCTCGAGCTGATCTTCTGTCCCCCTGAAACTTCAAGATCAGCTCTTCAAGTGATTCATTCTGAGTGCTCCAACATTTCTTACCCAAACTAGAGAAATAGCGTGCAGAGCGTGTAGGAGTAAATTCAATCCCTCTCTATATCAAAGGTCCAATTCATGTTTGCAAGAGTCTTAATGCACATAACTGAATGGTGTGCTTGGAAGGAGCTTGATGAACTTTGGGTCCACTTAGATTATTTACGCTGTAAAGTATTAGAAGAAGAAAAGAGATTTTGAATAAATTCACACTTGAGAGGCATTGTTAGTCCTCATGACTCAAGCACTTCAGCCATGATTATTCACAATATAGCATCTGCTCAAGTGCCTTTTCTAAAATGGTTAACATAAACATTAACGTAAACCAAATAAAGTATAATCATTGCATGTCAACCTTCCATTAAAAGCTATAATCTTCAACATATAAGCAGTAAATGACTTGCTATGCATTTCAAATAATGATATTGTAGTGCAGTTTGTTTAATGCTGTTGTTTACCACAGAAAATAATTTAGACATTCATAGTTTTCTTGCCATCATGTGCAAATGCAGAGTGTTTAAATCTGTGCATGTCTTAAAAGATTAAATATAGATGTACAGACAAGGTTGCTAGGCAATGTAATTCAAATAGTTTTGCGCTAACACATGCTAACATCAAGTCTTGTGGCTATACAAATAGCTTTCAAAATATAGCGCTTGTGTGCTTGCAGCATTCTGAAATGCTGTGCCGTGACCGCGTCACTCTCTCTCTTTCGCAAACATCTATATTTAAAATAACGAACGCAGTTTCCTTTTCTTGATGAACAATTTGTCATTTGAATTTAACCAATGTACATAAAGTTTGTTTCTGAGTTGGCAATAGAGAGGCAAAAGTTACAGATTGCGGCTTTAAGATAATTTCTGGTGGGAACAAAATGATCATCGAAAGCACATCTCAGATTTTACTTTAGAGAGCAAGTGTGTGGGTTTGGCATATATCTTTGGCTTTAAATACGTGGCTAAATCTGATCTCTTTGTGAAGGATTACATTGCCAATTAGTTTCACTAACTGTGTCAAAACGGTCATGGTAACAAGTAAAAGCCATACGAATTCTCTAAAGCAAATTTTAAAACATTTACTTTAAAGATTGTACAGAACACACATTTGATCACGTTTTAATAGGTAGAACATTTCCAGGAATGTTTCATAAACAAAACTTGTGGGCTGCGATATGTGACATGGAGTTGTGTGTGCAAGAGAGAGAGACAGACATAGAGGCAAAGGAAATAGGGTTGTAGAGCCAAGATAAGAGTTGTGACAGTAGCCAGGGGCAGGGGTTATAGAGAGAGAAGACTATAGCAATACAATCAAAGCAGATTCATTGAAAGGAAAAACTCGGAAGACAATACAACCATTCTACAGAGAGCTGAACCTGAACATTGACTGAGGGCTTATTTGAAGAGACCATACAGGTCCGGGAGCACTCGGCAGGTGTGGTAGAGACACGTTCTCCACATGCAGGTCACTTTTGTTGTTTTGGGATTTGTACATCACTTTTTAGACACTGCAAAATGCAGTGTTGAGTCAAGGTTGTGCAGGGATTACCAGAACAAAACCATCAGAGATGACATCAGGGATGACACAACCACTGAGACATTTCTTGAAATATCTTCTTTTGTGTTCCACAGAAGACAGAGTTATAGACAGAAATGATGACAGAATATTTCTTCTTGGACAAAACTATCCCTTTAACATCGAGACAAACAAATTTGCGTTTATAACGTTATATTGATGTTTTCATAACGTTACTTTGACAAATCAACCTACAAAGGCTTACATCTCTTAGTTGCCTCTGTATGTTAAAGGTAGTATAAGACAAAGTGTTTCAGCATCAAAATGACACATTTGATGTTGCTTCCTGTTAGTGTCCCGTACTGTGGTGTCACTTTATTCCCCCGGAGACAGAGACTGTCACAGTTCCGCAGTTATACGACCTGCAATATCCACGCTCTCCTCTACATCCCCACCTCTAACATTTCACACACCGCATGGAAAAGCCCTGAAGGGGCAGCTGGCCGGAGTGAATAATTAAATAGACGGTGGGAACAGCATACTGTGGGCATCCAGATCGATCCCGGCTTGGTTTGCATTGCACATCGAGTTTTTTATCAAAAGGATGAAAGCCAATTAGGCCTCGTGGCAACACGGCCCGGCCACCGCAGATCGCGCCATGGGATTGATCGTTCTGATCTGGGTTGCGGAGTGGGGAAAACTCAGCATTAGCATGCGGAACGAGCGAGAGCGAGAATTCCCAAGCCCAGAGCAACCGAAAGCTTTCAGACTCCAGAGGATTTCCAGAACAGAGAAGACATGACTGGACTTGAGGAGAAGATTGGCTGACGTGAAGTAGCTCGCTCACTTCACGCAAAATCATTCGAACTGAAATATTCCGGGATATTACGGCGCCGGTTTCTCCTGAGATCAGCGGCATAATTGCTTCAGGGATTGAAGGGCTTTTGTTGTTGTTGGAGCAAATTGTAACCATGCAATATCCATTATAATAGGCTGGCCATGAAACCTGTTCTTGAGACACATAATCAGTCATGCACTATGGCCTCGGATACAAATCGAATCCTCAATGCAAATAAAGAGCGAAACGTCACCATATGCTGCTTGTCAGGATACATGCCTCTGTATATGCATATCATTAGCATTGTAAAACTCCAAGACTGATACCATCTTAGATGGGTCATTTCTGAAGCTGAAACTCAAGAATTACATTGAGGTGTGTGGGTGTATGAGCTCATCAAGTGCATCTGAAGTTGTTGCGATATGTGCGTTTAGGCGTTATTTATGTTCAGCCCGACAAACAGGGGGTTGGCGACACTAACTGTGCTGATGGCATCTCTCCGGACACTCTGGTTGTTGTGATGTTGACTTTTATTGTTCTCTGCTCTTTTGTGTTTTATTTGTCTGATGAGTACGAGACTCGATCAATCCATCTGTTTGAGAAACGAGCAATTCACTAGTCTGATGTTATGCATTTCACCCATTACCTCACATATGGTACTCTGCCTCTCAGTTTTATGTCTGATGTGGTTCTGACAGGTCCAACAGTCCAGTAATAACATCACTTTTGAGGTTGTCATGGCAACCCGTTGAGTCGCTTGATGTGTGGAAGCCGGCACTTCTGCAGGAGATGTTCACGGTTCTTGTCAGTGCAGGAGAATTTATCATTGCATTTGACATTTTAAAGGATACTTTTATTGACATTTGTGGAGACAGAAACACCCAGAATAAGAAGCATCGTAACGTGGGGCCTATGAGAGCTCCTAGACTGAAAACTAAATCAATTTTGGAGACAAGCAGTAAGGCTTCATGATTATTTTGTGCTTGCCCGGCCTACGGTAATATCTCATTCGTCCAAAATAGAATAACACAATGGACCATATTTCTGGTTTATTGTGCAATGCTGTGTGAAAAAGACTTTGTAATGTTTTATCAAAATGTAAAGTGGCTCTAAAACGTTTTTTTTTCTTCTCTCGGTTGATCCGAGTGTGATCATCACTTTATGGAAGTTGCAGAATGGGTTGTGACAACGTGATCTCACGGAAATTCGCAAATATTTTACGAGGTGGCTAATTCGTATGAATTCGTACAATGTGAATCGTACAAAAATATATGATTATTAGAAAAAAAGCAATACTGAAGTCACTCCCCTAACCCCACCCCTAAACCTAACCATCACTGGAGCGAAAGCCAAGAGTACTAAAACGGACGAATACGATCTTACAAATTCATGCGAATTAGCCACATCGTAAAATTCACTCGTAAAATGTTGGTCGTGAATGCAGTTTCATGTAGACTTTAAACATCCGATAAATTCAGATTTCTTTCATTATGTCGTGTCATTCATCACATCAGCATGGACAGGAAAATAACTCGCTGCTGACTTGCTGTGCCGGGTTAGTACACTGTGTTAGGTTCTGACAGGTTTTGCGTTTTGCGTTTTCTTTTGGTTTTGTTCACATAATTTGAGTTTTATTTCATGCTTCTAAACAAAGTTTAATCTGTTTGTTCCCTTAACTGATTCTCCAGCTGTTGCAGAACTCTTTTATAATATGTGACAAGACCTGGGTCAAATTATCCTTCATGTTTCTGCCAAGCCCTAGCACAACATGTTCCTGTAACAAGCTCTCAACAAACACTGAACACATTTTGGAGTGCTTCATCTTTCTTATGTTTCTACAACGACCTTGCGCAATTGTAGACAGTTTGGGCTACGAGTTGACGAAATCGTGCTGTGTTGGTAATCTTCTTCAACACAAAACCTCAACGCACCGGAGTGGAACATACACTGTGTAGTGGATGTGAAGGTGTACGTGTTGATCCACCGGTGCGTGAAACGGAAAGCACTTGCATGAGAGGAAATAGCATGCGGTTCTAGGAAGATACAGCAGGAGACAAGGGAACATGCTGAATTGGGGCCAGCGAGTCAACAACCAGGTGACAGAATGTGACTGTTATTCAGAGAGCATTATAATCAGCTCTATAAGACAATACTTGGGGTCAAATCTCAAATATCTGCCACTTTATCTCAGAGATATCACTAGTCCTCCCCTCAACAGCCCGAACCGTGGGCATTATCTCCAGCCCTGGGACTAAAATAGCCCGCTAATGGAGCAAATGGAGCTGGGTCGTCTCTTTCTGAGTACTTGCTAACTTCACTGCACAGGTGCCGTTGAGAAGAGTAATGACAGAGCTGTTCTGAGACACTTTAGGGGCAGGAATGGGTGCTACTCACTCATGTACCAGTGACACTGATGTGTCACCAGTGTATGTGTTCTCTGTTTGTTTAAACTTCAAGAGAGCTACAAAGGGACTCTGACTGTTTCATGTTACAGAACGACCCCTAAGCCCAGATTTGACATTGTTTAGCTCAGCAGTGGTCATTTACATGCACAAATTTAAGATTAAGTCTGTTTTTAAGTTATAATGATAGAATTTTAAGTTTTAGCATTATGAAGTTGTTGATGTACGATGATATGAAGTCATTTTTCTTGATCTCCAAAGGAGTGCAGAATAATTTTTAACAAGATGGCACAGTTCTATTACTCAATATGGCCGCTAGTGACCCGTTTTCATTAAAAAGAGCCAGTTATCAGTACCAATCTGGAAAACTTGTTGGAGAAAGTATGAACAGCATTATGTTCTAACTGTGATAGCTATGGATTTTTAACTAACCTAGCTTTATTTTGACGTTTCTACTTCAATAATCGAATATCAGTGAAAAGAAGAAAAATAAAGAACTTTTAGATACTTATCTGCATACATGCATCTCTTCTGAAGAAACTCAACACAATCTCATGGCAAAAACGTAACTATTTTACGAGGTGGCTAATATTGGCTCATTTGAATTTGTTCGTACATTTTTGTACGATTTGCTTTTGCCAGTGACGTCAGGTTTAGGGGTTTAGGTTACATTTTTGTATGATTCACAACGTACGAATTCAAAGGTGGGAACTGTCAAATTTATTTCTATTGAAATGTGTAGTTTATCACACTGTTGCTAGGTCTTTTATCTTGAACATGTACAATGAATGACTCTTTAGTCAATTTTTTCAAAGCATCATTTGAACAATGGACAAATCCATCAGAATCGGTTCACAGATCAGTTTGAATGATTTGTTAAATGTACTGAAATATGGCCGCCAAATAAGATGACTTTCCTAAAGGGACTTTGGTGCGTCTATTGTCCAACATTCGCAACAAGATGAATTTTCAGATGTTTCAGTAACTGGTAAAAAAAAGAACCTCAGATAGCTCACTGCAGTAGCACTTCAACAAATGTGAGAAAAGCGAGATTACATAATCACAGAGTCAGTACAGTGTAGCTGGACTGCTAAAGTAGCTGCAAAAATTGTCTGACGAAAGATGACCTCAAGGTTGAAGTATTGTCAAAGGTGATTTTTTTAATTGAGTCGGTTTATGATGGAGGAATCCTGAAGTGCAAAACTTGATTAGCAAATTAGCGAAATAACATTACGAGCGCACATTCCTCGTGGTTCTGAATAGTCTTTAGGATTCCATTAAGCATGTAATATTTCAGTGTCATTTTTGGGTAACTTTAAGTCATTACATGCACATTAGACATCTAGTTAATCATTGCTAATTACATGCATCACTCCCTAAAGGGAACATTACTGAGAAAACTATCGTTTTAAACAGGAAGATAACACAGGGAACAAAACAACTGTGGCCTCCCACAGTTTATTACAACGGTCTACATAAAAAAAATCACACCCACCCTTCCACATTCACACTTGCACTGCGCTTCTGCACAAAAACAGAAAGACGTTATGTTCAGAGATTGTAGGTGCGTTTGTTGGCGGTTCAAAACCGTAGTCTCGGATTTGTCTCAATTTGTCACATTTATAATGAGGTCAACATGGAGAAAACATTTCTCTTGGATTTTCATTTCCTCCAACAATATCTGTAAGCGAAAGTGACATTGTTTTGGAAGCTCTCGCAAAACACTCTGAGGGAAACTCAAGATTTTACAAGCGAATATCCGTCCAGCACCAAAACATCCTGGGAACATTTTAAACCTGTTTCAGAGGATTTTGTAAAGCCTTACTTATCCTTGGATCGTCTGTTGGCAGATTTTGTAAAACCCTGTTTGTGTTTAGATCTTTGGCTTACAGGGAAAAATCAGAAAGTGAAAAATAATACATTGCAGCAGTAAATTTGCTATATCAGCCTGTTTCTGTAATGTATTTGAGGGCAGTACCAGCATTATGGATGTTGCATTTTCAGTTAAAACTTGAAATATAGATTCTCAAAGAATGTATATATTACCAATATATTGAATTATCTGCTTATATTTTACTAAACCCCTATTGATAGTGTCCAGACATCGGAAAAATATACACGTTTTCGCTTTAAGATGAGAGAAATATACAGTTTTTGAGAGACATCATACTTTGCATGATATCTGTGAATTGAAATGTACAAACCAGAAGCAATAACAAGCAACAAAATGGTAAAGGGATGCCTTTTCATCGAATGCTCCCATTTATGAGGAATATGGATTATGACAATTATGAATGCGCCACCTGGCTATGGAAAATGCATGCTTTAAAAATAAAAATACAACTATTGGCATCTAAGCTATCCGTGTGGTGTAACTCTTTGATAAAAATGTATTCGGTTCATGGTATGGTTGACCATTGCGAAGAATTACCCATGATCATCGTGCAGTGATACAGCATTGTGAATCCTAAATGGCAATAATAATAGTTATTGTAATGCATTTAAATATAAGTTGCTATAACAATGAAAGTACACATTTTTTTCTTTTCATACTACTGATACTATAGCGTAAATGATCTGTGGCCTTAATTTGACGCGAAGCCAAATGAACGGGACGACCTGGATGATCGCTGGTCCTGGTTTGTGTGTTAGCTGATCCCTGGATAGTAATTCACACCCCTCGGACACATCATGTGCAAGCTTCCCCTGAAGGTTTTCTCTATATGAAGGTCCTGTTGTCAAACTGATACATCATTCATGATATTCTAAAGCGTATTACATCACTGCCTCTGTGCTGCTGGGAATGGGCTTGCCTGCAGCTAATTCTACACAACATCAAAGCTTTGTTGATGAGAGATTAGAACGGTGACACAAAGTACATTTTAATTATGAAGTTTTTTTTATAAAGGTTTGTTATGCAGATCTTTGATCAGGTGTTCTGTAACTAAGGATGTGCCTTATTCTGCTTCCTTTGTGAACAAGTATTGCGAACGTAACTTCCTTGATCCTCTCAACATGGCATTCTAAAAGATGTGTCAGGTATAAAACACTTGATACCTAAAATTAAATTGATATAACATAGACTGATGGCATGTATCATCGATTAACAACCTCAGAGCTGGAGGTTGGTCTGTCTTTAAAGGTTTTAAAGTTAGCGTTAAAAATCGATTCCCCCATATAGGAAAATAGGATTTTCCTTCCGGAACCGACAGTTGTGGTCTACTTCTCATGCAAGTGTCAGTGCCTGCTTATATGCACACACACACACAGAGGACTGTGACTCCAGGGCATTGATTTACTGAGGGGCGAGCCCTGTCTTCTAAAGATGAAAGCCTTGGCGCTCGTAGTGACAGGAGTTTGATGCCAGAGAGAGAGCGAGGGAGAGTGACATATACCGAGAGGATAGAGCAAGCAAGAGAGAGAGTGAAAGAGAGAACAGATAAGATAAAATATGTGAAATTAAGCAGAAGGTTGAAGAAAATAGAGCTGGCATGTTCTCTGAAGCAGTCCGTATCTTTTGTGGGGAGATGCTCGTAGAACATCTCTTTTATTTTCTTTCTGCTGTGGTTGACGGTTCAGCTGCTCATCTGCTGTTGTCGCGTGGCAGCTTCTCTCGGGCAATCTGCCGCCCGTTGCAGGTTTGTGGCATGTTGCATAACGCCGCCACTTTGACGTTCTTATTCCGAACCCAGGAATCTTTTAAATGATCCCAGGAGACAGGAATGTCCTGGAGCAATGATAAAATTATGATTGTGTTGAAAGGAACATTCTGGGTTATTTTTAACCACGTAAGTGTGATCGCCCACATTTGTTGATGTTCTGCAAAGTGCGCTTACAGGAACTACGCCGGTAACACACAGCCACCTATAGAGTATTAGTCCTTAGACCCCAGAGGGAAAAAATCAAGCACTTTCCTGCTAGGCATCCATTGTCTTTTCTTTTAGATTTAAAAGTTTTCACAAAGTAGGAAACTTTTCAGGAATGACATTTCTGCCAGAAAGTAGGATTACTGCAGAGTAATCTGTCTGTCTGTTTTACAAATATTTAGCCAATAAAAGATATTAAAAAGAGCTTGTGACTAAATCTTGTTGGATAACATTAGGAGCGTCACTAATGTTATTCAAAAAAGAAAAGAAAGCAATGTGTTTTATAGCTTTAATGAGTATTCTTCTGTATTTAATTTAGAATTTAGCAGTAAAGAAACTTCATTCAGTTTCTGTACCTGTTTCCTATTATTTCCTACATGTTAGACATGTTATCATGGTTGTTATTAATAGTGAATAAATCTAAAGCTTTTGAGACTATTATTTGATTTAATTTGTCATATATGATATATTTAAGTTGCCTACAGTCAAGCATGGTGGTGGTAGCCTCATGGTCTGGGGCTGCATGAGTGCTGCTGGTACTGGGGAGCTGCGCTTCATTGAGGGAAACATGGATTCCAACATGTACTGTGACATTCTGAAGAACAACATAATGCCCTCTCTTAATGTTAACATGATAACTACCTCAAACACACCACCTACATGACAGCTGCCTTGCTGAGGAAGCTGAAGGTGATGGAGTGGCCAAGTATATCTCCAGACCTGAACCCTATTGAGCACCTGTGGGGCATCCTCAAGCGGAAGGTGGAGAAGCGCCACGTGTCTAACATCCAGCAGCTCTGTGATGTCATTATGGAGTGGAAGAGGATCCCAACAACAAGCTGTACAGCTCTGGTGAATCCCATGCCCAGGAGGATTAAGGCAGTGCTAGATAAAAATGGTGCTCACACAAAATATTGACTCTTTGGACAGTTTTGACATGTTTACTCACTTTTGTTGCCAGTTATTTTCAAAGGACAGTAAATCCATACTGCTGTACAAGCAGCACATTGCCTACTCTAAAATATACAATTTGCATTTCTATAGGATTGTCCCTTAAGAAGATATTATAAAATTGTTATGGAAATGTGAGGGGTGTACTCACTTACTGTATATAGCATTATGCCAAAAGATTAATTTATTTGGTCTTCTTGATAGTATTCTCATTTTTTGTCGAGAGATTGTTTGTCTGTATTAATCAACAAGATGCAACCACACATATAGACTTTGGAAATATTCCTTCCGCCCTAGACCCCAGAAATAAAACTGTTCATTGATGTTTCAAGTCACAATAACCCAAAGCTGCTTAACCTTTATCGAATTGTGACATGATCAGTCTGTGTCACACTCACCAAAAATACAATTCTTCCCTTCGCCTCAAGAACTCATATTACTCGCACCCCAAGAGTGGCCAAGCATCTCTCAGATAACCTTTCAGAAATGAAACAACATTTTTGATGAATCTTTAATGAATTCTCTGTTGACCTCAACGACACATTTCTCAGAGTCACCGAGTATCGAACTGGCCCTTGTGAGGGATGTATAAATTTCATGAGGAACAAGGAACAGACAAGGATACGAGGAGGGAAAAGGGTACAGGACGGACTTGTTTCTTGCTTTGGAGACACCGGGGCTCACAGTTACATTCAGACGGGTTTCAGCTTCAGCTCGTAGCTCTTGAGGGCTATAAATAAACCCCCTGTAGGATTCCTCAGAGCCGGGAGGGAGAGGGGAATACAGGAGCTTGGCTTTGGACAAGATATTCAGATTTTCAGTAGGTGTGATGATAAGGACATGAATAGAATTTAATGAGGCCACTTGCTGTCATAGTGTCAGGAATTAATGCAGAATGACAGGTACCCATGTCGAGCATCACAATAGCTATCTCGTTTCGGAAGGCTGCGTCCTCCGGAGGTCTCATTTGAAGGCTGCTACATCATCGAGGCTGTCTCGTTTCTTTGAAGAAGCAGGGAGGACAAAATGCGACCTTAATTCGAAGGACACATGAGGTGTATTCTTCTTTGCTAGAGATAACCCACAATTCTTTACGTCGCCCAGCATCTTTTGTTTGAATAAACGGCAGCAGCTGCACATTTTTTTTTTACCTCAGCAGGCATATGTAAATAGAATTAAAAGTGTTTAGTGATTTTTAAAACAGTAAGACCAGAAATGATACATTTGTTTAATTTAATTTGTACAATTGTTTGGATGATTGTTTAAGGTAGAAAGTAACCAACATTTCACTTCTTAAAATCATGTAGAAATTATTTTAATAACTTTGACAGGTGTGACAGCACAATGTGTTTTCATAGCAACGTGATACTTCCTGTTTCCTTTTCTGCCAGTATGTCCTACAAAGGACGTCTCCTTTAATTCTAATTAGAGGATGAGACCTCCAAAGGACGCAGCCTTACGAAACGAGACGCAGCTAATAGAAAGGTATCGCTGTTCGTCTTGTGCATTCATTTTGACCAACGCCCTAAATTGAATGCTTTTCTGTGCTAGCTCGATTTTTAGCTTCAGCAGTGAAAGCACAGGGTTGGTTTTGTTATTTCCTAAAAAGCGTTTTTTGGGGGACTCTGGCACTCGTCTTTTAACAGGCGTGACAGAGAAGATGTGGCTGATTATTTGCTCTTTGATATGCAGAGGACAGTGTTTAAAGTTAATTAAATTTCAGGTCATTGAAAGTGGATGAGTAACCGAAATGAAACTCGCCAAGCAAAGAGTGTAATTTATGAATGTAATCACCCACACCTGCTTCCCGCTGCTTTTGACAGGCTCTCTGGACACGGGCACAACATTTCCCATATTATCATCCAAATTCATTTAAATCATGCTGTCTGTTTGGAGAGGGCCGTGGAGGCGAACCGCAGGCTTTGTGCAAGCTCATGTTAATGGATCGATTTATTTTTTGAAGTATTTTCCATGTAAACAAATAAAGTTGATGAAACACTAAAAGCGTTTTGAGCGACAAGTCTCTGCATTGTCAGGTGTTGGCAGAGGCGTTATGCACTTGTTGTTTGGAAGGACATGTAATGATCTAAATGCATGTTTTTGAAATCCAAATTTTATTTTAAGCCAAGCAAATGGACTATTTAAATAGAAAACTAGCATAGCATCACTTTACTGTGCACATCACATTGCTTTGCATTTTATTAAAAAGTTTAAAAAGAACTATCAACTTTGTTGCATTGCCATCGGTTGCTGCTTAAATCACAAACTCTTATCGAATTTAAATAACCTTTGGTTGCTTTGTCGATGCAAATCATTGTAAACGCCATTTCTCACCTGTTAAATATTCAGAGCATCAACGGGGATGAGCGTAATGGATGCTTATGATTAAAGATTACATTTCACCACACGGATTTCTAGATGTTTCCCTAAACCTTATCTGCCATCTGCATTTATTCCACATGCAAGAAAAGTAATAACCTCAGTGACATTTGGCCTCTGAGCAAACGTTTATGAGAAGCTTAAAGATTCATTTCCATATTTGAAATCTAGAATACAGAGGGACTGATAAAAGAAGAAAATGAAAGTTGATTTGCATTTCCTGGAGGAAATATTAGTGTTTGCAAGAAAGTGATAAAATTAGGATAAAGTGCAAGGTTAGAGGGCTCTGTTTCAGGTGCACATGAGAATGAGCACATACCCTACAGTATGTCCAAATGTGTTTAGTTTTATAAAATGGCCAGTTTGTCAAATTATGTCCAAATATGCATGAATCAGTATGCAAAAATAGACCCATGATGACCCAATGTACCCACCGAGATGCACTGTACAGTACATGAAGGGCAGATATCAGGAATGTTTTCATGTTTCTTGCATACTGAACACTATAGACAGCTTCTTTGGACGCACACGCCTGATGCGAAATTAACTTTAATGGATATTAAATATTCACTTATATCAATATTTTGTTGTATAATAATTGTATTAAATGAACAATTTGTTGAATTTTATTGTGTATTAATTTTATGGTGTAAACAATTTGTTGAATGGGTCGTGTAACTTTGTCGCATTTAAGTTTAGCCAAGTAACAGTTCTTCTACTGGTAACCCAAAATTATACTGACTAGACAAACTTCCTAGCTAATGTAATTTAATAATCTATTATTTAATTATTTTGCTTGTTATCAGAAATAATCTGCAGGGACTCTATTCTTTGCGGATGTGTACTGGAAGTTTAGTTTGGGTCACAAAAGTGTGCATGCGCAGTAACGTTTATGTTTTGAAACCATGTATGCTTAAATAGTTAGGAAAATGAAGTGTGAACAATATTATAATATTATAATGCATATCATTTCTAGTCAAACTGCTATTCTTAAATAATGCAACAAATACATGATACAAAAAAAGGATGTGGTAAATACACATTTTTTGGTGGTATGGGATTTTAACATGTGTTTTTCACTCATTTTGATTAATTTTGTGTTAAGTTAAATGAAAGGTTGTCCTAAATAGAAACTCAATTACAGCCATCACAAAATGTTGATGGTTTCCATTAGAATACCATTATGAACCATTACAAAATTCCTTTTAAATATTGGGGAGTCCATCACAAACCAGTTTAGACACTATAATAGTTTCCATTAAAACCAATACAATTCCTATTATACCCATTAAATCTATTCAGTTTTTATTGTGTTTTGGGCAAGGTTCTATACCTGCTGGAAAAAAAGGTTGTAATGGTTTGAATGAATTTAAGGGATTTCTATTGGTTTTAATGGAAACTATAATGGTGTTTACTAGTATGTGATGGATTCTATTGGTCGGATGTTAAATCCTATTGGAATAATGCCAAAAAAACACTACAAATTGAATTTTGTAATGGTTTTAATGGAAAAAGCTAATAGTTCATAATGCTATTTTAATGGAAACCATTAGAATTCCTGTGATGGTTTCTATGGTTTTTTTCAGCAGGGATAGTTTTTTTTCAGCAGGGTAGACAGAGAGATTAAGATCAAATGCAACATAATTTGAGATGGAAATAACAAATATTCATTCAAAAATATAGCAGCAAAAGCAAACTCCTTTTAGTTTCTCCTGCGATGCAAATATCTGCTGCTAAATGTGGAAAAAGGAAAAAAACCAGCAAGAGGCCACAACTTCTTGTCACAAGCGTTATATGTCTCTGGCCAAACCTGTAATTATCATCTGCAGTGGATATAATCACACATGATTAAGACACATGGCAGGATCAGGAGGAGACAGGTTCTTCTAGACCCGAAGACCTCGTGTGAAGCAGACACGTTTAGTGTCATTTCAAAATGCCTTACAAACCTGCAATCACACCTGCTTTGTTGGTGATACCGAAACCCCCTCATTTCACTCTGATCAACTATTCTGCCTGCGTCTGTCAGATCGTGTGTGTGCGTGCAAACCCTCATAATAGAAATGCCATCTCTGATTTAGACGTAGTGGTGTGATGACAGTCGTTGGAGGCG
The DNA here is from genome assembly GCA_026939265.1 of Oreonectes daqikongensis. Taxonomy (NCBI): domain Eukaryota; kingdom Metazoa; phylum Chordata; class Actinopteri; order Cypriniformes; family Nemacheilidae; genus Oreonectes; species Oreonectes daqikongensis. Next base: position 2,041,413 of record JAOTQM010000085.1, on the reverse strand, counting down.
AGGAAGAGCCATCAGGCTCATATAAACAGAAGTAAAACTCTGGCTCTGGAATCAATATCCGAGTTTACTTTGGCAGATCAAGTGTCCTCATATGTGCAGAGAGCTGTAAAACTGAAGCTCAGTTCAACAGAATGCTCGGCTTTCTGGGTTAACATTTCAGAGCCATGGAATAATGTTCGGATGTGTGGGACCGAAGCAGCCCCGCTGTTTAAAAAGCAGATACCAAGTGATGTCACAATGCTGTAATACAGTAAAATACATTATAGGTTTGTTTACATGTGGTGTTGAGATTGTGGTTTGATCACAAGTGGTCAAGCGAGACACATTGCAGTTTAAACCCGACCGTAAAGCAAGTCTCCTGTGTTTGCTTGTGTTTGGATTACAAGCGGAGGGTATTTGATTTTATAATGACATACATCACTCACTGTGTCAAGTGTATTAACAGATGTAAAAGAGGAAGCTCAAGGCTGTTTTTCTGCTCCACGATGACAATGTCGATTCGATTTGCACACACTGAGGTGGTACAGTCTTAAAGTAATGGTATATTGTGGTAATACTATGGTATTAAAGAATGATGTATACCCAAATGTAAAAATTCTGTCATCATTTATTAATCCTCATGTCATTCAAAACCTGTATATGACTCTTTCTTCTGATATTTTAAGAATTGTCACAGTGGTTTTGTGTCCATACAATGAAAGTCAATGGGAGTCAATGTCATTTGGTTACCAACATTCTTCAAAATATCTTCTTTTGTGTTCTGCAGAAGAAAGAAAGTCATACAGCTCTAGAATGACATGACAGAATTTTCATTTTTGGGTAAACTATGCCTTTAAGTCAGGTTTATGTTAACCCAGGATTAAATGTCCCCTTTAATGATTTTGAGGAAATCTTCACTAAACACTAATACATGTTTATCCTCATATTCCGATGCTTTTGTAGAATTCTAATGAGCCACTTTAATAAATTTGCCAAAAGGATTTCTCCATAAAGCTTCAAACGTCAACGTGTCGCTGATAGCTTTAATCGAGCTGTCAAATTATACTGATCTCATTTTTTTTCTTCCTCCTCAGGAATCTGTTAGACAGAGACACGTTCTCCAAATCTGATCCAAGTGAGTATAGCCGACGGAGGATGAAACTGAGCTTTTCATCCTTTCATTTTACAGTCTTTGTGCATTAATGAGCCCCCCCACTCGTTCTTTCTGTAATCTTACATCTCTCATCAAATATCAGTGGGAATCTGATGAGTTCTGCTTGAATGTGGCCTGTTTCTAGAAAACCTGAACTGAAATATGCAATAGCTGCAAGATTCAGAGACATGATTTAAAAAGATCTGAGACAGATTGAGATGAAAAAGAGAAAAATGGAGAAAAAGATGTATGGGGTATACCTATCGGGATACGAAAGAAGTGTCTTACTCTCGCTTTAAAAAAGCGCAGTGTCTCTTTAAAGCTCATCATCTAGTTGAAAATAATGAAAAACCTTGAAATTCACCCCACGGGGATAATTATGCTATTGTAATTAAAGAAAATGAAGATTTTGTCCAATACAGTATATTAAGACATGATGGGGCATCATATGTGCACAATTTATTGCATTAAAAGAACGGCGAAGGGGATAAAAATTATTAATATAAATGTTTTATATATAAACAATACAGCCCTACTCTTTTTTTATTTCTGTCCCCTTTTCACAGTGTGTGTCATGTACACTCAAGGCGTGGAGACCAAGCAGTGGAGAGAGGTGAGCACGCACACGCACACGCACACGCACACGCACACACACACACACACACACACACACGTGTGCTTTTAGCTTACACTGCTATGGTTTCATCTCCGGCACTGTTGTCCAATCATGCGTGTCATCCCTCCCTGCAGCCACATGCGGTCAAACCGCTGTCTGTTCTACACCTTTAAAAACCCTTCCACTGTCTTATCACTATAAGCAACACCAAACTCAGCATCTGTACAGCAGCTCTGTGTTCTGACTCAAGTCGTCGTACTGAGCGAGTGTTATTTATCCAACACTGTCCTTATAACCATGAGTCAGTTTCCGTACTTTCCAATTTAAGCTAATAAATCAGCAGAGGATTCTCCTGTTGGGTGTCAGTGCTAACACACAGTTTTTTCCAATATAGTGTTCTTTTTCTTTCCTTAGTGATCAGATCTGGGTTTTATTTTACCCTTTTAAATGTTTTAAACTCATATGAGGACCAGATATATACAGAGGACCTATAAATGTACATTGTTATTAACAAATTAATATTACCTGACATCATGGATATTTTCTGTGTGTCATAACCTAAACCATAAACTGGAATACTTCATCCAGAGGTTAAAATTCTCTTACTATTTTTAGATTTGAGTGATACGTTTATAATTTATATGAAGTTTAAGCTTCATATGGGTTAGGTGCTCTACACCATTGCTATTCATATATCATTTCCCTCAGATTTTAGGGATGAGTGGTTAGGGTTTGGGCGGGTATAGGCTTTTATGTTGACATATGCACAAAAATAATCAACAATAAACAATAAATATAGTGCATTTTGTTTTGATAATGCTTTTTATGGTTATTTTGCATCACATTTTCTCCTTTATGAGCATTCTTGTTTAATGCTTTCAATATATGTGACCCTGCCTGTGAAAAGTGAGACGAACTGTGAGATAACAAGCATCGAAGTTTAATTTTAATTCATTTCACTATCATTTTAAATGTTGACACGGCTGCGAACCAATAAAGATATTAAGGTAATTTTTTCACAAAACATTCTTTATAATAACTTTAGCTTATACTATGCTTATACTATCTTGACGTTGTATTTGAAACCTTGTATTACTAGCACTTCTCGTGAATATTGCTTACTTAGACGAATCGCTTGCTGTTTTCCTCAATTGTAAGTCGCTTTGGATAAAAGCGTCTGCCAAATGAAAAAATGTAAATGTAAATGTAGCTGATATAGAAACCACAGCATGAACGTTCCTCAAAAAGGCTCCATGTGTGAATGTGACCATAAAACATTTAGTGAATGACATAATCTATTATATTTGGGTAAACTAACACAACAAGTCAAATAAAACACAATGGTTATATCTTAAATGAAAGATAAATGAAAGTGTAGTGGCAGATGCCTTTGCCCTCTTGTTACATACAGTATAAGACCTAAAGCTGGAGGCAGACTCATACACCTGCACAATATTTGTAGATCGGTGTGTAGGCGATGACAGCTCGCCACAGCAAGAAATTCTGGCATGCTTCACTTCTCAGCTGTCTATTTTTGTAAGCAGTCTGCTCTGATTTAATGTGAACAGAAGACACATGCTATTAAAGTCAAGCTATCTGAATGAACAGTTATTGTTTGCGAATTATCGCTTTTGTTTCATTTGTTGTTGTTTTCCCAGTGTTATCCCCAAATGGCAGACGTGTTCAACAGTCTGGCCATGTTATGGTAAAGTTCATTCTTCCGGTCTGATGAAAGGGCAATTTTGCCATTTAACACTCAATAATACACACACACAGACACACACTTGCATCTGACAGCAGGGTGTGATTAGTTCTGGTTGTGTTAACTGTCTATGTGTAACTACACAGATGTGCTGTTGTGCTTCACAGATTGTCCTCCATTTTCTGACTCCTTTTGTGTCAAGGTTTTAGGGCTTTTATTGCACATGCTCTTAAACTTCATAAAATCCTGCCCGCTGTCCATGCAATCGCTGAGAAAGAGCCACTCTCTGACAGAACCCTCACCTCAGGATGTCAAATTCTAGAAGCAAATGGATGAACTGTTTGGATTGCTCAATGGTAGTGTCAAACATGGCTGTTAAAGCTAGGAAACATTTTAGAGAAACAAGAACAACTAAACATATCTAATAATATATATATTTTATATGAAGACAAAACTCATTTAATAATGACAGACATTCTTTGTGTTTTTTATTGATACATGGTCTAGTATAGTATTTGGAATCCCCACAGCCCCTTCAAAGCTCAAGCACCCTTAAACAACCATAACTGAACTGGTTCTGAAACACTGTTTTGAGTTCACATAGGCTATTGACAGCACTGACCAATGTGTGTCACTGGCTTTTATTTACAGGTTTGTTTATATGTGTGTGTGCTGTCATGAGCACATGGCTTGTGTTATTTATCATTATTTATTAATATCCAAAAGTTTCAAATTCATCTGTTTGAACCCACTGTGTTTTATTTTTGTTACTTTTGGGTTCAAAAAGAAAAATATTTTTAGGATTTTCAGGAAGCCACCTACAAAGAACCCAGTGTCATGGCCTGAAGAGACTATGTGATGTCAAGTTCATAAGGAATCTTATAACCAATTCAAGAACACTAAAATGTTTGGATAGGAAGAATCTAAAAACTCTCTCTATATAGATAGATATCTATGTACTGTGCAACACTTATAAGAACCAGAAAAGCATTAACATACATCATACTGCATTGTTTCTAAACTAAATTAGTTCCATTTTAACATTGATATCAAGAAGGATCTTCTGACAGAAATGCAATATAATACACATAACTTTGTCTTCAGAGGTGTATAAAGACCTTACATAATGAAGCGTTATGTTTTTTTATCCTAGAATGAGCAATTTCTATCTACATATACCACGGGTACATTGAATTCATCAATGTTGTTTCTACAGTATCCCTAAACGGACAAACTAGTGCGCTTCGTAAATATGCAATATATATTTAGTAAATTTTGCTACATCAAAGAAGTGAAAACGTGATGACATCTTTGTCCTGTGATAGCCTCCATAGTGCTTTAAAACATTTACATTTACGCATTTGGCAGACGCTTTTATCCAAAGCGACTTACATTACATTGTACTATACATTTGTACATTTTTGTATAGTAAGCAAGTGGGGGTTAGGTGCCTTGCTCAAGGGCACCTCAGCCGTTACCCGCCAGACCTGAGAATCGAACCAGCAACCTTCTGGTCATGAGTCCAACTCTCTAACCACTGGGCCACGACTGCCCAGTGAAGGGAGGACTGAGCCGTTGGGCCACAACTCCCTTAAAAGGGAGGACTGAGCCGTTGGTTGCAATTCCCAACCTCACCACTAGATGCCGCTAAAATCTACACACAGGACTTTTAAACCAATTGTCATTTAAACCAATATTTTTTTCTGAAATTAAATAATTTTAAATTACGAGCCCAGCAAAGTATAAACAGCTTGTCATGTTCAAACAGCAAACATTTGATTATTGGTTTCCACTGCTGTTAGTCTTGACAAAGTACTTGCTCATTTAGTACATGGTATGAAAAGATCTTTTAGCTCTTCCTGTACAAAAGAAAAGTTAAATGAACATATACAATGTTAATATCCGGCGTACAGTGAGTCATGCCAGTCGTCTATTGCAGACCAGGACTGATTCTAGCAGTAGCACACATTTACTAATAATTGGTAATAACTAAGGCTCGTATTATAAAGCTTTTAGCTTGTTGATTTGAAATTAACATAGCAGTTTGAAGGGTTCAATTTTACCCGTGCACCAGCGCACAGCTTGATCCTAATGAGCTTTTATTCATTAGATGCTCGAAAGCTCTTTGCGGATTCTGCAGTTAAGGTTGTTACCCAATTCTTGCATAAGACAATTGACAAGGTTTTGAATTAATTCATTAAAGGAAAAAGGATGTTTGTTTTAATTAACTTGAGAAATATGAGTATTAACAAAATTTGCAGCCAATCGTAGAGGATTATTCTCCACCATCGGCACCCTCCCATGAAGAAAGCTCCGCCCTTGCACCATTTCTTGTGACCGGAAGTTATGAGAAGTCGTATTGTCACTTACAAACAACAATGCAACACAACACTTTAAAAAGTGCTGGGTTGTTTTTTGACCCATGCTGAGTTTTTAGAGTGAACATTCCATTAAAAAACATGATTTTTTCATTTTTGATTTTATGCTGTCTTTAAAAGTGAGATGAGATATTTTTGTAGTCATCACATGAGAATTATCATTCCTAAAGCATTTTATAATCTTCTTATACATTATGTGAAATGTTTATATTTATACATCATGTTAAACGTTCACACTGCACACTACTCGTGTACGAGTCAGATCTGAACAGCACAAACCATATGGATTCACTTTTTAGATGTGGTTCTAAATCAGAGCCATGTTTTGTAAAACACTCAAACAATTGTAATATGCATGTGAAAGATGTAAAGTTTGAAAGTGTAATTCTGTGAGAACGCTGTCACATGCATTACATGTTCAGTCAACAGTGAACCAGCCACTGGGCCAGCATGTGTAATATAGCGTTTTGACACATTCCATGAAAACACAGACCGTTTTGACAACTTTTCAAAAACGTTGTTGTGTAAACGTACAGTTAATGTCACTACATAAAATCAGACTTCGTTTGCAGGTTTTTATTCATTTATGTACATGTAGTGGTGTGCTTTAGTGCTAAAGGTGGCGTCAGTTCATTTAAAACGTGTTTAGCTGAAGATGTAAATGAGGGGACCAGTCCAATTATTTTGTCCTTTTATTACAGGGGGATTAGGGGGGGGGTTAATGATGGAGTAGTGCACTGTTAGCTGGCTTTTGGAGGGATCTAGTGCAGCGTTTGGCTCAAGCCCCCCCAATTAAGCCAATGTAATTGTCACCGGTCTTCAGAGCTCTCCAGCTTGATGAGTGGCCACACTGCTGTAATTAGTGCTGTAGGAATGACTCACAGTTCATCCTAATCGCTTCTTTCCCCGCAAGAGCCCGCACATCAGCACATCAGCACATGAGCATTCCAAATCCCCCCCAACTCTGTACAATAGTCAGACAGTAGAGGCAAAATACAGCTACAAAGATAAAATCAGAGGGGAATTATGTGAGAGAAGTTGTGATTTTGTTCTTTAACTCTCTGCAATAAACTTTTCCATTTCCCATTTTTTGTCTTCCATTACTCTTGAAGTCATTCTGTTCAAATCTACCTTCTTTCTGACCCTTTTCTCCCATTTGTCCCTATTATACTTTCTAGTTCGGGAGAACGGAGGTGATTGACAACACTCTAAATCCAGACTTTGTCAGGAAGTACATCTTGGACTACTTCTTTGAGGAAAAGCAGAACCTACGCTTTGATTTGTGAGTTGTTTCTTTAGAGTGGCGTCCTGAGGAGTAACATGATATTTATATCCCTGTTCAGTTGCAAAATCAATTAAAGGGGTCATATGACACGATATCGTGTTTTCCTGCATCTTTGGTGTGTTACAAGTTGTTCATGCATATATTAGACACACTAAATTTAAAGTCTCAAACCAAATTATATGTTCTATTTAAAAACGGAGGCTCATCCAGACCTGGCTAAAACGGCCCACAAATCTACGTCAGTGTGTGGGAAGCTTTGCATAACACCGCCCAAATGTATACGCAAAGAAAGAAGGCGTAACTATTCTCACTGTTGTTTGGCCAATCACAGCACACCGTGCTTTTCAGACCGATTAGCTTTGTAAAAATCGACGTGTTTTGTAATGTACAGTATGTCAAAAATAATGTGTTTTTTTTATCGTAAAGTGCGTAAACACACTGTATTACACCAAATACAATAATACAATAATACAATAATGTTCGTTTTAGCCATGTCATACGACCCCTTTAATGCTCAAATATTTTTTTGTGTAATTTTCTACATTCAGTTATAGTTAATGGAAATTACTCATGTAGTCCCATTAGTTGTGGGATGTTCAAGAATTGACTTGAAAAATGTTAGACCAGAATTCATGGCATAGTCACAAAATTTAATGTATTGATTTGTGTTCATGGACACAAATGTCCCCTTTTTGTCACTTGGCAAGACTTTATTTCGTGTCACTCAGCACAACTTTCAATCTAATGTATTTAATATAAAGTATCTTTTATACTGTATGTATAAATATATAGCAATGCTATTTTACAGTGGCTCAGTCATAAATCTTTTGATCTCATTCGTATGTTTTATTAAGATTAGACTGAGACGTAAGGTTAAGAGACGGGGTTAGGGTGGGCCTTTATCGTTGCTTTGTCATTTTGTAAAATGCATTCATTTTTTAGCTAAATTAGCCTTTGCGCCTTTGATATTAAGGTTTGGGGTGGGGTAAGGGGTTGCTTATAGACACCTCATAAAATATGTAGGACTTCCCTGCCATTTTGTTAGTTGTTTAATTTGTTTAAAAAGTAGTTTTTGTTGCTTTCTACTGTTTTCAGGTATGATGTTGATTCTAAAAGTACAGACCTTTCCAAACATGTAAGTAATATAAACTTTATGTAACCTGAAAGAAAACATTTGTTTGCAAATCAGTTTGTTGAAAAAGTATCCAAATATATTTTAGATTGTGCTCACCTCTTTAGAAATAAAGTCATGTCAAACTGTTCAACCAACATTTCAGTATGTTGCATTGCCTTAGATATTTCAATTCATCTTTCTTACAGTTGGAGCCGCATTTGAGGTAGTTGTATTAGTCATGAAACGGACCTCATGTAGAATTATACTTACAGCTATTTTTATCACAGCTTTTTGAATCCACATTTAAAAAAGCTTTTGCTTAACAAAGCTCATTTTTGTACTGTAACTTAAACATTCGATGCCTTTGCCACATTTTCTCATGTGGATGCAAAAAGTGAAGCCATCCATAGAAGAAAACCAATATGATCATGTGATCACACAATATATTTGGATATTTTTATTGTCATGTTTACTCACATTCCTATGATTTCCATTACACCTCATCGCAGTGCATGCGAAGCGTTCACATACCGTAAACATCGCTGTTCAACACTTCCTGCCGTGTGTGACGTCATCCGTGTGGCTGGTATTGTATTTGTGTCTTGTGCTTTCTGTTACACGCTGTGCTCTGTTGTAAACATGGCCGTCCTCCTTGCCAGAAGTCCCTTGAACTAAACGTACGTCTTTGCCTTCCAATTCATTATTATAACAAAAGTGGATTTGGGAAATATTATAAGCTCTTACTGTATCTTGTACTTGATCCCCCCCTCCCCATCTACTGTAGGACTTTCTTGGTCAGATGTTCTGCACGCTGGGCGAGATTGTGGGCTCACCAGCCAGTCGACTAGAGAAACCTCTTGGGTGAGTAGATGTCACTGTTGGAACCCAAAATGATAGATGGCTTGTTTATCTGTTGGCTTGTTTATAAAGTCCAAAATTAACTTAGTTTCACACCTGCCAAAAACGAATTTTTCAAGCCGGACATAAAACTGTATTTTCATTGGTTGATTTCATAAGTCTCTGAGAACACTTGACATACTGCGTAGGTGATTTACATCAGCGAGGGTCAGATTATCATTCCTATGATTCGATTAAAGTCACGTATTATGTTTCTGTCCATAATAAAGTTACTGGCAAGTAACTCCATTTAATTCTGTTTCTCGCATTTGCCGATTGGCGAGCGCTACTTTTGGAACCTGCTTGTTCCTCTTGGCTGTTTCATTGTTGGCAGAGGACACGCTAGCAAAAGCAGTCATCTGTGGCCCATTTTTTCGAAAGCATTGTTAGTCTTTTCGGTTCCCCGTCATTGGCCCTGGTGTTGTAGGTCCTTCCAGATGGAGTCTGATTGTGGAGCGCAGTAGTTCTGGCCGAAAACCTCTTTAATTAGAGCGGCACCGCGATGTGTGACATCAACAGATTTCAAGGCTTAGCCTCTCTTCCTCATTAGCTACAGCAGTGCATTGTGGGTAAACTTGTTTGAGAAGACATGTTCCTTGATGTAGAAATGTTGACACATGCATTTTTCATGCTCATTCTCTGTAAGCGTTTGTTCGCCTGCACGTCTTACAGTAGCAAAATCACATATTCGAGTAAGTCCCGAGAGATATGGAACTTTAAATTAGGGTTGGAAAAAGTATAAATTAGGGTTGGAAAAAGTATGAAGCGGTAACTCCCATGTTGTTTAGTATCGGAATCTAATCTGTGAGTTGGGGAATACATTTACATGAGGTTGCATTAATGCAAATGACAGTATTGTTCGGAAAATTGCCTTGTCTTGATTCATGGCCTTTATGCTGCTTGTTTTCCCCTGGATCCTGTTTTCTCTCAAAGTAGCAGGCTTATTGTGGTGCGTGTGGTAAACCGTGTTTCCCATTGATTAATGTACAAGGAAATTGTACATTTCTTTTGGGAAAAGCTTATGAAATCCATGACGCACAGGCTGAATTGTTTCCTCCAGGCTTGTAGACCATTTAACAAACTGAATGGGATAACACAGTGTGCTTTACAGGCTAAGAGAGCATCTGTGACATGTATGTTTTCATGAGAAATTCAGTTTGCCCTCTAGTCTAATGTGCATCAAGCGTGCATTTCCCCTGTAGGCATCCGAGTACATGCTAAAAGACGGAAGCTGTTGTGACATTGAGAAAGATCTGAGAAAAGTGAAGCTTTAAGTTTAATGTTAAGCTGCACAAGACACATTTTACAGGCACAGCAAACGCGCTTTTAGCAAAGATTAGTAGATGGTTTCATTCAGAGCCAAATTTTTTGCCACTTTTAATTGGATCAGTTGATGTTTCCTAAAAGTGTACCGTTTTCATGTCAAATGTTTTCAGCAATATTTTAATCATTTTTAGCATACCATATTTCCTTGGAATTTTGCCCAAGGTTTTACATACGATCTGTCCCACAGCGGCTTCCGGGTATCCCGCAAGTATTGCAATTAGCGTAATTGAACTCTCTTTGCATGAGCACCATTCATAAATGGCGAGAAGCTAAAGTTTAAACCCCTTCCGCACGCTGAGGTCTATTAGGTGTTGCGGCAGATGTAAATGTCAGTGTAAAATTAAATAGAGAGTGAAGGTATGAGATGTTTCCAACCTTCCTGGACTCTCATTCCCAGCGCTCTCATCGCACATATGCCGAGTCTCAGGGGGGAGAGCTCAAGCCCAGCCGACAATCTGTTTTCAACGGTTTAATAAGCTCTCCTAAAGCATGTTTCTGCAGTGTTTTTAAGAAGAGCCCAACTAAGATTTTCCAGGAGATGCTACCCATGGTCCCGGTTCTCACATTTAAGAGCTTTTGAACAAAACCCCTTGCAATACGTATTAAATTTAGTGCTTAACTCATCTGTTAAATATCTATTCTGCAAAAATAGAGATTCCAACTTTTTTGGGGCTGTTAAATGACCTGTCTACCCTGATTTAGGATTTTGGACATGAAAAGGGACCCAAGCCAGAATATCATAGATTCTTTTGAAAGTCAGCTCGTAAAAAACACACGTAACAATCTACGGTCGCAAACACCAACAAAACCCATCGAACCACACAGCAACATGCTTAAAAACACCTTAGCATTGTGAACCAGGATCTGCACAGACAAGCACCTGTCACACATCTTTTCAAAAATAAACCACTTCATTTGCACTTTCTCACTCATTTCCACTCTCTCCTGTGTTTGAGGACTCATTTTTCAAGACCACCTCAATGCGCTTCTCCAAACAGGCAAACAAAAGCCTCTATCTGCGTTTTGTCCTCAATTTCCACCCCCCGTGTCTTCTGCTTTTAATTGTTTTGCCTTTAATCTTCAGGAAATTGGACCTCACATTAATTATGAGGCACAGGTCTGGTTTTGATGATGAAAGAGGCATCTGTGAGAGGAAAGGCGAGGAAAACACTGAGCATATTTAACGCAAAAAGCGCCACGGATCAAGTGTGTGTGCGCGTGCGTGTGCGAGCACTTGTCTGGAAGCGGAATAATGAGCTTGTGTAAAAGTAACAAGCAATAAGAAGGTGACAATTCTGGGCTTGCACAGCGGTAAGCACCTCAAGTCAGTGGATTTGTTTGATGATTAACAGAATTTCATCTGTTTTGTCGGCTATCGAGTGAATATTAGATGAACAGACAGTACCGTGAGATTTTCTTTGCAATAATACCTGCATTACAGCCTGCTGGACGTTTCTTTTGTACATCTATTAGACAGAGCTCTATTAAAAAACAGATCAAACCAGAGATTTTGTTGTTTCGTGCTATAAATAGGTTCCAGGAAATGATACTTGTAAAGGAAATAACATGTGTAAATTGACATCTTTTAAAGGGATGTAAATCTGTCATCATTTATTCACCCTCATGTTGTTCAATGACTATTTCTTCTGGAACACAAAAGGAGATATTTTGAGAAATGTCTCAGTGATTTTGTGTTCATACAATGGAAGTCAATGTTGTTTGGTTACCAACATTCTTCAAAGTATCTTCTTTTATGTTGTGCGGAAGAAAGAAAGTCATACAGGTTTGACATGAAGGTTTTTGGGTGAACGATCCCTTGAAGTATAGTGTGTCAAAGCGAAGTATCTTTAAATGCTCTATCTTTAAATCACTATAGAGAAGCCAAAGTGTGTTGATGCACTTTGATCTGCTCTAATACAAGAAAGATCAAGGTCTCTTTAGATAAGGAGAAATTGAGATGTGTAGATTAAGATCCACAGACGCCTTATTGAAGCGCTATCATTACTGAGGCTCTTATCTGAGAGCCGGACCCTAGATGTTTGTCTTTTCTTTTTTCTTTTTTAAAATGGGGACTTTCTATAAATAGATAATACCAATAAAACCAATATAGAAGTCTCTTCACACAGACTGATGCCAAAAGAGCCATCAAGTTATGTAGGACATGAATCGATTAACATTGGTAAACATAAAACGGCAAGGTATTGATGGCTGATCTTTTAGTCCAATGAAATGCTTTCTAAAATAAGCCTCTTTGGTTGGTGTTTCTTCATTTGTCTTCGCATACAGACGCAACAATAGACGTTTTATTACAAAGATGTTTAAAAAAGCTATGATCAAATTGGAATTCATTTATGTATTATATAGAAAATACAGAAATAATAAAGTTCTTTTAATAACATATTCAAATGGATTTTTAGCTATTGTGTGGCCAACCATGTGACCTATGATGGTGCACATACTGTATACAAACCTCACATTAATAGAGTTTCACAAACAGTGCAGAATTAATATTCAGCTAAATGAGAGCAATTAACATCCTCGACCTGAATCTTGCTTAGTTCAGGCCTGAACCTATTAAATATACAAAGTTCAAATGAGTGCACTGCAGTAGGGCAGGAGTGTTCATGACATTCAACACTGTGTTTCTTTTTGGAATAGCAAATTAGATTAAAAGTGCTGAATACACAGTAAATTAAATTGCTTTATATCACTGCAGTGATTGTGGGTGTGAATGTTTTTCTCTGGAGTTGAATATAAGGCTTCATGTGCTATTGGTTGGCTTTACAATCTCATCCCTTTACACTTGTTCTCTTCTCTATGGCTGGAGGTCATTTGTGATATGTGACTGAAAGCTGTCTGCTATAATAACTTTGTGTTTAGATATTTACTTGAATACGAAAACAGGACCAGTTTTGTTTATTCAAATTGATAAATATGAAAGCATTAGCTGCATGCCATTAACAAGAATCACAGTATGTCTGGAATTACAGGTTCACTCACCTAGAAAAGCAGTCCCATCGCAAAAAGACTGATCTAAAGCTTTATTAAAAACTATTTTAATGATAAAATGTAAATGTATTTTCTTTATTTGGAACTGAGGAAAGAGTCAACAGGGACAGACTTAGTCTGACATAAATTCATATGAGGGTATAAACCCCCACATAGAAAATGATTTATGTATGAAATTATCTGTTTACTGTGCCATATCTATAATTTCTATGAAAAACAGTGTATGACCATGTTTTCTAATGATTTCAGACATGAATGTCCATTATGAAGCAGCATTGGCAGGCAGTTTTAGACACTGTTTTGAAAATATATTTCTTAATAATATGCTGAGCAAAACAGTCCAAGCATGCTATGAGATGCTATGATTTCAGTGAGATGGAAATAAGGCCTTTATCTGAAATTAGCCATCTGATTTGGGTTTCTGCGCAAGGCAATATCCGTAGAAGCCTTTTTCATTTCTCCTTTGCATTTTCAAGCAGGTTGAACGAAAGCATAAAAACTGAAGATTTGGAATGATCTTTTGTCAAGTGCTGTTAGGTGTGGTATTTGCAGCTATTGCCATTTTCAATGGATAATGTTGAAAGGGATGGAATAGTATTTCAGCATTTACAACAGTGATTCACAACTGTGGTTTTGGAGAGCCACAGCGCTGCACATTGGCTGTGTCACATTTTGAAAGCAAACAACTTTTTTATTTTACATACATGAAAAAGTAGGATTTGTCATGTCTGCCAAATCAGGAGACACAAAGTCCACCTTACTGTCACAAACACTACACCTGTACTGTGTACCGACCACCGATTTTAGAAGCTCCCTATATTGTGAATCTGAAATATACAGATGGGTATAAAAGCAAATGCATATTAAGTTTGATAAGCAGAATATTTTTAGAGATGGCATTTTGTTTGCAGTTCTGCTGAGGAAGATCCAAATGTGCAAATACAAATTCTTGTTCTGAATCATAACTGTTTGAACGTGAACTGAAATTAAAGCCACGGAGATGTATTAAAATGTTCAAATATTTTTGCAACTGACAGTGCTTTGCTGTCAGAAAAATCACAAATAAAATACTCAGTAATATTAGCAGTAATATTAAACAAATGGAGACACATGCTTACAGAATGAGTCCTTTTCAGGCTTTTTCTCCATTTGTTTCGTTTGGTTTTAAAAGAGATCTCAACAATGTCTGGAACTGTTCATATCTGTAGATGTCTGCAGTCAGAATTTCAGGGATCTTCTTATGAACGCAAACATTTTTCATAAACATTTTCCAAAACCAATCCATTCATTTTATTTCTTGATACTCCTGCATGTTGACAATTGTGTCATTGTTTGGATTTTCAAAAGAAATGTTTAAGAAATGTGATAGTTAAACAATTTAAAGCTGAAATGCCTTAAATACTCATTGAACTGTCAGATACTATAAAAAATGTACTAAATCTGTCACTAGGACGCTTTATTTTTAAAAGGACGCCAGAATTAAAAAAAATATCATGTTTGTATTTTCCATGTGTTTTCCATGTTATTTTACACCCAACAAATTTGCACTTATTTTCTGTTTTATTTTCTTAATTTTTTGCATTTATTTCTAATTTAATACATTTTTGCTGTATTTCAAAAAAACATGAAAATGTAAATAAAACCGTAAAATTCTGTAAAATTACAGTTTTGTCACAGTGTACCAATATGTATGCTTAAAGTAGGCCTACTAATATGCACTGGACTGAATTTGTTATCAGGCATACTGGGCATTTTTCCGGTGGGTTGGCCCAGTGGGCCGTTATCGCGGATGAACGGAGGGGGGGACCCCCAGAACACAGAGGAAACGCAATCGCGCACAGACGGTACTGATGGGCCGTTTGTTAAAGAAGTCCAGTACCGCTTTTTGGTTTTCAGCCCTGAGTTAACAAGCAGCTGAAAACACGCCTACAAAATATGGCATTCTTTTTACGTTTCCCTTCCAATTCTTTTATCCACTGTTAAACGCATTTTTTCCCTTATACAAAATTAGCTTCCAAGTTTCACAGAACAGACAGAAACAACAGAAGTGACGATGTCCCCCCCTAGATAACAGTCATCCCTCCCGCTGGCCTTTGGCTGTTAACAGCTGAGACACCACTGGTCATGTGACCTGCTTTAACTTGTCTTTATTAAGACATCGCACACTCCCCCCCTCACTCTCTATCCTTGTTTTCCAGACCCTTCTAACTAGAGATCCACACTGTTATAGCCGAGTTAACTTCACTTCCCATTTATCCATGGGCCCTCGCAAGATCGCTCTGGGAGCGAGGGGGCGAGCTATTCTCAGTTTTCTAATGAAAGATATGATTTTTATCACCTGTGGCTCTTTGATTGTTCTGCTGGTGTAAAGGTACCGATGACAGACTCGACATGTAAGGAAGAAAGATACACGGACACAAAGGCCAAGCGTAATGCTTGTTCTGTCGCTCTGCAGTGCTGTTGAAGAATAATGACCACGCATGTACAGTAATTAGTTTTTTAGCGACCTTTTATTTCTTTAACACACACATCTTTATATTCTTTCTCTCGTTCTACACTTGAACTCATCTACTAAGTAACTGTGATAAATGGTCACATGGGGCCACAGGAAGTAAAAATAGACATTGTTAGTCTATGGGACTTTACATTTTGGGGTGTTACGAAAACTATATCCCTAATATGAATCAATATATCCCATTTATTCCAATTATAGTAATGCTTGCCTTGCAATGCTTTTTTAATGGCGTCATGAGAGTGTGGATTGAAAAGTAACCAAAAAAAGTGGTGATGATTTTTCTGCACGTACTGTATAGACATCATATTTCCCACATATGGCAACAACATAATAATGATCAGAATAATGAAGTTGTACATGCAAATCATTTCTTATTCATTGCATTATTAATACGTTGCTGCGTCTCAGCAGGTTTTTCAAACACTGCAATTTAGAGACATTTTTTATTCCACAAGATGAAAGCAGGGACTGAGCACTGATAACACTTTATACACTAGAAAGTGTGTTATAAACAACTTTGTATAGTGTCTTTATTATGTGGGTAGTTGACAAATAAACTGTACATGTGTCCTTTGGTGTGACAGCAAAAACAGAAAAATCTTCCTTTTACTATTTTATATTATAAATATAAATATTAATAATATTAAATAATATATTATTATTTTTTTTAGCTGTTACACCATGGAACACATTTATGGTTTATTTGTCAACTACTTATGTGCTAATAGACACTATTTATGCACTATTTAGGGTCATTTAAGAACAAAAACAACACGCTGTCACTTTACAATGAATGGACACAATAGAGAGAGGGCTGTCTGGGATCACTAGTTATTTATATGTTCCCATTAATAGTGAAAAGTTTTAGTGTAGTATACTTATGTCATTGTTTAGGTGTGCGATATGAATAAACACATAATGTAAACTGAAGAATGAAGTGTCAGAATGAAACCCTGATTCCTAGTATTAATATAATAATACAGCCGTAAATTCTGTGGACAGAAACATATTAAACCTTCAGCTGTGAGATTTCGTAAGCCTTTTTGCAGGAAAAAAATGGATAATCAAGGAAGATGAAACGTGGAAGATGAAAGAGTTTTCCCCCCAGCTGTGCCAATGAGTCAGCTTGCCATGGGAGTGTTGCAGCAAGAATAGTTTCATCAAAATGTTTGTTGTGTGCATGAAAGCCACTTTATCTGTTTCTTTCACACGTTGACTGAAATGAAGCTGATGTGTGCTTTTAAAATTCACAAAGAATTGGGAGCTTAGACACAATTTAGGGTAAGACAACTGATTTTTCTATCTTTTCAAATATATTTTAAACAGGTTTGACTTAATGATCCAGATTTCTTTAAACCAAGGTTTAAAATTGACTGTTTAACTATGTCAGTCTATATTGTTAACATTGTTAGAAGCACCTGCTCCTTTGCCCAAAGTGCCATTTTTGATGTCTAAAGTGCCCTTTTCCCCTGGGAAGGTGTTCATGGCAGCCGGTAGGCATGATTGCGACCGGACGGAACGCTAGTGTGAATTGGCAGAGCGCGATCACGAATGCTGGAACGCGGTTAGAAAGCTTTAAACACCTTTGCCTCCAAAGGTCAGGAAAGACCAAATGAGCAGCACACAATGTTGGGTTGGTAAATTCAGATGAACATGATAACTGGTACACCCAGAAGAATTGATGACGTTCTGTTCTGTCTATTGCAAGTGGAGAAAGCATTCAGCTCGGTTCAAAATCTTTTTTAAGTGAATGTGTGTAAACTGAAGGTTGGATTTCCTGGTGAGATGTGAAGGTGTTTCTCCTGGAACATAGCACTTATGAGAGCAGGTTTTCGGCAGATTCTCTCGACAGCCTAATTCAGCAACTCATTAATCGCGTCGTTTGAACGATGGCACGGCGGTTCTGAGACCTCCTGTCTTCATTATAGATGTCTGCACAGAAACCCACTCCATGCCCTGCTAATTGCAAAAGTAAACTTTTTCTTTATAGCGTCATTAAGAGATTCGTCACATAAGTGACGCATTGAAACATCTAACACTTTCTCAACAGATAACGTCGCAATATTTGTATGAGCATATCTAAATAATGAACACATTAGTTCAGAGCAGTAAATAAAGATATTGGACAATGCAGTTCTCATAGTAGGTACTAGAGATAATGTTCAACGTTATTCACCTCCAAATCTGCTGGGAATGTTGTGGGTTATCTTGATGGGCGGTCGTCGCTGTGCTCGACTCAATGGCCTGGTGACTCTACGGCCGATGTCAAGACATCTCATTATATGTACTGGCTAATTCAATCATGTCAGCGTGAGTTTGCATCAATGCGAATTATTCCGCAAACAAGCTGGTTTCCTCTTGGCCGTCGGGAACACAGGGATGATTATCGCCTTCCTCATTGGATGAATCTCAAAACCATACAGTACTTTAAACAAATGAAAGGTCACGTTTTCCGTGCGGCAGCGTCGTGCAGATTTAATTGCGCCGGGCTGCATTTATCGTGGAAATCACGGGTTGATAATCTATTTGTGTGGGAAGTACCGTTTGCCGTCCTTTGTGTTTTATTCCCATCAGCTGCGATAACCCACACGCATATGCTTGGTTTGCACAGGTGCGCTCGCCGAGAGCGAGTTCCAAAAATGAATCACAGCATCCCGTTCAGATACCGCCGTGAGTACAGCTCTCCCTCATCGTTCTTCATAGACATTAGTGTCCGACTTGAAGGGCTACAGCACCTGCTGTTCGGAGCATCATCCATCCTTTACATCCGTAAATTTATAACAGCCGCTTCCAGACCTCCGCTGTTTCTTTTTGCCGTTGTGTGAAATGATGCACGATCTACTCTTGTGAGTTTATAAAAGGTTTTTACGAGCCTTCCGGTTGGACGCGGGCCGGCTGTGTAGATGTACGACCGCCGGGGCGCAGTGAGATTCTGGGCCTTATTTCTCAGACTGAGGACTGCACAAGTCGTCCTTAAACCCAGATTACAGCTGTTAACTCCGCCGCATAACTGCCAACAGAAGTAGCCTTTGGCATTATTCGCTTCATTCGTAGCGAGCTAGCCAGCAGAGCAGGCACAGCACAACATTAGAAACCCATTACTGTGACTTATTGTACATTTGGATGCCTTTAGAGGCTGTAGCCACTGCTGAGAAGTGCGAACTGATAAACAGAAGGCAGTTGTTTGTACGATGAAGCTTGATATACTGAACGGTGAGGAAATGAAGATGCAATACCTGTCTTTGTGTCAACTTAAACTAGACTGAGATTGGTCTGGTCAGAGTCCCAGCTTCTCCAGGCTTGAATGTATTCAAATTCTGTCATCGTTTGCTTACCCTCATGTTATTTTAAAACTTTTTGACTGTCTTTCTTATGTAGAACACTAATGAAGATATTTTGAAGAATGTTGGTAACCAAACACAAACGGACACAAAACCACTGAGACGTTTCTCAAAATATCTTCTTTTGTGTAAGAGTCACATGATGGTTTTGAATGACATGAGCGTGAATAAATGTTTACACAAGTTTTATTTTTGGCTGAACTGTCCCTTTAAAAATGATGGAAATGCAAGCTTTTCAGTATTTCTACGAAGGAGCACTGGAAACCCCCTCGCTGATTTTACCTGCTGTTCATTTCTATCGATAAATACATTGTGACACAGCTAACTGTCTCCACTACATCATCAACTGCCATCTTCCACATTGCACCATATGCACATCTCGAAAAAAATCTGATGAAATGCTCGGATAACTACAGGAAATTCAAATTACCTCTCTCCGCGCTGCCTGGAGAAAGTTTCAGCGCAGCGCTTTCACCCCCACACAATTCTCTGCGGTTCCCAAGGCAAATATGAGATGAATATGTAAAGTGCCGCCTCCATTATTACATTTCTCCTTTTGTTAGTTTTCTCTCTGTTGGTTTTGTAATTACGAGCTCTGGTTGCCGCAGAGAACAAAGGCAGTAAAGCAGGGAGTCATGATCCAGTCGGCGACTGAACGCTTTGGGGTTTCGGGCGAGTACAGGAGTACACATCTATTTGATTAGAACTCGCTTCGAGTCCCAGAGCACAGCTTAGCGAATATATAAGTCAAGTTTTAAAATGGATGGTGGGCACAGAGCTTCTCTGTTCCTCTGGGAGTCGGGAGATTTATGTGCGAATCTCGGGATACATGGAACGCTGCAATTAAAAGGATATTCTGTCATTATTTAATCACCCTCATGTCATTTCAATCCTGTATGATGTTATCTTCCCTGCGGAAAACCGCTTTAGGTGCATTTTATTTTGAGATTCCACAATAGTTTATAGTGATCAGGGTCAGTCAAGCTCAAAGCATGTTTATACTTGATTCATTCCATGAACAACAGAATATAGCTTTGCAATGATGGTAACAAATGATGTTATTTTGTGAAATTATATATCTGTGTAAGAATGTTTTTAAATGCCAGGGTACTAATAATAAGAAACACTGTTACCGGATGTAATGAAAGATTTACAGTACAAATAAATCTCAGGATCTTCTGTAGATGATCAAGGTGTTCTGCAAACAATCTTTGAATTAAATAACAGTCAAGAAATTGATTGTTTTGAAAGGTGACTTGTTATTATTCAAATAAACTGGGTTGACTTGCAAGGGAGCTCACATTGTCTTAAGAGCTCACAGTGTCTTAAATCACAAAATCATTTGTCATTCAATGTTTTGTGTAATATTGTCAGTTCAAGGTTACAAATCTTGCAGACCAAGAATTTGCTTTCAGTTTCTTGGACATCTTGAACATATAAAGACAATATACTGTATTTGAACAGTGTGCGAAGAGGGGGAAAGTAAATGCACTTTCTTTAACCATCAGAGGCGTAAAAGTTTGAGTTGGCTTCATTATGTGTTTGAAAAACTTTTATTAGTCAAACTCACTTAAATATATTATCTGCTTGCTCTCTTTAGACTCTAGGGTGGTGTAATAGCATCTATATGCATTCAGAAGCACACTGCTGCACAGATTTGCTTCTCAGCCTGTAGATCTTCCTTTATTGAACATCTTCAGCATTAATACATGTTCATTTTCTCTCCTGTAGCTCAGTGGTTAGAGCATGGTGCTAGCAACGCCAAAGTCATGGGTTCAATCCCAGGGATTGCACATACTCAAAAACAAATGTATAGTATAATGCAATGTAAGTCGCTTTGGTTAAAAGCATGTAAATTAAACAATCTTCTTCTTCTGAAGGTCAGAAAGTATATCTCTAGATTTATTAATCAATTGTCTTTAGTAAACATCTATTAGAGATATTTTTACATTGAAACAATTCAACTTGAAATAAACTGAGAAGCTCGCTGTTTATGACGGCGACATTATGAAATGACTCAATTAAGTGAATTTCTTACTAATGGATTTTTTATATTCTATAGATTACAAATATATACATAGCAGTGTAGCCCACTTTTCTAAAGAACATGGCTGGAGAAAGAGAAAGGAAACATGTGGCATCAACACGCTCCTGTTGAGCGGGACACTTAGCCTCAGGTTGCTCCAGGGGGATTAGCCCTGCGCTGAAGCTGAAAGTCACTTTGGATGAAAACATCTTCTAAATGGCCTTATGCTTGCCATGTTAAGGTTTACTGGCTTTATCAGTTATAAAGTGATTGTGACAGTGACAATTTGATTGTTTTTTCCTTTTAAAAGATTCAATTGGTTTTCTTTTCTTTTAAGAAACACTGGGCAGAAATAGTGGCCTAATACTTGATTTTTTTCACAAGAAAAATCACAGGATGAGATCTCAATTACTTCTCATAGACATCAGTCAGATTAAATAGAGAGAAAATGGACACTTTTGCTCAGGTCTCAAGCGTCTCAGATATTTCTCCCGATGAAAAGAACTCCACTGTGTCAGAAACTGAACTCAAATTTGTCGAATCTGCAATCAAAAGTCAATATAATTGAAGACTTATATAATTGGTCAAATTTGACCAGATTATTTTACCAATACACTTCCAGATTTTGTTGTCTTATTTGTTTTTTTTAGGAGATTTTAGCAATCTTAGGAGAAACATCTGAGACCAGGTTCATACTTAAACTAAACAATTTTCATTGTACATACCCACCCATATACAAAACAGACATGCACACTCAGTTTTATGAGTTTGTACGATCTCATTCATACGTAGTTGATATGCTTTTTTGCCAGAGATATCAGGATGGGAATTGGGTATTGGGAATTGGGAATTCAGTATTCAGTATGACTTTTTCCTAATAATCATGCATTTTTGTGCAATTCACATTGTACGAATAATCCATCTTACTATACTATACTACTATACTAAAATACTGTTACGAATTCCTGTGAGACCAGGTTGGAGCTACAGTATGGAAGAGCAATAAACATTTCTGAAAGATATGCTAGATGTTGTCAACAAGACCGAGTTTCCTGTATGTTTCTTCACTGAGGCTCTGTGGCTGTTTTGTACAAGGTCCTTTTGTAATCATACAACAATATAAACTAAGACTCTTTCTGCTCCTGCGGGAGGATTAAGACGGAGTAATGAACCAATTAACAAACACTTGAGTGTGAGCAAGCACCTGTGGGACCTCGTGTCCAAAGAGAAGAGATGAAATGGCATTTTCTTACCTCATGCAGCCTGGAGTTTAAAAGGATAATAAAATGCAATTCAGTTTGCACAGTTAGGACATTATTTCTTGATGGAAGGATATTAAAGTTCTAGAGATATTGCCAAACAAACTCAGGTAGAAATGCATATGGTACTAGAGGGTATTTTATACACCGCTTATTGTTTAAGCTTTCTGATTGTTTTAACATGATTGAAATAATATTAATAAAAACGTAATAAATTTGTTTAAAAATATATATGAATAATTGAGGCAATAAGAAACAATTTCAGATTAAATAAAAAGTAGACAAAATAATGACAATGTGATATCCGGCAGCACTGTGATATCCAGTATGAGTAGCGACGGATGTTTTGGTGAATTGTTTTGTCTTCATCTCATGGCATAAGCCCCAGCCCTCGAGACAAAAAGCAGACTGTCCATCTGGTGAGAACAGAACTTTGTTGTACAACAATCCTGTCCCAGTGTGCGGGATGTTTGTCGACAGTAATCATGTGGAGCCATTATGGTTTTCAGCTAGAAAACATGTCAACAAAATGCTTTTCAGTTGTGAACACATGTTCAATGAGTGAAAACAGACTGCCTGCATCTGTCTCTATTGCAAATGAAGAATCCTACAGGAGAACTTAACCATGTGGATAACACCAGTGCTAATGAGGAATCAGTTTAGGACCTTCAGGAAGTGTTTTTGGTCAGGCAGGGTTGATGTATATAGGCTATATATTTTATATCAATGGTTTTAAAGGGACAACATAAATGTTAGTGCGCATGCACGTTTTTTGTGCCCAAATTTTTGAGTCCCTGCTGATTATTTCTGATAACAAGCATTACTAATGTTAAGTAAATGACATTAGCTAGCAAGTTAAAAGTATGTCTAGCCAGTTTTATTTTGGGTTACCAGTAGGGGAACCGTTACTTGGCTAAACCTAAATGTGAAAAAGTTCCCTCAATGTCATTCCAGACCTGTATGAAAGTCATACAGTCTTGAACAACATGATAAAACGTGACATTTTTATTTGTCGTGTTCTATCCCTACAAGGGCAATATTTCTTTACAAAGACTTACTGACACATTTTTATTGTACTACTGTAAGGATTCTGCATGCACCTTATTCGGTTAAGATTATGTTATATTATGTGTTTGTTTTATATATATATATATATATATATATATATATATATATGAAGACCCAAATAAAATAAATGCAATTAAATGCAAAATGACTGTGTCTCCAAAATGAATCGCTGTACTGTGAATCTAATTGTCATCTAATGGTGTGATGTCATCTCTGTCATCTGTTTCAGGGGAATAGCAGGGAAAAACTGCGGTACTATCATCTTAACTGCGGAGGAACTTGGGAACTGCAGGGTGAGTCTGTCTAAACTGTATCTTGAGACACTCCTAATGTTTTATCTCATCCAGGAAAGGTCAGAAAAGGTAAAAAAGTTTTCTCTGACCTATGATTAAAAAGAGATGCTCTCATTAAAGCTCAGCATGTGCTGCTTTGCTGATAGAGAATAAATCCTGCTCTATTCATTTCTTTCATGCCAAACAATAACAAAGCACTCTTGTCTTACTACGGAGGTCTTTAAAATAAGTGTTATCTTACTTAAATAGTCGCTAATAAGTATGTGTTTATTTAGTTTGGTTTTGATTGACAGTTTTAATTGACACATTGTTTCCTCGTTATCTTTGTTTATTAATTAATACATACAGCCAGTTTTTAATGTTGCACATCTCACTGTGGTGTGCATGGTCAGAATAATTATTTTATTGTAGTACAGTAGGCTATGTAAAATAACCGTAAAATAACAGTTTTTACAGTTTTCCCTCTGTAAAATTACATGTTTTCCTTGTTTTTCTTGTAAATAAGCAGTATTTTTTTATGGTTTTAATGGTATTTTCAGAAATAAATGTTATAAAAATCCTGTAACAAAATGACATTTTTAATCAGCTGGGATGCCAGAAATAAAATAACAGTTTTTCCCTGTAAAATTATGTGTTTTCCTGTTTTTGTTGTAAATTTTACGTTTTAAAAATCTGTACAATTCTGTAAAATTACAGTTTTTTACCTTATACATGGAAAATCTGTAAAAAAAAAAAAAAAGAGGAATATTCTGTAAAATGACTCATCCAAAGGCCCCTTGCAGTACATTCAGTTCCTCAATTATAACCTTCAAACTAAACAACCAAATCATAATCCTATCTCATGCCAGCGAGGATGCTCTTCTGTTAGCAGATCAATTCATAGTGTGATTTTACAGAGCATGGCATATTGTCAATAAGAGGCAGTGTATTTCACCTTCATTACAAAAGAACCGTTGGAGGAGTTAGTGTCTTGCGATATGAGCAATATGAGAGTTCATTGTGAAGCGTTTGTGTGCGTTCTGCATCACGCACACTGCTCTCTTGTTAGGACTATGACCGGACTGTGTTCTGTGAAGCACCTTCATTACAATTTCAAAAGGATTTTCTACCGCTGTCCTGCTCTCTGGATCAATGGAAGGGTTCATTTGTAGTTCTTTTTGCTCCGCTGCCTTATTTTACACACCAAAGCTTTCGCTTGCGCTCAAGGTAATGTTATCACGACAGGGTGGACTCTTGTTGTCATGCATCTCTCAAAACCTGTGAGCTTCTAATCTTCCTTCCTCATTAAAGGAAAAAGTGTGAAGGGATATTAAAATGTAGCGTTTAATATATATTTCTATACAGAAGGTAAAATGATGTATTTTCATAGAGTTGGGAAGTGAAATGGTAGTTTTTGGTCTTGGTTTAATAAGGTTTAGATAAATGTGTTGGAAAACACAAGAGAAGCAGAATGGCACATGCATTTAGGTCTACATCTTCTAACAACATTTTGTGATGTTTTTTGCTTACAAGAAAAAGCTGTTTGCCAATGGGGTAAGAAAAATAATCTTGTTTTCCCACTTTGAATTAGATTATTTTTCTTACCCCACTGGCAAACAGCATTTTCTTGTCTTAAGCAAAAACATCACAAAACTTGTTACAATTCTTTAAAAGCAAGACATAAAATCTTGTATCATTTGCTTCTAAAGTAAATAAAATAAATCTCGTATTAAGGTAATCTTGTTTAATGAAACTAAATGCTATTATATATTTCAAACGGGGCAGGATCCAATCAGTATGTCCCGCCCTAACTTCCTGTTTCCTTGGAAACTATCCCTGCATTCCATTCCAAAGGGCTCATCCCTATGCCATAATCCATTCAAAGGGTTTACCCTCCGGAGTGAGAGCTTCGAAGGGTTCAAGGGGACCAAACAACAACAAAAAATCTATGTGTTAGTAATGGGACAACACATTTGTCCAATTTAAGAGTGTAGGAAAGTACAGTAGACCAGACCAATGTTGCACGTTCAGTAACATCAGCGCTGCATTTTTAGATTGAAATATGTAACTGAGAGTCTGCTCTTGAGAAGCAAGAACACACTCAGCATTGTGTCTTGCGTGGTGTACTGTAGCAACCGTGAGAAAAAGTGCTTGAAATGATTCATCAGCATTATATGAGTAAGCTTAGGAAAATCAATCTTAAATTCTGTAGACTGCTAATGACTCTTGCTTATTCCCCTATAGGCTTTGTAGAATCATTATCAAGAACAAACAAGTTTACAAAACCTGAATTGAAGCTAGCTAAATGAGATGTGCTCCACTGTAATGCTGAGAATGTGCCAACAGAAAAACAGCCTAGCATCCATCCCCCTACACATCTGTACCATCTGTTAATATGAGCCGCTAAAGAGCAGGAGAGGAAAATTGTACAGCATCTTTCACATTTAGCTGTCAATATTTATCAATATTGAGTATCACGGGTTATTATTCACTACCCACATGATATTAAATTATGTATTAAATAGAGAAATTTATTGGACACTGGCAATATTGATAATATTGATCTTCTTGGTCAGCAAATAAAAGGTCTTAGATCTATAGATGTTTGACAATATTAGTAGATAACCTTCTTATCTGACTGACCCTTCAAAGCCTTTGCTGATGGATGTTAGCTGACGTATTTAGATTTGCTTTATTCTCACTTTTACTCCAAATTGAGTAAGTGATTCAGTGTTAAATTGTTTTTTGGTGTGTTTTAGTGCCGATTATATCCTTTGGTTTTTGTCTTGGGCAGTATAACCTCTATTTTCTAGATATTACTTCCCGGTGCCGGTTCATTGAATTGCGGACACTGAAACCACAGGGTGTTTTACATATATCGTGAAAGCTGATGCTCTACAGATGCTCTGTTGCCTCACATTATCTTGTTGCACTTTAACACATCTTCCCTCAGAAACATCCTTGTTGGTCTTGGAACAACATTTCTGTCGCCCAATAAAGGTGTGGTTAGGGTCATTTAAACTATATATTTAAATGAATCATATTCCTCTCAGTTTACAGGATAAGGTTAAGGAAAACAGTTACTGAAAGCTACAAAAATGTTTTTAATTCAAACAAACCAAAAAAAGGTGTACTATGTAACCTGCAATATTACAGTATGCTTCAAACAGAGATGGTGATATAGAGTTAAATGCTACAGTTTGCACCAAAATGTAAATGTGAACTAAAATTATTCAAGAATAAAGTTGAACAAAATTAACAGATTAAAATTAAGATAAAAGGAAAACCAAATGATTAAAAGATGACATCACACATCACAGTTTAAACAATTATAAATACACTTAACAAAGAAACAAAATATAATTTTATTGTGACTTAGATGCAAATATACAGTACTATTTTATCATCGGGACTTCATCTATTTTATCATCGGTTTTCTTTTTAGTTTTATAAATATTTTGTATTAGCTTTTATTAATTTTTTTTATTTATGTTAATTGTTTTAGCAATTTTGTTGTGCTGTCGCTATTTCATTATTTATTTATATGTTTATTTATATTAATACACATTGCTGTAGATGTTAAATCATATTTCATATTCATATTTATTTTTTCAGTTGTTATTTATTTTCAGTTATTAATGTAAGTGCCTCAACTTAAGGCACGGTCACACTAGACTTTTTGCTCCATTGACTTCCATTCATACGCATGTGAATAAGCCAGACTAGAAAACAAAAGCTTGTGTGAAAAGCATTTTGCTGGTTTCCAAAGTTTGGTGAACTCTGACCTGCGAATTCCTATCATGTAAAAACACGTGACAAATTGTAGATGGATACGCCACCTTTTCAGTTGGGTTAAATGCTAATATTACACAATCCAATTTAAAACAGCTTTAAAACATCTGAACCAAAAATCAAACTGCAAATATGTCGAAATCCTTGATGTTTATAAACGTGTTTTCTTCTTGGTATGGTTGTTACCTATACACATCGCATTTTAATCCTTTGCACATCTTGAACTTTCTACCCTTATGCGCTTTCCTATTTAGGGAATGCACACCTCGGGCGGATATGTAACCACCTCATTTCAACTGGTGTCAGGGATGATTTCTAGTAAACTGTATGGCAGAGAACCCTGCAGCTGCAGAGCTGTCACGTGAAGTCACCAGGGCATCATTCACCACCGGGAGGGTGGAATAGAGAACTACTGTAGATAGCTCTCATGTGCCACACCACATCTTAACATCTGGATGGATGAGGTGGGGGTACTGTGTAACAAAAATGGTTGACTTTAGAGAACAGTTAAAAGCAGATGAGGTTGGGAAATGGGAGTCATTCAAAGCTCCGAATTTGTTGATATAGCGGAAATGAACTTTTACAGCCATGCAAAGCATTTTTAGGTATAATAAATGCAAAAGCACATTCATCAGCAGTAGAGGTGTATTTGCATGTCATCAGAATTCTGCAGGCCGCAGGACTTACAAAGTATGTTTACTAAGAGATATCTGTAGACACCAGAGCTCTACAGATAACAGGACTGTTGAACATCTGCGGTTAGATTAGACATGCTTAAGCCCGCTATCGTCCATTTGAGAGGATGTAATCTATATCACACTGTAACTTGATTTTGTCTACCAAGCGACTGTCAACAGAAGCAGAGGAAAGATGCATAATGCAATGGGTACCACCGTTGTTTGGTTAATATCTCAATTAATTTGATCACGGACTTTAATAAGTTTGGGAAATCTGAGCATAATTTGAAACATTGTTCTGAAACTAGGTGAACATGTGTGAAATTGTATTTACATGTATTTATTTGGCAGACAATTCTATCCAAAGCGACTCACAGTTGAGGAAAACAAGCGAATTATCTAAGGAATGCAATAAACACGAGAAGTGTCAGTAATACAAATTTTCAGATACCATGTTAAGATGGTGTATCAGAAACTAATATTTTATTTATTTAAATGAATGGGGTTCATTTCTCAAACAAATCTAAGAAGCAGAGGACAAAACCTTTACATGCATTCTATTCAGTCTCATTGCAGTCTATAAAAACAACTGGCATTAAATAAATCTCATTTGTAATACTTTCTTAAGGTATTGTTTTGTATTGTTATTTAGTTTAAGATAACATTAAATCAGTATGGGCTCTATTTGCTTTCCTAATAAATATTCTCGGTCTTATTGTGGCTTATTCATCAGCACATATTGTTCTGAAGAATAAAGGATGTTTGTTTTTATAATCCTTTATTAAAATGTAATAACTTCCTCCACCTCTGAAATTACTTTCTTATGGATGAAACCGTAGGATAAGAACAATAATATTAACCCATGACATTATTGCCATCCAATCAAATCAAACCCCATCCAAACATATTCCTAATGAATATTTAGTTTCACTCTGAAATGCAAGAAGAAACCATTGCCATCCTTGCTTCAAACCGTTTTGAAAGCAGTATAAAATGCTTGTTTGATGCGCTAGTTTCGTCTTCTCTGTTGTGGGTATTGCCTTATTGACCACTGTCTCTCTCGAGTCCACTCGCTGTGGGCGTCCAGGAGTTGTTTAGCTGTTTGTCTCATTTGTGAGTGTGCATGAAACTCAGATAATGCGGCGTAGGTCTCTGCTTTGCCTTTGCAAACATTTGATGCTAATCCGCCCTCTAGTCGCAATGTTTCCTAAAACTGGCATATGCAAGACACAATGACAAATTGTGCTCCTAAATCGACACTATGAAGTTTTCTGTAAAGACAAAGAAATAAAAATATATTAATATTTTTGCAAAGAAAGAGTACAGGGGAATATCTTTACCAAAGGGAAGGGAAAATTGATTTCCAGGGAGCGTTTTGAACGCAAAGCAGTAAGAGATTTGAGACGTTTTCATTTGAACACTGTCAATCATCACAGGAAGAACAGAGAATCTCACTGATGCTGTCAAACCGAGAGGCTTTAGTGTGTTATTTAAATGGAAAGGAAATTTAAAGAAAAAAAATTCTACTTCTATTTTATGTATACAAAACCAATGCAAGTCAATGGGTACCACCGTTGTTCGGTTACAAACATTCTTCAAAATATCTTCTTTTCATTGTTTGCTTACAATGAAGATGCAATGCTTTACGATTGTCGTAAGAAAAGAGAAGAGTAGCTGTCTTGAGTTGACGTTGTCATATATACAAAAACCTTTTTAAAGGTTCTTTAAGAACCCATACAGTTCAACAAAAACCTTTTTTTCTTTTATTTTCAAGTGTGTGTACTTTTCAGCTTTTCTGCATTTTCATGGCGGTTATGAGTGACTGGCATGCCGTCACGTGACTGTCAGTGAGTAACACGTCTAACTGCATTGCCACACCGCCGGGGCACAAGTAGCAACAGCACTGTGATGAGGAGAAGAGGATGCAATTTATATCAGGAACGTGTTGTACTCAAGGGGGCATTTAGATACTGAACTACTGTTTTAGCAGCGGCTTGTCCAAATAACAGCCCTTAGATTTCCAGCCAGTGTCTATATGACTAACCTTAGCTTAGACTAACTAATAGCTTTCAAACCTTAAAAAATACTTTTCAATACATGATAAAAATCTCAAATCCTGGGTAAACTTACCACAATTTCCACAATGATTGTGATTTACAATCAGCATCGAGTTTACTCAAGTCCAAAGTGATCAACCAATAGCATAAAAGGTCTCATCTACAATTGCTTCTTATATGTAGACGTGGTCATATGCATCATGACAGGTAGAGCTGAGCTGAGATCAGCATATACAAAATAATACAAATATAAGCTTTGAGTTTCAGACTGATTCTTGACATTTTCCTACATCACCTTTTTTAGCTGCTGCTGAACAAAACTCTAATCCTCAAGTCTTTGTGCAGGCTTCATTACTTTTTTTTTTGCGGGTTTGTATCTACAAAGATCTAGTTTTAATGAGCCTCCTGTTCTCCCCGACGAATGAGATGAAAGTGTTTGGATCTCTTCTCTCTCTGCATTGTTATTAAAATGCTCAATGCATTGCAGTTTTTGTGTTTTCTTTCTGTCAACACACCAAAAGGAAAAAGGTGATTCATGACTTTTTGTTGTTTCTTTGTAGGACAGTGCGACAATGCAGTTTTGCGCCAATAAATTGGACAAAAAGGACTTTTTCGGGAAATCAGATCCATTCATGGTCTTCTACAGAAGTAATGAAGATGGCACGTAAGTGTCTCGTGTCTATTTAAAGCAGAGGGAGTACTGTGTGATAGATTTTTTTTAGACTGTTTAAAATAGATTGTACAACATTGTACAACATGACCAAGGTAAAAGCTAAGGAATGCTGTGCCACATCAATGGTTTATTTGTCAAACTGTATTTTTATACATCTCAGGACTGTGGTCACGCAGTTGTTGACTGAGCGATCAATCATATCATTTTATGACATCACTGATACGCAAACTGTGCCTTTGTGTTAAAAATACTTTACCTGTTTGACGTCTGTCACGGTTAGACAAAAGGAGTTTCAAATAGTTTATTTTAATAATTTTGATTGTAACATTAAGAGAATGATTTGCAGAATTTGTTTTTCTTACTATTTTTCCAATACAAAATATCTGGATTTAATCATTTTTAATCAAGATATATGAGATACTTGATTTTACTTAATATATTTAGAAACAACCCAATACATTGGATTGTTTCTGTTAGTAAAACAATGGTTTAAGAAAATGTTATTACTTAATTCAAATGTTTTTTTTTTTACTCATTTATATTGATATTTTTTAAGCATAAAGCAAAAATATATTTGTAGAATTTGTAGGTACTACTGGAAAACAAAAATACCAGCAAGAAATTATTTAAATTATTATTTTTTATTTATTTTTAGCAGTCGTATACGGTCAGAAAATGTCATTTTTAAGTAACTCTTTTACTTTCAGTCATAATCTGTTTTCCACACATGTTATCAATTGCTGTGCTCCTATTGGTTCTTCATGAGAAGGACTTAATATGAGCAGTCACATTACAAACGCACAAAACAAAATCTCAGCCAAAAACATACAGTGCACTGAGCTTACAACAGCACAGCTTTGTGTTAGCCATCGTATAAACTGTAAAAAGTATATTTCCCATGATTCAAAGCATACCCTCATACTGTGAGTCTGTATGGGCTGTAAATGGCTCTCTCTCTGTGTGAGTGTGTGTGTGTGTGTGTGTGTGTGTGTGTGTGTGTGCAGAGGAACAGGAAAAGACCTTCTATCCTGGTATTACCCAGAATGCCCCATGAAAGCTTCTTTACCTAAGTGACCATGGATTCATGCTTTCAAGAGCTATGATGTACTTTTACATTTTGTTTTTGAGAGTAAAAATACTCCGCAAAAAAACTCTCTGACTCTGAAAACGTCTCTGCAGAGGCTTGGGATGAGTCAGATGTTGCTTTAAAAACAGGTTTCGAGTGGTTTAATGATGCTCTCAGGCTCCGATAAAGGCGCTCATTAGCAAATGTTAAATAATTTGTGTTTGTAAAAGGGAAGGATGTTACTGTTTGTAGTAAGATAATTAAGCTTAAATGCAATTTTAAACTTTGAAAGATCTGTAGACTTTTGCTCCTCCGTGGGCAAAACACTGCAGGATTTTATTGTGTTTTTTAAAATGTTTTTATGACTTAGGACAAAGTCACAAGCAATCTGTAATTACAGTACAGTATGACAGTAGCTTATAAATAGAAAACCAACATGAGATGTACTGCCAGTTTAGTAATAAACTAATCTTATACTTAATTAACCAGGCATATAATGAAAGTGTGTTGTGCTCGTGCAGTCCATATGGGTTGTCATATTTGACAGTCATGAGATGAGCAGAGCAGGTGGCTGATGTCAGTTGTCTGATCAGAGTTGTGTCTCATCTTCACGTCTTCCCCGTGTGTCTTTCTTCTCTCAACGTGAAGGTTTACAATCTGCCATAAGACAGAAGTGGTGAAGAACACATTAAACCCTGTTTGGCAGCCATTTACCATCCCAGTCAGAGCTCTCTGCAACGGCGACTACGACAGGTAACTTACAACAGAATCTCACAAGATTTCGTAACTATTTTATGAGGCGGCTAATTCGTATGAATTCATCCGATCTCATTCGTACAATTTAGTACGATTTCAATTCGCGCTACGTGTTTTGCATAAAATTTAAAAAAAAATCTTTTTGAAGGTGACATTTTTAAGGGATATTTCAGAGGCAAACTAAAAATTACACCATGTTTTACTCACCCTCAAGGCATCCTAGGCATATATGACTTTCTTCTTTCAGACGAATACAGTCAGAGTTATACCATTTATCCTTTTCTTTCAAGCGGTAAAATGGAAGTAAATGCTAAATGTTTTTTTGAAGCTCCAAAAAGTGCATCCATCGATCAAAGAACTGCTCGACATGGCTCCGTCCTAACAAAGGTCTTCTGAAGCGAATCCATGCATTTGTTTAGGAGAAATATCCATACTGACAACGTTATTAATGGTAATTTTTTACCATTTGCAATTTTTTTACCTTTGCAATGGTTATCTACGCTGACATTGCATTCTCGCCGTCTCTGGATGAAGGTCAAGAGCCGAGACTACTGCAGCGAACTTTAGAATGTCACGCGTACGTATTTGCCCTCAAGGTGCGTGACACAAACACATGCGCATTTGGGTCAGAACGGAGATGATGCAATTACGTGTCTTCTTATTGAGACCACATGTTAATATGATTATGAGCTTAATCGCAGTATTTAGACCAAAGTATCAAGTTTAATCGCAATATTGCCAAAATGTCATTCTAATCGAATTATGAAGGTGCATGTATACGTAGTCAGTTTTGCATGTACTTGTAAGGGACTGTATATGATCTCCCCTCACACATCTGAGTCGCCTCCCTGTCTTGACCAATCAGCTAGGGGAACCAGAACTGCGTGTCAAAAAAATTTTGTTCTTGGAAGGCTCCTGCCTATGTGCTCTCCAATTGTTCTCCAGGGTTAATCTTTCATGACAGGCACCATGCTGCAATATGCTACAGAAATGTGGTGCATGCCATGCAAAATCAAGAAGCATGAAGCCTTTTGACAACATTTCATGGTGCCTACATTCAAGAGACGAGGGCTACATTTACAATTTACCCTATTTTTATCTCTTTTATTCTGTGTTCTTAAAGGTGCAGTGTGTCGTTTAGTGTATGGATTTGGATAAATTCTTTTCTATTCCGTTTTAATTGTGAATGCAACTGTGTACCCCGAAAAGCAGCGAAGGCTCTGTTTGTGTTTGTTCTTTACAAGTGACAAAATTCACCTTTAAACTAGAAAAGCATTCTGAACTAGACAAGCTATTTCATTTAAACATTCAGCGCTTTGAGCTCTTTTTATTCTGCATCTGGTGGTTTTCTCTCGCTTGTCCTACTCCAGTGCTTTGAAAGCCACCTGTCAGATGGGGCAATATTTTTGACAGACCAAATGCACTGTGAAGGATTGTTATCAGCAGGGAATAAGCAGGATAGTTTGGATATATATATATGTATGATCTCTGTGTATAAAGTGTCCAAAAAGAACACCCTGAATTCATCGCCTGTGCCACTTATTAAGAGTGTAACAAATTATAGCTACCGAGGCCATTAAAATAGATGTTAGCGTACATCCGTTTCATTCCAAGTCTAAAGAGGAAACATAGGCAACACCCCCCAAGCATTGCTGTGGTTTTATTTTCATCTCTATTAATATGGGAGACTAATGAAATGAATAACAGCTGTTCTTCTTTAGACTAAGAATAAACTGCAGGGAAGCAACATGCTCTGTTTTATCTTAGTAAAACGTACGGCAAAAGTTAAGAAATTGCCAGAGGATTCAAATTTTCACTTGAAATATTTCTCCAGCATACGCCGGCTGTCATACAGACTTTAGAAGTACAAGTCAAAATATATGAATATTTCACCAAGAGACTGCAACAGTTTTGCAATAAACGGCGATGTTGACATTTGCCGTGGATTTCCAATCCCACACAACTGGTTTTCATGCCCTTAAATGTTAACGCCTGCAGCAACGAGAAACTCAAAATCAACAGTCGGGTTTGAGGTCAGTGCATGAGAATTCAAAAAACAGCCCAGGATTGTACCTCCACAGACCACAATCCCCCCAATAACATCAACCAAGACCACAAACCCACCCGTACACATCTTCTCGCTGTTTGGGCTCAGAGCGCAATCTATTTTCTTCTCTTCTGTTGTGAGATTTGATAGACAGATGCCTAGGGATCCGTTACAGCAGCTGCACTCTCTTACTGTCAAAGAACATGACACACAGGTGATAGACGCACATAGAGGTGCTGACTCAATACTTTGAAGATAACAAACGTCAAAGGACGCAACCGCCCACAATCCCGCGGAGGAAGCGTGTTTTTGATGCCTTACATTCTCGACTACAGGAGATCGTGTGATATTTTGTATTCGCTTCAGAAGGGTGTGCATTTTAACTGGTGAGGTGGGCAAAACTTTTTGCCAACGAGTCGAAACGACAGTGTCGGTGGAAGAAAGTTATAGAAACAACCAGCACTTTTTGTGTCGGCCTCAAAACCTTTACAAATGGGTCACGTTCTGCTGTAACAATGTAGCTCTTATGCTCATTGTACTGTATTCTTTATCAAATAATGTTGCAATCCATAACTATTTTTGACAAAATAAACTATTCAGAGAGCGCATATGGTACGCTACTCAAAATTTTCAACTATAGGTGCTCCATGAAGGGGTAGTGGGCAAAGAAGTCCAAGGGCGCTTTTTTCGTCCTAGTCCAGCCCCGTTTGTCGCATGCAATTTTGTGGAAAGTCCCAAGTTTTTTCTTCACAAGACGAAATGAGATGCTTTTTTATGGAGTAAAGGTGAATTGGACCATGGATTAATTGTCAAGTATAAAATGCAAATCCTAACATACCATGAAGGTCTACTGTATACAGTAAGGCTAACAAAACATTTACTTATCAGTAAAATAATGTGTTGGGTTTTCCAAGCTGAACCCATTATCTTTTTAATTAGAAAACGATTGCAATCTTACAGACAATTATTTGTACAGCTTTATTATTGCCAATATACATTTAATGAAACTTTCGATACACACTTATGATAACGATCCTTATAGATATATAGAAAAATGTTCATTTAGTTTTCTCAATGTACATCTTATTAACTCTTTCACTGTCATGACAAGTTATCTCGTCATTAAAGTAACAACGCTTCCCTGCCAAAAAAGAGATAAATGGGGTTAGAACTTGAGAACCTATCTCTTCCGAGAGGAATTTAAAAAGGCCAATGAACTTGGCAAATGGCAACCGCACGCCAGTCTCCACCCGGACTTCCAGGTATAAAAGGACGGTGGTGTGCCCAATCATTCATCCCTTTGTTCTTCAGAAAAAAGCTTTAAAAGGCTCTGGACTTATGACGCAAGCAGCGGAGTGGTCCCCTTCTTTAACATTTCGGCAGCGAATCACAGATCTAAAAAACTAATTTCCTCTGGCAACGTGTATGCTGTCCTTGGACATGTTGCGCCGTCGCGTTCTTGGATGTGGCACTCTAGTCGATGACTCTCCAGAGCTCCCGCTCTCGGGCGGTCGAGCATTGGAGGAAGCCGACGCCATGCTTGCCCGGGCAGCCGCGAAGTTCGCCAGATGCCCGCCCAGGTTTCAGGGCGTTCTGTTCACCTCAGTAAGAGGAGAGAACGCTCCTGTGCTTCGAGCTGAGGTCGCCACCCTTCTGGCGAAGCATGCGATCAAGCCCATCCCGTCCTCCGGGTTTTACAGCCCGTACTTCATCGCCCCCAAGAAAGGTGGGGGACTGCGCCCAATTCTGGATCTGTGCTCCCTGATCAAGCATCTTCACAGGATGCCGTTCAGGATGTTAACTCAGAGGCGCATCCTGGCGTCCATTCGGCACCAGGATTGATTTGTGGCAATCGACCTGAAAGATGCGTACTTCCATGTCTCAATTCTGCCTCGGGCATTGGGGTCGGGCATACCAGTACAAGGTCCTGCCCTTCGGTCTGGCCCTGGCTCCTCACGTCTTCACAAAAGTCGCGGAGGCTGCCCTAGCTCCTCTCAGGGAACAGAGCGTGCGTGTCCTCAACTACCTTGACGACTGGCTCATCATAGCTCACTCGCGGGAGTTGCTGTGCACGCACAGGGACCTCTTGCTTCGGCACCTAGACCGATTGGGCCTACTAAAGGTGAGACCAGCGGCTGGGTGGGTATTTTGGGGAGAAGTTGTGTCCCTCATGCCACAACGCTTGGCCGTCCTTTGCAATGCAATTTGCAATGCTGTCACATATTTTGTGTATTCTATATATCCCATAATTGCCTCTCACTTCTTTTCTACTAAAATGTATTTACCTTAAAGGTTTTTTTTGTCCTAAAAACAACATTTAATTGAACTTTATTATTCACCTCCAAACATTTTAAAACATGGTTGGTTTTGCTGATCCGGTATTGCGGTTACCGCCTCAACATCTCACTGCACAATTGAATGGTATCATGAGACAAATTAGCCCAGTGTTTAGCTTTTCAATAAGTCAACATGAAGTTGAACATGAACAAAACCAATGGAGGCACCCCAGGACATTAATTTGTACTTTTATTCTGGAAACACTCTGGTTACTTTGTCAGTGTAACCATTAGAATTATTCACTTTTTCTCATAAACGGCTGTAATGATTTGCGTGGGAGTTCTGGACGGTGAGCAGAAAGATGTAAACAGTAACGGGTTTGTGCTAGCAGAGCTGCATAGCTTCCCCAAATGCATCTCAGTGCACAAACACAAGTCGTGCTAATGAGCTAGCTTCAGGAGCGTGTGCTTCATCCTCATTAATATGGGCAGTAGCTAGTATTTTCCCTCAATTTTGTTGTTGTAAGCCATTGAGCAAACACCTGCCACAGGATGCGCTCACCAACCGGAACTGCTTCTGTTTTAATTGTGACTGATGACTCAATTTAGCCCCTAACAGCAAGAGACCAATCAAAGCAAGTTGAATATGGTTCAATGAAAGTCTTGCACACAATGTTGCTGAGGAAATTTCTCTGAATTAACACAAAATAATGTTCATTATTTACAAGTTCAAAGTACTAACAGCATGAAATGATTTGTCAAACACAGTTTTTTCTGTTTTGCAGAACAATCAAAGTGGAGGTGTACGATTGGGACCGGGATGGCAGGTAAGTTGGCAAAGTTTTTTAACATGATTTGTCTAAATATTAATATTAGAAAAAAATGTTTTTAAGAGAGTGACATTTCACAGTGAACCTGTGAATCTTCTCACCTTTTAGCCACGATTTCATCGGTGAATTCACCACCAGCTACAGAGAACTAGCCCGAGGTCAGAGCCAGTTCAATGTATACGAGGTGAGATAACACTGCATGTTTTCCAATCTCTAACCTCACTGCGGTAAACACTTTCTTTCTCCCTAAGTCACAAAAATAAGTTATTTTCAGAATCTCTCGTCTGCTTTTAAATATAATAAAAGTAAAGAGGAGCAGAGGCTGCCAAGCTGCACATTAACAAAAAGGCACCATGTGACAGGTGCCATATAATCCTGGTATTCCGAAGATGTACTGTTGCTTTGTGAGTACGACAGGAGATCAATATTTCCTGACGAATCTTTCTCACATTATAGCTTTATTGTAACTCACATATACATATTTAAATGTCGCTGGTTAAAACAGCCAGTACATTATGCAAAATGTATCTTTTGTGTTCCACAGCAGAAAGAAAAACATACATTGAAATGACAGAGGAATTAAAGGGGATGACAGTATATTCATTTATGGGTGAACAATTTGTTTTCAGCTAAAACATAAATCATGATCCATCATTTTTATTCCAAATGTAAAAGTGATTCTTTATTCAGAGAGACGCCTCAAAAATCTATACATTTATGAGTTCATTTTTTTAAGGTGCTGTGTCTAAGATTAAGAAAGATCTTTTGACAGAAATGTAATATAATATACATAACTATGTCTTCAGAGGTGTATAAAGACCTTACACAATGAAGCGTTATGTTTTTATTACCTTAGAATGATCTATTTCTGTCTACATACACCGTGGGTTCCCTTACGAAACTCACCATGAAACTGAATTCATCATGTTGTTTCTACAGTAGCCCTAAACAGACAAACTGCTCTACGGAGAGCGTTTCATAAATATGTTACCTCCTTTGCAAAGAAGCAAAAACGTGACGACATCTTTGTTCTGTGTAAGCCATCGTAGTGCTCTGAAAGGGAGGGGTGAGCGGTGGAGTGAGCCGTTGGTTGCAATCTCACAACCTCACCACTAGATGCCGCTAAAATCTTCACATTGATCCTTTAAGTCTTAATTTGTTTTTTGCTTATTACAAGTCTATTATCTTGCTGCCAACACTCCCTTCAATCCCCATGCAATGTTATAGGTATACAAACATCATTGTTTTCTTAGACAATTGTTTTGACGGTACAGTTGGACGTATGCAAATAGGGATTACTTTAAGAACATTTGCGAATATTTACACTGATTTTCTATCCCCTCCCAATTGTATATTTTGTTCCCTCAGCTCCTATTATGAATTTGTTGACTTTGAAAAAAAATATCTTGTTGTTGCAGCAGTGTAGCAAAATGATGTTTGTTGGGAGCTGTGCGTTCAGGGCCGATGACACATTCATTTTGTTCCCTTGGAGGGTTACAGGCTTCAATGGGTGCTTAGAGCGTTAATAGTGTAATTACAGTGTAATAAAAGTTTTATTACCGTACATGACCGTAATATACTTTAAACAGCTTTGACATTTACATCTTATACATTCCTGCTCTTTAACACAGTTTTTTTTGTAAACCTAAAGGAGTGGTGGATCATGAGACCACACTGAATGTTTTCTAAAATTCTTTCATCTCGAGATCCCCACATCCTTCTCAGCAGCAAGAGTCTATTTGAGTCATTGATTGCTTTGTGTTTGGAGATGAATGGGGGCGACCGGGGGTCTGCTGGCTCTTTCTTCTGTACTTCACCCTGTAGAACTAAGGGGTCATCTGAATGGGTCCACTTTCATTTGTGTTGATCTAAGCATCATTATGTGTCTTTCTCTTCCTCGTGCGGCTACTCTTCCCTGATGTTCTGTATCGTACAGACAATAATCTTGACCTCACCTCTCTTCCCAGCTCCATTTAGTCAATGATTTGTCCAACATTCCTTGTCAAGCTTTGTTACTATGGAATCATTTCACTTCACATTGTTTAGAAAGGAAAATTACTGCTGGTGTTTGCTAAGGCAGCATCAATTTTACTTGCTCATACAATGGGTTATGCATCTGGTCCGACGATATTTCCAGTCGTGTGAGACAGATGTGCTATTACTTTTCTGAGCAACTTATTATTTTTGCCTGGCATATAATGAAATGGATTCAAGGAGGGACCCAAGCTATTCTTATGCATTAGGATGTAATAGACTATGACAGCAAAAATGACTTTGCATGTCAAACTCATTGCCAAAACACCAAACAACCACATCCATACAGTATTAAAATCTGATATAGAGGTAAAAGTGAATAAAACTGAACTGTCCGAACTGATCTGATTTTAAGTGGCTTAGTTCATCATTCTGGACGTAATGCATATGAGTAATACATAGCCTACTATTACATGGAGCTGTCAGAATGAATCATATAGTGAACTGTGTGACATTCACTTCATAGTGAGTAGTGAATGAGAGTCAGTGGTTTTGGAGACAATATACCCATGAATGCATGAAATGCCTCAAATGGCTTATGTTCTCTCATGCATTGAGTTCAGCGCCCCAGCAAGATGTCATGATAGACGTGAGCTGAGGCAAAATTCCCAGTTTACTGTCCACCCATTTCACTCTGACAGCTGCTATATGAGTAAGGCTCTTAGCATTGTGAGGATGCTCACAATATTACTATAGCAACTGACACATCAAATACAGATTAAACTTAAAAAAACAAATCAGATTCATGTGCAGTACGTCATAAAGATATGACTTCTCTAAGTCTATTTAATGTGGCTTCCCTCTCCTATTTTTAGGTGGTGAATCCGAAAAAGAAGATGAAGAAGAAGAAATACAT
Source organism: Oreonectes daqikongensis (assembly GCA_026939265.1). Classification (NCBI taxonomy): domain Eukaryota; kingdom Metazoa; phylum Chordata; class Actinopteri; order Cypriniformes; family Nemacheilidae; genus Oreonectes; species Oreonectes daqikongensis. Next base: position 2,000,409 of record JAOTQM010000085.1, on the reverse strand, counting down.
AAATTCAGGCACGGTGAGTGCATGGAAGCAGTGAGATAAGCTTAGTAAACAAGTTTTACAGATGCGAGCGTGCATGCACACATATATGTGCTCGCATGTATTCAGAAGCTTTAATTACACGTGTTTTCTGTGTTTAATTATGTGATAGGAAAAGCAAAGACATGCACAGTAGCTTTCAGCTTTCTTCATCTCCTCTTATACCCTTGCTAATTAAAACAAGTGCTAAAACCACAAGAGAGAGCTTTTCTTTCTAGCTGCTCGGACACACTGTTTTCCTTTGACAGGTCCTTAGAAAACCTTGTGTTTAAGCCCTCGTGCGTGTGGCTCATTGTAACCAACAAATAGCGAAGCTTGACGTTTAAATTGGAAAAATAACCCAGCCAAGACGTAAACATTAACCAGAAGGAATGCAGCTGTGAACATCCCAATAGTCTTCACATGCCGGGTTTCCATCACAGATTTGAGTAATTTTCTAAATGTCGATAAAAACAATATTGTTAAATGACAGCAAAACTATGCTATGCAACTAAAATGTCATTTTTTTCTTCTTCTCGTGATAAGTCATTCTGTTCAACTTCTTTAGGTTATATGGCAATGAGAGGTGCCCACTGCAAAGAAATGTGAAGAGAAATGTCTATATTTCTCTATATTATTTATATTAAAACGCTTTCCTGCGTTTGGGCAATCATATAAGATATTACTTAATGTGAATTCCTTGCATCCTATCTTCCCAAATGTTCTGCCCGAAACAGCATCTTAAAAGAATGATCATGTGCCTTTTTCATTCAGCACATTACTCGTAAACGCATCAAAAACTTTCCATTGCAGTTTTGCGAAATATTCCTTTATCGAATTGCCTGAATAAACCCTCATGCAAGCATAAAAACTTATATGGGATATAAGGGAGTTTTGGGATGTGTTTACATTGGGCGTATTTTCATAGGATAATGGAAACAGATATTCAGAAAGTACTGATAATGTGTCCACTGTAGAACATTTTTGCTGTCACACCAAAGGACATTGACACATTTATTTGTCAACTCAAATATAATATATAAATAGTAAACTGTTCATGTAAAAAAACAAAGTATACCTGCGGTAGCTGAAAGTACAAAGTGTACTTTCATAAACTAAAAACATTTTCTGCAAGCATTGAACTCATAAACTAGTAAGATCACCTGTGGCATACTTGCAGTACAAACAAAAAACGTAGTTGTAAAATACTATAGTTGTGTACTTAAAGTTTAAAAGGTAACACTTTATTTTACGGTGCCCTTGTTACACATGTTACATGTACTTACTATAGTATTTTTTATAAATTAGGCATAATTACATGCAACTAACCTAAAACCAAACCCTCATCCTAACCCTAACCCTATAGTAAGTACATGTAGTTCATTATTATTACTCAGTACTTAAATGTATAAGTACACTGTAACATGGGCACCTTAAAATAAAGTGTGACCGAATACTTTTATAAGCTAAAAAGGAGCCCAATTTAGTTCCAAGTTTAAAATAATATTTAAATAGTACACTTGCAAGCATACTACTACAACAATACAAGTATACTGTGCTTCTTACAAAAAGTATAGTTTAAATGATTCTTTACCCTTAATCCTACACTATGTAAACAATTGGCTTATTTTATAAGGAGACAACGTTGTTGTTGTTTTTTTGATAAACATAACAATAAACTCCATTAATTCTCCCAAGCAATGAAAGAGTAACATCTGAGCAATAAAAACGTCCTCTGGGTTTGTATACTGTAGGCGCGTGTTAGTGAGGTGCAGAGTGGGTGGGAAGAGAATATGAAAGCAGGAATTTGTAGTGCAGCAGCGATAATGTGATATCAACATCCAGCTTTGATTGATGGCTGTGCCAAACCTCGCTTTATTGCACTGTATTACGAGATCAGGCTGAAAACATCGCCTCCCCGCGGGTCCAGCGCTCGCATCATTCACTGCCTCATCTGTACAACCAGCAACAGAGACTTATGTTAAGACAATTTCTGACATAACAGAATTGTCGACTGCCAGCATCATGTGACATATGCAATAAAGAATGTGCTCATACTTTTGTGTTGCGGTAAATCAGTTGTCTCTTTTGATCTGTTTTTCACGCAGGTGACACTGCTCTCGTTTTCCGTGGAATCCGAGTCGACTTTCCTCGATTACATCAAAGGAGGGTGAGTAGAGAGACAAGCGCTCTCACATGTGACGTGCTCGTGGTATGAACCATCCATTTCTTTTATCTCGGTAATTTAATATTTGGTATTTTGCATGAAAAGTGCAATGAACCTGCAGAAAATAGAGATGGTGAGATAAGCTGGGCTTTATGGAATCGGCCGAATGAAGGTCTGAATGGAGGATCGGAAAGGGATGTTTGTTGGAGCGTGGAAATTTAATGGGCAATTCCATGCAAATGTCAACTATAAGATGGAAAACAAATCACCATAGTGATAGGTCAGGTGTCAATATTTGGTGGTTTAAAAACCAGTGTGAGGTCTCTCTTAAAATTTGAAAAGCATTTATTTTTTTTAAAGCATAGTTTTGTCACATCCATAATGGAATTGTCACATCCATAACGCTCCATATTTCTCATACTGTAAATGGGCACAGGAAAATTCAAATGAAGTAACTATTTTTGTGACATACATAACACATAAATGTTCCCCTCTTTTAAAATAGAAAACCCATGCATAGACTGATATCTTTCTAATGTCTGGACTCTAATGTAAATGCTCATCATAGTTTTATTATTGTAATATGAGCAGTTTAGAGAATTATATAAAAGTTGTGAAAATACCCTAAAGATATCAACAGATTAACAGAGAATTCTTCTGTTATGTCATACAGTATGCATACTAAAAAAATGTGCAGTCAGAGTAAACAGCTGACAAATGGATCTCTAGAGATCAGATTATAAATGGGACAGGTGTTATCGATCATGAAGTATCTCGACCTTATCTTGTCTTCTCAAATGCGTTACTGAATTATGAGTGAGCGGCGCATCAGAAGTGCTGACGTACGCATTTTAGTTTTTTGGGGGATCGCTTATGGTGCATGGATCGCTTCATTCACACAGCGATTTAAGTTAAGATATACACGAGAATGCGTGCACTCTTTGATATACTGAAGAGAGAGCGAGACATACTGTACTCTATGACCAATAAACTTACAGTCAATCCACGGATCACATGCATTCCGAACCGTGGAGCACGATCCGTACGGATTACAGATCAAACGCGATCAGTTTCACCACTTGTAAATCAATTACAAAATGTATTGGAACCATTACAATGTGCATATTTTTTCTCACTAAGGGGTGGATGACAATCAGTAGAAGCATTTCTCCAATCACATGACGGCGTGCAGTGATCGGCTGTTTGGTTAAACTATCTGACATTTCACTAAAAGGACAGAGTCATATCTTTGCATCAATCTGCTTGAAGCTCTCCAAGGTTGTTTGACTGAATGTCACACTTCCAATCAAAATCAGATTTATATCTGAAAAACCCTCTCAACCTTGACGGTTGTATGTTTGAAATGATGGTGGGTTTTTCTAAGTACTAGCTATATGCTGTCAGTCACCGCGGCGAGACATTTCACTCATGCTCGACTTTTACCCTTGGAAATGCTTCTGTAATATCAGCCTAGACTAATGGGAGCATTATTCTGTTTCACAATAAATATATATTTAAAGCAATACACACTGCAGGCTATTAGGCATTATTAATGTTTTTCTTGTAGGCCCGTAACAGTAAATGGATTTGTTGTTTTACTTCAGTGTACACACACTGTAATAAACTGTAATGTGTCATATGAGTAATACTGTGTAATATATTACTGTACATGTAAAGGTGTAACACACAGCAGGGGCTTTATAAAGAGACAGCGAGGGAGGCAGTACTGCTTAATAATGTACAGCACAGAAAAGCTATGCTTGTTACTGTATTATTGTAGTTATTACTTTAGAATCATGTAAAATTGTATTAAGTTGATGGAAACCTCTGCGTTACTTGGCCTTAGAGGGACAGTTCACCCAAAAATAAAAATTCTGTGGGCCATGTAGCCCTACTCACCCTCCAGTTGTTCAAATCTGTATAATTTCTTTGTTCTGATGAACACAGAGAAAATTATTTGGACGAATGCTTGTAACCAAACAGTTCTTGGGCACCGTTGACTACTATAGTAGGAAATATGACAATAGGAGTCAAAAGTGCCCCAGAACTGTTTGCTGTCTTACATTCTTCAAAATATCTTATTTTGTGTTCAACAGAGCAAATACATTTATAAAGCAATTTTTTCCATCTATGTTAGTCAATGGTGCCCCAGAATTGTTTGTTTACAAACATTCTTCCATATATTTTTCTTTGTGTTCAGTGGAACAAAGAAATGTATACAGATTTGCTTGAGAACTTGAGGGTAAGTAAATTAAGATTTTTGGGTGAACTATCCCTTTAATAGTATGTTAGTGTTAACATGGAAAAATAATTTTTTTCCTCCAAGGATTTTGCCTTTTATCAGAAGACCACCACACAGTTATGTACAAAATGTAAACCATCTAGTTTGACTGACACAAGTGCATGCTGTTCTTTAAAACATTCTCATTTCACGCCTTTGTGCCCGACGTTTTCCGCAGATGGTTTAGGCATCGAATTCTTTTTATTCACCTCAGAGAACACCACAGATGCCTCATATTTGAATAAAGAGGTGTGCAGAAAGTCTCTCCATTCTAGACTGAATTGAGTATCAGAAAATACTTTTTTTGTGGCGTCTTGTAGCGCCGTCACACTATAAATCTCAATCTGATGCCCATTGAGCTGATGCAGTTAAAATGTAACATGGTTTAATGAACGCTACTGCTGTAAAAAAAAAACATTAAATGGTCAAATTTGACAGGATGTTTTGAGTCTGACGTGAAGTGACATTCAGGTGAATCCCTGTCATGTTCCACGGAGTGCCCATACAAGCTCAGTCCTGATAGGGTTACAGGGTTTACGGCCGTTGGGTTGCGTAAACATCAGCAGACCTCCCACAGGTTGAAATGTGAAGTAAACAGACGTACGTGCGGGCATATTAGTGTGTACATGCGTATTCACGGAGCTGCAGTGTTTCCGAGCGTACAGGGCACGCAGTATGTGGGATTCTTCATTGGTCTGACAGAATATAAATGGATTAAGTCCTCACTTAAATGAAAACAGGAAATTGCCACTTAGAAGAAGCAGCCCACCAAATTACTGACACATATTACTGCCTAAGCGAGCGAGTATGAAGCTGCAACAGAGATGAAGTGTAGAGGATGAAGTGAAGTGTTGAACATCAAACCAAACCGAGCAGCTCAGAGCTGATATTAGATCTGACCAATGATAGCATTCCATTAAAGCGCATTCAGAAGTCAAGCAGAAGAGGATAAAAATATCAGAAAATGGTAGCCTATTAATAATAAGAGCCCCATTCGATAAAGAGCGTATTCGCTCGGTCTTCATCGCAGCGAGTGTGCGTACTTATTAAGCGCTGACCTTTACCTGGGTGGACGCTCTCATGGCTGAGTGGCAGATAACCTTTATAAAGTGCTTCAAGTCGCCGGCCAGCCTGTGCATCCCACGCAGAGCAGATTTTGACAGTTCTATTAAAGTAGATGAGATTGCGCTCGGCCGGGGTGAGAGACTATTGTGGATGTGTGAGAGAGAAAGAAGTTGAATTTATTGAAAGTTTTTGCGAAATGCTATTTTGGGGGCAATACAGTATATAGCTGTGGGAGCATTTTAAACCTTTATGTGGTATTTGGGTGTGTGGGAGCTGTTTACTAAAAAATTTGATTGATTCGTTGTTTTTTCAACCTCAGACATGTATATTTATTTGAGATTAATATAGACATTTATAAGATTTGAGGTTTTCACCCATCGTATTTTTTTTACAGAAAATGTATAGCACCTTTCAACAACCAGATATAATATCACGTGCTAAGTAGGTTTGCACAACATACCGGTGCTACAGTAGCATTGCAATGCTAACGTTTCTAAATACCTGCGATGCCGGTCTATTTTTTAAACGTAAGTAATGTTGCATTAACCTTCATTTGAACACATACATATGGGTTTCCGGTGTTTCTCTCGTAAATGAATAAGGGCCTGATTTACTAACAGCTTCACATTTAAAATCAAGCCTAACATTAAAGAAACAAGTAAACTTGCAAGTAAAAAAATCTCGTGTACTTTAGTATCTTCTATTGATTACATGATACGAGTTTGCACGTCAGTATGAAATGCATTTTTTGCGTGACATTTTGTTCTCATGAGCTTGCATTTCGTATGTGTACGAATGGAAGTCAATGGAACGAAAAGTGTAGTGTGACCATGGCATAATGCTTTGGGTCCACTAGTCTAACAAACCATAAACCGCAAACTATAAAGGTTAAAAGTTTAAATATATAATGGATCCTATTGGGTTATACTTCATAAAGACATATCAATGCTGTTCAATTGTGAAGCCCATTATGCCGTAATTAGGGTAAGCTTACATGAGGCTTTAAAGATTTGTCATGTAAGAAATAGATCATAACCGAATACATATATACAGCTGACCGGGCATCAGATATTATATTGTCAAATCCATTATGGCGAAGTGCCCTGAATTAATGTACCGCAACATTAGCATAAACCACAATCTGTGATGAACACAGCCTCTGACAAATATACAAAGCCAAGTAATTACGGTGATGGAAGTTTAAAGGGAATATATCATGCGTGTGCAAGAAACACAATATCAATTGGAGCAATGTGCATGCGGTCGCATTCAGAGGCAGTTTTTCAGAGCATCACTAAAGAATAATGTACAGTCAGCAGTCATTATCACAAAATGAACCCCGGGAGTGATTCTGAATCATCCTCAAGGGTTATATTTTACAATAATAGCCAGATGACTGTACATCCTGCTTATTACACGCATTCAAAATAAATAAATAAATGGGTGTAAAATATTGATTTGAGTTATTATGTGAGAGTGCTACAACCAGGACAGCATAGGAGATTAAGGTGGTCAATCGTGTATATATTGGACAACACTGACTTATGAATTCAATGAGAGTGAAGTTAATTGAAAATGGATTCTATATTATTTTGCATAAAATAGTCCTTATAATAGCTCCTTTAGCACTGAGGTTTTTCTGTCGCTATGCAGGGCTTTCCTGCCTCCCATAGCTCCACAGAGCTGTCAGCACTTCCCCTGACAAATGAGAGGGTGACACAGAGTGACACTGACATTGCCGAAGATCGATTTTTGTCCCCGTGTTTACCTCATCCCAAGAGACCTCTGGTGTTGCGCTCTGTACTAACCCCTAATGCAGGGGATCCTTTCTACAGCCCATTAAGTTTCTGGGCCATGGAAATGCCCGCTAGTGTCACGGGCTGAATTGGCACAAATGCACTGCTAAGAGTAGCTCATGATTCGACACAGTAGATTTGATTTGTTCTAATTTCAAATGGCATGCACGTGAAAAAATCGAAATGAAAAGCCTTTGGTTTCATTTTACTCCTCATGAATGTAAAATTAAACAGTGATCATTTAATAAAAATGTGATAGTGTGTTCATGGAGAATGTATTTAATTTAGAAGGTCACATCTTGCAGCCTTACAGAAGGTTCGCTCTGGTCATGTGACTCATAGTCAAACAGTCACCTAGATTACTAAAAATGAACATTTTTGGATGCAGAGATGCATAATGGGACCTGAGAGTAAATGGCTTTTAATGAATTAATAAAGAGGATAATTGCTCTCTGGGCTACACAGAGGCGTGAGTCACATATTAGCCCGGGACGCTAAAGGTTAATGTCATTTTCTTTCTTTTTCATTATATCATTTTTCTGAATCCCTAATGGATTCTAATGTCCCGATTATATGTAATTAAAGAAAATTAAATGATATCTTTTATTAAAATTAAAGTGCTCCATTAACACAATTATTTGGCTTTGGTGCATGTCTGAATTTGTGTTTTATGCTAATGTCATTATACATTAAATCTGGAGACAGATCTGACAATAATACCTTATGTCTGGTCAATTGGCTTTTTATGGTCCTATTATCTGTTTATTAGCTACACGACCCCATTCAATCAAAATGAGAGTTTTGTGGCTTTTATTTTCGTACTTCTAAAATTCGAAACATTTTAGTGGATAAACACATTTTAAATTTACAGCCTCTTTTGGGAAATATTAAAATGACTCAAAAAATTAAATTAAGCAAATTATAGTTCATGGCTGTGACGTATTATATTGGCCTTGTTCAAACGTATTGCTATGTCAACGCAGAAAGAAAACTGTGTTCATCAAACCATGTTAAGCTTTCCAAATCTACAAAAATTGTGCTATCATTTATGGTCCGTGTGGGACTCGTTTGGCCGGAGAGCTACATTGTTGTAGTGGCTGTTTAAAATGATGTTAGAGACCTTTAGAGATCATGAACCTGCAGAGACCACAGTGGCCTGCTGTTTGGGCGCAGTAAAACTCATAATAGGAACGCAGAGTATCGTCGCAATTTGTTTTTGCCAATTAGACTGTGCGGCTGGTGTTCACTACAAATGCACCATTATTTACCTGCGTGTACATGCACAGACTTACTGTATATACCTGCCTAGTCAAATGCTATGAAACCACTGCGGATATCGTTTTTGCTTACTCTTTGTTTTCTCATTTCTGCTTCTTTTCTCAGGACTCAGATCAATTTCACTGTGGCCATTGATTTCACCGCTTCTAATGGTAAGTAATTAAGTGGAGACAACGCAGGGTGACCTCTAAAAAGGTTGAGGAATCCCGAACCAAATCATTCGTCTTTCTTTGAGAGTGGGACTTGAATGTTCAGGGCCATTGGCTTTGTCGCTCGATACTTCCCTATTAGTGTTCAATGGTCGGCCACTTGTGCTGCGGGGCTGAACGTAGAACTGCGTAGGGCTTCGAGCCATGCTGAGAGGTGAGGCGGATGCATACAATACGGCCTGGCCACTCCAGCCACTTGTGAATGGGACGCCCCATTGCTTTCAACACTGCCTTTGCCGCAATAGTTCAAATAATTACCATTCTTTTACGAATACGTGCTTGCAAACATATTTGAATTATTAAGTACATTAGTGAGATTTGTTCAGAACAGTATGGGGAGATGTTGGAAATAAAAGGCAACATGTGTCTGGCTTCTGAGAGATTTATTGAAGGTGGCTGTGGCTAAAAGAGAACTGAATTGCGGCGTTTACTTTGTAAGAATTCAGCCATTGCTCACAGACTGTTTAGATGCCAACTGCTCCAAGCCCTGAAAAACATCAATAGCTTGACAACAGGCTCTGGTTTGTGTTACTTCAATATACTTCCTGGCATGCTTGGAGGACACAATGAGTTCCAGATGAAGTCTTTAGAGAATAATTAGCACACATAAACAAGCTTTTTGCATTAAAGCCATCACAGCATTTGATGGATTGTAGCCACAAGTTAAAGGGACAGTTCACTGAAAAACTAACCTTATGTTATTCCAAACCATTTTGACTTTGAGTCTTCATGGAGCGTAGGAAGAAACATTTCGAACTCTGTTTTCTGCTCTTTTTTCTGTATGAAAGTAAGCAGGAACTGAGGCTGTCAGTTTAACATTCTGCCTGACAGTATCTGTCTTTTTGTGAAGAAAGAAAACGGGTTTAGAACAACATCAGGGTGAATAAATGATAACAGAGTTTTTATTTTTTGGTGAATCATTCCTTTATTCTTTCTCTCTATCCTGTATCTTTATAAGTATGTTTGACTTCACTCTCATGGATTTACAATGGAAGTAAATGTGTCACCTTCCAGGGTGTTTGAAATGTGAAATTTGTGTGATGTTTTTATTAAAGCAAATAAATAAATAATTGACCATCCATTTAACATTTTGCCTTATGAGTCACTATGGTTATATGTATCTTAAGTATGATTTATTGACCAGAAACACAAAATAATTAAAGTTAAAGATAAATTTGCCCTTTTTTCATTTAAAAAACATTATCATATTTTTTGTTTATATTTTTTATTCATTATCATATTATTTGTATATTGTTTGTGCAATCAATATCTATTTTTCATATACGCAAAAGCCAAAATGTATAGCTGAATTATCCAGGTTTGCTGTTTAATTTCCAGGTAACCCATCCCAGTCCACATCTCTCCATTACATGAACCCCTACCAGATGAACGCCTACGCTCTGGCGCTGAAGGCTGTGGGCGAAATCATCCAGGACTATGACAGTGACAAGATGTTTCCAGCACTGGGCTTTGGAGCCAAACTGCCCCCTGATGGACGAGTGTCTCATGAATTTCCTCTAGTGAGTGAGCAGAAGAGTTTGCTGATGCATGAGCTTCTTTCCTTTTGTTATTCTCCCTCTAATCGGAGGAAATGTGTTCTCTGTATTGTGACTTTGGGACAACATTATAGCCTCCACATGCCTTGATAGATCTGGGAGCTCAGGTAGAAATAAGAAATAAAACAGCTTCCAAAATTCAGTTAGATGCTCTTTTACTTCTAATTTGCTAATTTTTGTTTCATTGGTGCTGTGAAAGCAGTTCTAGGAGAGACTATATGGGAGAGGTGTCCTCTGACGTATTGATTGTCATAATCCATGTTCTTGCTTCGGCATTGTCATTCCACTCGACTGCTGTTGGCTTAAATGGAGACGCATATGTAACCATTGATTCCTGTCTTTCAGAACGGCAATATTGAAAATCCCTACTGTAACGGTATTGAGGGGATATTGGAGGCATACCACCAGAGTTTAAAGACCGTCCAGCTGTACGGGCCCACCAACTTTGCCCCTGTTGTAAATCATGTGGCCAGGTGAGTCTTTAAAAAAATAATATGGAATCCAGTTTTAACATAGGCTTGTATTTTGACTGTGACTGTGGAATGAGGGCAGGGGAGTATGGCGTTTTCTAACAACCGTACGTTTTTACGGTTCACATCATACGAATACATAAATACAAAATCTACCTATGTAAATATGACGCTGTCACAGCTTTAGTTTAATTCATTCAACTATCAGCAGCTTATCGCATTGCTCACAAACAAATGACCCTCCTCCATCCCCAACTCCACCTCAAATTTGTAACTTCTTAACTTCTGATAGTACTCTTCATAAATGTCATTAAGAACTAATGACATCTGTTTATTTGTTTGTTCTGTTCTGTACCACACCACACCGCTAATCTACACTGTGTGCTAATTGTCAGTCATTTTTGATGATAGTAATTCTGACAGAAATACAGTTTTAAAAAAAAGCATATTTTTTCACATGCTTTCAAAGCCTGAAGTTATTGTTTGTTAAAAATATGTAACAATAATAAAATATTTGTGAAGAATTATTTTATATCACCAATAGGAAATTCTGAGTAAAATGTTATATTTCAAGTGCTGCATACTGTTCATAAGATTTATTTAGACCTGTTTCTCTAGCTAACCTTGACTTTGACTGTTTGCACATCGTTTACAAATTTATCCCATTAAATTGCCATTTAAAGAGACTTCACTTGTTTTTGTTTCCGTGTAAAATGTCAGCACATTTGCACTTTGCATACAAATGATAGATTGCCGAGATTTGTTACGGAGTCCAATGTAAATGCCATTTTCTGCATGAATAGCGAAATCGATCTTTGTTTAGATTTTTTGGAGTGTTTGTGCATAGCATATACGAACCACACTTTATGAATCAGAATTAGGTGGGATTCTTAATAACTGGCTGAGTGCTTTGTTTTTGCCACCCATGTGCTTAAAAATACTTTAGTGCCCAAAGATACTTGAAATAATTACCTTGGCTTCACATTGCTCAGACTCTCTGATGACCCATCTTTATCTGTCCATGAAAGTGAAAAGTTCAAGTTTGAACGCAAAGTTTGAAACACAAAGCTTCTGACGTGCACGTCTGACACAGAGCAAGCTTGTTATCCCCCAGTAGGTGTCATAACAGACTGACTGCAGCTAGTTTTTAATTGTCATTTGATCTAGGGTAGTGGGTGTGTTTCCAGAAAAGGAAAAAGACAAAGTAGTCGTGTGAAGAGATCTCCACCCTCTCCTCATATATCAGCATCGCACAACATCATTTTCCATCTGATTACACAGCATCCAGTGTTGTAATTAAAAATGGCATCGCAACAGATCTGAATTAGACTTTCTAATTTAAAGCACAATACACCTCCTCGGGCTTAGAGCTGACGCAGACCAATATTAAACAAACACAAAAGTACGTGGATTATAGTAACATGGTAGAATTATTGTGAGAGATTATTGTGTAGTAACGGACTACATTTAATCTGTATTACATAAAAACGTTACGAATTTTACATATCAATATATTTTTTTATGTTCTCTACACAATTCATCTGTGACTTTTTTGGATCCATTGCCGTTTCAACTCCAATTCAACATCCAATGGGGCATGACACATTTTTTAACTCATCGATTAACATTTCTGTTCATTGAAATTAAATATATGACTCAATGTTTGTTATAAAATGGTTAATTGTGGTCCCTGATTCTGATTGGTTGTGCCATGTTTCGAGTCATTGTAAAATTCCCATAAACATACAGCTGACCGCATTACGGAATTTATTGAAAAACTTCAATTATGAAAATCAGAAATTGTTTCCTTAGCAATAAAGAGGTTTAGGTTAAGACACTTAAATTATTAACAGATAATAAAAACATATAAAAAAGTATATATACAATACAATTAAACTAAAACTAGTTGAACTTTTGAACTAAAAATAATAAATTCAATTGAAAATATGAATACAATAAACTACTATACAATACAAAAAACTACAATATTTAACGTTTGCATTGTATTTTTCTTTTCTCTGAAGGTACGCAGCTGCAGTCCAGGATGGCTCCCAGTATTTCATCCTCCTCATCATCACAGATGGGGTCATATCAGACATGTCACAGACCAAAGAGGCCATTGTGAATGTGAGTATAAGCCGGTTCTTTTAAGTTCACCAGCATCCTTTGCTATTATGAATTACTGATTTCAACTTTTACTGGTAAAAAACAACCAGATTGTTGAGTGAGCAAAAGGGACCACTATAAAAGGACGTGTGTCTCATTAAGGTAAGATTGAGAGGGTGCAGACTGCTGCTCTTTTCTAATGCATTATCAACTGCATACTAATGCAGCATACTAACTCAGATAGACCCTTATAAGGTAGCGCCCTACATCAGTAGCATCTAAATGTCACACTAAATAAAATAGATGACACTAAATGAAGTGATCAACAGTACAAAAAGATTGAGCTGGCTGCAATGCATTTTGGGATACCTTTCATTGTAAAGGATACATATAATGTTAATGATACATATAAATTCATCAAAACTGTGGGATCTTAGGAGGTCGCATAGTTATAATTAGCCTTCGCGTCAGTACGCCTACAATGCCTTAAAATACCGACTACTGGGGGAGCTCACTGTATTATGAATGTGTTTATGTTTTGCATAACAACCCTGACCATCTTCTCTTTAAACTTCAATTCCATCAAGGGCTGTAAAAGCAACTTCTTTAGTTGATCTGTGTTTTATGATCTTTAGACATTATGTATTATTGAAATGGGCGCAACATTGGTGACTCACATTTTATTGAGGTCACCATTTTTCTCAAAAGCTCAATTTTGTCTCCAGCGGAGCATGTGTTTCATCTAGCCAATGAACAGGCCTGATATCCCAGCAGACTGGATTTAAAGGGAATTTGCGACTGTTTGCGACTGATTTGTAGAACAGCCACACCTTCCTTTTAAGATCTTGCCTGCTGCTCTTTCCCCACGGCCTGCACCTGCCGAGAAGATCCACATTTCTGCCATGTTTTCACAGTATGACATTAAACGAAAGGTAAAAACAGAGCCATGCTACACAATGTTTTTGTTTGTCGCTTCGTCTTTTGGAGATGTTTGCACATTCTCGCATACTGTGCTGATTATAAATAAATGTTTGAATTTGAAGCATGGAAATTTTCATCAGAATGTGATTCAAAAATTGAAGATGATGAATGTTATACCGCAGTGTTAAATGTAGAGTATTGCGCAGTCTGATTATTTCTGCAGGTGTTGAATCTGAAACAGGAAATATATGCAAGCAGAAAGATCACTGTTATCTAGAAGCGCTATGCAACTCTTAATCAAGTGAAAAGGTCATCTTGATCTCAGTATGTGATTAGTTTTGTTTTCCATACATGGAAAACTGAGGTGTCCAAATTCAGGATATCATTAAAATATATGTTCATATGGTAATATTAAAAGTTTAGTCTGTTCTTCACCTATCATATCATTTACAAAAATGTTTGTCACTAAAATGACTAAAATACCAACAGTGCTAATGCATCTTTACTACAATCTGTTAAGCATAGTAAGCTTTTAAAAGAGTTAAAAAGATCATTGGTTTGATTCCTAAGAAAACATAGAGCTTAAATGGACTTTAGGTTCTTTTGGATAAATACTGACCCCCACACATGACAATAAAACAGTACTGTCATGTATAGTACTGTTAAGTATATCATTCTCACAATATATTAATATGTGACTTTACTTAATCGTTCCCTTGTTTTAGGTAAATCATGCTCACGTTTGTAGTAATTCGTTCTCTCGTTTTGGTAAATTGTAACTACTATCATAAAAAAACATTACTAGTTAATAATAAAATATAGTAGGGATGCACCGATACTGATACTAAGCTCATGTACTCGTACTCGTAAAAGTACACCGATACCAAAAACCGATACCTCATGTGACATAATTTGTATGAATTTCATAAAATCATTTATTTTTTCATAATGTGTTTGAGGTATAGTTGTAATTATAAGGTTATTTTATTTTTTATTAGCATCACTGTGTTGTGCTTGGAAAATTGCCACCTCACCAAAAATAAAGAAAGGAAGGAATCGGTATTGGCGAGTACCAGAAATAAAATATCGGTACTCGTACTTGGTCTTTAAAAAATGGTATCGGTGCATCCCTAAAATATAGGCTTTATGCTAAATGTCACATGCAGAAACCGGAAAACAGGTCTTGTCGTATTCGGTTTAGGTCTATTGTATGGGCTTGTTACATATAGAGCAGTTTACTAAAAATACACCAAAGATAAGCTTACTCAATGTACATAACATGCAGATTGATAAACAAAGTTTTTTTCTTATTGACATTTGAATCTAAAAAACAGAATAAAATACTAAAACATATACCTTATAGCTGCCATGAACAGGTGGACTTTGATGATGTTTATTGACTTTTATGGCTGGATTGTAGGGTGAACCTGTTCACAAAGAGGAAGCAAGATTAATAAGATCAATGAATAAACAGATTTAACTAAAAAAAGCAAAAATGAATAAAACCTGAATATGATTTATCTGAAGCGAGGGAATTAATTAGTAAACCATGGTCACAATTTTTCTTTAACAAGGGAATGAATTAGTAAAATGTGCTAGTGGAACAAATTAGTAAAAGGTCTATTAATAAATCATGGAAACTAAAGTTATTCAATTGTGGGTTTGTTTATACATAATATGTGAACTTTTTTACATGGTCCCTTACCCACCGTTTTGCAATATGTACAAAATTTACATTTGTGTATTTGGAAGAGGCTTTGGATAAGCAACTTACAATGCATTTAAGCTTCACATTTTATTATTATGTGTGTTCCTCGGGATTAAAACAATAATTTTTTGCTGCTAACATGAGGCTCTACCAATTTAGCTATAGAAATTTCTGATTAGCATGCAGATTAAACCCCACAAAACTGCTGCCGGTAGAGATGATCATTTATTAAATGCTCCCGTGGGAGCGTATTTGAGGGACAAACATCTTATCAAATGGAATAAAAAACATCTGCCAACTGTAAATAACAACTGCAAATCAAGTCATTATTATAATTCAGACATTAAGTGTAGAAAGTCCGTGAGCACATCCAGATGGACCACTAACCAAGGCATTTTTCGAACCAATTCTCCTCCGTGTTGGACAGTCCTGAGGGAGCCACATGCATTATGTTCAAATACTGTTTCATAACCGAGTGTTCAGAGAAAACCTTAGAGGAACACTGACCTACTTTCCTCCTCTGATTCAGTGGGCCAGAAGCATGTATCATTCATGAGAAAAGCTGTTCCACCAAACAGCTGTTTGCATCGCATCCTCCTCATTCTTGATGCTGTCGTTTAAAAACAGGTCATAGAGGAATGGAAATTCGCCCACGGAGGGCCATCTTGATCTGAAGGTGTTTCGACAACATCCCTTCACTTCCCACAACCGCTGACAACATCCTACTGCTTATCTGTCTCATTACGTTTCAACATACATGTGGTGTGGCATATATGTATGTAAAAATATATTTATAAAGGGGCGGTTGAGGGGAAATGTGCGTTGTTTTCACTTTTTTGTCAGTTATATGTCAAATGGCAGATATATTTAGGGTTTTCAGAATGCATGGCTTTGTCAAGTTATTTATACTGGCGGTATGGAACTGCACAGTTTTCTTAAAGGAACAGTACACCGGTCCATCCTGTTCCAAATAACAGAATGTGGGGTTGGAACAACATGGGGCCGAGCGGTTGTGACAGAGTGCTCATTTTTGGGAGATCTATTTCTCTTAAATCTAATAAATGCACTTGTCTCTGCCAGACTCTAATGAAGCATGCATTCATTTTCTGTCTTAGATAATTAGCAGTGAAGGCTAGAGTCATCCCATCCGTCACAAAAAGACATGCAGCATTTTTATTTGACATGGTAATTGCGAATAACAATAGTCACGGGTAAGGGCTAATCTGAGGATGATAATGAGAAACAACAACATTAGGAGCGCATTCATTTGTCATGTTGGACGTGGGCAGACCTCAGTGATAAGCCAGTCAGGGTGCTGGAACGTGGCGGAGGTCTGTCATCAGCCAATCAGAGATGACATACGACAGGCGTAATAAAAAAGACAGCTCTTTGTCAGCTGAAGTGACTCCCTGCAACCGCTTGCTGCGTGACTGATGATAGCCTTAATAAAAGATCCTGTCCTCAGTCACACCCTGACAACGTTGTGTTCTGTTTCTGCCTCCATCATGCTTGTTTGCTCTCATTTAAAGAATAGGCTTCCAACCGTACAAACACTTGCAGTGCGCCATGCATTTTTTTGACTTGTGCATGTAGATTTATAAAAACAACTCAAAGCTCTGCTTGTTGTCCAAAAGCCTATTTAATTCTACAGAATCACAATAATTTTCTACAGCAGCTGGGTACTGAAGACATTACATTAATGTTCTACCCAGACCAAATAATAATGCCGCTGGCATCTGTGATTGTAATAAAGAAACATGGTGCAGTTACTTTGGGTTCCCAGAATTTTGTTTTTTATTTTTTTATTTCCAAGTGTTGTTCTGAATGCATCTGCGTTCATATGTGTATGATGGTTAAAGAGCTGTTTTTCAACTGTTGTCAAGGAAACAAGGGTGAACTAACAGACTTTTGTTTTCTCATTACTTCAAATATCTGCTGTCAGTCATGACAGGTTATGATGGCACAAATAGGGCAACCGACGTCAATTATTCATGCCCTGCCTCTCTCTATGACACACAGGCATGGACTGCTATAAAAGTGGCTGTGTACTGATAGTTTAAGATTGTGAAAGGTGGAGACGACTTACGCTATCCATCCATAGAAATCTATATGTGTTAGTATATTCTTTCACCAAAAAATGCTTCGCTTTCTGAAACTGACAGGAGGGTCATGTTGTTTTTATTGTAGGAGATCACGAAGGGAGGAGATGGTGTTAATATTGTGGGCTTCCATCACAGAAAGATCAAAGATTGTGAAAAGCTAGACGTTTTGTCAACTTTAAATATCACTTTTCTTACAAAATATAAGTTTAGCTCTGACACAGTTTGAATTCACTACAGTCCATGCTATTAAATGTCTCTTACTAGAGATGCTGATACCGATATTATTCAGAGTGATATCTGCAGATACCGATAGTTTGGTCGTTATATTAACTGAAGATTAAAGTAATATTTCTTATCTTTATAAATGTTATTAATTCATGTAATGACTAATAATATTGAACATTAATCATATCATGTCATATAAAAATCGTCCGATACAGATTATTTGCCGATATATCGGTGCATCTCTATCTCTTACACAAATGTATGTTGAAAGATTTTGATCTATGCTAGTTTCACCCTGGTCTAGCTTATCTGCATTTGTGTGTATTCAGCTTTCTGTTCTTTCTACACTAGTGTAAACATTACTTCCAGTTATTTGCACCCAAATCACATCAGTATTAGCATGCTAGCTTTATTGCACATAAGCGTTCTCCAGTCAGTGCATATTAACTAGCTTATATCTGTGCTATCCAATCTAACTCAGTAAATACTCATAATGCCTTCACAATAAGTGCCTTAAAAGTTTTATACACTTAACTGCATTAAAATGTTGTTTGTGTATGTGCAAAACACAAATAGCTGTGCTGTGTGACCAGTGCTATTTAAACCACACACAGAAACCATTACTCCCTAACTGAATAGATCCCCTAAATGATGCAAAATGCCCATTTGTGGTAAATGAGTGTGCTATTTGAAGAATGTTGAGTCGGTTTCATTTTCTTAAATTTCCAGGGTTAAATGTCTGGAGACTGAGTTGCTGGGTGGGTTGATAAAGAAACAGGTGCTGTCATGACTATGCTTGCCCTGTCTCTCTCTCCCACGTCTGGAAATTGTGAAACCGCTAAACATCTTTGTTCTTCTCAACATATTGTAGGAGTTTTATGTTCTTGTTCTTGTAGAAGGTTTATATCCTCAACCACTTGATAAAACACACATTTTTATTGCTGAAGTACTATGCTACTTAAGTTGTTGTTCATGGTTTTTTATTTTTAGCCTATAGCTAGGCTTTACACAATGACATAATATGAAGTCATAAGATTAATATTTTACCTTAGAAAACTTGTTACTGGATTAAATAAAAAATAAAAATGCTCTTTCTTTGCCATCAGGCTGCCAAGCTGCCCATGTCCATCATTATTGTTGGAGTCGGCCAGGCTGAATTCGATGGTAAGTGTTCGTCCCTTTCGATAACTACAATCCGATTACAAGAATTTGACATTCTAGTACTTTGTTAATAAAAACATAATCAGATTGCTGTTCAACTCCCAACACAGAAAATCTCAACGTTACAGTATTGAGCAGTTGACATTTAATCTATCTTTATTTTTAATTGAGCTATTTATCACAGTTAGTCAAACAAATACATTAGAAGCAAAAAATAAGGCTGTTTTTAATGCTTTGAGATGTGTATGTAGTACAGGTAATGCGGAGGCTTAGTCTGGGTTAATCACAGAGCGAGATGTAATTATCAACCATACTGTGTTGGGTAACAAACACATACAGTCATGTCACGGCATGCACCGTAGTAAGCAGCAGGTCCAACCGGGAGGTCGAGACAGGTCGAGAGAAACTTTAATTAATATTGAAATAAAGAGTCCAAGAATAACAACACATCCTCCACACGTGGAGGTGGAAGAAGAGCTCCTATTGGATGAGGTTATAGGTCATGTGGAGAGGGCCTGTTGTTTGAAGAGTCAGTAATGGAATTCTCTGTGTGCACTCCTGATTCAGAGACCAATTACTTACATCTGCTGCCAAAGCTGTGAGAGATAAGTAGGGAAATGATGGCCTTCGGTAGACACTCTGTATGATTTTCGTAAATGACTATGATCATCAATAGGAATACAATTAAAAAAGTATGCATTATAGTGGGGTAATACTAGTCTTTCTCCTGTCTTTCTCACAGCTATGGTTGAGTTGGATGGTGATGACATAAGAATCTCTTCACGAGGGAAACTTGCAGAGCGAGACATTGTGCAGGTGACACCAGCAGTCTTCTGCTTTATTGTTTTAAAGCAGTACCCATCTTGTAATGCATGTTATGTTAACCTTTTGGTTTCAAGCAGCTGTGACTTATAGCCCCATGTCTCTTTTTTAGCAATCAAATCCATTTAGCATGAAAATTGTAATTACTAATACAGTCACTGAGCTGAGCGCTCATGTAGCAGCTTCACGCTGTAATCCACATTATTATAAGCAATTCATTATGCAGGTCCCCTGTGAATGCAACATGTCATTGGTAATAATACAAATATCTCAGGCTACTGGGTCACAGCCTTGAGTAAAACTGTGAGTAAAGGTTATTCTCTTTTTCTGCAGAAAAAAAATGGATATTGTGTTTGTCATCCTTATTTTGTGGTTTTACTGCTTTGTAATAAATGGATAGTTATGAACAATGGAATGAATAAATCATGGATGTGGTACAATTGAATGAAATGCGTGGTTTAAATGAGAGAAAGAATGAATGAATGAATGAATGAATGAATGATGTAAAAATGGAAGAATGAATCAATTAATCAATGAATAGTAGGGGTGATAATAAATAAATGTAATAAGAGTGAATGAATAAATAAATGAATGAATATGGAAGACTGGATATAATTGTAGTAAAATGAATGAAAGAATGGATTAATAATTTGTCAGGATGAGAAAGTCAATCAGTGAATAGATAGTGACTGGATGTAGAAATGTGGTAAGAAAGAATGAATGAATGAATGAATGATGTAAAAATGGAAGAACGAATGAATGAATGAGTAGGGGTGGCAATAAATAAATGCAATAACAATGAATGGATGAATGAGCGAACAAGCAAACAAACAAATGAATGAATAAAAGATGAATAAATGATTGTGGAAGACTGGATATAGATCATTGTAGTAGAATTTATAAATAAATGAGTAAATGAGTGAGTGAATAATTGATTGAATGAAGGAAGGAAATGGAAGAATGAATCAATGAATGATTAGGGGTGACAAAGAATAATAAGAGTGGAATGAATGAATTAATGAATATGGAAGACTGGATAGATATTTGTAGTAAAATGAATCGATGAATAATGTTTAAAGAGACACGAGATTGAGTGAAATAATGAGTGAGTGAGTGAGTGAGTGAGTAAGTGAGTGAATGAACAAACGAATGAGTGAGTGAGTGAATGAATATGGAATCACTCTGTAACTGAACCAACGGTTTCTCCCCCTCACAGTTTGTACCATTTCGGGATTACATGGACCGGACGGGTAACCACGTGTTAAGTATGGCCCGCCTGGCCAAAGACGTTTTGGCTGAGATTCCTGACCAGTTCATTTCCTACATGAAGAGCCGGGGAATCAAACCCAATCCAGCACCGCCCCCTTACACACCCCCAGGACACACGCACCACACACAGATCTGAGCACACCCTGCGGTCTGAAAGCTAGTTGGATTTATGGGGTAGCTATACAGGAGCTTTTGAAGCTCCCGTGGTTACTGTGTGTTTGAACTCCCCAAGACACTCTGAGGTACAGTGGCGTTTCTGTTTGTGATTTTTATATTCTGCCTTGGGTAGGACAGTGTGATCCAAGAATGTGACCCAAGGGCAGCTTTTTATTTTGTTTCAAAAAT
The DNA here is from genome assembly GCA_026939265.1 of Oreonectes daqikongensis. Taxonomy (NCBI): domain Eukaryota; kingdom Metazoa; phylum Chordata; class Actinopteri; order Cypriniformes; family Nemacheilidae; genus Oreonectes; species Oreonectes daqikongensis. The sequence continues at coordinate 1,978,913 of JAOTQM010000085.1, read as the reverse complement.
ATAAATATATAAATATCTTGGCCTGTGACTGTTTCTTATTTTGTGGATCGATTGACGAGGGGACAAGAGCCTGGAGGAGCTGGTAAAGAGGAGATGTTTGTGGTTTTCGACTTGTGCCTGTCTGTCTCAGTGTACCGGACACATGTGCCCTATTCTGACATTTGACCTGATTTCACATCAGTTTACTAGTGTGTGTGTGTGTGTGTGTGTGCGTGCGTGCGTGCGTGCGTGAGTGCGTGAGTGCGTGAGTGTGTGTGCGTGCGTGCAATGTTTTTAGATCTGTAACACTTTATTTCAAGTGTGAAATTGCATTGCTTGTGAAAAATGTTGTTTTTTGATTCCATTATGGTTTATGAGAATGTGTTAAGATAATGAGTGCTGATTTTTATCCGGACACAGTGCCCTATTCTGACATTTGACCTGATTTCACATCAGTTTACTAGTGTGTGTGTGTGTGTGTGTGTGTGTGTGTGCGTGCGTGCGTGCGTGCGTGCGTGCGTGCGTGCGTGCAATGTTTTTAGATCTGTAACACTTTATTTCAAGTGTGAAATTGCATTGCTTGTGAAAAATGTTGTTTTTTGATTCCATTATGGTTTATGAGAATGTGTTAAGAGAATGAGTGCTGATTTTTATCCAACAGTTCCACAGTTACAGAAAGCATGTTTTTGGTCTTCGATGCAACAAAAATCAGCATGCCGAATATGACCACCAACTGCCTGATTTCTGATTTTATTTCTCCTGATCTTCACACATATATCTGTTGAAATGCAGAAGGGTCATTCTGCATCAGTTGAATCTAAATGCACATGCACTACAGCCAGAATAAGTCTCTCTCTCGGAGTGTGCTCAGAGCGGTGTCATGCACTCAGCCATAGTTCATTCACCAATTCAATTTTGTCAAGAGGATTTTAATCAAATTAAAGTGTCTGATGTATCTGCACACTGCCAATACAGGGCTGAATGGAGGAGCTTTTGTAATGGAGCACATTACTGTCCTGTCCCAGTATAATAACCATCAGCATTTATCCCTGTGATTGTGTATGGGGCATTATTTACCTACCCAGGCTGCTAAAAGGTGATATGTACGGCTGCCAACCCATAAGGCTTTGTGTTATATAAAGCGTTCGCTCAAGCCACTGGAAAATGAAAAGCATTAGGGTCCCTTCTTTAGCTTAGAACATAACAATGCACTGAAATTGTTTTGTTTATCAGCTATTCAAGTAAATCAAATGTTATTTCGTGAATTTGATTTGAAGTCAAATGTTTTTAAATGTCTTATTTTTCTTTTGATTGTTTCTTTATAAATATATGTTTTTTAGACACACACAACTTTTTAATTCTACTGCTTGTATATTTTTGTTATTTCATTATTTTCTAAAGGTTAATTGAAGTCAAATGTTTTTAAATTTCCACTTCTGATTGCATATATTCTAAAAATGAGTTTTTTACAACATTTTAAATTCCACTGTTTGTGTATTTTTGTGTTCAAGACATGTTCACATTCACGTCTAGTTTGGGGAACAGTTTTTGGTTATTTTTGATTTCTTTATAGCAAACATTAATTCATTAACTGCCACTTGTATGAATATCCTGCCGATAATATAATCATGGAATTGATACTTTTAATGGAATACAAAAATCAGCTGCTAAACCTTGATCCCAAATTATTAAATATAAATGCCAGTGAGATAATTGAAACCAACTTAACTATGCATATCGTCTAATAATTTTAATACCCAAGCCTTGATAGGCTTTCATAACAAAGAAATCAAGCAGGTACGAGGTATCAATCTATTCTTTTAGAATTTTTTAAAGCATACAAACTTTGTAATCACAAAACTGTTAATATAATGCAGAGAGTTTAACTGTCTCTTCTCATTTTTGGTGCACAACCAGAATGACTTACAATCAAAAGCTTCAATGTTTACACAGATGAAGAGGGTCTTTGGCCTGAAATGTTTCTCTGATCCTGTTAAGACAGTAACTGTGTTCGTCCATTTCACTGCCTTCAAATAATGTCCTTGATTCAGTAACAACCCTGTCGATGGCTTTTACTAGCAGTTTGGCTGTAAAGAATTAACACAGATGAGATTTGTTCTCTGTGTTTATCTAGGAGAAACAAGCTGTTTGCATATTCCTCCATGACATCATTGTAAGCATCATCACTGTGCGTATAAACGGCCATAAACAACAAATGTTTTACCAATTACCTTAGATACTGATCGCAGCAATGCTAAATATGAATGGGGGAATTGGAAAAGTGTTAACTCAGAGTATAAAATGACCTATGGAAACTATACTGGTATGATGTATCATGGGGCAGTTGTGGCCTAAGGGTTAGAGAGTCGGACTCGTAACCAGAAGGTTGCCGGTTCGATTCTTAGTACCGGCAGGTAACAACTGATGTGCCCTTGAGCAAGGCACCTTACCCCCGTTTGCTCCCCGGGCGCTGCAGTGATAGCTGCCCACTGCTCCCGGTGTATGTGTGTTCATGACTTGAAGTGTGTGTGTTCACTATTCACTGGTTGGATTAAATGCAGAGGTCACATTTCGGGTATGGGTCACCATATCTGACAAATAGGTCACTTTCATGTATTTCCTCTTTAATCCATAGCACCGTCCTGCAAGAGTTTTAAGACGTTTTAAGGGAGCACTTTACTAACTTCAAGGAAGTCATGGGCCTACTTTAAATGATATACATCTATATGTTTTCCTTCCCTGAGATGATATTATGAGAATATATTTTTGCCTGGAATGTACGATAAGCCATTATTACAGTCCTCAGCAGAGAAAACACAATGACCAGCATCCAGGAGGACTGAATCGCTTCATGAGAATGATGTTTGTATACCTGTATTACAGGAAGTGTATGACACATGCTCTGTACTGCATATAATGAGCGCTGTCCACATGTAACATACTGTAGAGAATGATTTTATTGGAATAATTGTGCATGTATGGCCTGACGTTTCGTGGATCCGATTGAGTTTGGTTTTCTCTTGCTGTTTTTGTAGTTCTGTTGGGACTTTTCTCCCTAATTATTTTAATAATCATTATTTATGGCAACCAACCAGCATATCATGGCCATTGCATTTATTATTATTATTATTGCTATTTAATAATAATAATAATAATAATTATAATGTTGATATTATTAGTTGTCATTAGTATTATTATTATTTATATTTAACTTATTATACTTCTGCATTTCAACAGATAAATCTGTGTTTAATAATAATAATAATAATAATAACATTATTATTTCAAAAATAACAATTGTTAAAAACAAATTACAAATGTTTTTTAGAGTTTTGTTTTATATCTTATAATATTTTTGTTATTGCTTTACTTTTAGGGTTATTATAATTATCACTACTTTTATTTTTCTTTTGCATGTTTGCTCCCAACAAATTCTATTGTACATGATCTTTGTCATACGGTGGGTTGTGAAATGCTTTGTATTGAACTGCCTTAATGAAATATTAATAAACAAGTCTTTTACAACATCTTGTCTTCTCTAGAGTGTGTATATATAGCACTGGTGGTGAGGTATGCTGTGCATTGTGTATTGAATAGGTAAACAACAGACTCACGCTATTATCACATGTTCTCTGGGAGACCATGGTCCCCCAATGTGAAGACCCGCTGCTCTGCAAAGCGTCGAGTCATACCGGAAACCTGTGACATATTCACCACTGATACTGAACAGAAAAAAGTAAACGAGAGCCACATTCATGAGTGCTGATAACCATCGGACTCTATTTTGAGAATATAATGAGTGAATAATATTTCCATGTTTCTTTTATTTGGTGAATGATTTTAATTAAAAAAGAAATTGAGGCTAAATGGAAAAAGTTAAGAAACAAAAGATTATTGAATAATCAGGCATTATGTGTTGTTTTGAATAGAGTAATTCAGTTCAGACATTTGTGACGTTTATGTCCCAAGAATAAAAAAAAAATATATAAAGATTATTTAAACCCATAATTAATAAATTCAGCAAATACAAGCAGATTGTTTTCTAAAGCGCATTCAAGGTTTTCATAAAGTGCATTTAAGGTATACATTTTGTATCACTCTACAGATGGTTTCAGCGGCAACAACATAAACAAACGTTATGTGGCCCAAACCTCCTCCAAAAAGAATCAATTGTTGCGTAGTTTTAATTTAATACAATAATAAACAATAAAATATCAATATAAATCAAATATATAATTAATTGTTATATTATAACCAGACCGAAAGTTAACTTTGGGCCAACATGTGCATCCAATGAAACCGTCTGTCTCATCAGAAACTTGATTCTATAACCTTTATTGACACGTGTTACCGGTTGAAGAACACATAATGTCTTTGATCTAAACAGCCGTATAAAGGATCCAGATCTGTTCATCTTCAATCGGTCAGAAATTTGAAATGCATTGTCTGTTCACCGCTCGCAAGTGTTCATTATTTTCCAATTTCAATGAAGAATTGAACGGTCAGATATTAGATTTACGGCCATGCGGATCACAGCCTTCACCGTAATTGCCACTGATTAAAGTTAAAGGTCAGTATCACAAGTGAATACCAACCGTGACCCGGCTCGTATCTAATTGACGTCTGAATCAATGAGGCCGCGAGCTCTCAATGAACGCGTTGTCATATCTTCTCGTGCGCACGCACGTATATACTGTCCTTAATGAGAGGCTTTGCCTTCGTGCCATCTGGGGGAGTCGAGCAGCTGTCAGAGCCTCAAATCTGATCTGAGACCAGGCACCTGGTGGCCTCCTCTGCACTCACACAATTAGAAACACATTCTTATAAGACGTCACACTGAACTTAAGGTTGGTGGCATGGGGCTGTGTTGAAGCTGATGCGTGTATACAGACCACCGCTGCGATAACCTCATGTTTCCTCGCGGGGCCTGCATGGGTGTATTTCTCTTACCTCAATGCAGATACTGTAGTTGATCTATTTTCATCATCCTCATTAATCCAGGTTGTGATTATACATAGAGTTCTCTTTCTGCAGAGCTGGGAACCCTGGGACTCTTCCTGTGATGAAAATGAAGGGTAGGCAAAATTAAAGCTGAGAAATGTCTCTCTCTGGTATGGTGTGCGGTAAATGATGATAGCTGCATTAAAGACATCATAGCTGCACAGTCTTTGTGCGACTATACTTTTGAAGTATCTTTCTAAGAATTGACCTCTACTGTGACTGATGTATTCAACTGTGAATTGTACGAATGGGCATTTGCCTTATATACATCAATCACACATTGATCCTGGAAGCGCAGGTTGTGAAAACCTGCCATTTCCCTAAATAGCATCTTATTCTGCAAAACAAATCTGTGGATGCCGGTTTATGAATCAGATAAAAAATAATCAGTAGTGATCCATCATGTCACAAAAGAAACACCAAAACCATTATGTCATTATTTATTTTTTGAGGAACCCAATTATTATTATGTATTTATTTGCATAGGCCTTGTACCAACTATTTAGGAATGTTTACAGTCATGTTTACAGTATTAAGGTTAGGCTCAAGCAACTGGGAAAATATTAAATATTTTGTCTGAATAGTGCTGCAGGGATGTAGGTCAACCCAGAAGTTGGCGTCACATTGGTTCCCTCTAACCATATTTTTCACGAACTATTGGACAGCTTTCCTGTAGCTCAGTGGTTAGAGCATGGCACTAGCAACGCCAAGGTCATGGGTTCAATCTCAGGGATTGGACATAGCTGCTTGAAACGAATGAATAGTAAAACGCAATTTAAGTCGCGTTGGATAAAAGCGTCTGCCAAATGAATAAATGTAATCTAAGATTCCAAAAAAGCTCTGTAATAAACCTACGTTTACGATACCTACACATTTGGTCTATAGTGTCAACAACACTACATTATTTTTAAATCCTAAAAACAATGTCCAGAAATAAAAAGCTAACATGAGGCTATAAACAGACCTCAGTTGCTCGACAACTCCTTCAAACTTTATAAAAACATTTTATATGTGAGAATCTTTAATGTCCCAATTAAAGCATGTAGTTGCTTTAAGCAACTTGTTAGCAACCGCCATTTTTAAGATGCATATAAAGCTTTAAAACTCATGATCGAGTTATTACTGGTGTGATTTTTGTCTTAGAATAAAACTATATTTAGACGTTTTGTTAACCTCAGACCTTATGTTAGGTATTTAACTAAAACCTCATAAAAAATCTTTTTTTTAAAACGGGGCGATGGAACCGTAAGTGTTAATGCTAACTCCTTTGGCTAAGTGGTTAACGCATCGCGCTAGCAACCCCAAGGTCATGGGTTCGATCCCAGAGACTGCACATACACTAAAACAAATGTGTAGTATAATGCATTAAGTAGCTTTGCATGAAAGCGTCTTCCAAATGAGCAAATGTAATCCGCTTCTGGGTTTTGCATACAAAAACACGTCATCCCTCCTGTACTGTATAACTTAGCCTATTATGGCGTTGCAAAATGGTCGCCTACTGGGATGACTATGACTTCCCTAAAGAAAATTTAACAAACAGATATTTTTATTTAGAAGGGAACTATTTCCTGTTTGTCTATTCATGTTCTTATTTTCTTTGTGTGTGTTTTTCTTTAGAATATAAATGTAACTCTTGTTTTTCTACTTCTTCTTCTTATTATTATTTCCATTCTCCCCCCCCCCAGCTACATATGCATTATATACACTGAATGTCTGGTCTTATAAACGCACAAATATGTGCCATGGTACCCTAAAATATTAAGAGAGAGCATTGTAATGAAACTAGAACATACCAATCACACGTCTTAAATGGCATGTTCATTGCACAGCTCTGTTGGCTTTATGTTTTTAAACTATACGTTCTGCAGCTATGTACGCCACAAATTCATTTCTGTATTTCAGATGGGTGTGGTAGCCTTGATAACGCATGATATAGCCTACTAATAGTCTAGTTTACTACAACAGCGCCCTCTGCCGGACGTTTCAGAAACAGTCTTAATAGGCTCGATTGAGATGCGCTTTGCCTCGCCTGAAACGAAGACGAGAGAAGGCGGCTGCAGTAAGAGGAGGAGTGAAAACAGCGCAAGCAAGACGGACACTTCCCAAATTGCGCTGTCAAGTCGGCTGGAAACGTCAGCAATGGAAGAGATCGCGTTCACGGTTTTTATCGCATTTTCCTTGGTCCAACTGAGTTTAAACACATATCTAACCTTCTATTTAAAGATTCCAGTTTATCCCAAAAATTTAAGAAATTCCCAAGGAGTTCCTACAGAAATTCCTAAGGGTTAGATAGATTTATTATTGTTAATATTCTGTAACTCATTTCCAGAAAACACAGATGTATTTTCTCTGCTTAGAAATATTAAGTGCAATTGTGGTTAAATAGGCCAAGTAAAATGTGGTTGATTTTAACATGTAGGCTACTTTAAATGAAATATGTATAGGAGGTCAAGGAGGTTTTTTGATTAATAACTTACTTTTGTTAGCTAAGAATTTTATTCTCAAATGTAGATTTACCGTTTATAGTAGGCTATTTAAGAATTTTTTGAGACAATAAAAACTCTGTCAAAAACAAATAGGCCTAGTAAAATCTGGAATTTTCTTAGACTTATTCAATAAATATAAATTATAAATTAGCCCCTGTGTCTTCTACTGTATTTATTAATATGGATGGATTGAAAATTGTGACTGTCTTTTATAAAAAGTCCCTTATAAAATGTATGTTTTTAAATGTAAACTGTATAGGCCTACCATCTTGATTAGTAATGTTTTTGTTATACTTTAATAAGAAAATAAACAGCGTTTTTTATCACAGATGAAATTGATGCAATTGAAATACCACTGCTTTCACATGAAGAATGTTACGAGGACAATATATTTCACATATAAATAAAAACAAACTATTATAGTAAATTGACTTATTCATGGAAAATGTATGAAGATATCAGCTAACTTTCTTGCCCAATGAGCATTTAAACTGTGTCGTCAGCAAGTCGTTTCCCATCGTGCTTTTCATCAACGCAGCTGGTGAGAAGCGCCTGCGCTCGCCTGCGGCTTTTGGCCAGGCCGTCTCGCCGACGCGAGAGTTTTTTGACACACGTCAGCATGACATCAGAGCAAGGCGGACCGCAGTCGGACACAAATGCATCTTGCGCTGATCACCGGTGATCGATTCTGCGCAGAATTTGGCCATCTCGAACGAGCCTAATGATAGGTGCGTACGACTTCATGCTGCGCAGACAGAGCAACGCGAGAGCGACTGCAGACAGAGCACAGCTTTTGAATTGATCTCGCGGTTCTTTGATGTGGTTTTCGGATCTATCTGCGCAGCGCTGTAAGAAACGTCAGTAGCCTACAATGTAAGACTGACGTCAGTACAGTTAAATATTTTCACACTGACTTTGTGTGAAAATGAGTGATCGTATGTGTAGCTGTAATGACAGTGTAAGAATAGCAAGCGTTCGAAATAGAAATATGATATATTTTTATGACGTAACATTCAGGAAGCTAGTCGCCGGTTATGAGACGTTTAACGTTACCCGGATACAGTTTGTTAAATTAAGGCGTGTCTTCGGTGTTTACGTGACTGACACGGCAGCGCGAGTGTTAACCTGTTTACCGAGAGCTCGAGCCGGTGAACGCAATGACGCCCGCCGATATTCAGCATCAAACATACACTATTATACAGTACCTCTTACGAGATGTTTACTATGATGAAAATGTTGAACACGACGGGCGAGAAGATGGTAAGTGTATGTCCTCTTCGATTTCATTGTTATCATATAACTTTTTTCTACCCGTAAGAAAATAAACCAGGGTTTCTTAGTGTAGTGTACTGTAGTAAACATTTGTATCACCATAGGTTTGCTACAGATTTCATGGATAAACTATGTTTATTGTAGTTTACTTAAAATACCGCAGTGAAACTTGGGTCACAGTCGTAAAAACATGATTCCTTTAGTAACGTTAAATCATTTTCATAATTACATTTTTACTTATTTTACCATTTATCATAAGTAGGCTACTCACTATTGGACATTAGGCTATATATAATTGTGCCCTGCTGATTTACAATCTCACAAAACCTGTTAAGAGTAAAAGAAAGGTCAAAAAAAGAAAGGAAAAAGGTTATTTAGTAGAAAAAGTAAAGCTTTATATCGCTTCCCAATCTCTCTGTAAGTCGCTTTGGATAAAAGCGTCTGCTAAATGACTAAATGTAAATGTAAAAAAGTGAAAATGAAACTTATATGTGAAAGTTAGGAGCTTCACTTCTCCCCATGTGTCATACTTTCAATTTATGTTGCTCAAGCTCACAAACACTATTTGTCCTCCAGAGAATTCATTTGATGCAGTAAAAATAGCCTCTAAACTGAGGGAACTTGGTGACGATTATGATGAGAAATTCATCCAACCCCTGATCAAGAATGTGCAGAATGCGGCAGCTGATCAGGTGAGACTCTTTTAAAATCAAACGCATCATAAACATTTTATGTTTTGAACTAATCTGTTTATCGCTTTGTTGTCTTGTTCCTGAATGAATAGTTCCAAAGAATTGTACCTACTTGTGTTTCATTTCCTAGCAAAAGTGAAACTTGTTGAACAAGCACATGCATACAGTATTTCCTGTTTGAGACTGCACTCTTTCAAAGAATAACATGCTAAAAATGACTAGGTGTGAGTTAGTCAACATAATATTTTCCAGTCAAAGTTCAAGTGCATACCACTGACATACACACTGTGTATCCTCTAGGTGGTGAGCGCGTTCTCTGATAGCGTGGACAATCTGTGTAAGATGTGGGTTGTAGAGCGAGCGGAAGTGGCTTCAGAGAAGCAGCTTCTCAAGGCTGCCGTCACAATGGGACTTGTTTTGAAGAAGAATTGTCCTGATATGACCAGCGTCATTGAGTCGGCTATGGCGGGATTTGTCAACAACCGTCTAACCAGTTGGATTGCTCATCAGGGTGGATGGGTAAGGATGTTATAGCATTATTTTATTGACAGATTGAGTTCCTTCAATCAAATGAACCAGATTTTTGTCATTCTGTTCTATTGCCACATCAATAGGAATTTCGTGAATGAAGTAGGTATGTTATAAACAACGTCTTGAGGTGCCATCCCAAAAAGGGAAGAAATCACTCTCACGTACATTCTGTGGATCTGTTCCATGTCTGTGGAATGATCTGCCTGTTGCGACAAGATCTGCAGATTCTGTAGCCATCTTTAAGAATCGGTTAAAAACACATCTTATTCCTCCAACACTTGACTCACTAGTACAGCGTTCTATTTCGTTTTCTATCTTTAAAAACAAAAGCACTACTGAGACCAGTTTTATTGCACTTATGTATTGCTGTCCTTGTGTTGTTTTAATTTCTTCTATTGTTTATTTGTAAGTCACTTTGGATAAAAGCGTCTGCTAGATGACTAAATGTAAATGTGGTCAGGTACAAAACATACCTACTGCACTCAAGAAATTCTTTTTACACCTGGTGAGGTTTGTTCTAGTTTAGTGCATCATAGTGGCACCCGTTTATTTCTTAAGAAATACAAAACTCTAGTTATAATCTTTATTTATTTGGGTTTTTTGTATTTGGCACCTTTAAAAAGGCGTTCAGTGAGTTGTACCACCTTGTTTGTATGGGCTTAAAGTCTTAAACTGGGGTGTAAAGTTTACAGTAGGCATTTTTTCTTATGACAAGACTTATCTAGTTGGACATAGGCTCTCTAAAATGTGTATAATAATATGATCAAATATTGAAATCAAATTCTGAGATAAAGAGCATCAAGTTTTAATTTCAACCATTAACTTCATTATGATTTCAATTTTTAACATGGTTTTACTCAGTCGATTTTAAAGATATCAAGGTTATATTTACACAGAATGTTCTTTACATTATGTAGAATGATTTTATGTTGAAAACAGTAAATCACAAAAAAATGATTTTAGCTGGGTTTTCAATGGCAGGGTCACATTTATTGAAAAAAAGGGTGCATTTCAGATATAACGTGATTCAAATTCAGAAAATGTGTATTAAACTAAATATCTGAAACTTATGGAAACATACATTTATTAAAATTTTTAGATTTTTGGTGTTCTATAATCCCCCCCTCTTTTTTAGACCCATTTTGGGTCTTGTATAATTTAAACATGTGTAAATGTCAACACCATCTTGTCGATCTAAAAACTAAAGTACAATATTTCTTATAAGAGTAATCCATTTTATTCCAACCTTTACTTCTGATCAGAGATTACTACAGTATAAACATACACCGTGTCTACATCGGACGATGCGATGCAACAAAAGACATAGAGTGCATTAGAAACCAATTCAATTTTACATTTTGTCCACACTGCATGCGGCACTACCCGACAATCCCATTAAAACGAAGTCGTGTTGCGTCGCGTCCGGTGTAGACACGGTGATATAGTAGAATTACTGTACAATTATCAGGTTTAAAGTTCAAATATTTATGTGGGTAACTTATTGGCCATTTATGCTACAGGTAAACTCCGATGTTACTGTTTCATATCATTCTGTCTGAGTATCCATTAAAACAATACTATGAGAGCATCAACAGTACACAGACAAAGTTGATATTCTGCCTGTTGTATGAAAGCAACACACTCTTGCAATCACTCTGATTCTTTATTCTGTTTCAGTATTGACCAACCAATAACCAACGTTTTTTCTTTTCCAGGTGTCTGTTTCTAAAAGCAGCACGTTTTGAAGTGACTGGAGATCATTCTGTGAGACTTTTGATTGAAATGATTGCATGGTGCCAAGATGCTCTTAAAGACAATCACATTACCAGCAAACTGAGGAGCCATTTGTTCAGCCTTTTATCAAGCAGACTGTTATGTTTACTCTAAAGCTGTCTGTGTGTTAGTTAGTTTTAAAATATTTCATTGTTTATGGGATTCACAGCCAATGGTGTATTTGTAAAAAAAAAAAAACATCTTAACAGTAGAATCATTTCTTTTTCTGGTGATGTCACTTATGTAACTGTGTCATTCTAAATAATGAACTATATAAAATGATCATATCGTCGCTGTACTTCCAAAACCTCAGGTGTCCATGTTTGCTGTTCAGGAAATGAAAAAACACTTGAATAATTAAAAACTGTGTGGTCAGTGTTGACAATTTTTTTTATTGGTTAGATATTTGCAAAACCCAGTGACAAACATAAAGGTTGACTAATAATATGGATTTAAATACAAATCATGAAATATGGAGATGGAGGTTTTCAGAAGGATAGCAGCAATATGCTGAAATGCTGCAAAGCCTTTTTGACAACTTTACATTATGTGTGATTGTCACTTAAAGTTCACACATACAAGAGATTTGTATAGTAATCAGGATGTGCACATGATAAAAATGTGCACATCCTGTTTTGTGATTCATTAAAAATTCAGATTGTGGTTCATTAAAATGTCAAATGAAATTTTGTTTTCCCCTTTGTAAATTCCCACATTAATACTGTTAAGATGTCACTTATTTGTGGCCTCATAAAACCCAATTTTAAAACCTTACAAATTTTAAAACTTCGTAAATGTAAATAACTTATAATACTCAAGGGGGCACCACTGTACAAAATAAACATCTGGTTACTGCTTGTGATTGGCACTTCTCAAAAACAGATATAGAGAGCAAACCCTTATTAACAGTGTAAAATGTTCTTAACCTTATTAGGTCAAACTAATAATTTAATAATATGTAGCCTATATTGTGTATTCTTTTTCTGTGAGGTTTTTAATATTTTGTTACCCTGCTACCGAAAATTTGGGACACATTTAAACAGTTTAAGGCAATAGCTCACCTGAAAATAAAAATTACCTCGTAATATTCTCACCTTCTCATGCCATCCTAGATGTAACATGTTATGCTCTTACGCTGGTGTTCTGTTATGAAGTGAAATGCTCCAGACAAGTTGGCACACATTAAAAGGAAACTGGGGTCCGCTGTCAGGCTTGAATACTATTCAGCGTGCGGAAACGCTGAGGCCTTTTACACTTTAATGGCTACCTCGAAACCCATCCAGGAAGTTTTGTGAATGGTCATTTACCAGGAAGTGCCAACTTAGACATCGCCTTTCTTTGCAAGTAGTATTGTGAATTGATTTGGTCATGGGTACCCTTAAAGATTGACTAGTCCTTGCTTCTCTGAGAAGGTCAAGCCATTTAATAGATTAAAACAATCTTGTTCAGGATACACGTTAAGCACCGTCTCCTTATTTCAAGGACAATGAGTCAAAATGACCAAGCAATCAGTAGCAAAATGGAAGTGAAATGGAGTGATTCACAATCAAGTTGTTAAGAGTAACATCACCGCTTGTGTATCACATCACAATTTCAGCCAAATCTCACAATGTTATTTCATATATTAAAACTGTAAAGACATTTGAGCTATTCAACTGGTTATGCATCATTTATACCTCAATATAAAGCAGAAAAACACATCAGACCTCCGGCAGTATCGTTCAATCTGGATTTATTCACGGTTCCTTCCTGCTGATCGTTTCGCAGCTTTCCGTGCTCCAATTTTAAATGCAAATGTCTGCAGCTATTCTGATCAAAACAAACACGAAAACATGTTTTGCAAAGTTGCCTTCCAGCTGTTATTGTGTTACAACTACAACAATGTAGAGATGAGTAGTGCACTGTGAAAAAGAAATGTTGGTTTAAAAATAAGTAACCTGGCTGCCTTAAAATTTTGAATTAATTCAACTTAAAAATATTAGTTAACATATCGAGTTTGCATGAAATTCATTAGTTAACTAATATTTTTAAGTTGAATGAACTCAAAATTTTAAGGCAGTCAGGTTACTTATTTTTTTTTAAAGTTAACCAAAACAAATTTTTTTACATCACTGGAACTATTTATAGCAAAACATAAAGAAATTAAAACATTTCTAACACAGCAAAACAGCCCCGCCACGTTCACGCTGGCAAAGGTTCATCTAAAACAAACTAGGTCTAGCTGCCTTTCTCAACATTAGGACAAAAACAATCATATCTCTCATCCTTCTCAAAAAGAAAGGACACTTTGTCTGCACTTTAATAAACAAAGCCCTTTTGTGGTGACCACTTTAAAACGTGCGAATCATGGCACAATGGTGATACATATTTTCCCATGGATGCCAGTTGAACTGTTTGGCTGTTTCTCTACGAGAGGCTGTTTTCATTTATTTAATGGTCCCTCACTAATGGTGCAGTTTACTCATTGCACCATTGATCGAGTTCACAGAAACACTTTCACTTCACATCCGATCGAATCCATTTCTGTGGCATAGCCAACGTCTTAACCCCAACAGACGGTTGCTTTGTAAAAGTTCATCTAAAATCATATTTTTTGTTGTGGTTGGCGTCAGATGTCATTGTGCCTCAGTCTTTTCTCTTTGCTATCTCGCCGAAGGCTGGGCCGATCACCCAGACGCGTACCTCCCGCACAACACACATACTGTTTCCAGATCTTAACAAAAGCATTTCTAAACTTCTTAATTCGGAACGCGTAAACTATGGGATTGACGGCGGAGTTGCCGTGACTGAGCAGGATGGCAATATACAGCAGGTATAAAGAATTGTCACAGGTAGGACAGAAGAGAGTGATGCAGTTCAGCACATGCAGCGGCAGCCAGCTAACTGCAAACAAGAAAAGCACCAGAGCCAGAGATTTGGCCAGCTTCAGTTCTTTTCCGTAATATCGCGTGGGGTCGCTCTGGTTGGCCGTGACATTCTTATTGAGCTGCCTGTGAATCATGTAGAAGATCTCGATGTAGATGAGCAACATGACGACCAGGGGTGGCAGCACCCACCCGAAGAAGTTGAAGTAGACCATGTACTCCATACTGATGACGTTCTCGAACTCGCAGGTTATGAGAAGGTCAGCACCCAGGGTCCCGTTGGCCTGCCGCAGCTTCTCGAGGTTGTTCCAACCCAGCATGGGCGTGAGGCCGACTATGATGGCTACCATCCAGCACACCACCACCGCCGTGCCGGCACGCCTCGGGGTTACCACTCTTTTATAGCTGTGGGGAAAAATACAGTTTTAAAACTGACAATTTACAAATGATGGCAGGCTGATATGAAAACCATGATGAGTAACATGATGCCAATTTCTAGGGAATTTTTCCTTACTTAAAGGGCCAGTTCACCCAAAAATGTAAATTCTGTCAACGTTGTACCAAAATTGTAAACAATTCTTTGTTGTGCTGAACACAAAAAAAAGAGATTTAGAAGAATGCTTGTAACCAAACAGTTTTGGAGCACTATTAAGCTCTATAGCAGTGAGTCAATAGTGCACCAGAACATTCTTCAAAACATTGCATTTTATACAACTTTTGGAACAACTTTTAAATTTAAACTAGTAAATTTCCTTTTCTTTTTTTTTCACTTGAAAGAAATAGTTCACCCAAAAACACAAATTTTGTCAACATTTACACACCCTCAAGTCAATTAAAACCTGCATATGACTTGTTCTTCAGTGGAACACAAAAGAAGATATTTTGAGAAATGTGGTTTTCTGTCCATACAGTGGAATTCGATGGGTGTCAATGTTGTTCAGTAACCAACATCCCTTAAAATATCTTCTGTTGTGTTCTGCAGAAAAAAGTCAGTCATACAGGTTTGGAATGACATAAGTGTGAATAAAAGATGATAGAATTGTCATTTTTGGGTGAACTATCCCTTTAAGAGTGCTTTTCAAATTACTTACAAATATTGAAATATCGGCCTGTTTCATAACTTCAAATGCATGTTTGACCTCTGCTTATCTAAAATAAAGAAGTGCCTATGGAGAATAGCATGGAAATTCAAATGAAAGGCCAGTGGTCCACAAACTCTGCTGGGAAGAATGACATTGAGATTCAGTTACAATCCCTTCTCTGTAGAGAGCAGCAGGTCTTTTCAGACAACACAAATGAGGCTAGTGAAGCATGCCATCCACTCAGCTGGCAAATTGGCACTAGTCAAACAAGTAACTAACTACAAATGGGTTTGATGTAATCACCTCACACAAACTCTGACTAAGTACAGCATGTTTTAAATCTGTTCTTTAGGAATCATTATAAGAAATGAAGTGGAATTTATTGAAACTGTTGTGCTGGGAATAACATTTAATGTTGCGTTGATTATTAGGGAACGACTACAAAATATCTGCTTTAAGGGTAGTATTCAAATAAGTACATTTGTTTATTTAAACAATGTTTAAAAGTAAATGAAGCTGTCATGCTAGATCTTTAGCATGCTACACCTAAAATAAAAGAACCCAGAGGCAGGACAAGAATAAGGGACAGAGTTTGAAGGTGCCTTCCATAAGACAGACAATAAGACAAAGAGGTTAACACAAGCACAGACTTCAACCTTTCTCATGACTAAACTAACCATGTCATCACTATGGGGTGGGAAATATTTTTTGTGATATCAATCTAAAAAGCCAGTGACAACACAACCATCATAACATATTTAGTAGGTTTGTTTTAAAGGGACCGATCTAACAAAAAATAAATAAAGGAAAATGGTCATCATTTATTCACCCGTATGTTGTTCAAACCCTGTACATTACTCTTTTTTTGTGTGGATGTTTTGAGAAACATTTTAGTCGTTTTGTGTCTATACATTGGAAGTCAATGGGGATATGTTGTTCTGCAGAAGAAAGTCATACAGGTTTGAAATGGCATGAGGGTGAGCAAATAAAGACAGAAATTTCATTTTAGTGTGAACTGTCCCTTTAAGCATTCCACTTAAATTCAATCTTATAAGACACCTCTACATTCATGACAGACAAACACTGTGGTCATCCATTTAAAATGTCATTCAAAATAAAAGACTAAGCTAAAAAAAAGACCCAACATCTTGATATTACCTCATCGGTATCTTGACTCTCAAATAGCGGTCAATAGCAATAGCCAGGAGTGCGAGTATTGAACTTTGCGTTAGTACCAGCACTGTACACGCCACGAGCAGGCAGCTGTAGAAATGAGTCTTCAGTCCAATGCTTATGGTTATAGCCAGAGGAATGACAAGAGCCCCGACCGCAATGTCCGCCAGAGCCAGGCTGACGATAAAATAGATGGTCGTGTCCCGTAGTGATCGGTTAATCCTTACAGCCCAGACCACCATCACATTCCCAATGACAGAGGAAAGGGCAATGAGCACCTCCATCCCAATGTACAGAGACAGTTCATCAAGCATCCTTGCGAGGGTTACTAATGCGTCTGCCGAACTGGATCAAATATTCTCCTGGGGTATTTTTAACAAGGTGACTCCTGGCATCAAATATACTTGATTGATCCTTGAAAAGACGACGTGCCCGTCCCAAACTGGTTCTTAATCTGCCTTACATGTCTGTGGCAAGTTGCATTAGTCAGCATGTAAACATAAGTTGGGAGAATGCACGCGTCCTCTCCGAAATGCATCCTCGACAACCATCATCACCGTGATGTCCGCGTGTCTAGCGGTCCACAGAAATCAGCATGAGTCACTTCGGACCCTCGATCCACACCTTGATGCTGTCACAGTTTTCAGAAGCCGTATGCGTGTAACTCAACCCCCGTGCACGAGTGAAGCGTTCAGATGGATACAAATTCAGTCCATTCAATGTTCTGCGATAAGTCCAGCGAGCTTTGGCGTTCTCTGAAACTTTGAAACAGCGCCATAACGCATCGCACTCGCAGGCTTGTGTTAAATGAAGCCGCGCCTGACGCTACAGTTTAACCAATCAGATGCAGCGCGCACTGGGAGTGAAGGTGAGCGACGGACGCGCGCAATTTAGGGATGGGCGAAACTGAAAAATTCCGATCGATCCGATTCCGATAACAAGTAAATACAGGTATTACCTGTATCACCGATATCCAGGCGCGTATACCTACCTGTAAGTCAGGCCCATCCAGTCAGCTCAGTCGCAGTTTCCTCGAGGATATGCGCTTTTTGTTTTAGAGGTTATGCATAAAGGTTAAATTAATTGGTAGGCCTAATAAAAACAAGATTTAAGAGAGTAGGCTAATTTATTATTCGTAAAAGTAAAGAGTCCAGATCGCCCAAACTGAAACTAAAACATGTCGCATTGTTCGCCTCTAAATGCAGATTTAAAGTTGAAATTACTTGAATCAGAATAATAAACACAGAAATACAAAGCGCTTTCATCAATTTGATCGCCTAGCAATCTTTAAAACAGGGCTGGAGTCTATTACCTGCAGCAACGCGCGCGCCACGGAGGAACGTTATTTTCTCCGCAGCCGGCCTGAAGACCCGACTTCCACCCAAGCATTTATTGATTTAGGCCTACTCGACAAAGCATGTGAAACAACATCAAAATGATCATGTGCCGACTCAAGTGACTATGTAGCCTATGTTCCTTACATGGGCAGTCTGCATTATTAATGGGTTTTTTGTGATTTCTACATGATTTTAAGAGGTGAAAAGTTGGTTACATTCTTCCCTAAATTTCGCAGAGAAAGACGAAAGCCACGCCCCCTTTTTCTTATTTAAAATTTCATTTCATATACGGAAGTAAAAGCGATCGCAACTTCCGGTTCACGGGGACTTTAAAATGCTTTTGTTCTGCTTATGTATGCTACCCTTGCACTCACACACGTACTGCATATTTTCAATAAAATAAAAACTCGGGATATAATGTAAGCTTGCTGTGCATAGGCTATAGCTTAGCCTATAGGCTACCAAGTACCATGCATATACCATACTGAAAATACATGCATTCATATTCAGTGCTAAAATTAATTTTATTTCCTTTAAACTCCTCTATAGCCTAGTTGTAATTTGTGTGGAGGCTCTGTATATTTACACTAAATAGTCTAAAAACAATTAGCTTTTTTTCGTTTGACTTTTTTTGTTAATGTCTAGTAGCCTATATCACCATCTCAGTTTGAAACATAAAATTGTAGGTTACTTTACTTATTTTATAATTACTTATATTTGTGGGTTGTGTTATGTGGTAACTGACGTTTAATGCAAAATCGTACCATTTACCTGCCAACGGTATAAAGACAAACCTCTTGTGTCCAGTACTGGCATGTTGTTTTTATTTACTAAATCTATGCATTTTCACATTACCAGTTATTTGATGTGTTGATGTCATTTCAACTGAAACATATTAGGTGGCGTTTTGTTTACTGTCCTCGCAGCCCAGCAAAGCTGTATTTGACAGCTTGTAACAGCCACAGTTACTGTTACTACAGCAGAAAACAGTGATGTGCAATTTGTAAAGCTTGAAATTTATGCACGACAGATGATTGATGCATGATGCCAGTGTTTGTCTCTTCTTCTACTTGTCAGTGATGTTTATAATGTGAAGGCTGTTTATTTGCATTATTTGCTCTCATCTGCAGCACTTTAAAAGACATTCTGTGTGGACTCTAACTCCCTGTCTACACCAAACATGAGCACCCTATCCAGTGTGGACAAAATTTCTAATTATAATGGGTTCTAATATCTTTTGTCGCACCGGCCGCGTCATGTGAAGACAGGGTGTAAGTCGGATACTTTATGTTTTTTTGTTTTGCATGGAATCCATGCAATCGTGTCTTTGGTGTAGTTCATACTTCATTCGTCCTAATGGAAAGCATATTTAAATTCATATTTTTGCTGTCTGAATCATTCCCTATCGCCTGTTCTTTATCACCATGGGCCGTTCACCATATCGCAAGTAGTAAATGTATGAACAAGTGGCTGTTTTCAGACGCAGCTTTAGCATCTTATTATGTATGGGACATCTCAGATTCTAGATAGCATTGGACAGGAAATTTGATGAGAAGCAGAATGATGTCATCAAATAAGAATGTAAGTTTTGAGTGCTCATATCTTCTAAATGTCAATTTTGTCATCATTTTGAGACACACTAGGTTTTAGATAACCTTAAGGTTTGCATATTTATATTAAAGTTGTTAAACTTCAATTTTGATTTCATGGGGACTTTAAAGTGCATAGAAGCTAGTATTATGGAATGAAGGCATATTTCCATTTATTATAGCAGCTGTGTGACCATTTATTGATCAACTTTAGTGCATTATTTTAATGCTCTTATTTTTATGCTGTATGTCAAAATAAATGTACGTTGTTTAGAAAACATAGGAAAACATACCCACTAAATTGCTCTTTTTTTGCTACGTGGCAGGATTAATTTCATTTTTTGGCCTTTTTATGCTGAAGTCATTTCATTCTAGTAAACATTGTTGTCAATGCTCATATAAAATGCATAAAAGTGATCACATATAAAACATTCAGCTCTTATAAAACATATAAAACATTGAAGTTTTATTGATTAAAATCAAATCATTTGAATTAGCTTACTTTGTCTAAATGGTTAGATTAAAGAAAAATATTGTTCCCAGTACATTTGTAAAAGACTCTGTGATAGTAATGAAGACAACAGCACAGAAAAAAATCAATTTGTGAATTCTTGGTTGTGTGTGTGCCATGAATAAAGAGCACAAGAATACCAGTCATTCCTCTATTCATTTTCGCTCCCTCTTAAAAAAGGAACCCAAAATTATGTTTCGTTGTATGAGCAAAAGGCGATATTCACAGATGACAGGAGCTTCTGCCCACACAGTGGTCATTCAATAAAGCTTCTATCACAGACAGACAGCCTGGTGCGTGATGACGTCTTTATTGTGCCCACTGAGAATGAGATTGAGCCGGTGTTGAGCCACATTCCCCTTTGAGTGGTCATGAGTAAAGATCTCAAGCAGGGTTGTCATCAACCTTTATGGACGAGGCACAGCAGGGCTGTTTGTAAGCAGACTAACACAGACACACACCATGAATTTGCAACCAGATGTTTTGCCACCACACATTTCCTGTGACTAAAACAAAACAACAATGTTCAAGAGTCAAAGTGAGCAACTGGCTTGTCTCCGCGTTTCAATTCTTCTTATGCAAAAGGGATTCGAGGCGATGTGAAGAGCATTGCAAATCACAGTGGATCAACAGTATTATGGGTCTCATCAGAAAGGATCTCATAAGGTGTGCTGATTGGTTGCTTCTTCAAGGAAGAATTGAATATATTTGAAGGTTTGAAGAGGGATTAATTTGACCGTCTTTCCTGCGGGCGGGAAGACAGCAAATGAGGTCTTTCAACATGGATGAAATACTTTCAGGAAATAAAAGAAGCATTCGCAATCATCCCTATTACAGTCTTTGTATTGCGTAAATGTCAAATGGGTTTTAGTTTTGATGGTATTGGGGGACGTTGATGGCGGAACCTGTGAAGAGGACCAGATATTGGCTCTTGCATGTATGACGTCATTGAGGGTCTTTTTAGAATGGCCACATTTGATGCAAGTTCTAGATGATAGATGGTGTGCAATTTGAGCTTTTGTACCTGAGATTTGCAGGCGATGTTTCTAATGGGTTACAGTAATGGGTCTTTCTCCCCACACATTATTGAATGGAATGGTAATAATAATACTAAGCCCAATTTTCATTCACTGTTCCCTGCTGGTGGAACAATCTCCATCAGGACAGCTGGATCAATCTCACAATTCAAAGAGCAGCTGAAGACCCACCTCTTCTGTGAGCAATAACAATTTAATAAAAAGAAATTTGCTTCTCTAATGTTCTGTATGCTTGCTTATACCATCTTAACGTTATATCTGAAACTTTGCATTACTGGCACATGGACATTGCTATACTTTGAATATACGAATCGCATGCTCGTTTATCCTCAATTGTAAGTCGCCTTGGATAAAAGCATCTGCCAAATGCAATTTGATGTGTATGAACTCCACTATTGACCACCAAGGTCAGATGATCCCAAGGCCTGAAGAATATTTTCTAACACAAACTGTTTGAGATGCATGTCTTCACCTTTGAAGATTTCAATGTAACCTGGCTTTCTCAGAACCAAATATAATTTTTAATGTCACATTTTTATGTGGCGAGTGCCCACAGCATAACAAATATGTTTTCAAGTAAGACCTCTGCACTCTTTCCAAGATAACATCTCTTTACCTTCTTTCATAAGAACTGTATGAAACGCATTAACGCCTTTGACATTGTCGTTCTCACTGCATTTTTACAAAGATCGCTGTTATCAGTCAACAGAGTATAAAGGGCTTTGCATCGACTATTCAAATTCTTTGTGTGACTCCTTTTGTGGAGTAAAGGATTTTCCCACCTGCTGATCTTTCAGATATCTCTCGGAGCGTATGAGTAAGCTACAGAGACTATATCACGCTTTAATTCCTGTCATGTGTAATCCGCCGAGCGTCTCACACTGCTAATGCAAACTGACCCTGTGGACTGCCAATACAAATATCTAAAACCTGGGGCTATACAACATATTTTTATTACCCAGACTGGGACGTTTATTTGTGTTTCTGCATGACCTCATGCATTCCATGTGGAATCACTACCACAGGAGATTTACTAAAGCATCACTCAGTAGATGACAAATACAGTGTGTCTGCTTTGTTTCCCTTGGACTTTGAACTTTTTGAGATTCCTCAGAATTACTGGAATACATGGGAGACATGAGTCAAATACCATATTTTAGTTAACAACATTGTGTTTATTTGGTAACCTGTTCAATGTTTGAAAATGCATGCATTCTTTTCCTGGTGTTTATGTTGAACAACACGTGCAGAAACAGGAAAGCAGGTCTCATCGCATCCGGTTCATGTGTTTTATTACATATTAAGTTGTTTACCACGTCTTCAATGGAGCTACAAGTCTATTGATGTATACCAAAAACTAAAACCTTGACATTTTAATTAAATAAAATGTACATTCAATTTGAATTAAAATGAATGTTAAAATATAAGCTTTCCTTTTATAGCTCTCAATTGATAAAATTCCTCTTAAATATCTTGTTTCTAAAACATCTAAGACAGAATGATTTGGTTCCTTTTAAAGTGTAGTTCATTTAAAAATGTAAATCATTTACCCTCTTGTCATTTCAAACCTGTATGACTTTCTTTCTTCTCACACAAAATAAGATGAGAAATGTTGATAACCGAACAACGGCGGTTCACTTGCTTTAGTTTTGTGTCTATACAAAAGAAGTGAATGGGTACTGGCATTGTTTGTTTACAAACATTCTTCAATTCATCTTCTTTTGGTTCTTTAGAAGAAAGAAAGTCATACAGGTTTGAAATGACTGAATTTTCTAACTAAATTTTGAAAATTTTAAACTAAATTTTATTTCTTTTGTTTTGTAACACCATGTCGGTGAAGGCAACCATCAGATTAAATAGAGAAGTGAAATGTGCTGTGTTCATTTCCTGCACTGGTTTTTATCTCACAAACCTCGGTCAAGATCTCTGCATTTAATACAGACAGCTTTTGGCTGTTTACTTTTTGGCTGAGACATCCTTCATATTTCCTTCTGCAAGCATGGCTGGTTTATTTTAAGGTCAGAACTCCCACTGAAAGCTGAATTATCACCTCTGCTCTCGTGCCAGGTGAATGCTGGGAGACACAAGAATGTTGAAACATTTGTATTCCTTTTAAAGTTTATTTTAATAGTGTGTCTGATCAATTTCCTCACACAGCATGGACTTTCAGCTAAAGTTTTACGTTTGCGTTGAACGGAGGCAAAAGTGATGCGGGTTTGAAACAGCATGAGGGTAAGGGAATGATGACAGATGTATCATTTTGAGTGAATTGTTCATGTGGCAGTTAGCCGCAGTAAAAATCGAAGTTTGAAAAGTGTTTACATTTATTACGTCAGCTACACTGTAACAAAAAGGTAATATTTCGGCAGCTGGGGCGACAAAATAAATGTAAAATAAAAAATGTTGTCAAGTAAAATGACATATTTTAGCAAATTTTGTTTTTCTTTTTCTTTTTTATGTCTTTACAGTCTTTTCCTAATTTCAGTAGTGACAAACTCAGTGCATCACTTTTGAAATACATTATGATTCCAGCAGCTGAAATGACTGCCATCAATCATTGCCGTTTTAATTATAATCAGGGTCAGATGATATTAATCTTATTGTTATAAAGCTTTAGACTCTATTACCTCCACAAACCATATCTTCTATCACGCATTCGTAACCTATGACACTGATCTTTTATTCATTAGTACTATTAATACCCATGCTTTTTGATAAGTTAATTTTAGGGTTTTAAATATAGATCAGATCCTATGCTTGTGTTCTTGAGTGTTTGATTCAGGAAGTGAATGGGACTTTTTGCCATATAAACTGCTCAGTTTTTCTTTATTTTTAGTTGTTTTTATAGAACAGCAATAAGTAGGATTGATGATAGCATGAACAATCTGTACATGCTTCCCAAACAAGCCTGCTCTCTTTGTCACTTTAAAACAGACTAATACGCTTTGTGCACTACATTACATCTGCACTGTTGTTATTTCAATATGCTCTGTTGTTTATTTCATCTGCACTGTTGTGTATTTCATCTGCACTGTTGTTTATTTCATCTGCACTGTTGTGTATTTCATCTACACTGCTGTTTATTTAATCTACACTGTTGTCTACTTCATCTGTACTGCTGCCCATTTCAGCTGGTTTGCACATTTATCTCGGTTACATATCCCTTGCTTGTAAGTTGTATTGTGTATATATATAGATTTTGTATTTATATACAAATATGTATATGTATTATGTATATTTTGATATATGTTTATTCTATGTTATCTGTATGCGCCTAGTGTCTGAGAGTAATGCAATTTCAATCCTCCATTTGTATGTACTGTACATGTGGCAGAATTGACAATAAAGCTGACTTTGACTTTGACTGATATGTGTACGTTTTCGCTTCTTTGCCGAAGTACATTTTTAGGGCTACTGTAGAAACAATATGACGAATTTAGATAGAAATACCTAATTTTAAGGTAATAAAAACATAACACTTCATTATGTTCCTCTGAAGACATAGTTGCATATATTGCATTGCTGTCAATAGATCCTCCTGAATACACACAGTGGCACCTTTAATAAATAAGGTTTCATCTGTTATTTCTGTACTTTTTTTGGAACTCTTCTCTGAGTCTCACTAGGTGAATGCATCGATCTTGTGACCTGCTGAGTGTGGCTGTGCCGAGGTTTTGTTTGTTGTTGTTTGTTTTCTCCTCACAGGAAATACCTAATGGCTCCCGACAGAGTTAAGAGACAGAACACTGAATGTGACACAAACATATAATATGGGCAGGTAATGGCAGCTCTTCATGACATCACAATGGGATGGGAGCATTGCAATTGGATATTGTGTGATTTGAGGCTTTTTAAGCAATTGAAGAAAAACATTCTCTTTTCACATTTACTTTCTCTCAGAGTTACAATGTGTACACTGCACTTTTTTTTTAATTACTCATTTTTGCAGCACGTCAGGAAGACTGATATTTCTAAAATTAAATAGCATATTTCTGACCAACAATTAAACCTGACATGAACTGTACCATAACTTTTGTTTCTTAAGCTTAAATTTGTGCATTTGAACACGTTTTTCGAGGTCACTACTGTGCATGATATGTGCACAAGTAGACAAATGCCTCATGAGACTGTGTAGATCCCATCCCAAGAGAATCATCCATCTTAACTGATTGACGATTGGTTTTTTTTACTGGAAGGCAGGACTTGAAACCCAAAGGTTGCAGGTTCGATCCTCAGTACCAGCAGGGATTGTAGGTGGGGGGAGTGAATGACCAGCTCTCTTTTCCACCTTCAATACCATGACTGAGGTGAGACCCTTGAGCAAGGCACCGAACCCCGTACTGCTCCCCGGGCGCCGCAGCAAAAATGGCTGCCAACTGCTCCGGGTGTGTATTCACTACTGTGTGTGTGCACTTGGATGGGTTAAATGCAGAGCACAAATTCCGAGTATGGAACACCATACTTGGTCACATGTCACTGCACTTATCTTTGGTAAAATGTGTTATGTGTAAAAAAGTATTTAAATAGTGTGCAAACCCACTTTAACATCTAGCTTTAACAAATTAGATTGCTATAAATATCACTGATTCATACCACTATGCAGAGGGTCGGATCAAACCTTCACTACTCCTCTAGGTTGTTTACAGTACAGTAAAGCTTGATGTTGCATTTGAAGTACTGCAGATTCTCTTAGCTTCTGGCCTATATCTTGATGTTTATAACTAGCTTAATGTTTATAACATTGGAGCAATGAACATCTTTAAGATTTTTTTCTGATCAGACCCCTACATTTCAGATTTAGTGAAATAACCAAATATTGGAAAATGGGAATAATGTTGAAAAAATTATCATGGATTTAATTTTCAGTGTCGTCATCCTTTGCTTACAGAATTTGTCAAAATGCACTCTTTTTAAAGCATAAAAAGCTTAAGGTCTCGCCTTGAGATGCTTTTTTAATAGTGTTGAAAGCGTTCCTGTCTGTTTTGAGCTTTATTGCCTGATTTTCTTCATTATTCAGTCCAACTCCAAACATTTTGACATGTCGTTTCTGTTGCTGGCACTGTTATATTTTTGTTTACAGAACTATTTCAAACATTTAAGCATTCACCTTCAGATTTGTCAACTATAGAAACACACCATTACATTTATGGTCTGTGGTTAAAAATTAACATCATAAAGGGTTTTGCTTTTGATGGAAATATACTGAACATGTATTTCTAAACACAGCATGTGTGTAACTTTTTTAGTTTTGATTGATCATTATTGAAATGTGATGTTTGTTTAAGGAAGCAAGACAGCTGGTAGCAAAGTGTTCTGTAAAGCTTTATGGTCATGGAGGTCCATTTACTCTCAGAATAAAACTTTGTGGCAGTGTTGACATTGCATTAATGTCTAGAAAAAAATATGTTATAGGTTGAAATATTAGTTTTGGAGAGGGTAAAATCAAAAACAAAAAGGTGAAAAAACTGAATCAGACAAATAATGGGATGTTTGGAAAGAGCTCGTGCCATATGGTGCTGCTCTCTTTATACAGCCAGTGAATAAAGTCTGTGTATTAACACTTCAGCCCAGAAATAAAAAATGAGATTTCTGATGTCATGCAAATCTCCGCCAAATTCATCAGGCATTGTGTTAACATGTAACTCGCATCAACACATTTATTGATGTTAGATGAAAGACTAAACCATGTATATCTAAATGAAAACAGCTCTTGTCTGTAGTTGGCTTCTTCCACAGATGTTTCAGATACAAGGTACTTAAGTAGCTCCTTGTCAACCTTGTTTTTAGAGGACAATTTTCATTACTGTTACACCTCAGCAGTGAAGAATCCAAGCCAATACATCACAGATGCTCTTCGCATAAACCATAACACTCATGTCCAGATGGAAAGAAACCAAACTCGACCAATCATCTGTCACATGGGAAATTGTGCATCACAATAATCCTCAGAGGCATAGGAGCCAGACCTATTGAAAGTGACATTTCCATGTGTTGTGATTTTAGGAAGAGATGCGAAGGACTGATTTATCGGTCCATTAATGAAGAGACTGATAGCACCTGCTTGCCAAAGCCTGACACATCTGCACAATAACTGAACGACAAATGCCGAAAAGGTCATGTTATGAGTCTACACCAAAGGGTTGTGACTAAAATATGGATCTCGGGTCTGTTGCAGGGTCACAGACAGCAGGGGAAAATGGATGCCTAAAAATAAAACTTTTATCCAGAGTGTTATGAAACTCTGCAGTATTTTGGCACAAATTCATTTGCTGCAAAGTAGCTGTAGCCAAATTTGTCCAAATGTCACATGCCCTCATCCTTGTACACCAAGAACAGAGCTATGTAAGGTGAAAGAAAATACAACCCGACTACTTGGGTTTACATGCAACAAGAATAACAAACCACAATCTGTTTTGTGTTGACGGGATCTGAAAGCTTTAATCTTAAAATCCTGTTGACATTCAGAAAGCAAACTGTCACACTAGAAAGACTTTAGGATATACTTTTGATTTTGTATAAGGATTTACAAACGTTTTGAATAAATGGTGATGTCCAGTGAAAAATTTGGGTCCAAACCCATTTGTGGAGAGCTCATGTTATCAAAACAATACTAAAGGCTACTGTCGCTTCATAAAGATCCTTTATAAAATTGGATCTATTGGATGATCGGTTATTTTAGTTAAATAAAATAGGAGACCTTTATGGCTTTACGTGTTAGTTCAGTTAAGCAATAGATCAAACAATAGTTTTATTTAAATTTAGTATTACAGAAGTCAGGACACAACCGAAACCGACAGTTTTGTTCTCAGAACCTCAACGCGTGTGCCGTTCACAAGGGTTAATTCCCATCGTGTGTGTTGTCATTGTTATTCAAATCAGGCTTAAGGCAGAGAAGAGACCCTGTTACGCTTGTTTATGTTGAATCTCCCCTGAGACATCACAGGCAGTTAGATGGAAATGAAAGGAGATGTCTTCCATTCACGTATCTATTTTTCTGATTAACTGAGCTCCCAGGATAGAAGCTTTGTTTGAATGTAAACAGTGTACTTTCTTGCCCTCCTGCTCCTGTTTTATTCATGGAAAACTTGCTGTTACAAGGATGCTGAAAACAAGCCAATTTTGATTTGATACGTAATTTTCTTAATTAAGGATGTTCCTATGAGTTTTAATCTATTGAAAACATGTCAACATGTCAACTATGCATTCGTTTAAGCCATATTGGAAAAAACATGTTGCACATGACCTTGTTTTTGTCTGTGCATGTGACACATCGACACATCCCTGTAAGGAATTACAAATGTATCTGTTTTTGATGTAACTTGCACTATAGACGTTTACCAGCTAGCACTGGTAGGTATGGCATAGGTTAAATTCTCAGGTCATTATTCTTCCTCATGTCATTTCAAACCTGTATGACTTTTTTCTGCGGAACACAAAAGAAGATATTTTGATGAACAACCACCATTTACTTCTATTGTAGGATACTGAGGCATTTTTTTTTTACTGAGGAATATCTTCTTTTTTGGGTTCACAAAGGAAAGAATTATATACAGGTTTCGAACAACAGGGGGTGAATAAATTATATGATATTTTATGGGTGAACTATCTCTTTAAATGCACTGTTGGTTGACATTTGGCAGACACTTTTATCCAAAGCGACTTATATTGCATTATACTATATATTTGTTTTAGAGTATGTGCAATTCCTGGGATCGAACCCATGACCTTGGCGTTGCTAGCGCCATGCTCTAACCACTGAGCTAAAGGAAAGCAGTAAGTGCAGCAATGCAGTCATCAGGTCCAGTTTGCTCTCACAGACAGCGCCAACCAAAACAAACGTATTTAATAGCCATTAGTGTTAGTGTTGGCTTGCTTGTGTAGCCAGTATGATAATTGTTTAATGGCACGATTGTTCCAAAACAGTCCAATTATGAAGATAAGTCTGAAGATAAAAGATCAGAAGTTCGTAAACAAAATGTCACTTTCATCAAAAAGAGGCTGGATGGTTAAAGGTGTTACAAAGCAACTAACACAATCACACGAGACAAAACTTTATTTTGCCTGCATGGGTTTGTACAATTTCTTAATAAAGACCATCATTCTTTCACATAAATAGTCAGTTCCTGGTTTGTCCTGGCTTCACTTCAGAAGAATATTGCATCATAAATGATATAGCAGCTGTGAAGACTTCCTGTAAATTCAGTCCTCCAGAGAACACACCATATTCAAACAAAAACAGCACAATCGAATGCCGTCTGCTCACAATGACGATATATTTCCATGATGTTAGATTTTTCTGTGTCAAAGTGTCATCGTGTGTGTGCACGTCACTTCACTTCATCGCATGGTTGAATTTATTGAAGAAATGTAGGTGAGCATACAATATTAGAATTATTTATTATTATTATTTGAAAAAAATCATTTTATTTTGTCCATAGGTGAGAAGTGGCACCATGCTTGCTGCATAAAGGTTAATGCAATAATCAATATTCATTTGTTTACCTTACAAAATATTGTTTCTAACTTCTGGCAGAATACCCAGGGCCACAATAATGAAACTGTATACTTTTTAGGATATTTGCTCTGTGACTACTACAGAAAAAAACAATCATCATTTCTAAGTATATATTCAATGCAGTATCTGTTTTGGTAATCTCTGCATCAAACCAAGGCAAAACATTTCCGGCTGAAACTAACATTATTTCTCCCAAAATATAGTGATATATACAGACACTGCCAGTAATGTTTGAAGCAGACACATTTTTTACATGCAGACAATCATATATTCACACAGTTATTTACACAGAAGACTGAGGTGAGACATTACTCGACCTATCATGTTTCAGTAGCATCACATCAATGGGCTTTGACAGCTCTGTGAAAGAACAGCCCTGATAAAATGTCTTGCCAGTTCATTCATTTGTGTCCTGCACAAGAACCCCAGTTACGTGCCCAGATTTCTCTGTGTCTATGCAGGACCGCACGTCTCTCCAATACCATTACTGTCTACAATGTCCCAGACCAAACTTTTTTTTTAAAAATGTATTGTACTGTATGTCCTGTTTCAGGGAGAAATTGTTACATCAGTGCATTAAATTATAAAAAACGAATTAATATTTGTTCCAAAGGATTTGGCATCTTTTAGGTCACACTCAAAAATGCAAATCTCCTCAATATTAGACTGGTGTTTGATGTCTTTTACTCTTAAAAAATAAAGATGTAAATGTTTGTCACAGCGATGCCATATAGAATAACTATTTTTCTTTACAACAGTTAAAGGATTTTAAAGTTTTTGTTAATGAAACCATCTTGAAGCACCTTGATTTTAAAGACTGTTGTATGGACAGTTGTTGTTGTGCTTTTGTTCCGTTTAGACTTTGTTAGTCCATAGTCACAATAATCTGTCATTGCCATGTAAATATCCTTTTAAACAATTCATGTTCACACAGAGTATGAATGACAACAATAAACACTTACGAGCAGGGGCAGTTCTGTTGGGACATGAAAGCAATTTATGAAAGCCTCAAAAAATTATCACATAGTAATTCTAACCTGAAATCGAATCACCATATTCATCACGAGCAGGATTGATGGTAAATGTGACATTTAATGACTTTGAGAAACTTCTCTGATTGCTTTTATCTCCACGTCTCTGGTGTGCTGTAGATCATTTCCGCACCATCAGCTGCGGGCCGAGCATCAACACCACGATGGGACAAGCAAGACTTGAAATTGAGTTTCACGCTTACCGTTCCAAACGACCGGACACGTTCCTTCAACGTCGTCTGAAGTATATTTCGTGTCTTTGGGGAAGCAAAACATCTTACACAAAACATAACAAAATAGAAACGTCTACTACAGTAGTTAGTGTTCAAAGGCTCTTTCGCATCAAATAGATTCAGAAGCACAAAGAGAGCAGATCGGTCGCTTCGTTGATATGAATATGGTCATTCAGTGTCTGTTCACGGTCAGCCTTTCAAATGCTTACACAATGTTTGCTGCTTCATTTTCATCAAATCTCATTTGATAATGAGGTTGGCTATAAGGTCAATCACATCCAGTTTTCTCGCATTCTTTTATTTTGGCAAACTAATTCTTGTTTTACATTTCTTGTTATTTGAGTATCTTTCATTGCTCCTCTGACTGGCCACTGATGGGATATTTTTCACAAGTTGTTCAGAGAGACATTTACTGAGATGGATATTGTCATAAATATGCTGTCATTGGAAAATCCATACATTATTACTTTAAGAGAAATGTTTAGGCTGTGTGTAGTGCTGGATTTACTTTACTGTCTTATTTTGGGAAGTGTTGTTGTGAACCATTTCCAAAATTATTAGGATGAATTAGTCGGAGCCCATTTAGAAACACTGTAAAATAAATTGGGGGGTTAACTTAAAAAAATAACCTGGTTCCCTTAAAACTGAAAAAGTATTAGTTAACTCATTATGTTCAAATGAAATTTCAGAGGCAAACTAAAATAACACCATGCATGTTTTACTCACCCTCAAGGCATCCGATGTGTATATGACTTTTTTCTTTCAGACGAATGCATGGCGGTACACGATCCGTTCTGCGCATGCGCGTAATTACGTAGTAGAAAACGTCACGGTTTCCCTACACTATTGGTATCACGCATGCTGCGATGAAACACTTGACGGCCAGGCGGCACAACTGGCGGCATATTTTTGTAGGCTACATTGTGTTTTTCATTTAACAGTTCACGGCGGGTCTATTTTGATGTTTTTAAATGTAGCTTACGCTATGCATTACGATGTGTCTACGTGGTTGCCAATACAAAATAATTAAAAGAGTTGTTTCTGTCACTGCAAACCTTCAGTTTCCTCCATACCCCACTTTGCTTTTAATTGCTGTACGCATTAGGCCTACTTGCCCTGTTTCGATCTGAGGTCAGTAGTAACCTATTGTCAAAGACGGTTTGTGTCGGGTTTTTTTTATTAAACGCTGCTAATGTTAGTTAACTTTAAATTGAGTAATTTTGTATTAGTATGGGTCTATATATTTTCTTTCACTGTGAGTGAATGAAAGTCTCGCGGTACAAAGGTGCGCAAGCGTGGAACAGATCGTGCAGTGTCGTAAATCGTCGCAAAACAGAATTATCATTTGTGCATGCGCGTTTTCTACTACTGCATTATACACATGCGCGGACGGATCGAGTAGCCACAGGCATCCCGGATCGTGTTTTTTTCCAACCATTTATTAAATTTTAAGATCAAAACAAAAGACAATATCAATATTCAGTATTAACAATTTGCAAGAAATTGTACATAATAGATTACTTTTTTAAACAATTAACATATAAAATCCAGGATCGTGTAGGCTACCGACAATGCAGTCTTCTTCCCTTATCCCTCGGTTGCGCGTGTTGTTCCGGCAGATGCAGGCGTATCGTAAGTTCAGGTGACGATCGCAGCATTTTCCGATTTGTTTGGCTGATTTCAGTCATTTGCCAGAACAACACGCGCAGCAGAGCATAACGGAAGTTAGATATTATCGTTAATAACGTCTAAATGGATATTTCTCTTAAACACATCGATTCACTTCAGAAGACCTTTGTTAAGACCACGGAGCCGTGTCAAACAGTTTTTTGATCAATGGATGTACTTTTTGGAGCTTCAAAAAAACATTTACATTTACATTTACATTTACGCATTTGGCAGACGCTTTTATCCAAAGCGACTTACATTACATTGTACTATACATTTTGTACATTTTGTATAGTAAGCAAGTGGGGGTTAGGTGCCTTGCTCAAGGGCATCTCAGCCGTTACCCGCCAGCCCTGGGAATTGAACCAGCAACCTTCTGGTCATGAGTCCAACACTCTAACCACTGGGCCACGACTGCCCAAAAAACATTTAGCCTATACCATTCACTCATTCTTGGAAGAAAAATAATAAATGGTATTATAACTCTGACTGTATTCGCGGAAGATTAATTAAGTTGAAGCAACATTTCTTTTTTACAGTGTACTTGCATACAATATTTTTCACTCAATTTCTTTTTACTTGATATGGTGTTCTGACTAATTTTAAGCATTCTGGGTGGTTCTAGGATCTATTGGGTCATAACCACAGTCACAGGAATCGATGCCAAAATATAAATACTTAAAGGTCCCTGTTACAGTTACAGTCCCTGTTTATGAGCAACACATTTTCATCTTTCATTATAATCATCCCAAGATGATAGCAGAGCTGTCTGGAAGCAATGACTAAGACCTTGACCTCTGCTGTGACCTCTTTTGACCATGAAAAACCATTTGATCTCAGCACGCAATTGATTTCTGAAGCCAGCTGGGAAGCTGAACTTGCCAAGTTTACTGATCCATTAAGTGAATCTCCAAAAGCTAAAGCTGAGAAGACCCATTTTTTCACCTCCATATATGACCATGGAGACAATTTCTTCCTGGGTGTTCTTTGAAGACGAGAGAGGTGATAGGTTAGAGAGATTAGCAATTTCATTTACAGGAACAAATGTGAACAGTTTTAAGATTAAAGCACACAGGCAAAAAAACACCCATCACAAAACTTTCAAACAAACTGTTTAGTCATTTATCTTTTAAAAACGGCCGGCTTAGAGATTTTTTTCACCCTTGTGTCATAGAACACAAAAGAAGACATTTCGTAAAATGCTTCAGTGGTTTTGTGTCCATACAATGAAAATCAATGGGGTCCATTGTTGTTTGGCTACCAGTGTTTTTCAAAATATCTATTTTCGTGTTCTGCAGAAGAAAGAAATTCTTATAGGTTTTGGGTGAACTATCCCAGTGAAAAATGTTATTTAACTATGCAGCCTACCCAAGCCCCACAAAAAGCAAAAACCGCAAAACAAAACACCATGTTAAAGAGCCTGACCTGTTTAACCCAGTGCTCTTCAGAGTGCATCATTAATAAAAGCCTGCTATATATTATTAACATCAAGGATCAGCTTGCATTTGGCTTCATTTATTCTAAAGTGCATTTAAACAGTGCTCATTTTCATCTGTGCAGTGCCAGGGAGCTTTAGTGGATAATGGGGCTTTTTATTGAGCAACAGGAATTGCTTCTTTTTATAAACACTACAAAGCAGTCCGTCTTCAGAGTGAACATACTGCTCGCTGCATCCTCAGGCTTTTAGTGCTTTTAGTGACCGGCTCAATGGATTCAGGTGAAAGTGTATCTCACCTTTTGAGAAAATTACTCCTTTTGTCTAAAAAGAGTATGAGAAAGGTTTGCCAAAATTAATGGTAATTCTATTTGCTGGGCAGCATGACAGAGTTCATCATGTTAATGTGTCACCATTGGAAAAGGTGGCAAGATGTAATAATGAAAATAAAGATTTTGTGTCATGTTGTGTCATTTCACGTGTGATCACGTGTTTTTTGCACATGTGAATTTAATGTGTCTTTTCTGTAAGGAATGGTGCAATTGATGCAGGCTATTGCTCTAGTTCAGTGGTTCTCAACCTTGTTCCTGGGGACCCACAGCTCTGCACATTTTGCATGTTTCCCTTATCTAACACACCTGATTCAAATGATCCGCTCATTAAGGTAGAAATCCATGAACTGAAGCAAACGTGCCAGTTAGGGAGACATACAAAATGTGCAGAGCAGTGGGTCCCCAGGAACAAGGTTGAGAACCACTGCTCTAGTTCACCCCAAAAAATGATTTCCCCTCATGTTGTTCAAAACTTGTATGTGACTTTTTGCAGGACACAAAAGAAGATATTTTGAGAAGTTTCTCAGTGGTTTTGT
This sequence comes from Oreonectes daqikongensis, assembly GCA_026939265.1. Taxonomy (NCBI): domain Eukaryota; kingdom Metazoa; phylum Chordata; class Actinopteri; order Cypriniformes; family Nemacheilidae; genus Oreonectes; species Oreonectes daqikongensis. The sequence continues at coordinate 1,943,836 of JAOTQM010000085.1, read as the reverse complement.
GTTCATACAGTGGAAGTCAATGGGGGTCAGTGTTAATTGGTTATCACCATTCTTCAAAATATCTTCTTTTGTGTTCTACAATAAGAAAGAAAGTCATAGGATGATATACAGGATTTTGGGATGAATTATCTCTAGAACAACATGGCACACCACATCAACAGACAAAACAGAAAAATGCAAATTGGTATGACAAATTGTGCTCTTATAGGACCTTTATAACAAGGGGCAAATTATGTATAATGAATAAATAAATATATCTAAAAAGAAACAAGCATTAGGCATGTTTGGCGACTACTAAGAGCAATATTCATTAGCATTTTTAATGTAATTTTAACTGTTTTAGTTGAAGCTGTTTTTAATAATAAAAATAAACAACCAGGTTGATAAGAGCTTTTTAAATGACTTCAAATGTATCCCATTGTGTCCCATTATCACGATGCATCAAAAGGCAAATGCAAAACAATTTATTTTAGGCTACATATTCAAGTGAAATGAAGCTTTGTGACATAAGCTTTAAGTCTAAAATAATCCATCTACTGAATGAACATTTTTCCCCGGACAAATCAATTAATTAAACCAAACAGACGGATGTCGGTCTACATTCCATTCATTTGCTACCAGTAATCAGTTTTGAAGGGAAACAGATGTGGAGAGAGTTCTGGAGTGACAAGAGTGGATGAGAATTGCTTTTCTGGCAGACAAATGAGACATTATTGAACTTTTTAGACAAAGATGTGACGCAGACCATGTTATGTGCATTGAAGCACACAAGATGGTCTTTGGATCATGCTGGATAACATGAATCTTCCGGTTTTGCAGTTGTAATTCATGCTGTCTTGAATTCATGTTAACGTGCAAGGAAACATTTTTTTCTTCTTTGAATTATGCTGACAATATAATTATGAATGAAAAATGTTACTTCTTAATCTGTGTGATCTTTGTTTGCTACCTACTAATGTTCTTCCTTTTGAAAAGCAATAAAATAATCAAAATCAATATTTTTTTGTCAATTTATATACTGTATTTCTTTGAAAAATAGTCATGTAACAAGCAAGATAATGTTAGCATCATTTCTGATCACCCTCAGAGTTTATTCAGGGTTTATTTCAAGATTTTAGGATTGGTGTAAACCATCACAAGGTCTGAGTCTAAAGAAATCAATCTATTGAAAACAGCTCAGGCCTGGTTTGGGGCCTGTTCCTATTTTTGCCTTGCAATTGATTTGTGGTCAATTCAAGTCAAATGGAATGACTGCTGCAATCATTGAACCTTTTTAATTTGCACCAATAATTGGTATTATTAAAGATGCCTCGACAATGGCTAACAAAAGGGAACTTCACATCTCTGCAATGGAGCTTTCATATATCTGTAACATCTCACTTATTATGTTTCTAAGGAGAAATCTGTCAAAATAGTCAGTCTAGGAGCTTGCAAATTGATTAATAATAAGAAAAGTATATCACCGTCTCGCTGCAGAGAGCCCACATCACTCATTTCTCCAGAGTCGTGCTTCAAGTCACACTTGATTTATTTCTCTTACTGAAAGAACTGCAAGTGTAGCTTTGATTTGTTTTCCGATGATTAGATTGATATATCAAAATGAGATCTTTGGGTATGAGAGGTTTCGAAGGGAATTCCTGAACTTGTAAAAAACAACAACACCTATCAACAAACTTCAGCTACTTCAAAACTCTTTGTAACAAACTATAGCAAACCTAAAATTGTCATTGGAAACGACCAGGACACATGTATTTTTTTTTGTGTGAAGGCCATATGTGGGTTATGAGCTACCTCTTCTAAAAAGACTTTGTCATTACCATCTTGTATAAACTCAGTGTGAAACACTGGAAAATTCACACCTCCCACAAATTATTGGATTCCATTACTTGTTGGACTCAAAGGATGAGACTGTCGGAAAGATTATAGGAACAGCAATGCACATGTCCATAGTTTATGAGTCCACTGCGGCTGGTCTTTTGTATGAGAGATGGCTGAACATAGAGCTGTTTTTATGGCATGTTATGTTAAAGTAGTCAATAGACACACCTACAGTGAAGTTTGTGGGTGGAATTTTATTTTGATAGCCTGATGATGAATTTCCAAGAAAATGTTTCTCTGAAAATATGCCACTGAAAGAGAGAGCTTGTATTTATTCATAACATAATGCAATTAAGGTGGATGGTAACTGAGGCTGTCTGGGATATTCTTCTGGGTTTTGTTTTGAGTGAACTGTTGCTTTAAGTCAAATGGACCATCAACAATGTATTGGAAGTTTAATCAGCACTGTAATAGACACAGTTTCAGTCCTTGCCTGGGATTGGATGGCAAGCCCTTGCCTTTTTCAGTATTCTGTGCCTCGCAAAGAGCAAGCAATCACAAAACAAATGCCCCTTCTCACAGCAAACGCTTCACATGAATGAGCAATGACAAGACTTATGACGTGTTATGTAAGAACACACAGACAGGATTGTTACCATTTCTTTATCAAACTGAAATATTTACATGTTCATCAGTCTTAATTGCTGAATGGTGGAAACTGACACTTTAGTTTAACGTGACAATGTGACGTTTAGAATATAATCAAATTTAATGAACACAATTATTTTTTAAGGAAAGCACTAAATATGTAAAAACAGTATATGCACAATTGACTCAAATGAGATGTGCAGTATTGGGTTCTATTGGTGTAATGTTATTTGAAAGAAAAATGACCTATTTGTCAGATATGGTGACCCATACCCGAAATGTGACCTCTGCATTTAACCCAACCAGTGAATAGTGAACACACACACCGGGAGCAGTGGGCAGCTATCACTGCAGCACTCGGGGAGCAAAGTGCCTTGCTCAAGGGCACATCAGTTGTTACCTGCCGGTACTGGGAATCGAACCAGCAACCTTCTGGTTACGAGTCCGACTCTCTAACCATTAGGCCACAACTTGGCAGATTTGAACTAATAGAAAACCAGTACATCCTACTGAAATAAGGTCAGAAACACACTACATAAAGGAATTTTGGCATGGCTTTAATAGTTCAACAGCCAATGGTTCATGGCAAATGGTTCAAAATTTTTTATTTGTAATAAAAACCACTGGAATTTCTGTTTTTCCCCAGCTGGGACATTCCTTAAATCTTAAGGTAAAATGTGCTGCCCTCTAGTGCTTTTATAAACTGAAATGTAGGCTACCAATAGAGCTGACTTTCATCTAAAAATCATTCTATATTTTCAGTTAATCTGTTGAACTAATCTCATTTGCCCGTCAGTATATATATATTATAGCCTATATATATATATATATATATTTAGTATTCCTAAAGTATTCCTTATATGAAAGATCTCATCTTATTTCTTCAAAAAAAGATGTTAATCATTCTCAGTGATTTGATTTAATGTTTAACTTCACATCGAATTCTACAAGTGTAGGATTTTTGTAAAAAAATCTTTGTTTATGTAAATAAAATACCGCAAAAGTTACCACGGAATCAAATGACTTGTTTTGGTTTTCAAAGTAACAAAAACATATTTAATACACAAGCTACATATAATATTAACTTAAGATGAGCAATAGAAACTAAAAAACTAAAATAGAAGTGAAGAAGTACCCATCCAGCTCTGCCAAAGCCGTGCTTGGGTATTTACCCAGATCATGACGTCATGCGCTCTACGGCACGCAGATGCGCGCGCACGTGAATCGTCACACTTTACTGGCTAGAAATCATTGAGTGGAGACAAGTGGTGAGTGTAAATCTAAAACACGTTTTATTCATTTTTACAACCAAGTAAACCCCGACATGATTTTCGAGTAAATTCTTAAATGGCAGGCAGTCCGTGTTCGTTCCTTTTTGGTTTTTTATGTTTAAACAGACGAGCGAACTGAAGCTAATGGTAACGTTAGCTGAATTAGCCCACACGCTTTAAACCTATGGAAACTGTTAGCATATGCTAACATCCACTGTGTGCTAGAATATTCTGTCATGAATCACTTCTTTTGTTGGCTTTTTGAGCAAATGTATACATAAAGAACAGTTTCTCATTGCCTCACATGATTGTTTACATTACAGAGGGTTGTTCCTTTGTTGTCATATTTAGCTTGTGAACCTAAAGCTGACTAGTCTGAACAGTTGATGTTAATCATTCATTCCAATAAAATGCAAATTTATATAGTACATGTCATGTAGCATTTTAAAGGTTTATGTTAACTTCAAACATTGTGATACTGGTTCCCTAAAATGTTGTATTTGGTCTTTTAGGTTTCCTTCACATTTTTATTTGGTGAGGTTTAAGCCTCAGGACAGAATGGCAGACACAAAGCGTCTTGCATTCTCTATAATCCAGTTTCTTCATGATCAGATGTCCTCTGGAAGTCTGTCATCGGATGCGCAAGAAAGCTTAGAAGGTAAAACTGACTGCAAGAGTCATTTTTGGATACTGTTATGTTGGTGTGTGAAGAACATGTCCTAATTCATCCCATTTTCAGTCGCCATCCAGTGTCTGGAGACAGCGTTTAGTGTTTCGGTGGAAGACCAGAGCTTAGCAGTCAGTCAAACTCTGCCAGAGATATTTGCATCTGCAACAAAACAGGTAAAAGTTGTTTTTACAATGCCACCCTTGTGTAAACCATGTGCATTTGGAATGTTCCTTTATAACACTGAATACAAATACATAAAGATGCTCTTATATGTACCAGACAGGTGCACCACAGGTTAATACCAGTTCAACCAGTGCTTCACCTACAGTGGAGCAGTTAGTAGAGGCTGAGCAACTTAAAACTGAAGGTATGAGCACAACATTTTCAGATTGCTCTTAAGGTTCGAGATGCTTCACACAGTCCTCTTGATCATAGCTGTGCATGTTTGTTTTCATAGGCAATGACCAAATGAGGGTAGAAAACTATAGTGCAGCCGTGGAGTTTTACTCTAAAGCCATCCAGCTTAATCCTCAAAATGCAGTGTACTACTGCAACAGGTAAACACAAAGTGTAAAGCAAAGTATGTAAATCAGAAATACTGTTTCATATAGGAGTTACTTAAGCAGTGTTGGATAAAAACTGTTTTCTTGCATTTAGAGCTGCAGCCTACAGTAAACTGGGAAACTATGCCGGAGCTGTTCAAGACTGTGAATGTGCCATTGGAATTGATCCAAACTACAGTAAAGCATACGGACGAATGGGGTAATTTTCGAGATCAACTATAATAATGGTTTTCCAGAGGAGGGATTATAAACATAGCGCTCTTGGAAACCAGCTATTTTGTGTGGGTTTTTTTCTTTTTAAAAAACAACATATTTTAAGTTGTATTTATAGCTTTAGAGAAAGTATCCAAGGTCAGTTATTTATTTAGCATAAACATTCATTTCAGGTGAAGGTCATGTCAGTGGAAAGTCAGAGCTTACTCAAGTTCATAGTTCCTCTTCATCTTGCATAAAGTGATATTGACTTTTTCCACTTTTTTCTGTAAAATACAAAGGCTTGCTCTTGCGAGTTTGAATAAGTACTCCGAGGCTGTGAGCTACTACAAAAAAGCATTGGAACTGGATCCTGACAACAGCACTTACAAAGACAACCTGCAAATAGCAGAACAGAAAATGAAGGACGCACAGTCGAGCCCAGTGAGTTTACAGAATCGCACTGATAACAGACTTTTTGTCATTTTGAAAGTAGTGAAGCTCACGTTTATCTTTTTCAGGCAGGGGCTATGGGTGGAGTTGACCTGGCTGGTCTGCTGAGTAATCCTGGTTTCATGAACATGGTGAGAGCTACGGCCATCTTGTGTTCAGCTATGCAAAACATAACATATGTACAACAATAGTACTTAATCACTTTCACTTTTTAGGCATCTAATTTAATGAACAACCCGCAAGTGCAGCAACTGTGAGTACTCATTGTGAAAACTCCTATACACTGATGAATTTGTTAGATGATTTTTTTTAATAAACTGTGTGTGTGTAGGATGTCAGGTATGATGTCTGGGTCCTACGGTTCTATGGGAGGTGCCACCTCCCCAGGAGCAGCAGCAGCAGCTGCTGGACCGGGACCAGCACCAGCACCCGGACCCGGACCTGGACCCGGACCCGGAGCAGGAGCAGGAGGTGCCACTGACCTCTCTGGCCTTATACAAGCGTAAGTTATACACTGCTAGCTTGCTCTTTTTAGTGGTTAACACAATCTTCGATACTAATCTGTGTCTACGGTCTATTTGTGAGATTGAGGTTTCATTGCTGTTTTCTTGTCGTGTGACAGCGGTCAACAGTTTGCACAGCAAATGCAGCAGCAGAACCCAGAGCTTATTGAGCAGTTACGGAGTCAAATGCGCAGTCGACCTCCCAGCAGTGCTGGCAGTGAGGAACCCTGACCACTTCGTGTGTTACAACACATCATCCAGTACAAGTAAAATAAACATTTACATGCATATAAGTTATGTTAAAAATACATGTTTATTACCTCTAAAAATGTAATGATACACAGGATATCTATACTCCTTTTTGTTTTGTTTAGAATTTGACCTGGTGGACTTATGGAAGACGGGCTACTTTTTTATTTTTTAAGATATACCTTGTTCCTACAACTCCAGGGATGAGACATTCAATTCATCACAATAAAAACTGCATGTGTGCCCACTGCCCCACATAGCCCTACCTGTTGGGAGAAGTCATCAGCACACATTCACACATCATGTATGGGTGCTGGACAGATGTCTGATCAAATGTACTGAAATATCACTCTGGGTTAACACATATTCCTCAGTACTGGATTGTGATTGTAATGGAATCACTGCTACATGGACATACATGAAAATTTGCTGTTAACACTTCAGTGATTCACCTGTCCAAAGTGTATGAAACAGAACAGCATTCATGAGGAACGTGTGCAATCTCAACATTGACAATTAAATGTCAGATTTCATATAGGACTTGCGTACTTCTGTTCTCTGCAATTGAAGTTTAATGTTTCAAAACTGCTCATGCCTACAACTATTAAAGAAATGAAATTTGTTAAAATTGCCCGAAAGGTTACTTTTGTGGTGATTTTGGGATAAAGGAAGGGGCGTGCGTGCGTGTATTAGATGAGTTTATTCTGTCAAATCATCGGACCCGAGATGTGGATCAAAACGGATGTGCTTTTACGTGTATTTATTTTTATAACTTTTCCCGAGCATTTTGGGAATCGGTCGCGTTTCTGACGTCCTGTGATGCACAGCAGTGCTGTCTGAGTAGGCAGTTCGATAGGTTTTGATACGTGGTCACTGAACAGGTGCTTCAGCTGCAGGAAGTAGCGACACAAACACGGGTAAGCGCTTTAATAATATTACTTATATTTAACGTTATATGAACTTTTATGATAATTATACTCAACCATTTTATTGTTTAGAGTAGCCTCAGAAAGCTTGGATGCGCTTTTGTAGGCAGACATCTTACGAATAAATATCTGTTTGTTAGCTTAGCATTTGAGCTAATAAACACGTTCCCGGAAAAGACGTTTATTTAAAATACTATCTCATATTAAAATGCAGCTTTTTGCGGAATTTGGTCTAAAATCTATTGATGTTTTATTTGGTATGTATTGTATTGTATTGCATCTATGCATCATATAAAAAAATCATCGGTAACAAATAGCAGCTCATCAGAGTTGGCATGCTACCTATGTAACGTCCACCTCCAGCAGCTGTTTATATTTGTGAAACTCCGTTATCTGTAAAATAACCTGTCATTTCTTTCCAGGGATGCTTCGCATCACGTAGCCTAACAGCAGGCAGCCTGTGCTCGAGCCAAACAGAGGTTATTTCAGATAATGGTTTGCTGAACTGAGATTGCAGCCCATCTCCTCAATATGGAGATAGCTGTAGCCAAAATACTGTGCCTGCTGGGGGTCTTTGCCCTTATGTTGGGTGGGATCCTCATCCCTGTTCGGGTGATGCAGACGGAGTTTGATAAAGTTAGCAGGTACAGAAAAGTGGTTTCGTTCAGCAATTCTTTTGGGGGAGGTGTATTCCTGGCCACCTGCTTCAATGCCCTTTTACCTGCGGTTAGAGATAAGGTATGTTGTCGAACAAGATTTAGATAAAAATGATGTTTATACACATTTGTATATACATACACAATTATATACAAAGGACTTTCTTTGCTCAGTTTTACAGTCAAATCCACTTTTACAGAATCACTATAAGGAAATGCACAGTGTTTAAAGAGTCAAATTTCAGTTTCACATTAAAAATCTCAGATTTCATTGTTTGCTTTCAGGTGGAGGAAGTCTTAAAAATGCTAAACGTGTCCACAGACTACCCGCTGGCGGAGACCATGATGATGCTTGGCTTTTTTCTCACAGTATTTGTGGAGCAGGCCGTGCTTACATTTCGCAAGGAGAAGCCTTCATTCATCGACCTGGAGACGTTTAATGCGGGTGGCTCGGAAGCAGGGAGTGACTCCGAGTACGACACCCCGTTCATCGCACCCCCTCGTGGAATGTCCGGAGCCCACCAGCGTCATTCTCATCACCACGGACACTTCAGCCCCTCAGATCTGACGCGTGCGGGCCCGTTGAGGTTAGCAAGCCTTGTGCTGGCGCTTTCTGCTCACTCCGTCTTCGAGGGTCTCGCTCTGGGCCTTCAAGAAGACGGGGCTAAGCTCGGAAGCCTCTTCGTTGGAGTGGCCATCCACGAGACGCTGGCAGCCGTGGCTCTGGGGGTTAACGTAGCCAAGACTGGAGTGCCCTTAAGGGATGCTGTTAAGCTGGGCGTAACAGTAAGTCTGATGATTCCTCTGGGCATCGGGATTGGCATGGGTATTGAGACGGCCCAGAACTTGGCAGGAAGTATTATCTCTGTAGTGCTCCAGGGCCTGGCAGCAGGCACATTCCTTTTCATTACGTTTTTTGAGATTCTCTCAAGAGAGCTGGAGGATAAACATGACCGGCTGCTGAAGGTGCTGTTTCTTATATTGGGCTATGGTATACTAGCTGGGCTCATCTTTATCAAATGGTAAAGAGGTGTAAAAGATTTAAAGTAAACTTTTGCAGAGCATTAACTCTTAAACATGCCAACTGTTATTACCAACAGGTTATATACAGTATATTTACTGTAAAATTACTGATATTCTATAGAGCACTATTACTATTTATTCCCAAAACTATATGTCTTACATGGGACTAATAAAACTACTGTACAATTTAAATTCTTTTTTTTACATTTTTTGGGGGAGAACAGAATTAGGATATATGTGACCCTGGACAACTAAACCAGTCTTAAAGGTAAATTTTTCAGAAATTGAGATTTTTACATCATCAGAAAAGATTTGTCAATAAATACGATTTCTATTGATATATGGTTTGTTAGGATAGGACAACATTTGGCCGATATATAACTATTTGAATCGGAGGGTGCGATAAAATCCAAATATTGAGAAAATCACCTTTAAAGTTGTCCAAACGAAGTCCTGATAGTTTTGATATAGTTATGGTAGAAATTGTACAAATTATCTTCATGGAACATGATCTTTTCTTAATATCAAAAAATCAATAATTTTGACCCTTTCAATGTATTTTTGGCTGTTACTACAAATGTTCTCATGCTACTTAAGACTAGTTTTGTGATCCAGGGTCACATAATGATTTAACATAATCTGTTTCTGATTAAAGGGTTTGATGACAAAACATGTACATCATTTACAGACCCAAAACATGTTGCCACTCCATTTTTTCAGTTATACAGTTAATATTTGTGGGGTTTTTGTAAGCCTTTTTAATGTGAAATGTTCTGTTTAAAATTATTTGCTTGTGATGTAAGTTTAACTGCAAGTCACACAAGCTGATTTACTTGACCACTTCAGTTGTACCATCACATATTTGTGAATGTTTAAGCTGTCATAAGGTTTCATTGGTGCACACTAAGCAACTTTTACGTTGTTTTAAAACGCATAATTTGTTTATTCATGTCACACACACCTGATGGTAATCTAAACCATTGCAGTCTATCTGTCCTTTCGGTTTTCTTCCCACCTCAGCCTCGCTTTCGATTTAAACATGGCAGCCGAGTGAAATCAGTCTATATGTTGTAATAGGGTTCATGATTCAAATTTGTTTTTAGTTTGATTACTTTTTTTATTTCTTAAAATAAACCATGACAATCCCCCATATGTACAAGTACAGCAAATCATTTAATTTACAAAGTCCATATGAAATGTATGGGTTGAATGATGCTGAAAGTCCGGAAGTGTCTGAGTAGCAAATTGATAAAGCATTGTTATTGAAATATGAATACTGAATTTACCCAAAGTGAATCTCAGGTGTTTTTAACATTTTATTGTGTATTTAAACAACCTTTGGCTGTTTTCTTTATTAATTAATCTATTGTTGTTTTTCTTTTCCTTTTCATTACTGAAGCCACAACGTATCTTTTGTTTTTTATTTGATTTATGCTATTCCACAAAAAGCTGTAATAATTAAGGATGCACAGATATGTCAATTTTGGTCGATATTGCTAACTGATAATTCTTTAGCAATGGAATCCGATAACCGATATATTGGCCGATATACAGTATCTCAATATTAAAATAAATTTTTCTGAGTCTGAAACAAAAGGCAAAAGTTGGCAACTGCTTATATTTTAAAACATTGACTACAGCAAACAAGATAACATTTAGTATCAAGTCTACTTTACACTAGTTAAAGATTCTTTAACTTTCAAACTTTTCTGGTATAACGTTTATTTAATAAACAAATGATATGTTCTTCCACACAGTGCAACCCAGAAAAGTGTTCTTCTCAATAGCCACAAGTCTAACAGGTCTCAAGACAGAAATCATTTAACCAGAGGAAATTATTTATAATTTATTAGCTTTAGTATTTTGACCTGATTTTATTATTGGGCAGATAACATTAGAAATTACTAATACCAATATAGCGGATAATATATCGTGTATCCCTAATAATTCAAATTTGTGAATCCTTGATAGCCTTTCCGGAGTTTTTCTGACAACTTTCAAACAAAAATGAAGATTATTTAGTAGTTTTCCTTTTTTTATTGATCTTTAACAAGTGTCAAAGAGATATATCAGTGCTGCAAATCTGTTCCTTAGAAAATCCAATTATTCATCTTGTAATTTAATAAAACTATTTAAATCATAATGCTGGATTTTAGATTGCTGAATAGTTGCTCTATATATACTATAGCCTGGTTGGACATGTTCCAGATGACCATGTAACCAGTCTGACCCTTCAGCCTATAGCGTGACATAATCTGACACACACAATTCCTCCTGACCCATCAGACCCAAAACACGGAGTGAGTACACATGATTCTCACATCAAACTGCCTTTACTTATGATAGGATTTAACTTGTTTGGATTGTTCTTATACCATGGTTTCATTAACCCAACTTGTACAACATAGCCTGACCTTTGTTTACATGCACAAAAAAAAAATAAAACGTTGGTTTTTAGAGGTATTTGGATATTAAGCCACACTTGAAATGTATGTGTGATATTGAACCAAGTGGCACCAGCAAATAAGGATACTAGAGATTTTGTCTCTATGGACATTTTAGTGCATGTTAGTTTACATTCATTACATTTACTACAAATGCTCCAAATACTAGAAAATTGGAAAAGTTTTAATATCTTAATATTGACTTGTGTGTATTATTGTAAGGACAAAACCCATAGAAATGGGCTATATCTGGCCAATGTAACACAATGATGATGGTCATGTATCAGTCACACAGAGTCTAGACCTGAGTTTATCCTTTTTAACCATGACACAAGCAATAACAAAAAATAAACTTCAGTTAATCACTTCACATGTCACATGGTATGGCACAGATTCAGTGTTCGATTTTATTACTGCTTACAGATCCTCTTAGTAAACTAATTCCACCCGACTGTGGTCTTGAGATGTTGGATGGCTCCATGATGGTTTAATCCCTCTTAAGAATAGGTAACCACTACTTTGGCCCTGTTACTGTCAGCATCTCGACATGGAGGAGTTACTGATACCGACAGAAACGGAGCCTGCCGGCTTTTCTCCAGCAGGACCTCCTAAAAGCCCACTGGAGCGACTGAATGACTTCATAAAGAACACATTCACGGGCAGTGTCAGAGAGTATGTGAAGGAATACATCAAGAGAAATGGCTTACTGACGCTCTCTGTAATGGCTGTGATCACGGGATGTGTCCTTGGTTTTGTGCTGAGGGGTCTGACTCTCCCCACACAGGTATTTTTCTTCAGTTTAATTTAATGAATGATTGAGGACATGGTAATAAAAAATTATATAAGACAGAAATTATATTTTAAGGTATAATAATGCAATTTTGCAGGCAGCACAGTTTTATAATTCGGTTCTAGGTGTTCTACTTTGTTATTCTAGATCACATGTCTGAAAACTATTCTGGATTTACTGTTTCTAAGAAAAGATTTTTTGATATTGTTGACTTATTCCTCACAATGATATGCCGGTTTACTGAGGCTGAACATTTTTGTCAGGTTTAATGGATTTAAATAGACACGTCTGTTGCAATCTTTTTAAATATAATTTGTCTATACTTCAAGTCACAGAGAGTATTTACATCCCACATGAACAGCCTATATAGGATTTTTATAGGATATTTTTATTCTATGTCAGTTTTCACATGTGTAGTCTAATATAGACAATGGGAAAAGTATTGTTGATCTTTGTTGTGAGGGGAAGTGTGCTCAGTTAATCCCAGACAGACAGCAGTCTCTTCAGAGCAAATCGAGGTTGACGTGTAAGAGAGACAATCTCACCGTGCATGATGCGTGACTTTACTAAATAGTTGTTGACCGTGAGTCAGAAGAAGCTCAGATGGGTTGTGCGAGGGATGAACAAGAATTGACACTGAAGGCTCTAAAAATACCATAACTGTGATATTTCAGAAAAAACGTAAAAATAAGAGTCAAATGACATGTTTTTCACGTTATCAACAATAAAAACATTATAGATGGTTTCAAAGCTACCACATAAATTAAGGTTACTGCGTGCTTTTATGGCCCTAACTTAACTTCCGGTACACATCCGCAAAGAATAGATTATTTCTGATAACAAGCAAAAGAAATAACACGTAAATGACATTAGCTAGCAAGTTAAAATTATGTCTAGTCAATATTGTTTTGGGTTACCAGTAGAAGAACCGTTTCTTGGTTAAACTTAAATGTGACAAAGTTACACGACCCATTTAACAAATTGTTTATTTAATCAAATTAATATACAATAAAATTCAACAAATTGTTTATTTAATTAAATTATTATACTATAAAATGTTAATATAAATAAATTAAAATATAAATAGTTATATTATTAGCCATTAGCGAGATCGATCAACAAACACAGACCGGAAGTTAACTTCGGACCGCGTGTGTCCGATGAAACTGTGCATTATAATGTAAGTTAAATAATGTAAGGGAAGAAAAATGTAAGCGTTAGGTAAGGAAACAATGTACAGACAGATAATAACAAAATAAACCCTTTATTTGGCTACTTGCCAAAAAGTAAATAGACCGTAAACAGACAAAAGATGTGGTTTAAGCTATTATTATGTTAAAAGAAAGAGACAGTTAAGTGATACAGTAGACATGAAACATTCAAGTTGTTATACATCCTCAACATTCTTCTATATATTAGCAAAACACTTTAAAACAGTGTGACATTTTGTTCCATTGTATTTGTATAGAGTATAGACAGTCTGCAAGTCTTCTGAAATATTTCCTCTGTTTTTCTATTTAGGCAAAAATCTATTTCTCCTTTCCCGGTGAGCTGCTCATGCGGATACTTAAAATGTTAATTCTCCCCCTGATCACCTCCAGGTATCACTTATTATTATTATTATTACAATGTTTTTTATTTCACTTTATAAAATATATGTATGTTTTCTTATCAGCTGTTATGGTGTTTTTGTAGTTTAATGTCTGGATTGTCATCTATGGAGTCAAAAGCCTGCTGCAGGATAGGGGTTCTGACGGTCACCTACTATCTTTGGACGACGTTCATTGCTGTAGTGGTCGGCATTGTACTGGTTCTGATCATTAAACCGGGTTATGGAACAGACATGGAGAGAAATAGGCTGGCGGGTGGACAGGTCATAACATCTGCAGATGCATTGCTGGATCTGGTCAGGTAGGGATGTCCATAAAGGTGTCAATAACCCATTCAACTTGACAAAATCAAAAACAGGCACTTCAATATCAGGCCCTTATTAGAACTTAAGGTGGTAAAGTTTCGTAAATGTCCTGTTGCCACCATTCACAAGTCGAGTTGCCCAAGTCTGAGGAGTTTAGGCCATCTCATACTGTGTAATCCTATTAAAGCTGAAGGGTGTTTAGGGTATTTTTAGTTATCTGTACAAAAGGCCATGTAAGTGGTCCCTCCCACCTCTTGCCCTCTCTTTCTGCCCATGCGGGACATAGTGAGCTGCTGTCAGTCTTGTACTGTACTGTGTTTTACTGTATATTCATAAAGTATACTATTCTTACACGCACATATGTGACCCTAGACAACAAAACCTTTTTGTCTTAAGGGTCAATCTGGTTTTTACATCATCTGAAAGCTGAATAAATAAGCATTCTATTGATATACAGTTGGGGACAAACATTTTAGCCCCCTTGGTAAATATGAGCATGAAAAGCCCCCCAGAAATTCTTATGAGTAAAATATCTCTCAAGTATATTCCAAATTGATATTTATATTTTCTTAGCACACCAATGTGACTAGAAACATGGTGTTGTCCAGTCATGATGATGACTTGTTGCACAGGAGAATAATATTAATAACACAAAGCCCAAACCCCCTTAATTATTCATCTATAAAGAATATAGATCTGATGTGCAGCAAAAGATTGTTGAGCTACACAAAATAGAAAGTAGCTTTAAGGAAAAAAAAAAAAAAATCATATTTCCAACACCAGGGCAATGATCAAGTAGTTTTGAGATGTTGCAAATCTGCCTGAAAGAGAATGCGTGTCTATATTGTCTTAACGCACAGTGAGAATCATTTGAGTGGCCAAAAACTTTTCAAGGATCACAGATAAAGAATTGCAGAATTTTGAGGTCAAAAATGTATTTTTGGCCATTTCTACAAATGTTGGTATTGTGATCCAGGGTCACATATCATATTTCTGTTTTCAGGAATATGATTCCCTCCAACCTTATCGAAGCAACTTTTCAGCAAGTGAGTAAATGCACTCTATACATATCACATATCCTAAATATAAATGCTTCATTCAGTACAGTAACCACACCCTAGCAACCAAAACGTCTCAGCAACCACACAGAACCCATGTACACATTCCTCAGCATTATTTTTTAATATTATATTTCAGTACCAGACAGACCTTATTCCCATCCTAAAAACACCAGTCAACACGGGACGCCCTAATTTTGTCTACATGATGCCTGATGATGAAAATCCGAAAGGTCGAATGGTTCTGTTGGAGCTCACACCACCTCCAGACATCGAGTACAAGACCCGTCCGGGCAGCAGTCAGCAGATGAACGTGCTCGGCATTGTTATTTTCTCAGCCACAATGGGTAAAGCATCCCAAAATGAGTACAAAAATACATTAACGTCAGTAAAATGACAAAATGTAAGAATAATATGATTTTTCCTTTAGGTCTCTTACTGGGTAAAATGGGTGACCGTGGAGCTCCGCTGGTGAACGTTTGTCAGTGCATCAATGAGTGTGTGATGAAGATCATTAATGCGGCTGTATGGTGAGAGAGAGAAAGACAGAGAGAGAGAGAGAGAGAGAAAGTTAACGTTAGATTCCGTTAAAAAAACTGAAATGAAAAGGTTGTATTTACAAAATACTTGACCAAGATTGGCCATTGAGGAGCTTGAGCTATTAACTAACGTTAACTAACAATTAACAATATAGTTTTCAGCATGTTTTAATCCTATGTTAGTTAATGTCAATCCAATTTGTGTTAGTTCATGATGCATCAACTTGAACAAATACTGTACAACATTTCAATAAAAAAATTGACATGAATTCAGTTTTATAAATGCTGGCGAAGTATTAAAAAATGTTTTTGTGCACAAATCTTTGTCCAGTATTAGCATTAATATGATGGCTGTTTAAAGATATACATATTATAGTTTCTACAAGGCAGGCTCCTTCCTTTGTTCATCTCTGTTGTGTTTGTTTTACAACAGGTATTTTCCTTTCGGGATCATTTTCCTTGTAGCCGGGAAAATTCTGGATATGAAAGATCCCAGCATACTTGGGAAGAAGCTGGGCTGGTACGGTGTGACAGTCCTGGCAGGTCTGTTTGTGCACGGCCTCATTTTGCTTCCATTCTTTTACTTCCTTCTGACACGGAAAAACCCTTTTACATACATCAGAGGGCTTCTGCAGGCCATGGTTATTGCCCTAGCCACATCATCCAGGTAAGAGCAAAAAATTAAGTTACGTAAATGAAAACCGCGACGTCTTGGAACTTCTTGCTATTTTTCACAGTTCAGCAACGCTGCCCATTACAATGAAATGTTTGCTGGAGAACTGCCAGGTGGACCGGCAGATCGCCCGCTTTGTGCTGCCTGTGGGAGCGACTATTAACATGGATGGAACGGCCCTTTACGAAGCAGTGGCCGCTATTTTTATTGCTCAGGTCAATGAGTACGAGCTGGATTTTGGACAGCTGGTCACCATCAGGTACTGTTTAATGGTTAATGAAAGTGAAATGAGCTGTTTTTCTGTGTTTCGCAGCATTTTAACTTTCCGAAACACCTTGTGAGATGTGTGTAGTCTATTATCTTTAACTGTGCTCTATCTAGCCGTTGTTGAACAATTGAATGAATGAATTAAATGTCCTCCTGCATGTTTCCTCCAGTATAACAGCAACTGCTGCCAGCATAGGTGCTGCTGGAATCCCACAGGCAGGCCTCGTAACCATGGTGATAGTGCTGACATCCGTAGGGCTGCCACCGGATGACATCACACTGATCGTAGCCATCGATTGGATTCTGTAAGTTTGTGCTATTAAATGCTATTTATCACTATGCTATTTTTACTAATGCCGTTTCATTATAGCTCTAAGCAGTGTTACGGTGGATCTATTAATATTTAAAGCATGTGGAAAAACTAATCATTTAAAAAACAAGATAATAGTAGTCTTCCATCTTTTCTTTAAGAGATCGGTTTCGAACTATGATCAATGTACTGGGAGATGCTCTGGCAGCTGGGATCATCGGCCACTTGTGTCAGAAAGACTTTTCTCCTGACAGAGCAGTAAGTCAACCTTGAATTCTTTTTTATTTTTTTTACCAGTGGATGGCTTTTGAAGGGATAGTTCATTTATTCATCCTCATGTGGCTGTGTATGACTCTTTTTACTGTGGAACACAAAGAGAAAAGTCTTAGTGGTTTTGTGTTCATACAATGAAAGTCAATGGGGGTCAGTGTTGTTTGGTCACCAGCGTTCTTCAAAATATCTTCTTTTGTGTTCTGCAGAAGAAAGAAAGCCATACAGATTTGGAATGACATGAGAATGTGTCAATGATGAAAGAATTTCCATTTTTATGTTAAATGATTTTTTCCAGGCTAAAGCAAATGGAGCTTCACATGACACTCAAGCAGCTAACAAGATGGAGAATGTGCCTTTAACTGAAGTACCACTGCTGGCCGCTAATAAAGACTGTATATTTGAAGTGGTTGGGGACACAGTTTTTGAAAGGCCCACGGTATATTACAACATATGTCAGGTCTAAGTCAACAAATAGTGGCCTTACACATATCAGACACTTTTCGTTGTGCCATAAAATGACTGAATGAACATTTTGTCTGGTTTATCAGTATTTAATATTGACCAATATTGGCTGTTTTGTACAGCTGAAATGTGAGCGTTTCCCTATTCGAAGGGACATACAAATGTTTTGATAGCCTCTGTTGCTTGAGGTATAGACGTTAAAGAAATAGTTCACCCAGACATGAAAATTCGTTCACAATTTATTCACGCCATCCCAGGTTTACATGACTTCTTTTATGCATTTTAACATACAAAGATTTGTTTCTAAAAATCAGTGTTGTATAGTACTTAAGTATTTAAAAAAGTGTGTTTGTAACAAAATACTTCACTACATTCTAAATCATATCATACTTTTCATTCAACTACATTTTTTTTAGAAAAAAATGTTTTTTACCTTTTAATACTGAAGTACTTTAAAAATCTAGTACTAGATTTTTTTTAAATATATTTAAGTACTGTATTTAAAGTAAAAAACATTTATACATTTTTTACATGAAATGTAGTCGAGTTATACATATGATATATATATATATTTATTTTTCAAAGTATAAACACTTCCATAAAGTAAAAATACTTCAGTACTATACAACACTGCTAAAAATAGCTGTCCCAATTTAATATAAAGTGCTGCAAAGCTCATTCATCCATCAAAGTAATCCGAATGGCTAGAATAGGTACAAGTAAAACAACAGGTTTGTAGCAATCACAATTATTATTTTGAGCTTATTAAGGAAATTAACACCAAAACAAACATAAGAGTTCCATTTAAATACGGCAACATGCCATAAGAAAAAATATATACATGTTGGATGGCATGAGGGTAAATTATGAGTTTTAATTTTTTGGGTGACAAATAATTTTATTGCATGCTGGCATGCATTAAGGGATTTGTAATTCAGGTGCTATAGAACTATAGTTATGAACAGAAGCATGACTGAAGCAATTAGTTGAAAAGGTTTGTCCATAAGCCAATCATCTACAATTATGTGAATCATTTGTTAATAATGTTTTTGTATCTTTATATGACTCTTATTGTATCTTAAATAAATAAATACGAATATTGAAAGTCTCCGTTTGCCTGGTGTTGTGTAGACGTGCGTGCGGGCACAGACGATTAACGCTGGATTTAGCTTTGGGGAAAATGAGCAAATAAGCAGAGCTTTACACCGAATTAGACAAGAGCCGCTTGCCTCAGGTTTAAAAGCTCAGGTTGATCATTCCAAAAACAATTAACAAATTAACCATTCAGAAGTTATGAGCACATGCAGTAAGCTCTCGTGACAAAACCGAGCCTTTAGGCTCTGAATGCTTTCAACTGTAAACAATAAACATTTTCAATGTTTTTAATCATCAGTTCAGTTACAGGACATGCGATATATATGATTCTATAAACCGACTCTACCCAAATACATCTAACATTAAGTAGTCACAAACTTTTGATGGTTAGAGAGTAGCAGGGACCACCTACATATAGTATAAAATTGGAGAATTTGTGATAACTATATAATAAATACATTATTAACATTTTATGCCTATAGTTTTAATTCTGAATGCTGTTGTTAGATGCCGATGAACGACCGCTGGTCTAAAAAAGAGAAATAACTAAATTTTTTGAACTTGGTCATTTTAAAAGTTTTATAAACTAAAACAGGATGCCAGTTATAAAATAATGGCATCTTGTTTGACTTGAAAACGATTCTCTGTTCTAAAATTTGCAGTTAAAAAAAAAGCAGAATAAAAAAAATTGGGCAACATATGTATGATGGAATGCTTAGCAAAGAAAACGTTTCAATTCAAGTAACAGTATACATTTTACGACAAAACGATGGCATTTATTTAAATACATGAAAATTCTTGCTTCAGGACTTCAGGTCACGCTATGAATAAAGACCCAAATGACATACAGATACATTGATCATAATTAAACATGCACACAAGAATAGTGCTGACTTGCAATTGATGTACTGGAATATCTTCATAAAACAATGTTATCTATGCATGTGTTTTACAGAAGTTAAAATTTCACATTAATGTACAGAGCTGTATCAAGGAAGTGACTGAGTACATCACTACACAAAAGTAAAAACACTACACAAATATATTCTACTGCCAATAATGCTGCAAACGTTACCTAATACTGACCTGAACAAAACTACATTAAGATGCAGACACGGCCCTAGCTTATCCTTATTATTGAATCCATTTGGAAAGAAACTTTGCAGACCTTCTGAGTGGGGAGGTAAACTGTTCATTCAATGCTCAGTTAATAAAAATCAATAAAACAAAAATAATAAAATAAAAGCATTTAACCATTTTTTAAATAAAAGCAAACTCAAAAAAGGAACAATGTTAAATGCAAAACAAACTTTTAATGTCTACACAATATAAAACTGAATTTCAAAAGAACAAATGCAGTTTTGGAGTAAATAAAACCCTTAAAGGCAGAAGCGTTACACTCTTGAGATCTTTGGTCCTTCAAACTTTCACCTTACAGATGGATTAGCTGGACAACTAGAGGCGTTCTTCACTATTTACAAAGGGGATATGTAGTTATCACTGACAGACAATGCCAAAACTCTTCACATCTTAATATGATAAAGAAAATAACACTAGAGTCATTCGTCCAGTGTGATAAAAGATAAACAAAAGAAAAACAATGCCATGACATATGTAAGGCATTCCAACAGTGCCCACAGAAAAAAATGAAAACAAAACCCTGGATAAATCTGACATTTACATTGTCCAGGGCTCTACAAATGCCAGTCAAACACTAGCGCACACATTCACCTCAACAAAGTTTGCATGAGTATGTTTATGTAGACAGTCAACAATAACTGAAATCATTAGAACAACGCTCATTGAACTTTCAGATTCTCATAGAACACAAAAAAAGTGCCTTCACTTGTGAGACTTGCTGGTTTTAAATGATACTTGCAGGACTTTGTCCCCCAGGCGATATCCATTGAGGCTAGCGATGGCCATTGCTGCCTCCTCGTAATTTGTCATGGTAACAAACCCAAACCCTTTGCATTTGCTTGTATTGAAGTCACGAATGACCTTGACATTGGTGACAGCACCAAAAGGGCCGAACATTTGCCAGAGAATACCTTCATCTGCATCCTGACCCAAATTATAGATGAAGATACACCAACCAGAGGAAGGGCTAGTGGCCACGTTCATACTAGAGACGCTGCTCATGTGGTCAACACTCATAGGTGAGAACCTGCGAGAGCACAAGAACAATTCATCAGAAAAGCAACATGACATGACAGTTAAGTAAACAGAGACTTTCAAACAAGTGCCAACATTCTAACACTTTTAAACGACAAAATTCAAACCTTTTAAAGTATACAGCTATCTCACCTGAAGCGCTGGGCCTGATGGTGAACAGGTCCTCCGAACCGACGGGACTGAGTATGATAGAGCTGAGAGAGGAGCTGGGAATTCTTGGTCTGGTTAGGATTGGCAGCATACTTCACTGTGATTGCTTCAGAGGCACCAGATGGTTTGGAGCCATTTAGAAGTTTAATAGCTTCCTCTGCTTCAGACCTCTTATCAAACCGGATGAAAGCCACTCCACGTGACAATCCTGACACAGAATACTACATCAATAAATGGTTAGGCGTGAAGAACCTGTGTGTCAAGTGCCAGAGAGTATCATTACCTGAAGCCTGATCGACCAGCACACGAGAGTTTATGATGCGTCCGAAACGAGTAAACATGTCCTCGACATCCTTCTGTGTCATGGTCTTGGGTAAACCACTGATGTACAGATTGGCATCTTTGATGCTTTCAGAACTCGGCCGGGCAAACGAGACCTGATTTAAAGGAGATAAAAACCAGCATGAATGATTGTTTCATTACACCCATAATTCATTATAAAACCAACCATAAAAAGCCATTACGTTTGATCCCACAACTGATAAAACAGTGATTTCATTATGAAACCAAAAGAATATCTTGTGTATAAAAGCAAAAACAAATACATTCCTTTACAAATATTTCCAGGTCATGGTATAATACAGTTAACTAAATAAATAAAATAGGACAACTTTCAGGTTGATTTAAAACTACAAAGATTCAAAATAAATAAATAAAACCATGGAATTAAGTGCAGGGCTTGCGTTCGGCACAATTTCATACTCAAGTAAATGACTAACAGTCACACATCACCAATTTTCACACTTCACAAGTGTTGCAAATTAAAACAATGTCCGGAGATTTTGAAATAAAAGTTGTACAGAAATGTCACTAACTTCAGTATAATCCTGTACCGAAATTAAACCTTGCAAAGTCACCAAGGAAGCCAATCGTACATTAAGTCTAGAGACTCCAAATGTCAAGAAAAACAAAACGAAACGAAGAAAGACTTAAAAACACTCAAGAATATTTAAAAAGAAGTTCATTCCTTACAGAGAGCAGACAGGACTGGATCACTGCCTTTTACTGCGTGACATCTACTTTAACATGGCACACCTATAATTTAAAAAATGGATACAGAAACACCTCTTTGCACGTTACCTTGATAGTTTTAGACTGTAGTCTCAGGCCATTGAGTGTATTGATTGCCCTTTCTGCATCATTAGGGTTAACATAGTTAACAAATCCGTACCCTAAACTGTGGCCTAGAGAAAACAAAAGGGAAAAAAAACAAAATAAAAATAACAAACGTTCGTCCACGTCATGTAGACTAGACTCTCTGCACAAAAGAAAACATAACCATACAAGCTAATCTTTAAAAAAAAGAATTACATTTGTAAAAGAAAGTGTCACAGCGTCAAAAAACAATTTAGGAGCGTGACATCAGGAAAGAAACCGTTGATACAAAAACCACTCATCACAAAATAATTTAAGGAAAACAAACACCTTCCATCATCTCCTTAAATAAAAAAACAAAAAACATTAGTAACACACAAACTTTTTCAAGTAAATTAAATAGAAATGTAATGTATTTTTCACAATAAATTATGTAAGTATTATAAAACCCATTGAGTGGGAGGTTAGGGGCAAGAAACAAACAAACAAAAACTTAAAATAAAGCCAATGACATAGATGTATGAAGATGGCACCAGACTGACATCAAATGTCCACTCCGGATTATCCACGCTTGAACTGTAAATGTGTTACTTGTCCTCAAAAACATTACAAGAAAGAAAAAAGAAATGACAAAAAAAAAACAATTTGGTGTATGGTATCTGTATTTGGTACATTTAAAAGCACACAAGTGAGTGTAGACATTATCATCCAATCAAAAAATGAAATAACTAAAATAATAAAAATCTGCAAAACAAAACAAGTAGAGCTTTTGCAAACCCCACTTGAAAAACAACTTGTTTACAGAAAACTAATGTGTGTGACGGAAATCTAAATGAAACTAAGCATACCGTGAAACAACTCAATACTCAAAACTAACTAAAAAATATTGAATCGGACCAGTACCATCTTTACACCTTCTGTAATAAGAAAATATAGAAATAAAGAAAAGAGTTTATTGGAGCATATAAACAGACCAAAGCGGACAGTGTGAAATGCTTCCATAAACACTGACCCAAGCTTCAATGAACTGGTCAAAAGAAATTAAATATCAAGAGAACAAAGATAAAAAAAAAAAATTAAAAAAAAAAGTGCACTCCATAAAGATTTGGAATTTTGAGAATAAAATAATACTCAGCAAAAAATATATATATATCACCTGGTGTCTGAGACTTAATAAAAAGCAGCTGACTTTCTCTGTGTGTAAAGGTAGCAGGAGAGAAAGCCATTGAGCCCCCACTGTTGTGCTCAGTAAAGACGTACCTGCCATCTTGTCCCTTATGAGTTTGGCTGACTCCACCTCTCCAATGCTGCTGAACAGACTGCGAAGCTCCTCCTGACTCATGTTCTGGGGCAGGTAGTTGACGATCAGATTGGTTTTAGCATTACTTGGCTCATCATCCATATGGTCTTCGTACCCATTTGGCATATCATAGATATCTTGCTATAAGAGGGATAATGCGAGAGTAAGCAAGCATGCTATCAGAATTCAAGAAGCATCATGCTTAATAAACCAAAACAAGACATTAAATCGAGTTGGCATTAAGAATGGCGTAAAAACATCAAAGTACTTTGATGTCATATGCATATCAATCAAACACACTACTGCTTCAGGTAAATCTGCAGGATTAATACATGTGTTTTTGTTAAAGATTTGAGCCATTTTGCTAGAACAACAACAATAAATAATAGTCACTCTTACCTTTCCAACAGAATTCTTGTCTCTTTCATTCCCTTGGCTCTGAACCTCACAAACCTGCATCAACAAAACATTGTCACTACATCACAGAAACATGGTTCTAATAAGTGCACTTTAAATGAGAACATCGGGGCATTTCATTGAATAATGATGCTGGTAAAAGTAAATTACACAAGATAACTCACTTTCAAATATCGTATGTGTCCTCTTCTGACAGCCATGTCACTTTACTGCTTCAAACTTCAAGTCTGGAAAATAAAGAAAACGTTTTAATAAACAAGATGAAGTCAAGCCATGAAGTAAAAATGGTTTTATAAAGGGCAAACATCTTTGTTGTATCCGCTCATTTCAGTGTATTCACATCCAGAGTTTACTGAAGTAAAACCGCAGTATGAAAATGAAGGGCCCATGTAAAACTCGCATTCACTAGACAAGCAAATTAGTCTTTTTTTCACGTTTACGAATTAAAATAAACATTCTTTCAGAACTGCCTACCACACGCATAACTTTATTCATTACAATACAGCACCATACAAACGTTCTGCAGGCTAAGTTAAAGTGGGCACAGCGGACGGCTTAACGTTACAATGTAATTCCCCAAAAGCCGTATACAACTTTATATACACAAATATGATTAACATTATTACCTAAATCGTGGTAATCATCTGCGTGATTTTAACATGTTTAAGTTGAGTTTAGGCCGCTCTTCTGGGGCCTGCTAGCATCAGGCTAACAGCAAACACTCATGTGTGCGCGAGGCCCGCACGCTTCTGAATGAACGTATTTTTAAAATAATGCGCGAATAACACGGGTGAAGTTTTTGAAACCACAAACGACATACCTTAGTTTTCTGTATCCTGCGGTTCCGATCCAGTCGAGCAAGTCACCAGCCGTTTAATTCACAAAGCGAAGGTCTTTCTTGTGTACCTGACTGCCTCACACCCCCCGAGCTCAAACGACAACGAGACTAAACTGCGCAGAAGCGGAAGTGAAGCCCCGCCTCCCTATCTGGAAGGAGTCTTCTAAAATTGATGAAAGCTTCAGTTTTACATTATGTAAGACAGTGAATTTTTTTATATCCTTCATATAATTTCATTGTGACTTTACCATAATATTGTGTAGAATCGTACTTTGATATAGTACCACTGGCAATTAAGCCTTTATAAATATTATTTGGTTTTATTATAGTAAACGTGCATTGTTCTTTTATGGTTAAATTTACAGATGCTATAATCACCAAAACACTGCCCAATATCTAGATTAGTGGTTGACTGATATGTATTTTAACTGGTTATTAAATAAAAAAGTGGGAAAAATAATTTGGTAAATTTAAGAATCTTTATTCAGTAGTAGACTACTGACAGATTGATGTCACATTAATCAATATGTGTACTATTACATTGTACAAGTAAATGTTGGCATAACTTGATAGCACAATTTATTAATCTTGAAAACATGGAAACTCCTGCTCAAACATAACAGCATTATGGCTGCAGCATTGGCTTGCAACTGAACACAGAATTAGATTTTTATTGACTGCAAAATTTTACTGATACTTAATCATAATTCAGTGATTTTTACTTAGGCTACTGTTTATGTAAGCAGTATGTACAAAGCATTCTTGTTTGGGCCAGATTGAACCAAAGCAGAAACGGAAACAACTATTAGCCTATATATCTCAAGATTTGTTGCCATTACACGTTCATGGAGGCGAACAAAATTCAGCCTGTAAGTTCAGTCTACAGTTCACGAAAACAGCCCTTCGACATTCTACAATAAAAAATATTTCTTTCATGCCTCGTATCCTAAATGTACATTCCACATATTTTCTACTTTATATATGAAGCCCCTGTACATTAGAAGAGGTAGACAGTGTGGCTAAAATAAATGTTTGTTAAGTCCACCTCAAAGAGATTTCTTATAGTACAGTGGCGGTTTAGGTGTGATTTTTATAAAATGTTGCTCGATGTTAAAACTGTTTTCCTACCTCTCGACTCAGGAGCAATGTTATGAGAAGACAGACAATTGAATTTGTGTGGTAACCCTAAATGAAATCCATTTGATTTTATGGACTGTAAACTGCCAAAGATAAGTTGGGGATAAAAAATAATCCTTAACTGCATTATGATGTTGGGTCCTTCCATTGGTCTAAGCTTTTAAAAACCATTTTACTCTTTTGTGTGCAAATACAAAAAAGGTAAATTAGAATAGGGAAAAGACATACAAAGATACATTTGATCTATATCTATATATTCATTTATGAATAGTGTATACGATAAAAATTTTAGGTTTTGTAGCAATGCTTTCTAAAACAAATAAATACTATCACAACATCACAAATACATGATGTTCTACCTTTATAGAGAGAATATGATTGTATGATCATTTTGCATATGATGGCAAAAGAATTAAGAGCACAATGAATTTCAGTTCTTCAGATGTTATTCACAATGCTTGTGCAAAGAGAAAAAAGCTAACTTGAAATGAAAGCCACGTGCATCCAGGTAAAGAGCATTAAGAAAGACAGCTCATGTGCTGGTCCAGTATCAAAACATCCCACAGCAAAAATGGAAGAGTAGAATAAATTCTCTGTGAATTTTAAAGCATCATCATCATCGTGTCCTCTTATATGACAATGGCACAGACCCAAACTGTGGCTTTCCTTCTTCCATAAGGACAAACCTGTTTCGATTTTTCAGTCTTACTGACATTCAGCTGTACTGCCACCTGCCTCTACACCCATGGAGAAACCATTACTGAGGTTCTTGGGACTGGGTGGAGTGGTGCTCAAAGGCTCGCATTTGCCTCCGGGATCCACAGAGTAGCTCTTTTTGGGAACTCTGGGCCGCACCACAGGAGCTTTCGGGATGACGGAGGTCTGCCTGTGCCCCTCTGCTATCAGAGGCGGACGGACAGGCATGGTTCCAGGCAGGGGTGAGGGTTTGGAATTATGTGAAGGGTGGAGGGGAGGACTTGGAGATGATGGCATGTGCTCGGCTCCGTCTTCAACCTGCTCAGAGACTTCTTTGACGGGAACGGGCTCCTTCAGAGAATCCAGTGTGTTTTCCTTTTGTATGCTGCCCTGGCGAGAGGTCTTGTCCGAGTTGGGCATCTCACAACTGTCGGTCCGCCGCCGCGAGCCCTCGTGCATACGGCTTGTGGCGACCACAGCTTTCATAGCAGCCTAAAACAAAATGATCACATTTTTATATGCAAAGACAGTATAACAACATTGCAAATACATTGGTTGGAATCAGTAACAGACCTTCAATTTGCGTCGAGCATTGAATTCTTGTAGTTTCCTCTGTGTCGTGTCCATGTGGGAGAAACGTGCTGCTTTTCCAAGCACCCATGGATGCTCCAGTGCCTGCTTCACCGTAAGACGTTTATGAGGGTCCAGCACTATCAGCTTACTAACCTACAGACAGCATAAAAAAAACATTACTGAATTTGAGTTTTATCTGAGAAGGCTGTTATTTGATCGAGAGAATGGGAGATATTGTCAAATCAATCTGTGGTCCATTCACATCATCAGGACAATAAGCAAAACCGTAATGTCATCTGAACAGATGGAAGGAAATATGAACCCACCAAATCCTTGGCATTGAGGGAGACTTCATCCCACCAGGGGGAGACAAACTCATAGTCACAGTTCAGAATGCGACTGTACATGTACTGGTCCCCTCTCGGATCGAAAAACGGCTCAAACCCGCAAAGCCTGAGAGTGGAGACAGATTCATTTTTTTACAATGACCCGGAGGGGAAACAATTAAGCAGAAAAAAGAACCAAATTACACAAATTAACAATTTCCACCATTCTGCTACTTCTTTGTTCTTGTCTTTATATTCAATTCAATTCAATTCAATTTTATTTATATAGCGCTTTTCACAATGAGTATTGTTGCAAAGCAGCTTTACAGGAGAAAGCAACAGAAAAAACATAAAAAAGGTAAAAATTACCAAACCTTTAAATTAATTTAATAAAATAAAATAACTATAAAATAAAAACTATAAGTATTATATTATGCTTATTGTTTTCTCTTACTGTTGTATTTGTCTATATGTTAAAATAACAATAAAATGGAACATTACACATAATTTATTTATTTTACAAATATATTTAAGACATTCTGGAGGGCACATCTATGTTTTAGATAGCTCTTGCTAATCTTTGTAAATCCTAAACTGCATCTTTGCTAAAAATGTGTGTTTATCATTTATCGCATGTGTGTGCATTGGTGGACATGTCTGCTAAATGAATAAACATTAATGCAAATGTATTACTCACAGAATGTAAAGGATTACTCCCACCGACCACATGTCGACCTCTGGACCATAAGCGTTTCCTCTGAGGATCTCAGGGGCTGAGTGGATACAGTATGCAAGCAAATGAAAGCAAATATACTACGGACACTTTATTATTCATATTAAATTAAGTTATTCATTAAAAAATCTGCTATCTTATGGAAAGACGTTTATTTTAAAATGATTTTAAATTAAATTACAATCTACATGTTGTGAATCTTAAAAAATAGCAAGTAACGGGAAGCTTGAATCAAAATGCAACTAATGTCTTCTCTTTAAATCAGACTCACCGCAGTAGCCGGGGGTCCCACACACTGTCTTCATTGTCACTTGCTCATCGATTATCTTGGACAGGCCAAAGTCGGCTGTGAGCGAATCAATAAATTCCATGAATTACTGAAGGAGCTTTAGCCGTCATCCCTGACATGTTCATTTCACTGTTCAGTGTTAATTTGTCATGCATCACAAACATAACAGATTAAGTGTCTACTGTTTGTTACCTATTTTAAGAGGCGCGTCGATTGAAAGGTCAGCATAGAGGAGATTTTCTGGCTTAAGGTCTCTGTGAACAACTCCATTCTCATGCAAGTACTACAAAAGAGACAGAAGAGACATATCAGAACCACAACACTGTATGTGCATGTTCAGACCAAGTAAAATATCAGCATTTATTACACATAACACATCAATATCACATTCACTCTGCATTTTATTCTCTCAACCAATGTTTCTTAAAGGGACAGTTCACCCAAAAATGAAAATTTGTGGGAACTCTGGGCCTCATGTTGTTCCAAACCTGTATACATTTCTTTATTCTGCTGAATACAAAAGAAGACATTTGAAAGAATATGAGAAACTGAACAGTTTTGGGGCACCATTGACTAACATGGTAGTAGGTTATCCTACTATGGTAGTCAGTAGTGCCCCAGAACTGTTTGGGTACATTTTTCCAAATGGTTTTTTTTATGTTCAGCAGAAGAAAAAGATTCATATAGGTTTGGGACAACATGAGGGTTTTGATTCTTCGGTGACCTATTCCTTTAAGGGGGGCTCAAGAGCACTTAAATTATTTATAATAATACAAAATTTCTTATGCTTTTATGTTATTTTTTATAACAAATAAGACTATACATCTTTCCATATGATATATGATATATTTGAAACCATAGCTTGGTTATAATCAGCTCTAAACCACGCTGCCCCTTAAGTATTTAAATTGAGTCATTGCCATGCAAACAGCTCCTTTCTTTTGATCAGATTTATAAAATGTGCCTGATTCACAGAAATCAGAATCTGGTGCATTTAACTTGCTACTGGATTTGATTACATTGCAAAGGAAATGCACTATTGATCGTGGCTTTAGTGATTCATCAAAAGATGGTACAAATGATGATGAGAAACATTATAACTGGGCAGATGTCCAACAAGAGCCATGTAGAGATGAAACATTTTTAAGTCTGGAAACAAGACAATTGTAAAGCATTTGTAAAGCTTAGGCACTAAACAGCACCCCATCCCAAATACAGCAAGCGATTTGTTATGTTGATTTAATTCATTACTTTACTTCACTTGTGAGTTACGACTTATTATGCCGTTCTGTTTATGCGTAACTGTCCATGACTAAATCAGTCCTGACCGAGGGTAGGTGGGTATGAGTGTACCGAGACAGTCTGTGCTCTGTATACATCCAATAAAACAACCACCATCAAGCCCGAAACAGAAGCAGCATTCAGCGTCTCCTCGCTCTTAGGCTCCAGGAGCAGTTTTCAGTGCTGCAAATTGCAGACTGTCTCTAGGATCCGAGGATCGATGGTGGAGCCTGAACCTTTCAGACCTGTCGTCTTCCCTGAAGAGGTTTTTCTAGCACTCCGAGATCACAGGGTCGTTCTCCATTACCAGAGCACAGGCGCCTGCGAGCAGCAGTCTGATAAGTGCGACGATGACTCATGCGGTGTCAGGCCGTGTTAATTAATTTTGTGTTCGCAGATGCGAGACAGATGTTGTTCCCTTAACACAATTCCAAAAATATAAAAGTGCATGACGGCGGGCGGGGAGACAATGGTTTCCTTTCAAACGTGAAACCAGAGGTTTGCTATCAATCTGATGAAGTACAGGAAGTGTTTGGCAGATGACGGGGTGATAATTGAAGGCGGCAGGAGTCACTTTCGTGTTTTAGCACATGACTGGCGTGGGGCCTGGAGGTGAGACAACACTCCGTCTGAATAAAGAGGAGCTTTAGACTTAATTCTGTTATCGTTTACTTATAACTGCTTTAAAGAATGCCTATAACATAAAATATGGGTAATTTCTCATGCTTTGTAATGTCATTTTAAGTAATGAGACAGTATTGGTCAATAAAAGTAATTTTTCACACTATCGGCTATCAGATGATAGTTTAAAGGCAGCCGATGAACAGGGCTGATCAATCAAAAGAGGACAGGAAAATGCAATGAATTTGTGCTCTTTGTAAAGAAAAAGTTAAGAATCATCACTATGTTCAATATTAATATGAATTAATAACATTGTTAAGTTAAGAATTATTAATTTAACCTTCAGAATTTAGTTAATGCGAGTTAATATAACTACTAAACTATCAGTATGCGTAGATATCACTCTGAATTGTCGGTTATCAGCATCGGTGGAGAAATTTAGTATTGATCAATTTATTTATTTATCATTCTACAGAAACATCAATGCAATATATACCTCACTGCAACATTACTACAATGTTGTGAATGTTTTCAATTTCCATGCAGTTGTTATTGGTTTTATAGCATTGCTGTGTGGTTGCTAATGTATTCTTGGTGGCTAGCATGGTTGCTAGGGTGTTTTGGTGGTTTCTAGTTTGTTGGCCTAATTTAAAAGAGCCCATCCTGAAATGTACCTAGATATGTCTGGAGCCCTTTCTTCAATGTAAATATGAGTGTTTAAACCATTCCGTGCCATCCAAAAACAAATGTTTTTTGAGGCAAAATATAGAAATGCTTCTTTTGTTCAACACAGGTCAGAAAGCAAGACAAACGTTTTCCAATACGCACAAGCGCATACATAAATCCATTGATAAACAAGCACTAGAGATGAAATCGCAGAAAACATGGATTAAATGGATCCAACGTGCACGTACAAAACGATATTCCTCAGATAAATCAGCTCATGTATCCTCCGCATTGTTGCTTCATTGTCAGAAAGACACACGGTGGCAGAGCTGTTACATAACACAAGCCCACATTCCTCCTGCTCAGGCAGATTAAAACCTGCAGAAAAAATTGCAATGTTTTTTTTCAGAGGAGATTATTTTTCACTAGCGCTTCTCCGCACACATCCGCTTACTCTAACATTCGCTTTTGAGCGACGACAAGGCTGACCCACATCTCCAAACGCATCCTCTGTCAGCCCAGCGCTGGACATGTGTTCAGCCACGCCAACACGCAGACAATAATCCCCTGCTTGAGGATGCATTAAAACAACTGCTCTGCCCTATGGCACGTATCATCATATCCTGTTATTTGGTCATATAATTGCATTTACAAGAAAGGTTTCCATGAAAGGACTTTCAATTGTAAATATCACAATATGTCTCTATACAGTAGGCTACAGTACATTAAAATAAAAACAATTCCCCTGATATGTCCCCAGTTGCCATTATAATCTATCAAGCATAAACAAAAATCCTTATCTTAAAAGTTTAGACAATTTTCATCCCATGATTCACTTGGTCTTACCGCCACAGCTTCCAGGATCTGTTTGATGACATGAGCCGCATCTCTCTCGCTGTAGTAACCTCTCTCCACAATCCTGAAACAACACAAATCCTCATGCTACAAAAATCACACATTCAAGCATCACACGTACATGTTGCAGCGTATGTTTTTAACCAGGAACAGCTGATGTTTAGGCGTGAGTGTGTGTAAATCTGGCAGCGCTCGCTGCTCTGTTTAGCAGTTTGTAGGAAAACACATCCTGCTTCTGCTCTGCACCAAACCCACTTAAACCAATTATCGGGAACTTGCTTTATTTAATTAAGTCTTACTGCCGGGCAGAGGAGCAGATAGATCGCTCATTTATCTCTGAGACTTGAGCTGTAAGACATCGATGAAGAGGAAAGAATGAGATTCCTGTGCTCGTGTCCACATTAAGAACCGAGGAGATAAACGTAATAAACCTTATTGAAGTTGCTCAGCTAAGTTTAGTCGCTCAATTGTAGCTCAAGAGAGTTTATCAGATATGAACTACCATTCATTGAAGTCATGGATTTGTCTCAGATGTGTTAACAATAATAAATGAGATGGTTGTTGATGTTCAGCAAAAGTATAAATTGAATATAGACGGCATTGCTCAGAAAATGCTGTTTTAGGAAAATCTGATGAGAAAAGTTGCATAGCAGATTGAGAAAAACAAAAAACTTGGAAAAAATTCAGAATAAATCAGAAAAAAGATGATGTCTCATTATATATCATTTCCGTCTGAGAGAAATGAGTGAGATATTAAAAAGAGCTAATCTGTCACTTTTCATCCAAATGGAATCAATATTTGAAGGTCAGAAATGTATCTAAACCGAATGAGACCATTACTTGAGTTGAAAATAAATTATTGCAAATATTGATTCATGTGTAAGATCGGAACTACCCCTATTGCTTCTGATATCGAAGTCTCATTTACGACACACATCATACCTGTCAAAGAGTTCTCCACCTGTGACCAACTCTAGAATGAGGAAGATCTCTGTCTCAGTCTCGAAAATTTCCTTCAATCGAATCTGAAGCAGACAAGAGCAAGAACATTACATCACAGCAGCCTTAACCATATATTCTGCATCTGAGAAAACAAATTATCATCACGACATGTTTCATAACAGCGAGAATGGCATTTCCCAGTGCATTGGACATTAATCTTACGATATTTGGATGAGAAAGACGAAGCAGGACTCCGATCTCTGTCCTCACTATTTTCTTGTCGATCTGTGTTGACAACATAAAACGCAAGATTCAATTATAATCATTGGGTTACAGGAAATAATATGATCCTATACAGGGACGAATGAATTTACCGTTTTCTTCAAGACTTTGACAGCGTAAGGTTTCTCTGTTTGCTTCTCTTCACAGCGAAATACAACAGATGTGGCACCCCTGATGGATCCAAAAAATCACAAATTTTAAACACAAACACTTACAGTAGCACAGAATGTGCATTCACAACAAGCCATAACATCAAATGGTGTTAAAAAAACAAGTTTGATCAAAGAATTGGCTGGCATTTCATGACTGTGACCTCCACGCTTCACCTCATCACAGAGTTCTCTGATACTCAACATGTACTCAACCTCCCCTCCATCACTTCTGTGGCCGTGCATTTCTATGGCAACTCAGTCTAAACAAGAAAACCTCAAGCAATCAGTCTTTATTATAACACAGACCTTCTAGAAGAGAAGAAAACATTTCTTGATGACATATTAAGATAAACCGAGGCCTGATTAAATGGTACAGGGTCTTTGAAGGGTTTGTGTGAATGCATTGAACAAGACGTAAAATCCTTGCATGCACACATTCACGTGCGAACAAAACCAACAGCAAATGTTTCATAACAGCTTTATGATATACTGTATATGTGATATGCAACCTTGGCTTTCCCTCACATCTCGATATCTTTGCTTTTTATGATCGATGAATGACTCAGATGAGATGAGCACTCAGATGAAGACCATCAGACATCATCAGACCATCACCATCTGCCGCCTTGCTATCCAACTTTAACACTTCGACAGATCCGCATCTGACAAACACGGTCTTCACCATCACACTGACTTCAAAGCACGCATGTAATCGGTTATGTCAGAGTTGGTTACATTGAATTCTGTCAAGCTCCCCTAGGATGTCCATCTCGACGCAGTATTCTACACCAGACCACACTGCCATGATGACAGGTCAGGTGACAACATTTTGTATCCTACATCCTGGGAGGTAATGATGACATTTTGAAACCTTAGTACTGCAAAACAAGCTTTATAGAAGGCAAAATGATCATTTCAGATTTATTGAAATCACAAACACATTACCTACAGTTTTAGAAATATATTCAAAGTTAAAATGTGTTACACTTTGCATCCTTATTTTAGATGTACACATAAAATAGGCTAGAATGATTTTAACAATACTTGAAATGAATTGAACAATACTGTAAATGCATAACGAGCAGTCCATACTTTATTAGAGTTCTGCATCATATTTGTAATTATGTTGTATTTTTCATCACTCATGCATTCCCACCATAACAACAAAACCAATAAAGTAGTAGCGAAAATGTACTCACCTGCCTAATTCTGGGCCCATGTTGTAGAAATCCTCCACTGTCGCATCTCGGCGCGAGCCATCGACCCAGTATTCCACCGAGCACGCGCCGGACCGAGAGGTGGGCATGATGGACCCTCTGAACGCTGTTCAGCTATTATAACAAATGCAACTAACCCCTCAAATCAGGAAAGCCCGTAAAAGACGAGACACTCTTACATCTGGTTGTCAGCTTGAGCTGAATACGGATGTTTATGAACGTGTTGCAGGTGATCCTCGGGGGTTTAAAATGTCCAGGTTTCCATTTCCGTCTGAGTGCGCATATTAAAAGTCAGTCCAGACACTGAAGCATCACTGCGGGTTGAATTTCTGATCAAAAGGTTTCTTACATTTACCAGAAAATATATCGTATACATGAAATACGATGTACTCGATCTGTTGAAAAAATCTGGAGCAAAACAACCAAATGTACCATTCAGTTACCGAATGGCCCCGTATGGTGGTTCGGAAAAGATCCCAACCCCAAACCTCCCATGACATGTAATATTCAAGAAAACATCATAATCCTGCGAATACAACCAGCGAGCTGGATATCACAAGACACGCGACGGTTTGCTTCTCAGCTCTTCGTCTGAACGAAGAAAAAGATCGGCGCCTTTATAAGATGCTTCCTAAATATCGGAAGGATCTCTGCATTAGCAGGATGGAGATGAAGTAAAAATGTAAATCTCACTGCTGTTTGTGCTGGTAAAGGGTGGGGAAAGGGAGGGGGTCTGTCACACTAAACCACAGATACACACTCACGCCCAGCAGCTTTTCTTCCAATCCGTGGCTTTCACTGTGGGCTGAAATTTTGAAACCGGAATACTCAAATAGCGAATGCGCACGTGTGCAACGTTTTGCATCATCTTACATGTCGATTATGAAATGCTATATCTTTGCTTTTAGCTCAGTAAACAGTAACGAAACAGTAAAGCTGTGAACGGCCGGAGGAGGTTCATTTCAGCACCCCGGACAGCTCTGCTAGTCTTTATTTTCTCCAGCTAAAACAAGACGGATTGTAGTCATTGGAAAAATGTAAAAATACTCAGTGCACTTATTGCCTGGGTTGTTGTCAAGGACGCTTAAATGATTATCTATTGTACTCTGGCTGTGTTGGATGTTGCTGGAAAGATGCACAGATGTGATCGTCCACAAGATTAAAATAAACCAAATCCATAGCAGCCGTAGAATGTGCAGTATGCACGCGACAGAAGGCGCGTCACGAGACACTTGTTTTTTTAGAGACAGAAGGCACGTGATGTGATGTGCTCTTAGTTAGTGAAATCTCACACAATAAGGGGAAACCGCAACACACATTTTGATCATGTCATGTCAACGCTTTGTTTATTAAAATATAATAATAAACATAAATGACTATTATTATTATTATTAAATAATTATTGTGCAATTATGGAGGATTGGTCCTCCCCTCACTGCTGCCCTCTAGGGTTGCCAATGAGCAGTGCAATACTTTAAAAACTGATGAAAACTCTTCAAAGAACTGTTCACCCTCAGGAATTATTTAATTTGCAAATCCATATTACTTACATGCGCTGAACAAAAAGTTTTAAACATCTTTAATATTTAAGATTTTATTGGCCTTAAATTGATATTTGTTTTAAAATCTTTGTCGTACATCGTCATGCAAACTGTTGTGCATTACAAATCATTCATGCTACACAGTAAACATAAACTTATACTTTACATCAGTGGTTCCACATTTGACTTAAAAGCCACTCATTACAGTCACAATATTTGAAGGCTCTCCCTTACAATTTCAACACAATAAATATACTAGAGCATGGCAAAACCAGAAAGATGCATTGCACATATCAAGAAATATCATTATTTGTGGTTGTTATAGTTTATTTTTGTTGTTTCAGTTCATCTTGTTTTATTTGACGTCATCTTGTGGCCCCTTTGGAAGTTTATTAAAGTACAGTATACTAACTTGAACTAAAACTAAACCTAACTATAACATAAATACACATAACAACACTTCCAGCAAACAGCGTGGATGTAAACAGTGCAATGTTGATGTAACAGGATTAGGGATGTCTTTGGGATCAGGGCCCCATAGCATTTCAGGCACACATCAGGCCTCCTTTCTGCACATTAAGACCATAATATAGTTGTATATTATACGACTTTCTACCCTCTTTGTTCTGTCCACCCATTTCTGAAAACATGTGGTTTACAGGGAAAGATGTGCATGTAAGAATCACGTTTATATAAAAACAAACCTTGTTGTCAACAAACAAAAAAATATCTGGATCACTTTTTTAAATGCATCATATTTTAATAATTTATTTTGGACACACACATTTCTCTCTGTGTTAAACAAAGCAAACAGATAAAAGAATGATAATAATAATATTTTTGTCTGTATAATAATCTATATAGTCACATAATCACAATGCATACAGTATATCCATCGTTGATTATTTTCTCTATAGATATTGGCTATTTAACCTCATGCGCAATCTGTACTTCAACCACTAGATGGAAGCAAACATTAAGCAATGGCGAAAACACGGGTGGGCTCACTGAGTTCAGACTGTGTGAGAGTTGCTCATGTGAATAAAGCCACATGCAGGAGATTTGCTGTGTTTACAAGCCACCATAAATCATAAAGCAACAAAGCCACAAATTACATCATCTTTTAAATAAAGCAAACCACTGATCCTCTTACAGCCGCAACCTGAAATGTGCACAACAGCGTTTGGTTGTCGGAAGCCTTTAAAATCTGCCCATTAACTGGCAGATGTTGAGGATTTCGCTTGTAAACTGTGTAGCAGTCGCACACAAAGCACAGCGAATCAGGACATGGTGTTCATTAGGACACAAGCTCCTCCTTCACCTCCAAATATGTTTTGCTTAACAGGATTCCTGCTTACAGAAGCCGGGCTGGTAGGACCTTTAAATGACTGCAGTGTGCTATTAAAAACATTACCCACTGTAAGTTCACTGCCTCTAAAGGCCCATCACCCTGTGTGATTCATCTGTTTAGGATTCGTCGAAGTAAATGACCACATTTTCAGACCACTGTAAGTGCCTCAAATTGCGCGGGCTAATTTGATGCAGAAAATCCCCCTAGAGGTTTTACAAGCTTTGTAAATGAGTGTGAGGTCCATTAGAGGCGATTCATGTGTGCTTTGAGGAAAGTCGTAGCTGTTTTTGAGCTTTTAAATTGGTGCAGTTTTGATGTCAGCCTAGTTGCCATGATGGAACTGGGAAGGTAGAATGAACCCTGGTTTTAAACAAAAGACAGATATGCACAATATAGCTTTGCTTACATACAACTCTTCTTCCGGTTAGAAAAAAACATATAGGCTATCCATTTGGTGTGTTTTCTAGTATGTTTGCTTATTTTAAAGAAATGTAAACAAATGCATTTGACTTTATGCGGCGTCATCGGGTGGTGTCATCACACCTGTGTATGGATGTTTGACGCAATGGGCATGTTGGCTCTATATAGCAGATTCATTGCAGTTTAATGGGCCTTCCAATGGCTAATTCACAGAATTAATGTTTTATGTAATAGCATGTCAGAGAGGGCAGGCGATCTGATGAACAATAGTCATTTTAGGGAACCTACTGTAATTAAAATCACATTTACATACATTGAATATTTGATGAAAGTATTCAAAGGAAAAATGAAAAGTTCAAACTGGACATTTGGACAAAGTATTTGGATTTGTATGTGTCAAAATAGTAAGTTTTATAGTATATAAGTATATTTTTAGCTTTTATTTGACAATTTGTTTAGCTTCTTTTCCTCTTTTCCTCTTCTCCTCTTCTCCTCTCATCTCGCCTCCTTCTCTTCTCCTCTCAAAGAGAGCTAATTAAACTCCACAAGTGTTTCATGTTTTATTTCAGCACATTTAGACTCATTGGCTGGTGAATAATGAACAGTGCAAAGCAAGGAAATCAATTTTCCAGCTACGGGAGCAGAATAAATAGATACAGAGTGGTAAACTAAATTAAACACTGGCACCTGAGGCTGACTGCAAACAGATGCTCGGGCTGCAATAGAAATGCATTGAGATTTCCTACCAATGGAGACGAATACATATATGAGAGTATTTATTAAACTGTCACATTCATTACAGAACGAGTACCTTTTTGTGTTTGTGTTAAGAATCATTGTTTGAGAAATGCATAAACATATTTGTTTTATTACCAACAAAACAATGAAAGATAAAAATAGTGATAAACTATATTTATACCTTTTCTTTTCAACCAGAAAAGATGTAGTGTGGGCTTTTGAGCAGTTATTGAACAGGTTGATGTCTGCCCTCTAGAGGCAGGGTTGTGTAAGTGCGTCTGCATTAGAAATTCAATAGCGGTTAGATTTGTTCCCCTATCGAACTTACTAGGATTTACTAGGATTTTATTTCACTGTAGCTCATATATTTCATGAATATGTCAAAGGCTTTAAGCTGCTTGGAATATTTCCTTAAGGGCCATTATAACATCAACAATTCGGGCTCTTCTGGGAACTCTTTGGAATATCAGACTTTTCTCGTGCTGGGAAAGTGGTTACTGCCATTTGCAATGAGAAGGAAATGAAATAATAGAAGAATCAATTTGGTTGTTCAAATTGTTTACGAATCTCAGTGCGGCGGGCAGACCGACTGAAAAGTGATGTTCAGAGGGAGGGAAACACCCATCGGGCCCCACGCACATTTGCATTTATATAGTTTCACTATCAAAATCACACAACACATTTTTATTTTCATTTGGACACTAATATGGACGTGCCATCAGTGCATATCCTGAATATTAAAAACACCCACCCAGCACTCAAATGGCTCCCTTGTGTGTTTAGAGTAGGTGCTCTTGTACCTTTAATGAAGGAAAATAGGTCTGGGATCATACTTTTCCATTAGGCGGAAAGATCACAAACATTGTCATAACTTACAGAAAGCATTTGAGATGGGGAGATTGTTTTGTTTATGTATTTATTTGGACTATTCTTCATCTGGAACAATTAGTATTAATCATGTGGCCCCCGCAACATCTGTTTGCCAATGAACCACAAACCTTGAACAAATAGAGTACATCTCAAATTGCTTGGCTGAGCTTTAAAGGGATTTCATAATTACTGTATCCTTATATTAGAAACAGTGAGAGGCGCTCTGGGAACGGCTTGTATAAATTCCTCTCGCTTTGCGCTCATGTGGAGATCACAGGTCTGTCAGAGAGCCAGCTGGTGGACAGGTGTCCGACACACTTTCCTTTACATGAAACATATACAAAATAAAACTATGTTACAGCGTTATGTCACTTAGGATGTGTGTCTGCTAAATGATGAGTGACAGAAAAAAAGTGTTTGTTTGTATTGGAGCTGTTTGACTTTTGACGATTCCAACACATATGTTATGGTATACATAAAAAAATGAAAGCACCGTTTTTTCTGTTTACACAGCATTTCCGATGCGCTTTCTCTTTCCCAAGAAATATTCAGATGTGTATCAGAACAAATTCGAGTTTTTCCCGAAGGCACAAATAAGCAAGCAGTCACAGATAGATGAAACAATAAAAATGTTATCTTGCTATATTGAGAAGTTGGCTATCATTACTTGGCTAGGAGAATTTTATCACCATCTATGTCTGGAATACTGATTCAGGGAGGGCACAACTGCATACGCAGCTCTCTTTTAAGGCCTCTTGGTATTTTTTTGACAGCTCCTGTATCTCGTTGTCTTGGCCCCCAGGGGCCCACCACAGGCCAAAACTTCACTAATAGTTTTGGCAGCACAGAATCTGCAAAAACAGTGCAAGAGGCCTATATTCCGTCAAAAAGCATACTTACTGTAAATAATAAATATTATATGTCTGAAGGAAATGACCAGATTCCTCTTAATTAGAATGACAAATACCATTATTATTATTATTATTAATAAGTAGGGCTGTCAAATGATTAATCGCGATTAATCACATCCAGTATCTGTGTACTGTGCATATGAATTTTGTATTCATAAAAACATATACATACATGCATAGATTTAAGAAAAATATAAAATATTACAATTAATAAATATTTAAATATAATTTCAATTAGGTAAATATAAATAAATACATCTTCATATTTCCTAAATATATATAGGCCTACATGTATACGTATGTTTATATGAATACAAAATTAATATGCACTTTACACAGACATATATTATGTAAACACAAACTTTTATTCAGAATGCGATTAATCGCAATTAATCATTTGACAGCCCTATAAGTAACAACAACAACAACAACAACAGTACTACTACTACTACACTTTAAAAACATTTTTTAGGTTAACTTATAGTATAAGTAATCTGGCTGCCTTAAAATGTTTAATTTCATTGAACTTATACACATTTTAATTTCATGCAAACTTCTTAAGTTAACTAATATTTTTAAGTTGAATTAATACAAAATTTTAAGCTAACCAGGTAACTTATTTTTTAAACCAACATTTCTTTGTTACTACTAATAATACTAATAATTATTATTATTTAATAACTGTTTATTTATTTGTTTTGAATGGGTGGGGTTTGTTTTAATGATTTTGTGTATCACAGATTACATGTTGTCTCTAAAGAAATGATGAAAAATGATAAAAAAAATAAAATTGAAAATGATTATGTAATTTAAAATAGTTAGGTGCAGTAAATATGAATCAGATAATTTGAAAGGAGGGACAGAATTCCACACTGCATGATAATGTCACTTCTCAACATGGCACATCATCTTCCCACATAACAAATTGTTTGGGCATTTCTTAGTAATAAATCAATAGTTTGGTCTCATGTAATTTAACTGTCTAAACATACCAATATTACATATTTATCTAATCACAGAATTATCTTGTCACAGCAGACAAACTCAGTCGCTTCTTCTTTGTTTAGAAAGCACCTCGCAAGAAAATGTTACGACTGTAAATTGTAGACATTAATCATACTGACACTCGACTATTCAGTATTGGGAAGTAATAATCCAAACATAATTCTGCCCTGGACTACAAACACATTTCACCAGCACTGCGTGGTTTCCACACTCGTCCTCTCAGGACATTTTGTGAATTGGTTTACTGACTCCTTGTGGCTTCCATGGAGATCTGACACTGTCATGAGCACATCAAGATCTGTCGCGGCTAAGCCTATTGATCTGAAACCCAATGCTTGGCGCTAGAACTTTATTCGGATACTGTTAGCATTCACGAACTGCATAAGCACAGGTACAGGATATCTAGAAGGATCATGGATGTAAAGAGCATCATGCATGCTGCCTTGCTGTCACCGCTCAGCTGGTACTAATCAGATTTGTGGAACACGTTGGAGGTTGTTATTGACCTTTTCAACAAACATATGCAGTTTACATGCCTGTTCATTTATTATTTATGTACTGTAAGTGCTGTCTCATCTGCCAGCAGGGCAGACAGGTAGTCATGGGATGACACGGTGAATGTGTGACAAAACTGTATAGTTACTCATGAGCCAAAGAGAAACCAGACTGGCCAAACAAGATCATTTTAACAGGTTAAACTGAAAAGAACTGACATCTAAAGTATGTAGAGGATAGCTCAGGGCAAGAAGCCATGTGTTTATGAATGAATTTAACTGTTGTATATGACTATAACATATATCTAAAAAATGAAATAGCCTAAATGAATAAAATAGAAAAGAAATTCTCAACAGCTGAAACTGAAGAATGTACGAGGAGCACTGGATGGATAGATTGTTTTGGTACACATTAAGTCAGATGTGCCTTTGTAATGCAATCAGCGGACATATAATCATTCCATCCCCGCATGAGCACTTTTGGGAAAACAGTGAATCAAAGGAAGAGCTCTGGACTATAGAGCAGTTAGGTCACGTCCCTGTTTTCCGCACGCCACCTCTCTCTCCATGTACAGCGCTGTATCGATTGCTGCATTTAGCTGAGTTTTAGCATGCTTTTAAAATCACTCCCAGCTTTCTGGCTCAGGAGATGCTTCGCTCTTCTAACACCATCACATTTATTCCTGCCACATCCATCTGTATTTACAGGCATACTGATTTTTAAGACGACACTAATAATAGAAGGAGCGTTTTGACCACAAGAACCTTTTTTTCCGATAAATCAATGACTTCGGAGGAATTGAAGCGGTTTTGCCGTGTTTACTAAATGTGAGAGGTCTAAATGTTTTTTTCTTTTCTTTAGGGAGAATGTGTTTGACTTAACCGTGGCTAAAAATCTAGAAATCCTCAGGCTTTTGTGAGAAAAATATGTTGGAGTAACAAGTTCGGAGAGACAAGTGAGATATAGGCTAAGTTTTTTTT
Source organism: Oreonectes daqikongensis (assembly GCA_026939265.1). Taxonomy (NCBI): domain Eukaryota; kingdom Metazoa; phylum Chordata; class Actinopteri; order Cypriniformes; family Nemacheilidae; genus Oreonectes; species Oreonectes daqikongensis. The sequence continues at coordinate 1,900,922 of JAOTQM010000085.1, read as the reverse complement.
TCGTCCTGTACAAAAATGAGTATACTTCAAGGTAATTGTATTGAGAATAGCCTACTTAAGTATACTACATGTTATTAGTACACAATACTTTATTTACTTTATTTTATTAAATAATAATAAATAAGGTAATAAGCATACTAATATTACTAGTTAGTAGTAGTATACTTGCAAGTATAGTATTTTATGGCATATTGGCACACTTTTTAGCTTACAAAGTATACTTTTTAAAAACAAGTCAACAAGTCAACTTCAAGTACACAACTACTTTACAACTGTTTTGTATTGCAACTAATCTCTGATAGGTATACTGTTTACTAGTTCAATACTTAGTACTATGAAGTACCATGAAGTATAGTTGTAAGATTTTTTTTAAATAAGCTTCTTATCTATTATTATGTTGTTATATTCACTTGGACATTTGTTTAACAGTGTGTAATAATATGTTTATTTAAATATAAAGGTATTTTAATCAAGAAAATAAGCAAATACAATTTCAACTTCGTATACTACAAGTATACTTGGAATACCTCATTATACTTTTAAATGTATCTTAAACAAACGGATTATTACAAGTATAAACCAAATAAACTTAGAATAAATCAAGTATACTTATATATTAAGTATATTTCTGAGAATGTTTTTTTGTTTATACTAATAGCACACTTTAAATGTAGTTTTTGTAAGAGTTTAAGGAAAATATGCAGAGTAAATGTAGTAAAATTTAAGCTTAGATTACTCAACTTAAATTCATAGTGAAAATCATAATGAAATTATGATTTACTATTTAATAAAAGAATACGCAAAGACCAGAAGATGAGCCGAATTGTGTCATTGGCATTCTGATTCAGGCAGAAACCTGTGGGGCTTTCATGCAGAGCTCATGCAGGTTCCATGTGGTCTAAAAGGAAAAAGATGTTGAATATTTAATGATCGAATGATTTCAACAGCAGTCGGGACTGACATTCCCAGTTTTTCCTTTTCCATTCTTTCTTCCCCAAACGTTATTTACAACATCTGTCTGAAAATAATTCTGTGTTTTCTAAGAGAAATCACCGCATACCTCTAATTACCTGAACTGCAGCCAGGACATTATCATCAACTTAACAATCAGGACAAATGGTGCTAAAGGAAAAAAACCCGATTTGGCTGTGGCTTCAGCTATTGTGGGAAAATGGCCCCTGGAAAGTATCCAAACAGGCTTGGCAGTGGAATGTATTGTAAAGGCACGACTTCCTCTTAATGCCTTTGAAAGGTTCTTATGCATTCATTAGACAGTCTGCCATCCCAGAAAGATCTGAGCCGAGTGAATAAAGCAGACTGAATGCACAGATTGAGGTACGGTAAGGGAAAGGTGACTTGGAATAAGAGCACATAGATCTACAGCTTCTGCTTTCAGTCAGAGAAGCTGTCAGTTACATGCAGAGGGATATGGCTCAGAGTGAGAACCCAGCAGGATGTCGGGACACATACTTTGAGGATCAATGAAGAGACGACAGTGACAACTGCTGTTCTCGGAAGAACTAGAAACATTCAGAAATATCAATCAATGTTACAGCAGAACCTAAATCACAATGATGTAGTCAAGGTGTAAACCAGGATCTAGGCCCAGATGGAGTCGGCTGGCTTTTTAAGGTTTTTTACTATGCTGGTTCCGTCTTTCAATCTGCGGAAGGAATTATAACATGGTAGAACAGAATACGAATAACAAAGAAATACTGGAATAAACATAAAAAATAGTGAAAGTATTAACAAAAAAATAGCAATTACATGTTGTGTGTTGATGCACACAAATGAGACGAATAAAGAGTGTAAGGATATAAAATAATAACGTTTATTAGGAAACATTTCTTTTAGTTTGAATTATATACTTTTTTCTTAGTTTTAAACATATATTTCTCTAAAATGTATCGTTTTCCTTGAACTGTCTACCAGTTTATCAGTTTAAAGGGATAGTTCACCCAAAAAAGAAAATTCTGTTTTCATTTACTCAATACTCATTTACTTTCTTTCTTCTGCAGAACACAAAAGAAGATATTTGAAAGAATTCTGATAACCAAACAATGGCGGTACCCATTCACTTCTATTGTATAGACACAAAACCAATGCAAGTGAATGTGTACCGCCGTTGTTTGGTTTACAACAGTCTTCAAAATATCTTCTTTTAAGAGAGTGAATAAATAATATGCAGAAATTGCATTTTACCTTATTGAGATCTCAATTGTGATTTTTCCATGCATTTGTGTTTATCCTCCTTCTATTAACCAGGATCTACACAACACTGCCGGCAATCTCCGCATCAGCAATGCATTGTGGTTTGCATGAGAAGAGATAAATGACTTCTCCTCGCGCTCATAATTGAACTTTGCTGCCAGGCAACGTCACATTCATGAGGTTGTGTTTTTGTTTAAGTAACTTTTTCACCTCTGTGCTATCTGCTGTCGTCCATCAGATATCCCTCCTCCAATAATAATACGCTCTGGATTAAAGGCTTCATGTTAAAACGGGTGAAGGTGCGCTTTCTGTTCCTTCCCTTTTCTTCATGGTGTTTTATGTTCTCAGCCTGTCCTGCAGGAGCCAGAAGGACCTGACCTAGAAGGAGGGCGACAGGTTTAAAAGATTGTTCCAGCTATTCCAGTAAAGTCAGGAGAGCATTGCATCCAGCAGATGAGATGTCACCCGGTCAGGTGCTTGTGACAGGGCTGGAGGAAGACACCCTGTTAGAACTCAGTATTTCAGTCCTTCCAGAGATGTTGGCATTCTCTCCCGATACGGTGTCCAGGGATGCTCACAAAAAGCAGGAGCTAAAATTGTATTCCATTGTGATGCGTTCCATCAACCGAAACGGGACACTCTCGCTGAATCGTATCGACCAGGAGGGCTTGTTTTTCCCTGAAGACATCATCTTTTTTATTACATTCCATCCCTAATGAGTGCATGGCTCTCTGCTGCCGCGTGCCATTCCTGTCCTCCAATTCAATACAGCTGTGTGCTTAATCAGGTCTTAGCATCAAATGAAAGAATGAAGCCAAACAAACTTTCCTTGCTTTTGCATATCTCTGCACTGGAAATTCCGCAAGTTTGGGATAAATCTGGATAAAGGGATAGTTCAACCAAAAATGAAAATTCTGTCATCATTTACTCTCCTTCAAGTTGTTCCAAATCTGTATACATTTAATTGTACTGTGAAACACAAAAAAAGATATTTGGAAGAATGTGTGCAACCGGACAGTTCTGGAAAAAAACAACTGCACTCTAAAAGCAATTGTGTTAAAAACAACATATTTTGTGTTTGGTTAAGGACAGCACACAAATGTGAACACATCTCTGTGTTATTTCTGGGACAACAATTTTGTGTTACTTTCATTTGTTTCAGAAATTCACTCTTAAAAAGGATTTTAACACACTGTTTGTGTTATACTAGCCTATTTAACACATTTTGTATTGATTTTGTGCTGATAACGAGTTGTGTAAAAAAGAACACAAAATGTGTTGTTTTTAACACAATTGTTTTTAGAGTGTAGTAGTCAATGTTTGTTTACTTGCAACATTATTTAAAATATCTCCTTTTGTGTTCAACAGAACAAATATGTTTTATATATTTACATTTATGCATTAAGCATATGTGCATTCTCTTGAATTAAATCAATGACACAAAAGATGTTAAAGAATGTTGGTAAACAAAAACCTATTCATTTCTGTTGTATGGACACAAAACCAATGCAAGTCGATCGGGACCAAGAGCTTTCTGTTACCAACATTTCTCAGAATATCTTCTTTTGTGTTCTGCAGAAGAAAGCAAGCAAGCTAGGTTTGAACCTACATGAGGATGGGTACATTTTCTATTTATTAGTATTTTCTCCTTTCTAATTTTCGAAGGTCAACAATATTCACATGCATGATCTTGAGACACTTTTTGGCTCTTAAAATGTCTCACAAACATGCATCTTAAATGATTCTCTTTAAAGCAAAGAAAAATCACTACCTGACTTAATATGATAAATCCATAATACATCTTCAAGAAATGCATATCCTGCCATTTGAAGTGAAAATGCCCCACTCTAAGCAAAGCCTTTGGATGTGGAGATCGCACTGTTTATCTGACCTTGGGCACTGTAACTTTATTTCTGTATAAGGTAAACATATTTGCTTTCATGATACACAATCAAAGTGCTGGCGTCTGGTGGAAGGAAGGGAAGGGATAGATGGTCTCGTTGTCTGTCTGGATTTGTGTGCATTTCAATGAAGAGGGTCAACGGAAGTTCATAGGCGGTCCTGGTTTGGAATTAATACCGTCTGCATGTGTGCCTGCACCCTGTGTGGTTGACATGAATTACTGTCTGAATATTGTTGCTCTTTCATTTTCCGGGTTTTATTTTACAATCATTGTCAAAACCGGTGTGGTTTTGTTCTCATTGCTACTTAGGATGGATACGATTATATTTTAAAAGCAGCATGAATTGTGCTTAGTGAAATCTGAGCATGTCACGATAACAAAATTATACTTTATGCATTTACATTTTGAATCCAACCTGCAGTACAGAAGCCACATGTCTTGTTGCTAGGGTGTTGTGGGTGGTTGCCAGGGTGTTGCTATGTGGTTGCTAAGTATTTGTAGTGCAGTGCTGCTAGGGTGGTCTGGATAGTATCTTGTCACAAGAGCCCACCCGTAACTCTCTATAATAAAGAGTACAGGTCCCTAGGCCCCAACATGGCCTGAATTCCTCCTCTAATGTAAGTCTATAGGCTGTTTTATCATCCGTCGACCAAAATTGCTTAAAAAAGTAATAGCACACCTCTCCTCAATAAGCCACATGATTTATCATTCATGTCTATAGCACACCCGAGCAAGACAAATGTAGAGTGTGGTTCAAGAGTTTGTTGAAATCTCTATCCCTAAGTATGAGCAATAGTTAGATGCTTGAAACATCAATAAAAAAGCATGTGTAACTTTAAGTCTGGATGCATTTTAACAGTTATTCCGCCAAGTTTCCTTCTTATTGAGATGTTCCCAAAAGAAAACAAAGCAGCCAATGACAGCCAAGAAAAGATCTGAATGAAACAAATGAAACAGAATTGCATTTCATATCTTCATTAAACTATTGCTGTCAAGAGAAGCCATAATTCATTTGCGCTAAAATATCAATTTCTTCAATCTTGGATCACAAACAACGGAAAGAAAAAGAAATGATGCTATTAAAATGCAGGCGTATGTATATCTAAAGGTCTGTGTGTCGAACAGTAGCAGGCATGAAACGTCTCTACAGCACAATGAGCTGTACTGACTTCAGTATAGCCAAACCTGTCAGGTGAAGCTTCTAAACTGGGATCTAGTGCCCATTTTGGCTGCACTCAACACAGCCTTCCTACCTGCCTCCAAAGCACTGCCCCGGGTTTCCCCAGCACATGTATTTTGCATTATGCATAGTCCACATTGCATCAATAATTCAAAAAGTACATCCAGATTTCCTCGAGCCTTGGGGACCAGAGCTCCTGCTTCCCTACCTGTCTGAACATCCAGGGCTGAACCTTGATCACACCTTTGCCATGTGTGTGTATGTGCTTTATGAGCTGTCTGTCAACATGTATGTGTCAGTCTGTCAATGTATGTACTTGGCTCGATACCAATATTTTAGGTTTGGTATCATACTAGCCTCTTGTACCTCTGTGTTGATACTAAATCGATACATTGTTACAAACAGACGACAGATGGTTGAATATGCGTGATAGATTGGAAATCTCGCAATGGCATCTTCCAGACTGTCTCACATGCACTGTGTCAGTTTTGAGTGTGTGTGAAAGCTGATATTAAAATATTGAGTTTTATTGTCATAACGCTAATCATAATAAATGTTGAAACTTTATATTTTATGCAGTAGATTATTATCAAATTTTACACTCATACATTTTAAAGGCAATGTGTAATATTAAAGAGGTTCTATTGACAAAAATGCAATATAATATACAAAACTTAGTGAAGCGATATGTTTTAATGATCTTAGAATGAGCTATTTCTATTACATACACTGCTGGTCACCTTACATGAATTCATCATGTTGTTTCTACAGTAGCCCTAAACGGACAAACTGCTCTACAGAGAGCGTTTCATAAATATGTTATCTCCTTCGGCAAAGAAGCGAAAACGTGACGACATCTTCGTCCTGTGTCAGCCACCGCAGTGCCCTGAAAGTGAGGGGGGAGCGGTGGAGTGAACCGTTGGTTGCGATTCGCCACCTCACCACTAGATGCCACAAACCGGACCTTTTATGCTTTACATTTCAGAAATGCGTACACTTATAGTACTGTTTGTTATTTTGGTATCTTATTAGCGTCAGCCATTTTTGGTACTGCAATGCCACCCAACCCAAGTTTGTCAGGTTATCTGGAGACCCGCTGAAAATGCTAGTAGTTCTTTTACAATTACCTGTATTAGTCATTCGCTGCTCATAAGAAGGCAGACAAACCAAGCGGCGTGAATTTTGTTTGTGTCTGGGGTTTTATTATTCCAGAAGCCGTTCATCTTTTGGGAGTCATGCGTTTTTATAATCAACAATGCCATTATCAAAGATCCTATCTGGATGTACATAAATCAGATCTTCTGCCAATTAGCAGAACAAAGACAACAGAACAAAAAGCCGCAGAACGCCGAGATAAATCGCGAGTCCATTATAAAAGCAAAGACGAAGCATCTGACAAACAAAAACCTTGCCATCCGCAAGAGTGCACAGACCCGTTAAACGCTAATGCACTTCTGCAAACAGATAAACCAATTAAACACATAGCCGCATCATAACAGGAGACAAAGCAGACAAGTTTGTGCGTACAGGCCTCACCCTGCGTTTCTGACACGGCAGGTGAAGCGGCGTGACACCCGCACGGGTCGGATTAGCAATGCAGGTCGAGATGCGGGCTGTTCTGTTTGACCGCTGCTCGGGGGATGAGACCTGATTATCAATGAGCAGAGCGTTACTCCTCTCCTGCCCTGCAGGCTCTCTCCTGTGCTCAATGCCGCACGTCAGAGCTTGTTAGGGCAGCCAGAGCCCAGAGAGCTGAGTGGGACAGGCCCAAAGAGCAAGTGTGTTGGGGGGGGTTTAATCACAGTCATTCCTCCCCCTCCCAGCCCACATGTACATTTACCAGCGCTGATATTTGGGCTGCCCTGGAGCTGAGCTCTAATTGACAGGTTAATGGAGAGAGGAAACGCTCAGGCGGGACAAAAGGATCATTAGCAGGTTTGTGCAGTAACTGTGCATTGCGGCAGGCCTCTGCACTTGGCACCTGGGTAAGTGTTGAGTTAGTCTTAAAAAATACCATATTGGAGGGGGGTCGGCTGCCTCAGCTGACAGGGTTTATGGGGTATCAGACAACAGTGCCGGCGGGAAAATTCAGGCAGGTTTGGCATATCCATACACCGACACTCGAGCGCTCATAGAAACTCGCCATGAAACCTTCAAAAAAATGTCTTGAGTGTGGGAGGGAAAAAGTAAAATGGCATTATTATTTATGTTTAGTATATTTTTAATTAAGGGAGTGATCCCACAATATAATGTTTTGATAAGAACTGCACTGTAAAAACGAAATTTTACTGTTTTATTTGACAGTATTTTTACCTATTTTTGAAAAACGGTAAAAAACTGAGAATGCATATTTACATGTTGGGTGTAAAATAACATGACAAATATGTACATTTTATCATACATCACATCATTATCACATTTTTATGGCGCCCAGCTGCCAAAATAGTTTTTTACGTTATTTTACACTGTCAATTGTTTTGAGGGTTAGTTATATGCAACATGTAAAGTGATTGTGTTCTGCATTGCAATCAATACTTTTTATGTTCTTTTGGAAAGTTTCTTTCCTATAACTTCAATACGATTTCAACGCAGCAAACATTTTTTCAATTTTATCTTCTGCAGTTATCAGTGTGCGAGTGTGGAGAATGTAAGAAAACAGGTGCCAAAAATGTTTCACTGTATCATCCAGAGTTTAAGACTCTAAATCAAACTTGTGCAACAATAGGTTCATATGTCTCAAATCGAAAAGACAAGTTTTTGACACAGCAGCTAAAAAGACAACAGTCAAAGTGAAAAAGAGAAAGCAGAGAAATATAACTTACTAAGTAAGCAAGATGTGCCCAGGTGGACTCTAGAAACTTCCTCAAGTTTAATTCCACCATTGGGTTTTTTGGGGGAGACTAATGCTGCTGAGAGAAAGGTCGATGTTGTGCTCGCCGGGTGTGAAGACATGAAAAGCAGGCCGAGGAATGCTGCGATCCAATAATGACACACACGGCTGCCTCCACCTTATGCGATCAATGGCTGCTGAGCGGTCCGCTGCTCCCCGGAGCCGCCCGATGGCTCCCATTGTCGGGAGAAAGTGGAGAGGTGACAGAGGCCACGAGGAGCTGTGGAATCGGGCTTCACACCTGCCCGACAGGCCCCAGATGCAGGACTGGCCTTTATCTCTTCAGTATCGGCTTTATTTAAACTAAATCTGGATTCTTTGTTAATGCATCGTAATGAGAGGTGAGGGGTGATGTAATGAGAAGCCTCTGGGGTGTCCCGCTGAGGTAAAGTTTACTGAGTGTGTGTGTATGTGATGATGATTTCGGAGAGATTAATTCCTTCTAGATGGTTTCATTGGTTTCTAGATGGTTTCACCTGGCCCAATGTTAACCTCCGCTCTGTGTTTGTTTATCAGTCTATATAATATAAAAATGTATATTATATATATATATATATATATTAAGATTTCAGTTTATATTAATTGTAATAAATAAATTTTATCTACCCGACCTAATATGATTTGTTAAATAAATCAAGCAAAAACAAGACATGATGGTTAAACTTGTCCTGTAAAAAAAATTACAGTATTTTTTGGAAGAAGTAATTTAGTATACAGTATTTTATGCATTGCACAGAATCTATAGTATTATACATATATTTGTGTTCACTTTCTAATAATGACATTTCTTTATAAATAAGAGAAATTATGGATTTGTAGAAGGAAAAATCTGCAGTTTGACAGGACATTGTCAAAGCGCACGAGATATGCTACTCAATGACCTAAAAATATGTCATATAATATATTTATTAAAAAATATATACACTACAAACACAAATTCACCTAAAATATTGAAATTGTAATTATATTGAACTACTTTCTTTTAATTTTGGGTCTGATTTTGTTTCACTGAGTTAGTGCTTTGGCATAATTAAAGGGATAGTTCATCCCCCAAAAAATCCTAAAAATATTTTCTTTGTGTTTTACGGAAAATAGAAAGTCATACAGGCTTGAAATTACATGAGGGTAAATAAATGATGACAGAATTTTAATTTTGAGGTGAACTATCCACTTTACGACATCTTATGGCAGCATGATTTCAGGGAATTCCACCAAAAATGAACATAAATAGGTTAATACCTATTGACTTAAAAAATTAAGTCAATACTTGTGTTGTTCTGAAACTATACAACCTTTCCAAAATGAGAAACAATCTGCTCATTCTTATTCAATGGCAGAAAATGGCGGCCATCACTTCAATCTGAATGGATGATATGGCTCAGCTGGATCTGTGTATTACATCTATAAAATGCACTACAAATACATTCCAATGATGTGCACTAGTGGAGTTCTGGGAAAGAGCAGTGGATCCATGTGAAGTATGTGGGCCTGTTTGAAGCACTGCCTAAAACCAGGCAGGTCACATAAAATCTAAAAAGCCCTAATAAAAATGTCTGTGGGCTGGCACACTGCAGGTATATGACCCTCAGTACACTACAATAGCTTGAGTAAAACAGAAGGAAATGCTTCATTGTCGATAGCTTGGAGGTTTCCATACTTTCTGTTTGCCAACTATTGCTGTCCACAAAGCAACAAACCTTCCCTCGACTCATGAGCTCAAGTGAATCGCAGCTGAAATTCATTGTCAAAACAAAGTTTAACTAACTTTGGAAAAGATGGATTTGAGTATACTGTTACTTGGGTCTGAGTTATAAATGTACTGTGCTACTCTTTCTTTTGGGTTATGAAAGCTGAGTTTTTGTTTTTTACTTACAAAAGTTGGAATTTTAGTGTTTTTAAAAAACACAGTGGTTTGTGTTCATTTAACACTGTTTGAATAGCAATGTTTTTTTAATTGCATAAATCTGCGTATGTGTATTTATGTTGGACACAGTTTGAGAGACGACACACAAATATAGAGCATCCAGTTTCACTGTTGGCTATACGGTGTTGAAAACTAACAAGCCATTGGGTTTCCTTTGTTTTAACATTAGCATTAAGATTAGCACTACACACAAATCCTGGGGGAAAGGAAGCGACCTGTGGGGCAAAGCAGACAGTTGATTGACAGTTGGAAGCATCTAAGAGCGAAGGGGGCCTACCAGCTGTCAGTCAAATTTGGGGGAGAGACAGCAGTGGGGGAACTGGCACATTCCACGGCCTGTTTTAATAGGATCACTTCGCAATGCCTGCGGATCTAATATTCAACCAGCAGAAGCCAAACCACTGTTCACCTAAACAAGCAGCAGCAGCACCGTTTGAAGGACAGCCACAAGAGAGAATCCACAAGCAGCGAGCGAGCAGACTTGTATTTAAAAAGAAAATCACAACACATAACCACAAACAGCACTGTGTCCCTAGTATTAGACACACAGAACAATATGCACATAACTACCATTGCTGTAGTACAGTATATAGCATTAAGCTCACCAGCTTGCAGAAGTTTGGCTCTTTGGCTCTTTGGGTCATCAGGGTATTCTAGGCATACCAAAATTGTCAAACTACACACAATATGCATACTGCATACTGTAGAAATAGTAGGGATAGTATTCCTTGCCTCATCTTTAAACCAAATGCCTAAATCATGAATGCCATGGGAATCACATTGAGGCTTGCAGTCAGCTGATTGGCTGAAGGCACCACATGACAAGCACACAGTCCCTTCACTATTCACAAAATTGTTGGTCAAAGGCATCGGTGTACTAAAGATTGCAATGCACACAACCTGACGTTCTGTAAACAAAAATAATTTAATTTTATAAACAATTCTAGTCTAAAGCATTTCTAGTCAGACTACACTTGAGACTTACACATTTTACATATGTATTAAAAAACCCTCAATGCATTGTTTAAATTAATAATACAATATATTGCATCACATAAAACACTTAGTTCCAGTTCTTGATTCTGATTGATCAATATGACCACTTCACTCGACGATTTGTGACCCAGGACCACAAAACCAGTCTTAAGTAGCACAAGAACATTTGTAGTTATAGCCAAAAATATATTGTATGGGTCAAAATTATCGATTTTTCTTTTATGCCAAAAATCATTAGGAAATTAGGTAAATATCATGTTCCATGAAGGTATTTTGTAAAGGTCCTACCATAAATATAGCAAAACTTTATTTTTGTCAGTGGATGCAGCAAAATTGAAAATAAAAACTGTGAACAAACTTCACTCACTGCTGCCGCTCTTTGAGAATTACCCACTCAAGTTTAGTATCTATGTAAAGCTCAGAATTTCAGCTTTCAGGTTCATCTTCCACAACATCATTACAGTGTAAAGCCAAAAGAGAGCGTTAAAACGAACCTGTTTCTTCTTAGCAGCTGCCTGATACATGTACTGTACTCAATGTTTTATCCAGAGTTTTAAATAGTTATATCTCAGTCAAATATTGTCCTATCCTAACAAACCATATTTCATTAGAAAGCTTATTTATTCAGCTTCCAGATGATGTTAAGACTAAGAATATTGTCCATCCAATGCACACTTCCAAATCTCGGCGGAAGCAGTACACCATCAGTGTATTTCTCGCCTACTGTTTTCGCCTACTGAGGTTTCGGACATACTATTCATGTGGTTGTAATTTTAGACTGTTCACATGTATTACTTTTTCCAGTGGAAGGAAGTCTTTAAGTAATTTCATAAAAGCAATAAGGTACTTGAGGCTAGTGTTTTATCGTGAATAAATCACGCTTTGTGTCATGCTTATCGCTTACATAACACATTTGTTGAGGTCATGTGACAACAACGTAAAGACTATATTGCAGTTTGAAACATTTATTTTTGTTTTTATTTAACATGCTGTTTTTACATTATTTGCAGTACATTAGCATTCCATTCCAAGCCATTAGCTATGCATTTGGTATACAATCCCTAAACTCCCTTTTTATGTTAATGTACGAACAAAAATATTAGATTATTATGTTCTCCTTTATGACCTTTGTATGCAATATTAACATTCAGTAAACCATGTTCAGAATTACTAAGGAAGAAAAAGGCACTTGGGAAAAGGCGGTGCTTTTTTCTAAATGAATCTAAAGTAAACTTAAGCTTGACAAAATAATCAAGCTACTGTTTTAACTACTGCTGGAACTGCTTCATTAAGAAAACCCACACTGGATCTCTTGATCACACATCTCTCTCCTCATGTTTTCCACCTTCTGTCTTTAATTTCTCTCCAAACGTATCTATCCCTTTTTCCACTGTACCGCTGAGTTATTACAACACCTCTGGGAGAGATCTCTGCATGCTTTAATATAAACACATTCGCAGCTGGAAAAGACAGAGAAGGGTCAGGTGGAGAAAAAAGAAACGGATGAAAAGATAACATCTACAGAAATGCTCTGAAGCAAAAGGAGAGTCCGTAACTGTAGCCAGGGTGGAACAGTTAAGCCAGGTCCGGTGGGATACTCGTGGTGAGAAAGGCAGCAAATGCAATACAAGGTTCCTGTGGTGGAGGCCCAGCTGAGCTAATGGACGAAACAGACTGAGAAGATTTGCAGCGGTGGTCCCGGCGAGTGCCGTCCCCTCGCTCGGAAACCCGGTCGTTCACGTCGTCACCGTATTCTGAGCACCGTATTCTGAGGCCTGTGGGCCCCTTAAATAATTTTGAACAAAAGACCTCTCCAGAGGTATTATAAAGCAAGAGGACTCATTCCCAGATTACAAATAGGGTTAAGGGTGATTGAATACGACATGTTCCAGTGAGTTATAAGTATTTCTTTCCTACTGCAGCATTCCCTCTGAAACTAATCGCGGAAGAGCGAGAGTATTTCTGACTTGGTTGTTTGGTTGAAGAATTGGGTCAAATGATGCGGCGTTCTGAAGAGCGCAGCTGACCTTGTTTTCAAAGCCGCGGACAGATGTGTAAAGAAAGCTGGACTTAAAAGCGGGACCGGATGAACGAAGAGACCTTGACTATTATGTTCAGAAATATGGAGACCTCCAATGCAAAATATCACACATGAGTCATGGCATGCTGTCAGGTTTTACTCTTGAAATAAGCCACTTAGACAGCCACCAAGGGTTTGGTCAGATTTACAGTTCTTTGGCGTTGGTCACATTTCCTGCTACATAGATTTAAACGACAAAGCCTTTATATGACTCTCTGTATTGAAGACGATTTCTTTCAGTGGTTTAAAAAGCAATTCACATAGATCATACATGCCACAGAGAATATGTTTATGGCCTCGTATGCTGTTGAAAAAAGTCCAAATCATAACTTTTTATGAGCGCATCTGAATCCCACACGATGAATCGCCTCTAATGGGAGTCACATATGAACCCGTACGATCTCAAGCTAGGAAAGTAGTCTCCCTTCAAAATTCTGATCATATGTTTGTCGGCTAATGTTCCTCACGACTTTTCCATCTTGGCCCAACACTCCACGATCATTTATCCCCAACAATCTGGCTCGGGACATTTGGAGGCTCCACATGGAGTCGAGTTTGGATGTCCAGTCTCAACAAAAACGGGCTGTGTGGGGTAAGAAATTAGGCCCAGAGGAAATGGCTTCACTCAGCACCTGGGCACCACAGGCGCGCTGGTCCACGCCGCGTTGGCCGATCAAAGTGCAGCCGTCACCGGGGACGAAATGAAAATAAAGAAATTACGCCCTCAACGAATTAAGTGTGGGGTGAGCGCATGGAGGTGTTTGGTTAGAGCAGAATTAGGGGGGCTGGGTGGTGTTGGTGTGGGCGTACGGCACAACAGAACCGCTTTTTCCCAGCCGTTTGGTGCTCGGTGACGTGTTGTGGAAGACGATAGCATGAAGGAATGTGCCACAGTGACTTGTGGTCAAGACTCAAGGGTGTGGAGAAAGGGGAGTGTGGCCCTGGGGACGCACGCGCTCAGACGGCCAGACGCAGGGTTAAGGTTGGGTTCCTGACCCAGAAATTTTAGGGTGTCAGAGATGTGCGAAGTGAAAAGAGACTCTGTTTTGTCAAATATTATGGTAGCAAATTAGCGAAATGTAGCAAGTTAAGTGTTATTGAGAGCATTAAACCGCCCAGAATGCTTGCCCCATTGACTTCAATTGTAAGTTCATTACTGTAATGCTTTTGTTTGTCTCGACAGACTGAAAGATGAAGTTATTTTCTGCGGTAATGGACAGCATGTCACAGATGCCGTTGACAGAGCGTGACTTGTTTTAAACTTTGAGCATTCCTTTAACGTAACTTATTAGTCGATCGCTTTAGAGGGAAATCTGGTGATGTTTTAGTCGAAAATGTTAAAAAGTTTGGAGGAAATCATTAAAGGGTTTATAATGTTGGATGTGTTCATTTAAGTGTCAAAACATCAGAGAAAGATGGGAAACAAAATGTTTGATGATGCAATTATTTTAATTACTTTCAGAGCAGCAATTTACAGCCAAGTAAGTGACTAACAAAACATTTTTTTCTGCCAACAACACTGTTTACAAAGCACATAGCAGTCATATTCAAATGAATCTGAAATCTCAAAGACAGTCTGTGATTAGTGGGGCATGTTCGGTTCAGATTGCGGTTGTATACGCACTGTACTGTGATATCTAAAGACATTAAGAATTAATCATTCACAGATGTTTGCCTCATAATTTGCCATGGAGCGCTGAAATATTATTCATGTTTAGTTGCAGAGGTATGATTAACTCTGTATTAAATTCTCATTTTGTCTCCACGTTCCTGATTCTTACCGTTCGGTGCAATCACTAAATCTGGATTCTGCATTGTGCCTCATCAGAATCCCACTCGGTTTACCCATTTTTCCATTCTCTGGCAACCCAGGATTTATGAGTAACAGAACTATACAACATGATCGGCCATAAATATTTCATATTTCAGCAGCAGTAACCCAAACCAAGATCTCATTTGTTGTTTTAGTGTACTAGAAAGCTCCTCGTACAGTACAAAAATATAAAAATCAGCCAGAGGAAATGTATATTTATCACGTTGCTCTTTTATAGCACAGGAAACTTAGAAACCAGAACAACTGATGATGTACAATAAAAGTTCAGGGCTGTAAAAATGTGGTATAGGTTTAGAATAGAATTATGTCAGAAAGATTATTATTTGTTTTGAATGAATTTACAGTTGCAGATTTATTCATGAGGAGACACATATGTGACCCTGTCAATGTAATCCAGGTTAAAATCTCAATAAAAAAGTCATAGCTAAAAACAGGCAATGTCCGTTTATTGCTGGACATGATAGATTATGTGATATATTTCAGTATTCATTTATAATACTGTAAATTAATGATTCTAAATACTACAATTAATAATTTAATTGACACTACGTTTTATTATTTTGCACAAAAATAAAGAAAGTTGGCTTCCTAAACATCGATTTCAATCTCTGACGTGGCCTTACTCAGCCAATATTAAAGATATTGAGGTTACATTTTGGCAGAATTTTCTTTACATTATGCATGATGATTTTCCTTCTTTTTTTTGTAGAAAACAGTAAATCACAAAAAATGGCTTAAGCTGAATTTTCACAGGCTGTGTCACATATGAGAAAACTATGAGAAGCACAAAAGTAAACATTTTATCTCATTGCTGTCAAAGAGAAACGATTCTTCTATTTTTCAATGAGCAGGCCTGGCAAATGAAATCCTACGAAAGCAAATCTTCCTAGCAACCACTGCAATGGAAACATGGAAATCCCTACAACAAAAGTGCCTATATAAATATTAATCCCCTGTTAAATATTCATTTCATAGTGAAATTTGCATTTTCTCTTTGATCCTATTTGCTTGACTTTCCTTTCTGCTATGAGCTTCTTTCCTTTACCACTGAAGTTAATGAAAAATGTATGTGGAGTCTCTCTCCAGCAGTCTGGCCCACTGCCCTTCTTTGCTGGAGGATGACAGGACTACAACGCATAACTGCTCATCTGCCCCGCTTTACCAGCAGCGCTGACACGGGGCAAATTCAAGCATTTGTCTTTAAGCCTCGCATGTACACGGGGTGTTTGTACACGCGGGCTGTACGTGCGACGTGTTTGCATGTATTACAGGTCTGGCGAGCGGTGCGGTATAAAGCTGTTTTTGTGAGGCTTTCTGTTCTGTCAGGATTAACTGGAGATCTGCTCAGTGCTGAGCTAGTGAGATTGAGACCCAGAATACTGGAGTAATTTCTCCCCGTGGACTCGTTCTGTGCCACAAAAACTGTCAAACCAGCAGCAACGATTCTCCAGTCATCTGACCATAAAAGCGAACAAACCAGCCACAAGGGAATGCTTATTTTGTTCTGGATAATATGTTTGTCTACCAGTCAGCTGAATGCGTTTATTTCTTTCTTCCTTTTATGTTCTTGTTTACATCAACGTACAGTATCAAACGGTCAGCCTCTAAGTAAAACCAGATCCGATCAACGGCGGTACTCATTCACTTCTATTGTGTGCAAGTCAAAACCAATGCAAGTCAATGTGTACCGTTATCAACATTCTTCAAAATATCTTCTTTTGAGTTCATCGGAGTTTAACATCACTAATCTAAGACTTACAATTTGTTGCAACTTGTTGCACTACATCAACTTCATCCCGATCATATACTCATTTTTACAGGCGGCCGACTTCCTAACGGACAACATTAAGACTGTGAGTGACAGACGCGGCTCTCTGTGCCGTAAACCTCAATCACTCTAAGAGCGTTCAAAGACACACGAAAAGAGAGAGAGAGTAAAAGAGGGGTGTTTGAATTTGATTTCCTTTGCCACCCCTGAACCCACACTAAAGCTCCAGCAGTATTCATCTCTCACTCAGAGAGGATTACGACGCCCCGCTGCTGTGCTCTTCTCCCAACATAAATTGGATATTTAGCGTTTAACGTCAAGGTTAAACGACCTCGTCTTCCGAGACGTGCGTCTCAGAAGTGGGATACCTCATTGATTTGAGTTCTTTCACTGCATTTCGAAGAATACTATCTGTACATGTTTGGCATCAGATATGATCCACGAACTCTCTCGGATGTCGGCAAAGTTTGAAAATTGAACTGTGTCTGATACATCGGATTATGTGAAACACTTTAAATCTTGTAATTTGGTCGGTCTGATCTGTGGTGACCCAGAAATGGCGTCAGAAAAGAGTGTATATGGTGTAATGTACTATTAAAGGGATAGATCACCCAAAAAATAAACATTCTGTCATTTATTTAACCTCATGTGATTCAAAACCTGATATGACTCTTTCCTGGAACAAAAAAGCTGATATTTTGAGAAATTTCTCAGGGGTTTTGTGTCCATACAATGGAAGTCAATGAGTCCAATGTTGTTCCAACATTCTTCAAAATATCTTCTTTTGTGTTCTGCCGAAAAAAGAAAGTCATACAAGATTGAAATGACATCAGGAAAAGTAAATGATGAAAGAATTGGCATTTTTCTATTCCTTTAAATATCATTGCACCACATCACACTAGATATCATCATTGTTTTGTAATCGGTCAGTTATATCAGTTCTTGTGGACAAAGACAGTAAATGCTTTTTTTAACAATGACCAATAATTCTAACCTAAAGGCTGAAATGCACTAAAAGACTTTTGCTCCGATTTTTGCCCAGACTTTCAGTCTGGAGTTGTTGTAGAAAGTCTGCCGATTTGATCACGAATTGTTTTCTATGCAAACGTTCAAAAAGTCTGCAAGTGTATGATGTCTATTTTTAAAAAAATCTTTCAGCCTTTAGTCTCACTGCAGTTATAGAGCAACTGCGGTCTTGTTTTTCTTGTAATTGAATCTTTATCAGATATTTAAGTAAATGAGTCGTGCACATAACAAGCAGCCGATTCAAATGGTTGAATACTCAGCACATGCTGGGACAAGAGCAATTTTACTGAAATTGAGCGTAATGTCCAACAATTAAAACAAGATAATCTACAGCGTGTAAAGGCGTGTGGATTGTGCGTACACGTTTGTAAAGCAAGTCAGGCGAGACCTTTCAACAACGCTAAAACTAACTCTGCCGCTCTTCGGGCACGGACTGATTTTTCATTCTGACATTCAAATTCTAAAAGTATATTTTTTGTCTGAGCCTGAAAAAGGAATGATTTTGAATGCTGAATGAAAGTACAAAGAATGCATCTCTCAAACTCCCAAGATGGTGTTTAATCACAACTTCAAAGTGTAATTGACCTTTTCATCTTTCCCTGTAGAGCGGGAATAATAACAAGGGAAGACAGGTCTGAAGACTAATTGGTTTTCTTTAAAGTCCAGGCTTGTCCTTGCTTAGAGCTGCTCTGTACAGCTGTGGGTCATTATTGCACAGGCTTTGACACTGAATCTGAGGAGCATTTAAAACACACACACTCGCTCTGCTGGTTGGACGGCTGTTATTGTTCACTTTCTATCTGAGGGTGTAAGTGAAAGTTTCATGTTGGTGGCATATCTATATGTATTTTGACCTTTATACCTTCATTTTAAAATTCCTTCAAGACAATATGTCACAGTGTATCATTTAGACAATGGTAATATCATTTGTTAAGTAAATAATGAAAATACATTTATGTTTTTATTAATATCTTAAAATATAAGTTTTATATTAGAATGACAAATTATTATATTTGTTATGTATAATATGTAATATTTTATTATATTTACATGTATTTATTTCTATTTATTATTTATATAATGCAATATTTGTATAGTATTATTCTATACTGATTTCTTTACTTTACTTTTCTAATTGTAATTTATTTTATTCCTGTATGTACATTATTATATTTACATAACTATTTATCTATATTTATTATTTAAAATATGTTTATTTTATTATTCTACACTGTATTTTATTATTAGGGATGCACCGATATCAGGCCCGATACTAAGCTCATGTACTCGTACTCATAAAAATACAGATACCAAAGACCGATACCTCATGTGACATAACTGACTGAAACTTGTACTTTGAAAGTTTGTGACAAGCACTTGAAATTATTTATGTTTTCATAATGTGTTTGAGGTGGAGTTGTAATTATGAAGTTATTGTATTTGTATTAGTCTCACTGTGTTGTGCTTGGAAAATTGGCACCTCACCAAAAAAGAAATAAATATAGATAAAGGGATTTTGGTATCGGTATCGGTGAATACCAGGAAAACCTCGTACTCGGTCTTTAAAGAAATGGTATCGGTGCGTCCCTATTTAATATTATAATTATTATTATGCCTTTATATAAATTATATATTTATAAAATGCAATGTTTTGAGTATTGCTATTTTAGTATTATTTATTATTATCATTATTTATTTTCCCAAATATAATTTAGTCTAAATATTATGGTACACATATATATATATATATATATATATATAGCAAGTTTTTCCATTTAGCGACACACATGGGTTACAAAATAATATGCACTATTACTGGTCTACAGGACAGCCCATTGTGCCGCAGTGGTGATACTAGATTCTCATCAGATCAATGTGTATGATGAACCCATCAGTGATAACTCTGCTGTGATTGGTTTAGAGTTCCACTGATAAGACTCAAGCTCATGTGCTTCTGGACTCAGTTCTGTCCTAATCCTGGGTCATTTCTCTACCGGCTGCTCTTTTATTGCATAATCCTCCCACCTTACATCTGTTTAAAGCTTCACTCTGAGACTAACAACTACACACAAATAATCAGAAATAGCTTTCACTAACCCACACTGTAAAAAAATCAAGGTGACTCAACTTCAACTCAATCTGTTAGTGTCTCTTAGATGCAAAAAAAATAAACGTAGTTACTTAAATAGATGTTAAAAACACCCATCAGCTTTTTCTAGAAGGTGTAGCTCGATATGGTTGAAGTCAGGCTTTGGAAAAATGCTTGAGGACATTTATTTCACTTCATTAAAAAAAATCTACTTTTGCCAAACTGAGCATGCTCAGTATCAGCGGCACCTTTATGACCAAAACATTTGTAAGTTCTCTGTGCTTGCAAAGTGACTGTACACTCTTAAAAATAAAGGTGCTTAAAAGGTTCTTCACAGCGATGCCATAGAAGAACCTTTTTTGGTCCCACAAAGAACCATTCAACTTAAGATTTTTTAAAGAACCATCTCTTTCTTACTTTTTCATAATCTAAAGATCCTTTTGTCATCACAAAGAACCTTTTGTGAAACAGAAAGGTTCTTCGGATGTTAAAGTTTCTTTATAGAACCAAAAGGTTTTTCTATGGCATCAAAGAACCTTTTGAAGCACCTTTATTTTTAAGAGTGTAGTTCACTTACTGTGTAAATATGGGCTACTGTAAAACTGACTACATATCATAGTTTAGTCAACCCTTAAAATAGAGTTTGTCTGACAAAACACAAGCCGAATTCCTACTATGAATACAGCCGCCAAATGAGTTGCTATGTTGAGGTGATTGTCCTTCACCAAAGTTTTCTGTGACCCCCCTCACTTCAATGTCTCTTTAGATTCAGTTCATCTCGACATCACCCCGAGGCAGCCATGAGCAGAAGGGAGCGTTTATCTCCAGAGCTTTTCCTCAGCCTGTGAAACATGATGGACGTAAACGATTTTCACTGATCGCCACACGCCCTTTTTGTTTGTTGGATGCTCGGCGCTGGGGATTTCGGTTCCGCTCACCTGAACACCTGCGCAGACAGCGAGCGCACGGCAGATGGGAGGCTGCCGTCCCCGTGCACCGTTTCAGAATTCACAACATGATTCAAGTGACAGAAGATCCGGCAAGTTTTTGAGGAGGCAATTGAAAGTAATGAAACAAATGGACAACAGGTTTTTTCTGACCTGGGCCTCTTCCTAGATCTCATCCATCATGTCTCATCCAAACAACCTTAATCATCTCTACATTTTGGCACGCTTGCTTCCACATCATACGGTCAATCCGCAGCTACTTTAGATCACAGAAGACGAATGTCTTGATGTTAAAAAAGTCAGTTCTTCTAGAACCTGTAATGCATTATTAATTCAACTTTCTGCTGAATGACGAGTTCATGTCTTTGGGGGGAAAATATAGCTGAGGTTAAGGTTACAATGTATCGGTTTGCATGTTTCGTGACCCGTCAAACTTTGACCTCTCGACTTTGTTTGCCATAATAGGTCTCGCTGTGTGATATGAGAATCATCATCGGCAAACTACGCCAAACAATTACAGAAAGAAAAAATAAAAACACTGTAAGTGCAATTACATCCACAAATTGGATTTTAAAGGAGGAAAATATGGGGCTGGCTAATGGACCATTTCAAGCAGCTGGAGAAAATGCAGAGAGAGAGAGAGAGAGAGAGAGAGAGAGAGAGAGAGAGAGAGAGAGAGAGAGAGAGAGAGAGAGAGAGAGAGAGAGAGAGAGAGAGAGAGAGAGAGAGAGAGAGAGAGAGAGAGTTTGTTCTGCTGAATAAGAGAAAGAATTCAGACACGAGGCAGAACAAAAGCTCATGCATGTTTCATGGTTGCACATTAGCAATTAGTAAGATTACAGCGCTCAGGCTCGGACCGCAGACCCATTAGTAGACTCCGTTTGTGGTGGACTAGGCCATAGAGTCATATAAAAACATCTTAAAAGGAGTAAGCAAATGCAGCTGTGACCATGAGGATTACATTTTAGTCTGGAACTGGGTGTTAATGAGCCGCTAAATGATTGGAGCGTTTTCTGATATAGAATTTGTGCACAACATATGTATTTTATAAATCCGCTTTTATGAGCCTTATGTAGCCTGTTTAGGAGCCTGTCAAGCATATCAAGACTAAAGGGGAAACTCTTTTTTTTAATGTAATGAAACAAGTTTTACATTGTTAAAGCATTAGAATTAAAAGGAGGCCCAAAAATAGGGATTTAGAAAGGTTTGGGAAGTGTTTTGTAATAAAATATATTAAGCATTGCACCATCTGCAGTGTTTTAACAAGTCAAACAAACTTGCGCTTTTATTAAAGTATACAAGATGCTCTTTTAATGTTCTGTACATTCATGACTGGTTATACCAACATTTTTCAATTGGCTCAAAATATTGTACATTTGAGGAATAGTTTTTTTGCAGTTGCATTGTTGGAAAAAATCTGATACAACTAATCTTTTGCAAACTTGTAGTCTGTGTCAGCTGCCATTCTGATAATGTTTTGTAGTTTAAGTAGCCTACATTAAAAATAATGATAAATAAACATACAAATAAACAAAACAAAACAAGTTTAAGTCCCGGCTTGTGTTCCTTTCCTGGCTCCTTTATTACCCTTTCTCTTATTCCGTAACTTCCTGTCTCTCTTTTCACTGTCCTACAAAAACTTTAAAGGCCAAAAATGTACTATAAAAATAAAGTCAATAAAGTCAGTCTCAAAGTTTTGGACATTTACATAAATGTAACAAGCTTCAAGATTAAAATATCTAATTATTATGATATCCTGATGTGCATTTAATAAAAGAGCAAATTCTCCATTACCCTTCTACCCATGGCTGCCACATGAATTTATGGCGCTTGGACAAAATGATAAGGTTGGGCCCCACGACAATGGCACTGTATTTCCAGCAGTGGTTATGTACTGGGAAGGTCACTGCAAAAGATGCTAAATATCACCATGTAGATTACTTTCTTTCTTCACACCAGTAGACCAGCTGTACCGGTAAAGCAATCCTAATGATCACAACACTGCGTTTTGTCCTTTGTGTTAACAGGCACAGATAAAGTTCTGTCCTCAGTGTGTTGTCCTTAGAAGTGACCTTGGTTAATTACAGCTCTTAAGATGTGTGCAAGGGGCCTGTGGTTTGGCTTTTAGGGATACAACATCTTCCTCCGGTCTCGTCCGAGCCACCCGCGGCCTACAATGGCGAACGGGCGGTACGATATAATTTCGTGTCCCGTGACTTTGACAGCACGGCCGGCTTGCCCTTTTCAAAAAACAAAACATAATACTCTCAAAATATAATCAGATGGAAAAGGTAATTGGATTATTACAAAAGAGGAACAGGCAATTACGGCATCTCCAGAGGACATTTCATGTTTTCGCCCCAGTCTGTGCTTGGTGATTGAGGGTCATGATCTTCATTGTGATTTGTTTGTAGAACATTTCACTCCCGTGGGCGTGCGGTGTTTCATATTCATGTCGAATCTCCAGTTGTCCTTTTATGAGATATTTGTATACATTACATATTACGCCATTAACGTGTCACGTAAAACGTACAACAAAGAGGTGTTCTTCTTAACAAACCCTGAAACTGGTATTGGGTTGTTAGGTATTTCCCTGTGGATGCCCATAAATGCTCTTCCTGCTTTCTGCATTTCTAAACCGGGCTCATTAACCAGCGAGCCGACGAGAAATCTCAACGCCTGGAGTTGTGCTCCCTCCGAGAGCGTCCATTAGAATGGAAATCAGCTTATTTCCCTGCCCACTTATATCTGCAGGATTTTGTTCTGTACTGCGGTGACGGTTATCGGGACTTTGACTTGGGCCTGATTGTTATGCGGGATCTGCGGTGCTATCTGATCTAAATGCGCTTTTACAACCAACTACTGCTGTCGCCAGCTAATCCTGCCATTATGTGTTCATTTACAGCTCTGCATATTGATCAGGAATTTCAAACTGAACCCATGATTTCTTATCGTTTGTCTAATGTTACAATTATGTTTGGTTAGTCGGTTAGTGTGAAAACGCTTTTCTCTAAATGAACTGCATTTAGATTCGCATCCTTCATATCTGACGCAAGAATCGTTTTGTGCATGTAAAGTTCCCAAAGAGACAGGTAAGACGAGTGAAAGCAAGGTTTTCTCTCGAGTCCTTACCTAGTTACAGTAGTAAACAGCTGCCACGGTTCTAGGACTAGTAAAACAGTGTAATATTTTTATAGAAGTTTTTATTGGGTGCTTCAATAGAACGGTTCTGCAAAGGTGCGTAAAGGTTCAACTGTGCCAGTCTTTAGATTGAACGTGTTTGCATGAGGAATCGATTAACCGGACTGCTGGGTGCATACAATGTACAATAGTTTGATGGACTATAGTACATGACATATAGTGATATATCATCAGTAATATTTGTAAACAAGAAATAACATATGTCTAGTCACTGACTCATCCTTTATAGCTCTATTTGTGTCCAACACACAATAGCAAGTTGTCCCTTTTTTCACAAATTAAGAGCTTGTCTTGATTTCATTAACAATGATTAATTCATCGAGTCTAGCTACATTGATTATAGGTGAATGACGAGAGAGAGAGAGAGAGAGAGAGAGAGAGAGAGAGAGAGAGAGAGAGAGAGAGAGAGAGAGAGAGAGAGAGAGAGAGGGTATTACTGTATAATAGCTGCATTAATACATCATTAGCATAATGCATAAGATTTGCATTCAAATATGAATATAAAAAATACACATATCAAGTTTGATAATCTTTGAACTCTCTGAACATAATGAATGTAATCTGTTGAATATTAGTTAATATAATTAAAGATTGCTTTGCATCTAATATAACACTACACTCATTACACATGCCAGCAGAAGAATTTGAGTAAAAAGCTGAAATAAAAATTGAAAAATGACCATTATCAATTTCAGAATTCACTAGTATTCAGTGTGCCACCCATTGGAGCTGGCATGTTTGATTCTGATCTGTTTGATCTGAGAATGTTCTAAATAAATAATAGCAAATCTGACCTTACAAGCAATGGCTTATACTGCACTCTAAAAACTACTTGGATAAAAGAACAAACCCAATGGTTGGGTTAAACTAAGCCAGAAAATGTTTATAACTGACCCAGCAATGTGTTAAACCCAGCATTTTGGATAGAAACAACCCAGCCCAGGTTAATTTACAAGTTAACAAATACTGCTCATTGTATGCATTCAACATGTGTCAAACAAACACAACTCACTGTAAAAACGTAACTATTTTACGAGGTGGCTAATTTTAACTAATTCATACAATCTCATTTATACATTTTTGTAATATTTGCTTTCACTACAGTGATGTTAGGTTTAGTGTAGGGTTAGGGCTCCAGTATTGCTTTTCTCTAGTAATCGTACTTTTTGTATGATTGTATGAAACCAATGTATAGTAAAAAAACCTATGTAAGGATAAAAGCGTCTGCCAAATGCATAAATGTAAAAATGCATAATCCAAATGCATAAATAAATTACCTTGTAAAATGCTTACGAATTCCTGTAAGATCAAGTTCGTCAATATCCTTCCGCTATGTACACGTCCAAGTCGCTGATACCATAGACATAAAAACAAGCAATGTGTGCCAATCGGAAAAGTTTCTGTAGTAACAAACTAAGCCGAGAGTGATAGTGTATGGTTACCTGCGCTTGCTGTAAAAATGTCTGCTACGGTAAGAATATTGTACTGTATAAAGTACAGTAACGTTGCATTTCGTAGAATTAAACTCAACAAAATTAAACTTCATTTTATAAGTCAGTTGAATCTAATTTGAGACCTGGACTTATAAAGTCCATTTGATTAACACAGCTTTTGAACAGTGAAACCAATAGATGTATGTCCTGGTCCTTTTCAGCACTATTATATTACATTTCATCCCATCATGTTCATGTTGTATTGTATAATGGGTACTTGTTTTCCCCCGCTAGTGGATGCATAACTTTTTTGAAAAGTCTGTAAAAAATAACAGAAAAATTATGTAAAATTATGTTTTGTTACAGTGTAGAAATAACCTGCCAAGAAGTTTCATTTTTTATTTATTTTGCAACAGTTCCTTTTTAAACATGTTTTATAAAATAAAAATATATGTATCCTAAATAAAACTTTTTCATACACTGTTAAAAAATTCTGTAGAAGTTACAGTATTACTGCCAGCAGTTTGCCAGTAACTTACTATAGATTTATATTTATTTAATTTATTGGCAACAGTTTGTTTAAAGATAAATGAACATTAAACATAAACAAAAATAACAGCGTCATGCAAGCATTTCTGGGAACCAAAAATCGGACTTATTAATGTTTAATGTTCATTTATCTTTTAACAAACTGTTGCCAATAAATTCGATAAATACAAATCTTCGGTAAGTTACTGGCAAACTGCTGCATAACTCCAGCAAATGTCTTTACAGTGTAGTGATGCATTTATTTATTTATTTATTTATAGCAGCCTATTTATTTATTGTGATACTGTAAACTACAATTGTAATGCTGCAAGATTCTTCAAAAATATCAATTTTTGTATTTCACATAAACAGCTTTTTAGTTTCAAATGACATAAACTCGGGCAATACAGTAACAACAAAATGAGTATTGGGTGAACTATTCCTTTCTAATGTTGCACTCGTGATGTTTAAGGCAGATAAACAAATTCACGTCGTCACACTCAACGAAATTCTTCATCAGAATCAGTTCAGATGTGAAACTCCTCTGCTGAGCTCTCAGCTCCCTCTCGACACACTTGTTCCCTCTTTATTTCTCCTGCTTTCTCTCACTGAGCCTCTGCACAGATGGTCCTCATTAATAAAGCAAGCCAGACTTTCACCCTCTTTTGAGTGTATGTGTTTCTGAGAGGAAGAAAGAGAGAGATGAATCAATGAGCAGCAGATTGGCTCACTCCTGTTAATTATGCTAAAATATTGTTAAGCACAGGAAATTAATGTGGCAAGCAGGATGAGATGAAACACTGTACTGCTGGGGCTTGAGCCCTGATGGTGAGACATAAAAACAGGCCAGTGGAAATGTTTTAGGAGTTTATTATCTTTCATGCATATCTTGAGAAGCACAAGAGAAAAATAACAATAAACTATGAACTTTAAGCTATGAGAGCACATTGAAAAATAGAATGGCTTGTATTCACAGAGAAACCAAAGATTCTCATTTAATCACCTTCATGACTATCTTCCTTCTGCAGAACACAAAAGCAGATATTTTGAAGGACGTTGGTAACCAAACAACACTGAACCCCATTATGGACACTGAGACATTTGTGTTTCACAGAAGCCATATACAGGTTGACTATATCAGTCCTGGATTTTCAGGAAATTCTGTACAATTTCCTACATTGATAAAAATACGAAGATGGTCACTGGGTGAACAGACTTCCCTTAAAGGAACTTTAGGAAGTGTAATGATGCAGATATCTTCCCCTTCCAGAAAGGAGCGAGGATCTTGTTTCATCCTTGACACATCACTTCACATCTTTGCTAGAATGAAATGATGGCACATACGTCATAGCTGTTCTAGTGTTTTGCCCAAGATTGCTTAGTAACTCAGAGCACTTATGTTTCTGAATCAAGAAAATTAAATCAATTCAAATTAAACAAAGAACACGTTACACAATCTGTAGAAGCCAACCCACTTAGTTTTGCCACGTTTTTGTGGAATAAGAGTGTATACGGCAAGAAAATATGTTTTATTCACTTACCACCTGCAATCTACTGTAGTTTAAAGGTTTACCATTTAAATTCATTTTTAAATTCTATTTCTATATAAATTCATATTTGCATTTATATTCACTCATTGTTATTGCTTCAGTTATGCAGACTGCATCGTACTGTAGCATTATAATCATTTATGAAATGAAGAACAAAATGAAGAAGAGCATATGGGTATTTTTGGCACATTAAAGGTATAGTTTACCCAAAAATGAAAATTCTTTCATCATTTACTCACCCTCTTGTCGTTTCAAACCTGTAAGAATTTAGATTCTGCAGAACACAAAATAAAGATATTTTAAAGAATGTTCAAGAACTGACACCTGCTTTAAGTTTTGAATTAATTCAACTTAAAAATATTAGTTAACATAATGCGTTTGCATGATATTTATTAACCAATATGACCTCAAAATTTTACTTATTTTGCTTTAAGTTAACCCCCAATTTTTTGTTTTTTTGTTGAAGAAAGAAAGTCATGCAGGTTTGAAATGACACGAGAGTTAGTAAATGACTTTTGGGTGAACTATCCTTGTTTTATGAAAACAAAGTTAGATTAAGGAGGTCCTTTAGATGCTAAGATCACAGCGATGTTGTACAATCCTACGGCCAGTTTTTAGGTGGGATTGCTTTAAGAGCTAAAACAACGTAGACAAGGCTTTTCTTCTCTGTGTATTCCCCCACATTATCTTGACCTCTGCATTCCATGACATTTTCCACATTAAGGTTTCTTCAGGATTCTGGATGATGTGGTGTGCTTTTGCCATCCCGCAGGAGGCCCAGTAGTCTTCAGCCGGAGGGACTTTGGTTTTGTTTCTTCCATTTGTGCACTAGGTTCTTGCAGGGTGACTCTCAGCAGGATTACAGCATCAGTCATGAGATTGCAGGGCTTGATTTGTTAAGAGTAAGACATCTTAGCTGCCCCTTCTTTATCTTGTTAGGGGGTACCTAGGGTGCAATCTAGCAGCTCTATCCCGGCCAGGCACTGGCGTCTCACACTGAGAGTTTGATAGGACGTCGACTGTTGGGCTTTTGATTGCTAAAAGGTCAAGCTGAGCTTTGTTATCTCGCAAGAGGACAGTGAAGTGGTGCCACACGAGATGGCTACAGGCATACAGTCACCGTTCGCTCGGAATTTACAAGAGATGTTGACAGACACAGCAGAATACAGATCAGCTCATCTGAGCTGTGAAGAACTTAAGTGCTGTCGAGCCAAAGATACAACGGCTCTCAATGCTAATTACCAAAGAGGGGTTGCGTTTGTTTGTTTGTTTGTTCAGGAGACTTTTCTGTCTGTCACACTTGAGTTAGCGGGAGGTTTGTTGTTTGAATCAATGGTTTGGAACTTGATACCAAAAGGATAATTAATATTTCTGCGCTTCCTCAATGGATGTTTACTCTTTGAGTTTCTCAAAGCCCTTCATTTATAAATACAATACTAACTTAGCGATTACTGCATAGTGCATATTTTCACAAATAGTATGCATAACAGTATGTTATAAACAATACATTTTATACAGTTAACCTTACTGTGCTGCAAAAAAAAAGGTAATTGTAATATTTAGAGAAATCGGACAAGATTTAAAAAATCTGATATTTATGCAGCTTGTTTGTTTTTAAAGAGCATATAAACAAGCCGTAACCCCATGCAAATAAACAATATGTAAACAGAATGCACTGTTATAATGCTGAAGTTACGTTTAAAATGATTTTGCGCACAATGGATGTCCTTTCAGATTATAAAATGTAATTTTTATAATGCTTAATGCAATTGACATTTACCCAAAAAGCATTAAACACAAAACTAAAAGCCATGCATACACAGAATGGGTATTATTCCAACAATAAGATGCATTACCGAGACGTTCAGGATGCGTCATTTACAGGTCCTGGTGTCATAGTAAGGGGTATTTTTTAGAATCTTCCACCATTTCCTGTTTCAGCTGTCTGGTAGGAAACAGATAATACCAAATTGGGGGAAAATTGTTCAAATCTGTGCACAATTACCCCCATCTCTCCTCAGTAAGACTCCCCTGGCACGGTGGTTTCCATCGCTGCATGAGACCAAGCTCAGCACTCAGTCCTATCAGCCTCCATTTCCTCAGCCACTCACAAACATTACTGAAAACTACAGCCGTTCAGGTGCATTTACTGCCAGCCCGTCCTATAGAGTAGAGACTAGGGACTCCCTCCATGTCTGTAGGTGTGTGACAAGAGAGAGAGAGAGAGAGAGAGAGAGAGAGAGAGAGAGAGAGAGAGAGAGAGAGAGAGGGGGGGGGGCAATGTGTTGTCAGTGCATAAAGAAGTTTGGGGGTCCTGTTGGGTCACAAGGCCATAACGGTCAAACTTGTGGGTTTTTCCTGATTGATAACATACACATAAAAACACGCTTTCAAGTGGAATTTAAATTCTCTGTGATTGATATATTACCTTATATTTCAGCAAGGCTGTATACTGTTTCTTTCATCGACATGAGTGATGAAACAGAGGAACCAGAGGAAATGTTGATCATCTGCTAAAACAGATCCTGGAAATAAGGTTTTGCTATATTTCTTACACACTTATCTCTAAGTCTTACACAGATTTACATGAAATTTCTTTCAATTTTTATTTCGGTTCAAAAAGGCTCTGAATTTTGTATGCATTTCATTCATCGCAGATGTACATTCCTTACAAATAAAGGACTCTATTGTAAACCAAAAACTTTATTGAATTTTTTCTTTTTTTCGTAGTTGTCCTTTGCCAGAGCATCTGAACATTTTATAGGAACTCAAAATAAGTTTTATTCACATGATTAACAAATAAAAATAATTTCATAGTAACACTCGGAGAGAAAAAAAATATTTTAGGACTACATGTACCAGAATGCATCGTGATACAAGCAGGAAACAACAACAACAACAACAGCGACATCTGACTCGTCTAGACTCATTTAACTGCAGAACTGGTACCATCGTTGCTCTAATAATTCAAGGGTCTACATTATAGTTTCATATCACATATGAATAATTTCTGCTGCTCTTTTGAAAGTAAAGTTAAAAATAACACAGGATTAAGTAAAATATAAAAATCCCAACAAACAGTTCGAAAAAAACGTCATTCGAGTATTGTTCTCCATGCCGACTTTCCTTGAAATCTTCATGACATATATCCTTGCACAGTCACAAAACAATTCCAATGCACAAATATTCCCACATCTGTATAGTTTCCCCTTTCTTGTCATTTTAATGAAATTGTCTCAATAGCAGAAGTGCTATGTGGATTTTTAATCCATCATTAGGAGTCTTGTTGTTATGTAGCGATCTGTTTGCAGTGCAAGGCCTCGGCCCGCCAGTCTGTACGCCAAAGCCCGTGATGTCACAGCGACCGGGCGCTCAGGGTCCCGAGGCCTTTCGTTCGGCGGTCCTTCTCAGCACAGATAAAGGGAGCGAGTGCAAGTGTGGGAGATCTATGCGTGGCGGGGCAGCACATAGAAAAGACCACATTCAAATATGACAGAGAGAGAGAGATAGAGGCGGATACAAAGAGTACAAGAGAGCAACACAGGTCTGGACTAAGGTTAGAAAGTCGAAACACGAGACATTTCATTGACAAACATCCCTCTTCCACTTGGCACTGTATACACTGCAAAAAACCTTTTTTAGATCAGTATTTTTATCTTGTTTTCAAAAATAATATTGTTGATCAATTCACTTTAGAAGCGTAAAATAATATTATATATTCAACTGTCTTTTTACTTTTTACCTTTTCGAATATTCAGCACAAACCTAACAAAATTGCAAATAGGCTAAAAATAATTCAATAAATATTTCCTAAAACGAATTGTAATATTTTACACAATTTGGCTTTTAAAGTAAACTGATCTGCATTACACTGGAAAATAACCAAAAATACTGCTATCATTTTTTCCACTTCGAGACAGACAAACTCATTTCAGATTAAGCACCAGTGAAAAAAAGGCCATTTTCATCTACTGTTTTTTATCTACGTAACATTCTTGTTTTTTGTATGACAAAAAAAGATCATAATAGAAAATTGTCATTTGTCACATCCCCTCCCCATGATTCCAAAAGCCAAGAATGTTCCATGGTAGCATGTGATCTTATACCAAAGCCAGTATTTCCCCCCGCTTTCCCTATTAAAAAAGTATTTAGTGTCTTTGGCAGATTCACAGATATAACTTTCTCTTTCAATGAGTAATGTTTTCTAGTAATTTAGTATGTGACTGACCGTTCTGTACATATGTTTATAGGCGAACATCAGCATACTCGCACTCGCGCACACAAGCACGTATACACACGTCTAGACGCTCACGCACTCTCTAACAGGCTCACAATAGGAAATCTTGAGCTCTGATGACAGCGTTGGCTCAGGTACGTTAACACAGAGAAACAGAGTGATTCGGATGGCAGTCGATGTTACAAATGCTGGATCTCTCTGTCTTTGTCTGTAAACTGCCCCGAATGTAGGCATTAACAATATTGGCGGACATTCTGCAGGCTTTCACGATGGGGAGAAATCCGTATCAGCAGTCCAAGGAGCAGGTAAGGAGCAATGTCTTTTGGCCGGACTCCTGAACTGATGAGACGGATGAGGTTGTGATGTAATGCGGGGCGGGGCATGATGAATGGGCGTGGTCAGGGGTGGAGGATTATAATGCTATGAGGGACACAGGAGCAGAAGCAAAGGAAGCATGAGCCACAGGCTGGGCGTTAATGCGCAACCACCACCGCTGGAGTCATCTGTCAGGAACGGCTCTGGAGACTCGTACAGAGAGTCATCTGAAAGAGAGAGAGAGAAAGGATTCCATGTTAATAATCACATTTATCATTTTTTCCGATGTTGCTTTTTCATGTTTTCCACAAATCACTTCCATACAGTAGCAGAAAACTGTATAATACCAGATATCAGTGTGTCAGCTGTCACAAGCTTCAAGAGTCTCATTGAATGCTTGCGCTGCTTTGAGTGTTATAAAACCTGCATCCCAATTCACATCCTCCACTAAAAATGGATTTACTCCACTTGTTGACTGTCATTCCAACATAAAAGTGCAGCTCTATTTGTTCACCCTATGCACTTCACTAGAGAAGGATCGTATTTGGATGTGCGATGTCACAGTCAGGCTTTGAATTTCTTGCTGTCTCACTGGTGAGACCTTTAACCCCAAACCCATCCTTGTACTTTTCACAGGCCGTTTCTTCCAGATTCAGGAGTTCCTGTTCCTCAAGTCCCAAAGACAATAAAATGATGTCTGGGGTTTATATTAATCCTCATCTTTAACACAAGATTTAGATTATATTCTGTCAAACAGCAGAAAAATAAACAATGGAGAGGCGGGCTGTGCTGGACCACAAAGCTGTTCACTGACAGGAATCTATTGTTAGCTTCCATCCCGGATATGCACGTATAAATATTTCAGGATGAGTCCACACCCCAATGAAACAATATTCAGGCCTTTGCAACTTTCTATACCCCTGAAAGCCAACGGCGAATAAAATATGAGATCCATACGCCGCTTTCTCTTTTTAACAGCATCAAACATATTCACCACAATGTGAATTTTTTAAGACTCGTAAGATTCAATGCTTCGTGATCTTTCAGGATATGGAAGGAGTCACAGGTGCTCGAGTAAACACATAAATGACTGGTGTGAGATGAGAAGTGGATTGTTACTTCAATTTGCATGTGGTTCTCTGAACTGCTCTCTGGAACGGAGCGTTCGTGTTTGCTAACAATTACATCACGCTAATAGGCTGTCACTTGAATCACAGCTTCTCAAATTTTAACATGGAGCTTTAAAACTGATACCAGAGCTTTTGAGAAAAAAATAATCACAGACTTTGCTTTAGTTTGCTGTGTTAGTCAGATAAGCCAAACTGTTTTTTTCTGAGGCATTTAGCATCAAGTTAAGTGCTGTACACTGTAAAAAAAAATCATGTAAAAAAACTGAAAATGTACTGGTAATTTTCTGCCAATACATTATAAGTTATTTCTATTAACGCTAAAACACAAAGCAATGCAGTGCAATTTTAAAATACAGGTGAAACAGCTGTAAAGAAAAAAAAAAGATTCCTTAATAATAATACAAAAATTGTGCCCAATTTTTTTACAGTGTAGATATTCAAGAGCGCAACTGTGTAGTCTATATGTTGTCTTATGAACTCTGAACAGTATTTTCTGTACAACAATTCATAGAAACTGTCATCTATTTATTTACAATAAAAAATATTTTGCTGGTCTGTAAAAGCCTCTACACATTTTTCACATCACAATAACTGCTAGGACTTTTATTTTGACACATTGTATTATCACTGTATTATGTTCACTAGTCAGATATGTTCACTGTCAATAAATATAACACATACATATAATTGTATAAAAATATTTTCCCAGTATTTTCTAATATATAATTCACAGATTCACCAGTCTGTAAACCCGCATGTGACATATAAACACCATAATAATTTTTAGAACTTTCATTGTGATACACAGTACTATCGCTGTATTATGTTTCTTTAATAGTCCGATTTGTTGTCAAAAACAACAATAGCAACCAATGCGATGTAGCTTTTCACTCATAGGTTGCACCAGTCTACTATACACAATGCAAAAAAACTGTGCTTCCTGTCTAAGTAAATGGTTCTTGAGCAAAAAAAGATGCCAAGTGCCATTTAGTCCAAAGACCCGATCTCTGACACTGAACAGGTCTACATGGGCTTAATACAAAAGCCGAGTGTTTATTAAAGCCTGGCTTAAAGAGCACATTTTCTGAACACGCTGCCATCATCTCCGGAGGGAGAGTGATTTAAGCGGCGTTCCTCGTAGATGTCAGGTCTACCTATCATGAGAGGTTAAACAAACCAAGGCCTCTATGTTTAACTGCAGGCTATACTGGTGTCTGTGGATGTGTGTGAGAACCCCCCGCAGGTCTCTTAGGGTCCGCGTCTGCTCGCCTTGATTAGTTGCAGGTCAAAGTTTTTGGATTGTGATCTGGCCTGTGTGAGATGAATAGCTTCCTACAGCAAACACCCCGGAGGGGCAACACTATCTCCGCACCGCTTCTGGTATCATGAACGATCGGTCCCATAAAACCTTTGGCCCTATAAAACAAGCTGTCTTTGTCACGACTGGAGGTCCGGAGTAATGGGAATGAAGTCGCTAAACATAAATTAAGGATATCAACCATCCCTGGAGTTAATACAGGTGTTCCAGGAATTCCCATGGATGACCTGCCGAGTTAAATCAAGCTGGACACGAGGATTGGGATGTGAAATTCCTGGTACTGATTTAGAAGTATCACCGGGTCTGGTATATAAATAACATATATAGAGTCAGGGATCAGACAGGTCAGATGCATGCTGGGAAAATACTCACTCGTAGGTTTGACGTACACTTTCAACTTCAAACATGGCTTTCCAGCAAGGTTGGGGTGCGGTGAGGCTGTGGAGAGAAGATGAAGTTTTTATTAATAAATCTCTTCACAAACCGATACAGTAAATCTGTCCTCGTATGATATACATGGAAATCTTGTTTTGCAATGACTTAAATCACATGAATTAACCTACTAACCCAAACCATTGAGTAAAACAACAAAGCACAAAATCTTAAATTAATTTTTTTTTTGAAAGTTCTAAACTTTATTTCCTTGTCTAAATTATACTGTGAATCCTATAGTTTCCATATGTTTGCAGACTGTTGAACTCCACAACATATACCATTATCTTGGTTTAAAACAAAACCTTTTCGTTCTTCATAAATATGTTTCACCCAACTGTTGTGTTCTATAGTGAAAAAAAACTGTGATGACAAACATACACGCAAGATTCAATCTCGCTAAAAATGCCATGTCAGGTGACATCACCACAACCAGGATAGAGCAAGAACACATTTCCAATAATCTGCCATGTGACTTTCTCACACATGACTATGAGAAAGCCTTTTGAGTTTATTCTCCATTGAAAGTATAACTTCATTCTGGTACTTATTTCCCTCATCGCCTTCAAAAGCACACAAATGGATTTTGGGCTAATTTTTTAAGATCGCAAATGGAAAACAAATCACAATTTTTGCCATGACACAGTTTTCAGCCCGCTCTTCAGATACATAAAAATTCCTCCAGCAATTACCACGAAGCAGCTCAGCTAATGGGCAGCTGATGCATTCGGCACAAAAAGCTTCTTTCGGGCGAGTTTTGCTCTAACAGGTGTTCTTAAGTGTATGAACATTAAATTGGAACCGGGTGTTCTCTTGGCGTCAAAATGTCCATGTCATTCAGTAAGTCTTTTGTGCTGTATTTTTACAGTAAGTGCATTAAAAAATAAAAATTTTAGTTTTGGAGGCCCCTTCTATACCTCAGTAAAACTGTTTAAAACAAACAATTTCTATCCGTTTTACCATAGTTTTAGAAAAAATATGATGGTAAAATGGTGGTAATTTTGGTCAGACCATAGTAAATTTGTAATAACTATGGTTTTACTACAAATAAATGTAAAAACAAATATTGTTGCTATAGTTAAACCATTGTTTAATTTTGTAAGGGTTATCATATCAAAGTACTACAGAAACACTGTCATACTTTCTTGTGGGACAGAAATACATTATATACTATAAAACAGACAGCCACAGAAACAATTAAGAGACCAATCCAAATTTTCATTTAATCGTCATTTCTAGATTTATTGTGCTCATTCCAGTCCAGTGTCTGTTGGATTTCAACAAAATCAAACCTCAGGAGTGACATAAAGTCATCCAACCGCAATGTGAAAGACTGACAGCATGACAAGACACTGGGATAAAAATCAAGGTTATTGCATAAAAAAATATTTTAAACTTTTCCTAAATACATATTACTGTTGTATTGCTTAAAAGTATTGCTTTGCAGTTTTTGAGGTCTGACACACAAAGCATTTTTCCTCCTGTTTCTCCAGTTTTCATTCTCTACAAATAAATGCAAATAGAAATATTTTAGTTTGAATTTTGGGAGAAATATTGTTAGTAGTTCACAGAATTAAACAAAAAAATATTTTCCCTAAACACATCCCTATAAATAGTACATTCAGAAAAATGAAAAAATGTGTTTTTAAATGGGCTCTTAATTTTTTCTGTATATACAAAACATGTTTTGTTTGTGTGTGTAATTTCTGTTCCACCCAAAATCTGGTTTTTCTAAACCTTTTGGAAAAGTCAACCAACAAATGGTGTATTTATAGCAGTCTCTCACTATTAAGTATTTTTACATCAAATAACACTTCACCTTTAAAATGACCTTTGGAAAAGGGAAATATTCGGATACCTAATTACAGCAAAAGACCCGAGTTCATGCTAACCTTATAACCTCAAGCTACAATCTCCAGCCGGCTTCTTCCTTTAATGTTCATGCGTGTGTGTGTGTGTGTGTTTGTGTGTGTGTGTGTGTGTGTGTGTGTGTGTGTGTGTGTGTGTGTGTGTGTGAAAGTGTTTATAGATGCATGAAGAGAAGCTATATCAAAGTGTGTTTTTATGCACAGAAGGCTATCTGACATCTCACATCATATTAAATGTTGGTGTGTGTTGGGAGGTGTCTGAAATCCCCATTTGCAGTATTCAAGCATGCAGCCATGTGAAAATGTCACAGTTGCCCTTTTCTCTGTTACTCTCTTCGGCGGGTCGGGGCGGGGTCGATGCGAAGGTGATGGACATTCTCTATTGTTGTGGGATCACCAAACTAAGCCTCGGTCACCCCCCCCTAACCCCATGGCCCTTTCTGCCAGACCCCTTTGCCTCATAACCCCAGGGGCCATGCAGCAACAATATTGATAGTAGCCAAACACTCCTCTGGAGGAGGAGACGGTTTTCGTGTGATGAATAGCCAGACTAAGTACTTCGCAGCCCAGACTGCCGTCTGGAACAAAGGACGCACAATAGCGGGTCTCGCACCAAGCAAAAGGGCGGACTGCATTAAAAACAGCTCAGGACAGGCATAAGAAATGCCCGGCCTTGGGTGCAAACTTTGAACCCTGGGATCTTTTTTCCTT
Organism: Oreonectes daqikongensis; assembly: GCA_026939265.1. NCBI lineage: Eukaryota > Metazoa > Chordata > Actinopteri > Cypriniformes > Nemacheilidae > Oreonectes > Oreonectes daqikongensis. The sequence continues at coordinate 1,863,351 of JAOTQM010000085.1, read as the reverse complement.
TCTTTTTTCTTTGATTGACCCTTCTCTTGGTCTTCGTCCCCCCCTTGTAACTGGGGTGACAACATCACATGGTTGAAGATAAGGTCTGGGACGCCCCGCTGGTTTGGGGACATTTTTGTGACGCCCATCACCTACATTTCCCGGACAGCCATGATATCTGAAAAGATGCCAGGCCGTCATACTCAAATTTTTAATCTGGCATTGTTTCATTGTATTGTATTCTGCAAAACATCTTTGTATTCAATGTCTGGAACAAATTACTGATTTTTTGCGTGAACTACTCAAACTTTTTATTGATGCATATCAACATTAGCATTATTTTCTTTGGGCTAGTGAAAGCTGAGATTACTTTAACTGAGCACAGAAAGCGTTTGGATTTTCTCAACCTTTGGGCCTGTTCAGTATTTCTTGCCTATAAATCTTTGACTGTTACAGACAACAGATGGCCATGAACCATTAGAAATGACTCCTCAACCGATTATTAGGACAAATGTGCTTTTAGCGTTCAAAAGAGCAATTTGTGCGACTATGCTTTTAGGATCAGGTGTCCTGACATACACAGGGAGATTTATAGATATGAGCAGAGCTACAGGTTGTTCCCCCCGAGCTGAAGTCCTTTTAAGCCAAATCACTTCGTCCGGTTATATTGGTAATGCCCCTGGGCAGCATTTTCCAGTAAGCACAGCTCCAATCTACTTAAATGGCAAAAGACCAACATCTCCAAAACTGTAGGTCAAGATTAAGTTCCATATGTATATAGTTTATATCAAGAACTAAATCTGATAACATCATATATTTTGTTTGTTTGGCTCAAAGTACAAAAATGACAAATGGCTCTTTTAACTTTTTACTTTCATTCTTTCATTTTAAGTGTTGCAATACATTTATCAAAAAGGAAATTGGCTATTTTAACTGTAATTTGGGTCTTAACAGCTCAATGAAACACTGCATGTCAGAAGGGACCACAGTCACCATATTTATCTTTTTGTCCCTTTCGTATAATTGAGTGGTCCAAAACCTCTGAACTGCTGGTCTCTGAGGGGACGAGGAGGTTCTGAAGCAACCCAGGACACAGTGAAGAGGGCGGGCGGATGCTAAAAATCATGCCATTCCCTTAATGAGCTGCATTCATTTAAGATGAAAAGCCGCTTTTTCCACACGCAAACTTTCCTCTCAAAGTCTCTTCCCTCTTCTCAAAGTTGATATAAACACACACACACAGAGAAAAAAGCATAAGCGACGGGAAAAAAGAGAGGAAAAACAAAAAAGAAGTGAAATTGCCTCATTAATGCATCCTGCGTGCTGCCCGAAGCCTTTCCCTTTGCCTGTGCCCAGCGGGAGACCTTTTTATCAGGCCAAAGGACACCTTTCACAGGACCATTAGTGAAACAGGGACAGATGCACCCGGCAAATTCCCCCCTGTCATGCAAGCGAGAGAGAGGAGAGGGATAAAGCAGTGGGTAAAACAAAAAGAGAAAAGAAAATCGCTCGCTCCGTCCGGTCAGACTAAGGTCTGACCTTGAGGCGGTGGACGGGCTGCCTCTGGAGGGCGAGGTGTCAGGCCTGTCATCCGGGCCCCATCCCGAGCCCAAACTCCCCCTCCAGGTTAATGGCTTTTAGCTGTTGTTATGTGAAAATGGTAATGACTGGCACCCCAGAAGCTGCGGATGCAATTACCCCCATCAGGATCCCCTGTTAAATATGATTTGACCAATAAGCATAATGTGGACAGTTACGCATGATGGCCTCGGTAACTGGTTTTGCACCGATCTCACCCGGAGCGGCAAAGTCCGCGGCTAACAGTGCACACGGCATTCAACAAATTGACATTTTCATCAGGCGGAGAGATCGGACACGACCGACCTCTGCACGAAAGTCAGTTGTGGACCCTGGGGAGTTCAGGGGTAGAACCGGACTTTCTGCCCGACTCGCCGCTGATTAAACTCCTAGACATACAAATTGCTATAATGAATGTCTCTGGATCTGACTGCTGCGAATGTCACTTCGACTAATGCAATAGAGTACACCAGACATTTAAATGACAGTGGTAATTGATTTTTAGACTATTTTGATTTGTTTACAATGTCTGGCATTGGAGAAAAAAGAGTCAATTTTATTGCTTAAAGTCTGCTCTGTCGTAGCTCAAAGACATTAACTTTTTCTCAGACATTTCACCCTAAGATGTATGGAATAAATAAAAATGGATGGAAATGAGAGAATTGCTTAAATACAATTAAAATACTGCACTATAACCATGTGCTTAGCATAGCTTAGCTTAGCAATCATTCAATTTTGGAAAATCTCATTGATATAGCAACACATTTAATTTCACTATTGAAGTACAATGCTACAAACATTGTTAAGAACTTTTCCCAAACCTCTTAAAACTCTGTAAGATCTGTTTTTTAGGAAAAAAATATGATTTTAGAGACCGTCTCTTCATTTGCTAACGCCAACTTGAATTAATAATGCTAATGCTACTGTCTAAGAAACAACAGAAAAATTCAAGAGATTTGTTAATTTTCTTTTCTATGGGTTGGCATGTTGTTCCAAAAATGATATTTTGACAGTGAACGCCTGGAATATGTACAGCGTAAACGATCGAAGGTTTAGAGTCCAAACTGATTTCATAGACCAGTTCCCTCTTGGCAACACATATTGGATTTGATATTAGTAAAGAGAATTTCCCAGTAATCTGGCCTTTTGTTAAATTGTTAAAATGTAACACATGCCACTGTGTGTTGGTGCAAACGATAGCTGAATTAACAATGCCATGCGTGCCGAATTAAACTACGAAGCAAAACCTATTAATGAAGCTATTTCTGATCTGGAGACAAAATTCCTTTTTACAAATCTGCTTTAAAGTCTGATAAAATCTTGTTTTACAAACAAAACCTGTAAGAGAGAAATAATTGGGTCTTAATCCAATAGTGAAGTTCATCGCCCTTTTAAGTCTGCAAGTTGTCGTTCATTTGCAGCACCTGTCTGACACACTTGCTGTGAACAGACATCTTCCTGAAAGTTCAAATTTCCTTGAAAAAGCCTACTTCAGCAGATGTCTTATTGTTTACTAGCATTTCACAAACAACATATCACTCCACATGGAGCATGTGTATAACAAATTACTTTAAAATGTGACCCGTAACATTTCAGTTGATACACTCTGATCAGATCCATAAAGCACGTCACTAACCAAAGTTTGACTGACACATATTTTATTTGTGTTTCCAGCCATACGTCCCCAGAGAGCTCATAACAGAATTCAGTCTGAACTGTGTGCCCGTTATCGATTAGAGTCTGTTGTGAAATCTGTATGTCCTTATCAAGTCTGCATTTACCCTTTACACCCCAGTTCCTGTAACCCAAGAACCATCAACCGAGTGAATGATTGGACCCTGGGGCGATACTGACACCTGGTCGCAGACGGCGAGGGTTTTTTGGGGTTGAAGAATGAGAGTTAAGGAGGAGGAGGTTACTCACAGATGTAGTAGTATTCATGGCCTGGGCGGAACTCAAAGCCCAAGGAGAAGGGCGTAAACAGCTGGAACTTCTCAGAGAACTTAAGAGGCCCGTTCGGACTCATCGGGCGATTGCATTCCCAGCGCTTGAAGCCTTTCATGTGGTGGTTGCAGGTGGTGTAGCCGTCGTAGTTGACCATGAAAAGGATGTAGCGTTCCATGCGCTCTTGAGGAAGGGGGTCCTCGTAGTGCGGACAGTAAATGTCCAGGTAGTCGTTGATAGCCACCTCCACCGTGTATTCTCCGTGCATGAATCTGGGGAAACAAACACAAACAACTTATTGTGCATTTTTCGCAAGCGACGAGTCTTTGGAATCACAAACGTTATCACAACGACAGGCCGAAGATAGAAAATGTAACATCTTTTAACACAACACTCCTTTAAAGTAGACTCTTTTATCAATGGAAAGAGAAATTGCTAGAGACTCCTGTCACTCATGGTGCAGAGATTCTCCATGTTGTCTGTGACAGGATGGGATTGGTGGTGGGGGGGTAATCTTGGTGCTAAGGGGCCGAACTGACTGGAATGACCAAGTGGAGGTGGATGAGCGGAGATTGACAGCGGTTCAAAGAGAGAGAGTCACTTCATTAAGGCTTTTCACATGGCCTGGCTTCAGCCCAGCTCTTCTGAAATGAGTTTGCTGGCTGGGGCAATTTAGACACAAATTGAGCACCTGCAGGAAGGTACGAGTCAAGGCACAGAAACTGCAGTCACTTCGCTGGAACTGCGGCTTTATGTGCAGATGGACCAGAAGAAGTGCTAGACACATTTCAAGGTGGATATACGGTGGAAGCATACATATTTGGACTAAAACAATGAATCAATGTCACTGCATTAGGGGTAGAAATAATCTGTGATTAAAAGGTTGAAGAAAACAATTAGCATGTTGCTTATTGGATAGCAATAGACCAAATACACCCTTTCTCTAAAGTAACTTTTGCTTTTTTTTCTTTAGACCCGAGATCCACGCATTATTGATTTTGGCTCAATGGACTCAAGATAACTGTAGTGAATATATAAAAGCAGTTCTCTTAAATGGACAGTTCACCTAAAAATAAAAATTATCTCATTGTTTATTTACCCTCAAGTCATTCAAACCTATATGACTCTTTCTGTGGAACACAAAAAAAGATGTTTTGAGAAATGTCTCAGTGGTTTTGTGTCCATACAATGGAAGTCAATAAGGGCCAATGTTAATTGGTCACCAACGTTCTTCAAAAAAATTGTTACAGATTCTGACACAATACGTCTGGGGTCTTTTTTCTATTTAGTAAATTTAAGAGTCTAACCTTAGCTAACCTCAGCTAACCATACATGAGGTTTTTACATGGCAAGCAAGCAAGATGCAGCAAAGCACACACACACTCACACACACACACACACACACACACACACACACACACACACACACACACACACACACACACACACACACACACAGTCATTCAGATCTTCTCTTTCTGTCCAGAGTGTAAAGATTACATGAATAAGATCTAACATCTCCAGCAGAGAGACTGTAATAGTTTGTTACCAGTGTGGTTGACACACCTGCTCCATCCTCCATTCTCCGTGCCATTAAAGCAGCCCCCTTCACAACAAACCCTACAGAACACCAGACAAACCCAAATTAAGTGTTCGCGCACAATGTGAAGCCACACCAGGACGCTTCATCCAATTTATCCAAATATCAAAGTGCAACAACGACAATATGAAATCATATGCTCTGTGTGCACAAAAAGCACAACACAAAGAGCCCCCACACTTTTCTGGGGGTCTTTGAGGGGTAAGAGAGGGCAGGGGGCAGAAAACTGGGGGGCTCTGGAGTGAGATTTGGCATCAGATGACAGCTAATCTAGGTCTGGAATTACTGTCAAAGGGCCAAGCCAGGCCAAACACCAGCTGTAGCAGCAAATGAAGCTTCTCCAGACGTCTCTTTACCTTATCGCTGCGTCCCAGACTACAGCCCCCTCACCCCTGCCAGACTTCCCAATTTCTTCAATCCGTTTCACATTCTTCTTTGTTCATCAGCAATACTTTAAACCCCCACGCTTGCATTCAAGTTGACACGGACCCCATCAGTGATGCTCCCCTAGTTCGTGTCATAGTCAACAAGCTCAATAAAACATCTCAAAAAAACACCTCATGTTCATCTTTTACGACTTCAGCACATCCAGACATTTCTCTCCCTGGCAGCGGAAGACGTTAGAGACGTTTTTTCTTGCTCTCCATTTTTTTGGCAGGTTCCTGCTAATCACGGCTTTGCCAGTAAATGATATCAAGAGCGCAAGGGAAGAGTAATGACAGAATGACTTCGCCATAGGACCCGCTTGATGTTTACGGAACTGTAAATTCAATCATCTTGCCATAAAAACACGTGTTAGCAGCCCTTTAATGTGAAGTGCGCTATCATTACTAGCGTTCCGCGGGTCAGGCATATCTCTTACAGATTCCTACGGTGCATTATGCCTTAATAAATCGATATTGATGCCCCGTTTCCCCTCCCCTTACATTCTCAGATGTCATTAAATCTAGAGGAGTCGACCAAATGATCCAACACACTGAGGCAACACGTCGTTCCCTTTGATTCAAAAGTATCTGGGTGTAAAAAATGACCTTACAGCCAATGGCTGGTGGATATGGGGTGGCGTAAGGGGGAGAGATGACAGATGGAAATATCAATAAGTGAGCCCAGAGTGTTTAGAGAGAGCTAATGCATGCAGTTAGGTGAGCTGGCTTCATCAATCACACTGTAGTCAGTTCACTGCTTCACTTCCTCTAGTCCTCCGAGCGCAGTCTCCAACAGACCTCCCACAACCTCTCTATCTCTCTCTCTGTCTGCTGATACAACAACAACTGATCTCACATCAGTTCTAAAAGAGCTGTGGAGCCTCCCTTTCACAGTGTGATGTTTTCATCACAGGCTTAAGGTTAGAACCAAAGCGAGTCTCGGCCTGATGCTGTTAGAGTATGTTTTCGTTTTTTTCCACCAAGCACTTAGTCTACAGTATAATTAAGGAATTAAACTATATTTTTATGACATCGTTTTTTTCCGGAACAACTAGATAAAGGCTTTTTCATATCTTATGATTTCTCAATTACAAATGCTCAATCTGCTGAGAATCTGCTAGATTTGTCAAATCATTTACAGGAAATCTATAGAGTAAACAATTTGGTAACCGAACAACGGTGGTGCCTATTGACTTGCATTGGTTTCATGTCAATAGAAATGAATGGGTACCACCATTATTTGGTTACCAACATTCTTCAAAATATATTATTTTGTGTTCTGTGGGAGAAAGAAAGTTATACAGGTTTAAAATTACAAGAGGGTGAATAAAGGATGATCTTAAAACCTCCAAATAACCAAGTAACTAATAGCATAAGTGGAGCTGGGTTTTATAAAACCTAGTGAGGTATGGAGTCTTTGAAGAACCCTTGTTTTTAAAAATGTGTGGTAATCTATCTTTTGTTCGTGTACTTTGTTTAATACTTCTTTGATGTTTGCTAAAAATGGACTTGACGTATTGCTCCCCGCAAACCGAAAAACCTGCCCTCTATTGCAGCTCTTGCCAGCTGAGGAGAACACATGTGAGCAGAAATCCAACTCTCCATTTTGGGCTCTTTGATTCGTTGTTCAGCCACTATCATCCCCACAGGACTTCAATTAATCAGACCAACCGCTCTCATTCCGTGTGTTTGGAAGAAGGGTAACTCTCGGGGTGAACTATCCCGGCGGTGCGGCTGAAGAAAGGGTTTGAAGTGCTGTGATTTACGGCGATGTCTGGCCATCAGAGGGCCTCGCTTCCAGATTTTCGAACTTCCATCAGTAAATGTTTGCCTGTAGAGGAGTCTGCTTTCCAGGACCAGAGCAGGATATCTTTAATGCATGAGGTTAAAACCAAACAAATGGATCAGATAAGACAAAATCTAAGATTTAGAGTTGTATTTAGAGGCTCCTGAATGGCGCAATCAGACTAGTATACAGTATGCGTAAGATAAGGTTTTAATACAAAATGTGTACACTTAAAGGTATAGTTCACCCAAAAATGAAAATTCTGTCATCATTTACTCACCCTCTTCAACCCTGTATGATATTCTTTCTTTTGTAGAACACAAAAGAAGATATTTTGAAGAAGGTTGGTAACAGAAAATCATTGGTCTCCATTGACTTGACGTCAAAGACGACCAACAATTTTAGTTTACCAACAAAAAACATAAAGATCTAAAATGACATGAGGGTGAGTAAACTTTGGGTGAACTATCTCTTTAAGAAATAATGTGAATTTCAGAATTAGTCTAATCTAGTCAGAATACAAGTCAAGTCAAAACTAGTTTTAATAAATAAAACATCCAACGGCTTTTGTGTTTGAGGTCAGGACAGATTGATTTCTACCACTGCACCACTGAATAAAGACAGTACAGCTGTCTGGTACTTTAGTAAAAAGAGAACGAAACAAACAATCCTTATCCTCCTTACATTTACATACATTTATGCATTTGGCAGACGCTTTTATCCAAAGCAACTTACATTACATTGTACTATACATTTGTACATTTTGTGTAGTAAGCAAGTGGGGGTTAGGTGCCTTGCTCAAGCCGTTACCCGCCAGCCCTGAGAATTGAACCAGCAACCTTCTGATCATGAGTCCAACTCTCTAACCACTGGGCCACGACTGCCACACGACTTTCCTTCAGAAAGCTCTAGACTCTGAGCCAAGTCATTTACTGTACTTCGTACCAGATCTTTTCACAGAGCAGATGCTAAAGTTTGCCAAACTCTTCCAGGTCAAACAGAACTGATGAGTTTGTGAAGGTCTTGTGGAGTTTCGCCCTCATTTAGACCTTCACCAAGCTGTTGGTTTTCTCTGCCCTGAACCTTAAAGTTGAGTAGCAGCCAAAGCAAATACATGCGTTTACTCTGCAATTAACCAATGACCTGGTTATATTAGTTTAGGGCAAACATGGCCAGATATTAACCTGGCACAAGCCTCGCACGCTTTCGCATAATTTTCTCTCAAACGGAGCACCATTGGGTTTGAGACTCATCGCCCGTGGCGTGCCGCAGGGCTGTAGGGTTGTTCCCAATGAGTTTTGAAATGATGAGGGCAGCTATGTTCGGTGTCAGGGGTTTAGCAGCACATTTCGTGGGAATGTAAGCGAGTGGGAGGTGCATGTGTCTTTTGGCCTGTGTGCTATAATGGAGCTTCAGCTAAAGCTGCACACACATGGCTAACTAAGCGCACAAGGCCTCAGAATAGCTTAGCAAGGTGATATGATTTAGAGGAGAAAAAAATGATGTTAAATGTATGCTTTCCATTCCATCAAAACAAAGCCAAATAATATATATTTAGGGGAGTGGGCTAAAGGGGTCACACAAGCATCCACATAGCACAAAGTCAAGCTCCGCCCCCAGCTCCGCGTGTGTGAGAATGGCCCTTTGTACCGACGGCTCCGGGTCTGGAACCTATTTCCACCCGCTCAGCTTGGGCTTGGTCTGTGGACCACCTCTCCCCATGTGGAACATGTTTATTGTTCTTTGTGTCAGGCAGACGCCAAGACCTCCGTGCCCCCCTCCTCCCTCCACATCTCCCTGCAATCTCTCCTGTTATTCCAACTCTGCTTGAGCAATTTTTCTATCACAGCATTTATGCAAACGTTATCCCAACTGACGTTCACCCAGCGCTAGAAAAGTTAGGGGGTTGAGAAAAATAAAACAAACTAAAAAGACTGGGACAGATGCCCTGGGGACAAACCCCATGCGCTTTGCATGTAAGGAAAAGAAATGCTTATTTTATTTTTATTTTAACCCTTCCTTCGCACAAATATGTAGTGTAGGTGTCAGACGTAATTACCATTTTCTGTTTCTAGTAAATCTATTGTGTATGTTTTGGATACCCAATGTCCTCATTTACTCCGGGCCACTGTGGGGTGGCGGCAGTTACATAAAAGCTCTCCGTATTCACCGGAACACTACGCCCCCATGTTTAATTACATTTTTATGTCTCGGTCTACTTTGAAAGACCTTTCAGTGATTGAAAAATGGTGGGAGAGAAAAGAACTGACCACTGCAGTCCGGCAAATGAAAGAACTGCCAACAAATCTGTGTTCTATCATCAAAAGCGTGTTCAGAGAGCAGCTGCGCTGGGATCCTGTCTGTCATTGTACTGCAGCTCTAATGGGCTACTAATGGAGGATGTTTACACACACACACACACATACGCACACAGACAACGGTTACAGTATCTCAGTGCTGTTATTATTCTATGGGGGAATTCACTTGAGAATGAAACGCATCCACTGATAGCTTATAGTTTATTTGCACTTTATTTTTGTAGCACCAGATTCACTAAAGGAAGTGTGCCAATCAGCTAATGGTACAAAACACGCCCTAAAATTAGCACTGGGTGCATTTCGCATGGTGTAATTCTTCAGCCGGTGAGGCGGGTCGGCTGTGATCTGGCATATTTTACTGAGACTTTACACTCTCCTCCCACTGTAATTCAGACACCGAAATCTGCTGTTTCACATATTTTGGTTATAACACTCCTTCCAGTCATTTGATCATAACTAGTGAATTACATTGGCAAAGATCAACAGGAAACACACACAACCTTTTAAACAACAACGTTTGACATCTTTTTAAAAAAAAGTCCTGTTTCATACTATATTTTTTACTATAAACTATATTATCAGCATGAACTTGAGTGAAAAGTTCAACTGAAATAAATGGACATTTTAGTTTAATTTCATGAAGTATTATTTGGTACAAACCTTTAGCTTTAATGATAGCATGCACTTGAGCTGGCATGGATTTCACGAAATGATGGGGGATAAATCTGATGATTATCCCAGCGTGATGTGAGAATGTTCCAAAAAGCATTTTATGTGCTTCAATAAATCAAGGAAACTGAACCAACAGCCTAATAATGTTACTTTTTTAATTTTTACAATCTTAAAACTTCAAACTTTGATTTCAAAATTGTAGTTTCTGTAACTTTATGATAAATACATTGTGTTATTAGGATGTTTGGCATTTGGTTCTCAGTGTCACCGGCAGCTCTCATGGCGACTGTAATGAGGCTTCTGGGATTTAATGGCTCAGCTGAGAAACTTCTCGCTCGTACCTGCAGACGCCTGTTGAGAAGCTACAAAGCATCCCTCATCGCCCCCATAAACACACACTTCCTACAACAGTACACACTGTGTTCAACAACACTCACACTGCTTAAAACAATATGCACACACACATTCCCTACAACAACATCTCACACAAAATACACAAACTTTCAGTTTCTAAGATGAGGAGACATGTTTTTTCTTTTATGTTTATTTATACATATCAAGTAAACCCTAACCTTTACTATGACACAAACCTGATTATATTATTGGTTATAAAGCAAAAGATTCAGAAAAAAATGTACCTCATACAAAAAATGTACTTTATTAGAAACAAAAACATTTACAAATATTATTATTATAATCTTATTATTAAAATATTAAATAATACTAACATCATCAGAAAACAATGGAAGGCTTTGTTTTATGATTATGTCAATATTTTCTATACCCTAACCTGCACACACACACGCACACTTGTTTTTTATAATGCTGTTTAACTGAACTAATTACATTTTCTATCTGTTCCTTTAATTCCTAAAAAAAACTTTTTGCATTTTTAGAATGAAAAATATAAATATTTTTAGAAAAACAAAAAACATGGATTTAGATACTTATTCTACATTTTTAAGAATTCAAAATATCTTTCATGCAATTAAATGCTTGATTAAGAATAAAAGTAACAAATAAAATAAAAGTGCTATTTACTTAATGAATCATTGAAAATTATGCTGTAGATGTTGCGAGGTTAGATCAAGTTTAACTTCTGGGAAAGTCTAGCTACGGGTTCCCCACACTGCTGCATCATGGCAGCTTTCACTCATGAGGTTAATCATACAGGCTGAGAATAATTTAAACAGCGGCTTAAATTCAAGCCCCTTTGGACGTGTTTTACTTTCCATACTAAAGCCTTTATCAATACAGAGAGAAATATGAGGGCCAAGCAGTATTTAATTCTAAATCAACATTAATTCTAAAAGTATTCTGCAAGCTGAGACATTTTCGAAGACTCACTACTGAATGGATGCCATAACACATGTTCAGCTCTCCAGCTAGACTGTATTTGAAAATAAAAACATGTGTGAGGCCGTGATCCAGTCAAACATGTCTGGGGTTCTCGCTTCGTAATCAATGCTAAACATTTCTGAAGGCTGTTGGCTTTGACCAGCCAATCCTTCCGTGCTTATTTGAGAAAGCATGGGTTTTGACGGACAGGACCGGCTTCTGATTAATCACGCACTTACACAAGTATTGTTTCCACCCCAAAAACACACATTCTAAAACATTAGCATGCACGTAGCAACAATACGTAAAAAATATACAGGTTGAGGGTCATATTAACCCTTTCTACCGAAGCCATGTGCAATCACTTTAGAGTCGTATGAAGTGTTTGACTCCATGGAGCCGTGCCACATTATTAACTGGAATAAAATCCACTTTCGGTGCGTTACGTCCTCTAGGGGGCTGCTGGGGCCCACGCTGTGTGCTTGCGAACGCTTTTCTCCACAGTGTGATAACATGCTGTTTTTCTCATCACGGGGTGTGTAAACACCTGTCTTAGAAAACACACCAATCGCAAACAAACAAACAAACGAGAGCGCGGCAATGAGCTCGGCAAGCAGGGCACGTTCGAGCGGTGACGTGCGTACAAACGCCTGTCGTACTAAACGCATACGTGGGAAACCCTGTAATTGTTTCTCTGTTGTCTCGCATACACACGAACTTTAATGCCCCCCTACTTATTTTCTTCAGCCTAACAAACACACAAAAGAGTCGAGGACGCTGCTCTCGGGTTTCTGCCTGTGCGTAATAAGGACAGGGTTCGTCAGCGGACATCAAACACAAAATGATGGTAATGCCGTGCACTCTAAAGCTAAGTATATCAGACATCCCACTCACTCCGACCCGCCCTCTTTGTCTTTTTTAACACCATTAGCAAAGTGCAGGGTAATAGCGTTATAGGACCGCCCCGGTCCGCAGAAGAGGGATTGGGTGACGGACTCACATCCACTCGCCCGCTCTCATCTCACCCGGCCTCTTTTAAAAGGGCTTGATGTATTCTTTTCTTCTTTCGTAAGTACGGGGCCATTTTCTCAGGCATCGCCGCACTCGGTCAAACATGTCGCACTGAAAAGCATTAACCAGCATTCTGAGAGAAGAACGTTTTTTCCTTAACATGCTGCGATAACTCACAGATGAACCAGTGTCTCACTATTTAAGCCAGCGTTGAAGGAAAACCATTACATGTCAGGTTTTTCTACACATTTATACTCATTCTCTAAAAAAGGGAAACGAGATTTAAAAGCAGGAAATATGGAAGAAATCACAAAAACAAGCCAAACACCTTGGCTGTATTTGCTCTGTGGATTAAACATCATACGCATTGATTTTCCACACAACTTCTCCGGCACAGGCATTCGGCACTCTGCAAATGTAATCTTATGCTCTCTATAGATGCACGGCGAGATCTTCAAGTTAAGTTAAGTGTGTTATTCTCCAAACCAGTTGAAACCTAATAAACACCTTTTATGTAGGCCTAAACCACATGTGATGGGTTGCATTATGCAGAACTTACCCCAGGTCAAGCTGTAATGCACACTATTTTTGTTACTGTGGAAAAATATATCATATCAATTCATAATTCATGTTTTTAAGGTCACTCAGAGTCAGATTGTTGCATACTTGTGGTTTGAGTTTAATCCTAAAATGACTTAAAGTGCAAATGTATTGGTTTATCATGTTTCATGTGAAAGGTTCACACACAAGTGTACTGAATGAATGAAACCCATTGTGTTACCGGGCGCAGCTGTTTAAGAAATGAAGATTTGTAAAACTTTAATGTAACTTGAAGAAGCTCCTTTTTGTGATTCCTCATACATTTGAATACAAACTTTTTTCGTAGAGGAAAGCTAATGGATGCACAAACTCTCAATGCATTCCATGTGGGCACATCAAACTGGGAGGTGGAGTGAAATCCATCCAAACGTTCCGGCAACATTCTTTCATAGCAATTACAGAAGGATAACTTATAAGATACCATCAGCGCTACACCGAATCTGCCGAGTCATCAAAACTCCTCCTTCAGCCAGGTAACACAAGCCACGCCCCCTAAATACAGGCCACACCTCTGGCTACACCTAACAACCAACCGCCGACCGTGTTGGGAGTGCGCGCAACGGGTCGGTTCCTTAGCTCAGGTGGAGGTCCGCCAGCTCCGCCCGCAACTTGAGCCTTGTAATGACAAGAGCCAAGACAAAGCAGGCAGTGTAGTTACCGTCCAGCTCCCAGGCAAGACTCCCAGATGTGAGATAAAAGATACAAGCATAGAGACAAAGTTATCTGCAGCCTGCATCAGCCAGCGGGGGAAATGGAAACCAAAGCCTATTGAGCAGACTGGATCAGTGTGTCTAAAACACCCACAGGAGAAGAAGACAGTGGCGGTGGGGTGCACCCCCCTGGGCAGAGAGGTCCGAAACACAAGTAACCCAAGCCACGACTACCGCCCATTCCCAGGGTCCCCTTCCTCTACACCCCCACAACCACTCCGACAGGCTTTGCTAGGGTTTTCTTTCCAAACACTCTTCCGTAGTGATGAGCTGACAGACTGGGCCAGAAGATACGGCTGTTGTCACCAGACTCATCCTCATGTTCTTGCCCTTTCATGTAGTGGCTATGCATTAGCCATGTTTTCTTTGTGAGAGGTGGCAGGTTGAGAATAGATCCCTGCGGAATCGCTTGGGTTTCTGTTCACGGTCAGATCAGAGGGCACAACCTTTTCATGATAAGTAATGGACCGAGATCAGAGGTCTGTCGTATCACGTATCGTATCAACAAAGTGGCAAGACTGAAACTGCGTGGAAAGGATCTTAACTATTAAAAAAGAATCCTTAAGCTAATTTCACAGTCAATGAGAATAGAGCCTTTCTTTCAAGGGTATTTCATAATTCTTACACAACAGAGAAAAAGGCAACATTGATGAAATATGCTAACAGTACCCGACAAAGGTGATGCATTTTTCATGACCTCCTACATGACACATTTACATAGACATCGATGCTCTTTAACAGATGCTTGTGCACCAAACTGACTTAAAGATATAGTCATTATTTCCTCTTGTCATTTCAAACCTGTATGACTTTCTTTATTCTGCAGAACACAAAAGAAGATATTTTGAAGAATGTTGGTAAACGAACAATGGCGGTACCCATTTCCTTCTGTTGTATGAACACAAAACCAATACCGCCGTTGTTTAATGCTTTTTATTCACTATCCACTAAGTCATTTATTTCAAAATATAATTTAAAACATATTTTTTATTTTAGAATGAAACAAAATAAGGGTGGATGTTTTTTGGGGGGTTTGTGTGGGAGAGTTTATGAAAGACTCAAGGTAGTGATGCAGTCAATGGCATCATCCAGAAAGACTTGAACTCTGCCCCTGTCTGCACAGGCTGCCAATATCTGAAAGAGTTGTAGCACGAGACAATTTCCTGAGGTTAAATACAAATCGAGCAGGAGCGTTTTAGATGGCTTTTAGGGGACTGGGGTAGCAGATGCTGGTCGGCAGAAAGGGGGATGCAGCAGTCTAACACAGTAACAATTAAAGCTTGGAGAATTATCTCGGAAGCCTTTCAGGAGATAATAATGATTAAATAAAACCAATTAGTGCTCGGTTTTTGGCTACTTGAAAACAATTACGCCACAAAAAACACCCTAACACTAAATTAATAATGGTGCTGGTATTGGAGTCGGTGCTTGGCTGGGGAATTTGAGAAGTGAACAACAATGTACACATATCACACTCACAAAACAAGAGATTTCAGAACAAACGTAGTAAAAACGTTCAAAATACGTTTCAGAGGCGTTGAAAATATGATGACTACTAATTTTATATAACATCTCTATGCCATGCACAAGCTATCTTTGATATAATGGTCAAAAGTTTTTTTAGTCCATAATAATCTTTTCTCAGTAGAAACATACAGAACATGACCAGCTCTGAACTCGTAGAAAACTGTTAAGAGGACAGAAAAGAGCTGAGGTCTGTACTGTCAAAGCATGCTATTATCAAGTACCTCTACTCACTTGCTCTGACTTCCATTGTTTGGCTTCACAATAGTGATATGTACAGGTTTTGATCAAAGCAGGACTCACTGGCCATTTTTAGCAGGCGGTGGAGTAAACTGACACTGATGAAGCGAATGATGTTGTGAGGAGGTGATATGAACGTGGTCCTAAAAATGAGTTTGCACTAAATCCACTGGATGTCCATTTATTGCTAACTTTTTCATCAGCATCTATCAAATTACCATCACATTAAGAGTATCCCTGTATACCAACATGCACGCCACATTAAAA
Source organism: Oreonectes daqikongensis (assembly GCA_026939265.1). Taxonomy (NCBI): domain Eukaryota; kingdom Metazoa; phylum Chordata; class Actinopteri; order Cypriniformes; family Nemacheilidae; genus Oreonectes; species Oreonectes daqikongensis. The sequence goes on along the minus strand of JAOTQM010000085.1, from coordinate 1,847,359 downwards.
TACATTTTATCTCAAATCAAAACTTTTCATCCTTTAGAGCTTATCATTGGAGCAGCTGTCAGCTGTTATTGGTTAAGCCGAGTTAAAACGGGTTGGATGTCGGGTAAATCAAGCCAGCCAGATCAGCTCCGGTGTAACAGACTACAGCTCTACATGAAACCCAACCGCAAAGTCGCACAGCATCTAGATCAAGTCCAACCTTTCTGAACTTCTCCTGAACCCTTTTGGGCGGAGCACCGCCATGTTACCGCAATGCACTTGAATACGGTTTGAATACGACACTGCCACGTGGTGTCCTATTGATTCCAACAAGCCACCGGCGTGCATTACGAGAACAAAAGCCGTGTTCGACTAAAACGCAGCGATTAGACATTAGTGTCAATCTATGTAAGAGAAATGAACCTGTAAATTATTCCTCCACAGTCAAAAGACCAACTAACAAGACTTTGTTTTAGTGATTCAAGCACAGCGGATATAAGCCGCTAGTGCTAGTGGCCCGGGGCTACAGCTGAAAACAAGCTGGGGAAGTAGCTCGCTACGGACAAATCTCTCTTTCAGAAGCCTGCCGTAGTCAGCCAAGCTGGGGGGACCGAATCCATCAGAGAGCCAGACGGCAACCAGGCTGACGGATCGATGGGGGCTGTGACCTCCAGCTCTGCAGCCTGTGAAGCTGGTTGAGAAAGTGACAGTTGAGATTTACCCATCGATTTGGGATGACAGAAGTAAGGAGCACACGGAAGAACGAAAGAAAGGAAGCCATACGTTTAGCCCCGATGGTAGTCGGGCCTCCTTTGTGAATTTCCGCTTCTGTGTTAATCATAGCGGGTTGATCCCAGTGGCCGTCCAGGGGTCTGGGGTCAGGAATATAATTTCCCTGCTGTGTGGTTATTAGAGAGCAGTTGTAATTCCCAAAGCTCAACCGTTTTCCCTTGGCGTCAACAACTAACAACAAATTAATGGCAAGGGCTGAGGTCCTGCCGCTTGACAACAGGTCCTGAATAAAAAAGGGGTTTACAAAGCTTGTGCGTTACCTCACCCTGAAGTAGCCTCTGTCCCAAAGGAACGCAATATGAGAGTCAAGGGGAGGAATTCACTACAAGCAATGTGTGCATTGTTTTAGTGCTCAGTTCTCTGTAGGAATTATGGTTTACAAGGTCAAAATATATGACATTTTTAATAAAGTTTCACATGTTTATATGCTCTCTAATAAAAAATATATACATCTAAGATAAATCTAACACATTTAAAAAACACATAACTTTTGTATATAGATGGTTTCAAAACAACAACATGAACAAACGCTGAGCATGCACGTTTTTGAGCCCCAAACTTAACTTCTGGTGAACATCCGCAAAGAATCGAGTCCCTGCAGATTTTTTCTGATAACAAGCTAAAGAAATAACAAGTTAAAGACATCAGCTAACAAGTTAAAAATATGTCTAGCCAGGATTATTTTGGGTTACCAGTCGAAGAACAGTTACTTGGCAAAACTTAAATGCGACAAAGTTAGTTGTTTATTTAATCAAATGAATATACAATAAAGTCAACAAACTGTTTATTTATTACAATTATTATACAATAAAATATAAAGATTAATAAAGATTAAATTAAATATAAATAGTTATATTATAAGCCACTAGCCAGACCGATCAACAAACACAGACCGGAAGTTAACTTCGGGCCAGATGTGTGCATCCAATGAAACATCTAAACCGAAAAATGACATATTTTCTCATCATACACCACCAATGATTCTCAGACTCCTTGAAATCTCTAGACATACACCATTCAGGTGACTCATACTCGATCACAAAAGGTATTTATTCTCACGTGCCCGCTCAGATGCCAGCCCTCCAGTGATCTCTCAGGCTGGCCCTTGTTTGGCTGGAGCCCGGCAAACGTAAAAGGTTGGGACTGGCTGTCCGCAACAGTGAGCTGCAGCGGGACTGAAATGTGCGTTAATTGAGCCAACGGCATCCAAACGCTCCATCTGTCCATTTTCTCATCTCTAAGGAAACGTCATTCTGAGCTCAGTGCAAGCTGCTCTTGGCCACAAACACACTCCACTAATAATGGAGAGGTACAGCGGTCCACCAACACAAAGAAACTCATTCATGTGTTTGTCAACAACTACATATTTTTAGTAAAACTTTTTGATGATAAGCAACTTACAAGTCAGGTATAGAGGCTTCTAATTGTCATTCTAATAGACACTTGAATTTCTACATCTATGTAGTTGACATATAAACCGTACAAGTGTCCTATGGTGTGAGAGCAAAAATTGTGAAAATATTATGTTACATTATTAATTGCATAAGAGAGATTTATCTTCATTGCTTTTTCCCCATAAATTCTAAATAGATTAGATTAGATTAGATTCAACTTTATTGTCATTACACATGTACAAGTACAAGGCAACGAAATGCAGTTTAGGTCTAACCAGAAGTGCAATAGCAGCAAGTGCAGGATATACAGTGGTTGCATAAGTTACAAATAACTATGCTCTTCATTGAACAGCATTTTTGCACATTTTAGAATTGTTTGTATAACACTGTATGTGTACGCTCTCCAGATGAAATGCAAGAGGGTACAAAACAGAAAACAAAAATGTTTTGTCAATGTGTCATTCCACACCTCTTTTTCACATTCAGTGTAGACAGACAAATTGCTTGTCACCGGAATCTTATCCCGTCATGTTTGGTTAGGACACCGTGTAACACTGTGTCCATATGTCACACCTTCCATTGGATACGACAATGGTGTGAAATTCCCCAGCACGCTTAAGCAAAAAAACACGAGTAGTGGTCTGGAAGGGGAAATCCCAGAGAGCAGAGTGACATCTTGCTCTGTCCAGGTTTACACCTCTTTGCAGGGTCCTGCAGAAAGCGTGTGTTTGAGTCTCAGCGGTCATTAAGCCAACTGTAGGGCTAATTGAGCATGGTGTTGTGTGTCATCAGTGCATGCAGAGAGCCTGCTGCCCACCGTGCGCTTTCCAAGAATATGTCTCAATCTGCCCGGCAGAAGAGACAATTTTAGCACCACAACAAACATCAGTGTGGCGTGAAAATGTGTTCGTGGAAAAATGACACTAAGTAGTTCCAGACAAAAAAAACCATGTATGCATAATCGAAATTCCGTTTGTGACCTTTAACCAAACGCGCATGATAAATGACGTGCTTTCGCGGTACTGTTGATGTTGTTCACAAGCAAAGCAAACACAAAAACCTTCTATTTTAGCAATGCGGTACCCCAAATGTAAAGTGACAGGCTGTCATAATACGTAAAACTTTAAGAGTGCAATATAACCCCGAGAGGCATTGTGGGATATTAAAAAGCGCTATTACTAGCCAGACAGCAGTATGAAAATGTCAGAACTGTTAAACCGCTGATACAGGATGAACACATGGTGTCTAAAAGTGCTCCTGTCGTGGGCACCCACACACCTCTCAGTTCGGCTGGGTATGCAGGGCATAAATCTGCCTTCACACAGGAAGACACTCATTTCTGAAACAGGGACGCCTCTTTTGTCCTTTTTAGTCTCTGCGTGAATCGCGACCCCACAGAACGATCTGAAAATAGGCATCCGCTCAGGGGAAACAGGCATCGGCTCAGCAGAACCCTGATATTATCTCTCACATTATCCCCCCCTCAGACAATGAGGGTGGTAAGAAAAGCAAGGAGAAAAGGATAAAGACGTTACTTTTTGAATCTTTTGCATTGAGTAAATCAGTTAGAGGTGAGAGGAGGTTTAATCACAGCGGCTCGAACATCGCTGTCCTCGCGCCACTCAAGGACAAACACCTGCCGCAACGGGCCCTTTAAACCCCAAGCCTACGGTTTTATTGGAGGGCGCTGAGAGAGGCCATGAGATGAGCATCTAATGGTGAATCAGCGCTGTTGTCAAACAGGTACTGAGGGGTTGTTGACCTCAGAAAAGTCTTCCACCAACAATCTGGCTGGTTGTACACGTAGCGCACAGGTGCAGGTTATCAGATCTCGGTTTTATTATGTGATTCTGTTTTGAACCTTCATTCTAGTTTCTCTGAAGCAGTGCTTCTCGACCGGTGGGTCACGAGTCTATTCTGATAAGGTTGTGGAAAGCAGAGGAAAAATCATGCTCTTGTACATATAAACAAATGATATAAAAACAACAATAATAATAATAATAAAATATATCAATATAAAAAGTCCAAGTTGGTTCATTTTATGTTCACAAAAGTCAAGTTTGAGATCACTGACATATTAGTTACCGTAGTGGCCAAAAGTGATGTCCAAGGGTTATATTTGTACAATATTTGCTTTATACCAACAAAATGTGAGGTGTATGGTACAAAATAGACAAACTTTACAGTGTTTACTGAGCAAAATTCAAAAACAATTAATCGTGATAAATCGAATCCAAAACAACTGGTTGTGTTCATATTATGTTTGTGTTTATAAATACACAAACATACACGTTTATAATAAAAAAATGAGAAATATATTTATTGTTAAAATGTTTTAAATTATAAATTATATTTACATACAGTATATACGGCACACATGCATGTATTATATAAACAAATTGGAATCGATTAATCGCGATTCACACACTTTTATTAAAATACTTAAATACATAACAAAGTCACTTGCCTGGACAGAATTTTTGCCTCTTATTATATTTTTGTATAATTGTTATAGTGTAGAGACTTCAGTTGATTTGGATCCTGATGCAAAAGAAGATAATGCTGCTGTAAAGGATCTTTTTCAACAAACCAAACAGCATCATTTTCCTAAAGTATAAGCCGCTGAACACAGCTGGCAAACAGCATTTCACATCAGAGTCATTCAGACGACATTGCCATGACAGTAAGCATGTGATTAAAGCAGTTCTTCACTAACCAGTTTAATCTGTGTTAGCTGATACTGGTCTCTTCTGTCCAATATTATAGTGGCTTTGATTTTAAAGGACTTAAATCCCGAGGGGATCTTCAGCCTGGCAGGCCCCGGGCTTTTACCCTTAGTGTATCTGACAACATTTATCTGTGTTCATAGCCAATGACAGTAACGAAGAGCCAAAAAGTAATTAAAATGTTCCTTTTGTATATAAATAACAATGAGAGCATTGTCTCTTTGAGCCGTTAAATCACAGAATTCATGAGCTCAAGTCAAATATAAAGAATGCTTTACATGAATGAGACTTTAATATGAGGTGTCTGGCTCTAGTGACAGTTAGGACATCTGAGAGATGTGTGTGTGTGTGTGTTGGTGTGTGTGGTGCGGTGATGTTTGGCAGGAAAGGTAGACTGTACGGCCCTTTAATGAGGCAGAGATGAAAGCAGCAGCGGAGGCAGATTACAGATGAGCATTGTATCGATTTTTAATTGACTGAGGAAAGTTATGAAGGCGGCAGAGGGCAGGCTGGCCGGATTATGAAATTAGCTTCAGCTGTCAATCACAGGCTTGGATGAGGGGTGGGGGGAAACTGTTTAAGGGGTGGATCTATTGCTAAAAGACTCCAAACAGACAACAATGACCTTTGATCTTTGACCTCCATGCTTGCAGTGTTGACGGTCAGGACAGCTGTGAGTAGAAATAAAGAAAAAAGGAGGCCAAGTAGAAAGTAGGTAGGTCTGATATATAGGGTAAGCGTACTTCTGTAGGGTTGCGAGAATTTTGAAAGCTAAAAAATGGGTCGCGCTAAAAACCAAAGAGGTTGAGAACCTTGTTTTGTTTTGTTTCTCTGGGTCACACACTTATTTGTCATATGAAATCATTATGAGATCCATTCTTCTCCAACATCAACACACGCACTTTCTCTCTTGAGGATACATCCTCTTTTTTCCACCACTGCCCTTCTCTATTTGCATCTTCTCCTTCACAGCCCTGTCTCTCGTCCTCTCTCTCTCTTTCTAGTTTCTCTCTCATCAGTATCCTGAGGGAAAGAGCAGAAGTCTTTGATCTGGTCTTGCTTGTTGAGAAGTCTTGAAATGGGAAGTGCTCTCCAATTAGCTCGGGTTAAATATTTCAGAGGCTACACAGCATTTTTTTCCTTTTTTCCCTGATATGGAGAGGCTTCACAGATACTACAGAAAAATGGAGAAACCTTTACTCAGGCTGTAATACAAATCTCTGCTTCGGGCTAAAATACAGAGAAATGTACTGTACTTTAAGAAGAATTCAGTCTTATATTATATCAGTCTTTGAAACTAGATTTGGCCTGGAGGTCCAAAATCCAGTTTTGAATTGATAGTAGGTCCATTTCACATAATGTCTATTGTGGACACACGTTATAATACTGCTCATCTCACTACGTTAAGATTGTTGATTTAGTTTTCGATTTTTTTTATGAACTATAAAGTGAGGACACTGACTAATTCGAAGAGACATCCGTCTGGCTGGATATGTTATATACATGTCCAACTAGATTACTGTGAATGTTTTGACGATGGACTTCAGACATGAAACATAAACACAGCAGCAAAATTCCAAAGAAATCATGTGATGCTCAGCTCATGAGCCACAGCTGGAGCAAAACGCCTCTGACCTTCTTGTCAGTGACAGACAAAAACCTAAAGAGAGGAACACAGGAGAGGAGGGTTAACAGTCAAGCAGGTCACAGTGACCTACCCTTACCAGTCTCCTTACAAAGGTTCAAATCTGTCATGGATCTGTCACAACCATTCACCACAGCACTGTCCATGAACTGGCCATGAGACTATTGAATTTTAAAATGATATGAGCAAATGGTAAGTAATAGGGGATGCTTAATCTTAATTGGAAAATATTGATTGTCAACGTCAAGATGTCAAACTTGGTTATACTGTATGACGCATTTTATGTTCTATTTATTTATTATGAGGTTTGCCGTTTTTACCGCCTTGTAAATGAAATTTTTGTAATGCATACAATATAAACACATCATTTTTATTCAGATATTACTTGAATTTGGTGCCAAAATATTACAGGTTTTTTTTTACAGTGTAACAGGATGTGTTCAAAATGTTATGTAACATTATGTAAAATGCCTTAAGGCGGGCGTACACAGTGCAATTTTTGCTGTCGTACGAGCTTGCAGGTGATTTTTTCCAATCGCGAGGAAATCGTTGATGTTCGTATGGCCGCGGCTTACGAACAACAGTGCCTTACGAGCACTCTCGATCATTTTTAAACATGTCGGAAAAGTTCGGGAGCTATCGGATTGAAACGTGACATGTATGCTGTTGAACGAGCCGATTTGAACTTGTGACGTGTGCGTGGACATACGGTCTTCTGACCATCAGAATTTCGCACCATGTACGCCCACCTTTAGAAAAAACATCACTAGTTTGCATCGAGAGACAAAACAATGGCACGAATGTATTTTAGGATATGTTATTTTAAGATAAAACAGCTCTAACATTCATTATATTACGAGACTAGCTTTAAGCCTTGTCTGTGAAACTGGCCATAATGTTTTATCAAACATAAACCTAATAGTTCTCAAGAGAATTGGATTTGTGCTTCTATTGCTTTCAATAAACGTATTTGACAGCAAAGTGTATCATACTCTATGAAATAATAATAAACTAAAATAAATCAATTATGAAGCCAACAATTACTAAATAATCATGTAAGTGGCCACGAGCCCATAAGCAGACAGCAATGTGAAGGCTTAAGCTCCATCTGTGGTCTTCAGCATCTACAATAAACACTCTGTGTGCTCGAGTTCCAGACGAGAAGTACGGTAATACCGTGCCATTCACACATTCTCTCCGCTCACGTCCCGTCTGACGTACTGCCCGCGAAACATCGCAGCCTTCCAACGACAAACTACCACGCACACAAATACAATATGCAGAGTGATTTTCTCCTAACGTGCCTCTACGCTTCCTAATGAAATCCTGGGGAATTACGAATAAGCACCTAAATTATTACATTTTCTCAAACTGTTGCTCAAGTATTAATTTTTTTTAATAATTCCATTTGAAGTGTGTTAATGAGGTTGGTGAGCCTTGGCCTTTTTTCCACGTGGAATAGAAAAGGAAGGTGGAAATAATGTAACACCAAATTAGCCAGTAAATGGAGAAGAGAAACTGTGACTACAGGGAGTTGGTCGGGCGTACTGGCCTGTGTTTCAATTAAACGGATATATGTGTACGTGTGTGTAAAGCCTCGACTCTACGCAAGAATGCAAATGCAATTGCTTTCAGCTATTGCCTATGTGGCAGCTTTCTATAATGTGGAATAAAACCTACATACTGTAACAATGGCCATCATATTGGTTATGAAAACAATGGCCAAGATGTACCTGCATATAATGTATATATGGGGCTCACAGCAGAGGTGTCAGTCATAAGCTTATCACAGAGGCATTTTCTAAGGAAAATTAAATAAATAAAATACTAGGTAGAGTTTATCCTGTAAGTGATTTATCAATAAAGAGAGAGCGGGGTGGGGGTTGAGGAGAGAGAGAAAGATATTGAAAGGTAGAAAAGAAGTCAGGAGTGACCACACGGTGAAGCTATGCTGACCAATTGAGCAGGTTTGATCCTGTTCAAGAGCAGCTCTTGGTTAATGGCTGTATTGATCTCAGTGCTGCTCTAATGAGTTGCTGTTTCTGAAGGAGGCAATGGGCTGAATCGAGTGGCCGATCCACACATCTGATGCAAAGCTCCGCCCAGACTTTCTGTTCACAGCCCTGTGCAAATGACTGCCTCCCTCAAACCATGATCACAATCACAAATCCACATACCTATACACCCCCATGTCTCGCTCATCTTTATAATTTACATGAAAATGTCCCAAATGATCCAAACTATACAGTACTATACATGCTAAGCACTCTGTAGTAAGTTTAAAACTCATTAAACATATACAAAATGCATACAACCATAAGGTAGCTGCTGAGGTTAAAGACTTGTGGCTTTTGAAATTTTCAGTCCATTAATGTATTTGCTAGTGTTTTCCACTACTTTAGCATATGTACACATTTACAGTATTCCTGTGTCACAAACATGAACCAAAAATTCACCCTCGTCTCATTCCAAACCTGACTTTCTATCTTCTGTAGAACACAAAAGAAGATATTTTGAAGAATGTTGGTAACCAAACCTCCATTGACTTATACAGACATCACCACTCAGACATCTCTAAAAATATCTTCTTTGGTGTTCCACAGAAGAAAGAGTCACATATATGGTTTTGAATGACAAGAGGGTGAATCAATTATGACAGGATTTTTATTTTTGGGTGAACTATGTCTTTAATGGTTCATCTTGCACTCCAAAGATTTTTTGGGAACGTCCAAACCATGGCAGGATTTACAGAAGTGAAATAAAAAGCAGCCTATTGGCTATTTACAGTTAAAAAAGTTTTTCGTTCTATTAAAGAAACACACTTCCTGTTTAAACAGTAGAAAAAACATGACATGTCCGTCAAGCGATTTCAATGGATCTTTTATTCGCTGAAAGTCAGTGAATACCCCTTGGAGTCCCTCTTTGAAAATCAAAATTTTGTAAGCTAAATGATGCCCAAATTTAAAAAAAAGAACTCCATAAAAGCACCATAAAAAGCCCAGCATGCACAGAAAACCTCCAAAATAAAAACAAGAATCTCTCTGGGTGATATCAAATGCAGGGATGGCCATCGGCCTGCCAGAAAAATAAACAGCTCCCTGATTCTGGCACAGAGAAAAATTCTGGCTTAAATTCCCCCCAAAGCTACTAATTCTTTCCAGTTCTGCCTGTTTATTGGTAGCGAGAATGAAAACTATTTAATGGCGTGCAACATCACCGAACGTAAGCAAACAATGCGCTTTTCTTAATGGTTCCTGAAGGGCAAGAGAGGGCAGAATTTAGAGGAGCAAACACATGACGTGGCTCATGGCCGAAATGCTAAAGCCATTACAACCGGCCTGTAAATATATACAACCACATTCAACCATATAAATATGTAGTTTAATGTCATCAAACACCCCCCTTAAATCGAGTCATTTGGTCCTAATAGCTGATGCTTTGTTTTAGCACAGTTGTCATATATCTATGTATATATTTGGCATTGGCGATCTTAAAGCTAGCTTCTCTCGAATGTAACTGACCTAAAGCGCTTGACTTTTTGTCAATTCCTATTTCAGTTTGACAGGCTAACGATAAGCTAGCCAGCACTGACAGCTGGCCGCTAAAATGAAATGTACGTTCAGAGACGGGCGTGCGACTCAGGGGTCAATCTTCTCAGAGGCACACCGGACGGAGAGACGCAGGGGCTAATTTCCTCATGGCAGAAACGGCTCTAAGAGGCTTTACATGCGTTTAGAAGGTGAAAAGTAATGTGTGCGTGAGGGTGCGAGCAAAGGGGTCCATTACGTCCTGGTTTCTCCATCAACGGGAGATCGTTTCCACACGCTCGCTGCCAAGGGTTCGCCTAACAGCATCTCCCGCGGAATTAGCGTGGATCAATGCGCCCTGCGCATCAGGTTTCACTCTGAAGATGTTCTCTTATGGCAGATGGTCCGCAGTTTATCACTTCAATTAGCTCTCGTGCACAGCGCGGGGGTTTGGAGGGGGTATCGGAAGCACTCAGCGGAGTTATCGGCCTTCCGGTCCAGTTTTACCGCAAGACCTGCTCAACTATATCTCTCCCACCTGTGGCTCTGGGCCACATCTTGAATCCCATTTCCACCAACTACCGTATGAATTAAAGCATTAGGCTTTCACTACTGTTTCAAATCAGGAGATTAAAATGGCCAGGAATTTGAAATATAGCCAACAGGATGGACTTTAATAGTTTTGGATGATGGATTGGTTCCGCTAATGGCCAAGGGATCCCTGTTTCACATAAACAGATTATTTCATTAAAGGCTTTAATTGGTAATAGATTGTATTGATCAAAGCTTTTGTTTTTTGGCCGGCGTGCCTGTGACTTTCCCCCTCTCCCCATTGGCCGAAGCTGTCAGGATGACGCCGCGAGGAGCTTTTTACCTGCGCGAGATGATTGGTTCAGCCTTCACATCTCATTTGACTAATGTGACACACCAGCCTGTCAGGCACCGCACGCTCGCGCTTTTTTGGAGGGCTGCCAACCATTTCTTCCACATTTGCAATTCAAGACTGTCACGAAATTAAATTCGTCCTGTTCCTCTGCGTGGAGAGGAATGTGGGAGCGTTCAGTGCCATCATCACTTTTGGAAGGGTTTCCCAGATTTCATTTCACTCGTCTGTCAGTGAAATGATCCGTCATATGCGGGTCGTTCTGTGGAATGTATTTTAGCATCCCCGCAAAACTTTAGAAACAAACGGTACGTGGGACCAAAGAAAATGTTATAATGTGGTGATCGCGTGTGCAAGTCACCATCGTGATGCGAAGATGTTGTGGGCGATTAGCAAGGTGTTGCTATGTGGTTGCTAAGGTGTTTGGAGAAGACCCTTTCTTGTATGAAACTAAAAAGAAGATATTTTGAGAAATGTCTCAGTGAAAATGTATAACACTAGTCAACAACAGAGTACGCTTTTTAAAAGAATGAAAAAATATGATCGAAGAGCACCCTGGGTAGAAGTCAGCTTAGAAATGCTAGCCAATCTGTATGGAAGACAGTTTTCAAGGTTGCACATCCTCTCTCCTCCCCACCCCTCTTCTATCTTTCTATAATTGATCATGTATTCCTGGGCAGGATCTTCTCTAGTGTCTGAGTGCCAGTGGGTAAATGTGGATCAAACATAGAGATCTATTGAGGTCTCTACCTGCGGCACCCGCCAACTGCCACTGTCACAGGCCACCGAGAACACCCGCTACACCTCGTCATGAAATTTAAAAATAAATCCATTCATTTCCACATCAAAGGCAGTGCTGTCGTCTGTCCTCACTAGCAAAGCTTGGCAGGTTGAAGTTGCCTCTTGGCAAGGTACTCGAGGTTCGTTTCTCCAGTTGGCTTTCACTCAAGGACAGGTAAACCTCTGCTCTTGTTTGTTTGAAAAATTATTTTGGATTGACATTTTAGACGCACAATGGGGCCTCTTTGTAAGCGAAGTCAAAACTTCAGGGTGAGTTTTCTGACCTTTCTAACTTTCTTAATTAGCTCTTTGGTGTCACAATGTAATTAGTAAGTGGGACTTGCACCCTATCTAGGGACCAGACTATCACAGACTTGAAGGGTGGGCTATTTTGACTTGGCAAGTAAACATGCAGCTACCACCCAAACATTCAGATTACCCTTGCAACCGCATAGCAACGCACTACAAGTCACTTACATCGCTCTAGCATCAAGGTGATGATTTCCGCATGGTCAAGCGCCATCCACTTTCTTCAGGAAAGATCTATAGTGCATATTTTCCGACTGCGCAAGCAGTCGCCGAAAGATCGTTCCCCGTTGTTAACTTGAGCACTGACAGCTCACCGCACTGAAAATCCAAATGTGGACAGATGTGATCATGTATTTATTCCCAGGGACTCTTTAGCTTGTTGATCCCCGAGGCTCTACGCTGCCATGATCTATCAATACCAAATTCACAGATGACCCGCTGTGACCGACGGGACCCGATAGCAAAGGGGGCGAGCTGAGCGTGTCACTAAAATACACAAATACAAATCTGTCATGCAACGGACCAAACATTTATCTGAAAAGAACAAACCCTCTAAAACAGTAGTAAAGCGAATGTAAACCCAAGTGGAGACCTGTCGACACTTCTTGGGCTTGTGTATGTGTGGGTTTCTATGCAAGAAAGTGTGGATCAAATTTACAGTCTTGCATTTAAATAATAAGGGGATAGTTCACCCAAAAATAAAAATCTTTACTCACCCTCTTGCCATTTCAAACCTGTATGACCCTCTTTATTCTGCAGAAAACAGAAGATATTTTAAATAAAGTTGGTAACCAAACAACAGTGGTATACATTGATTTGCATTGGTTTTTTGTCTATACAATATAAGTTAATGGTAGCGCCGTTGTTTGGTTACCAACATTCTTTAAAATATCTTCTTTTGTGTTCTGCTTGTGTTCAGAAAAAAAGTCATGGTGAGTAAATGACAGTTTTCATTTTTAGGTGAACTATCCCTAATAGATAGACTCATAAAAGTCAGTTTTGTTGGCATGTTGCAATTAATTTTGCGCTAATAGAATAAAAGAAGAGCATTACAAATGGAAAATGTATTCGCAGCCCCCACAACCTCACAGCTGGCCCACAAGATGGAAAACTGTGACGTGCAAATAGCGTTCAGCACAGATTTTACGGGCGATTTGCGCCTTAACCTGATTTGCATGGCTCTTTAGTGAATCGGGTGCTAAGCAATGCAGACACTGTATACAAATAAACAGCGTTGTTAGTTAGTGTGAATTTTGATAAATTCCCCCTCCATGTGCCTGTGTGTTTTGCAGAAAGCTGAAGCATGTGCGCCTGTGAACTGTGCATGCCCGCATGTGTGTGGAAAAACCCCGCTACGTGGCAGCAGGGACTGTGGTTAGCCATGTGGCACTGATGGCAGAGTAGGGTGGTATATCCATGACTGACACGTCCTTTGCGTGTGACGGACTGACAGCAGGAGGCTAGGAGATGGTGCCGGGGAGGAGTGCTCATGTTGCAGAGTCGATCCGGTTGAAACTGACTGATGTGGCGGGGGGTGGCGAAGCGTTGGTGGCTGCCATCTTTGGTGGGTATCCAAGAGTGGCACACCTATCAAGACAGGTAGGGGGTGGCCTGTACCACATCCGACAGTCCTGGGGTTCAACCGCCTATCAAGGCAAAAGCAGGTGTACATGTCACGGAGGCTGACTGTGATTGGCCAATGATCCCGGCATGGGCCCCAACAAAGAGCGCGTGTGTATGTGGGGAGGAAAGGAAATCTGTCAGAACGCTGCACGGCTCACTCACTCTCTCTCGAGCTGTCACCTCAAATCTGGATCTGTCATACCTGTTTACACACTTGACACCTTATTACTGGCCAGCAATCGAAGCTTCTGAGTCCAGCTCTGCTAGTTTAAAATCACACTTCCTCATTCATCTCGGAGTTATCGATTTAACATTGAGACTGATAATCCAACACATTTGTTCAATAGTCTGCCTGCGAAATCAAAAAGGAACACATACCATTATACTGTTTTTTTGCACGTGTTGTATAACTGAATGAGTCTCGGAATAAAAAGGCTCTGTTGTAATACAACTGGGACCTCCAATCCCGGCTTGTATCAGTCATACTGAAATATGAATAATGCTGAATAATCTGAGAAACACATGCAACTAATGGAACACAGGCCCTTGTGTCACAAAGCTTTTACTTTGTGTCACTAACTACACTAAGAACCTCATCAGATATGTATAACACAAACATTATGCATATAATGAATCAAGGACAAAACAGGAATAAAAACACCCAATGTCATATGAAAGTTTATATGCTGATGCATGATAACTGTTCCAAAATCTAGTGAGCTCCTACTGTATATACTGTAGTACAGGGGTTTTCAAACTTTATGATGCCAAAGAGCCCCAGATATTATAAACCTTTTGTGAGGGACTACTTTCCTAAAATACATATAGATTTATAGATTTTGTAAGTATAACAAGAAATATCTCAACTTTAAATATATGTATGATATTACAGTAATGTTGGACATGAAGAGAAGAGAACCATTTTCAGTTCAAATGTATTTGAACCAGCAACTTGCATAATAACTTTGTTTCAGCTTTACAAAGAATACTGCCTTAGAAATCCCAGTGAGTGAGACAAAGGGGACTGTGGTGAGAAAAGCCAACTAGAAAAACAAACAGAAACATTTTATGTAGCAAGAAAGAACTGGAAAAAAATGAACATTTAAAAATAAGAAAGCATTTTTTGGGGGACCCCGTAGAACCCTTTGTTGGCCCCATGGGGGTCCCTGGACCCCAGTTTAAAAAACCCCTGCTGCTATCAATAAGAAATGCCCTGAAAAGCATAAAAGCATCAAATACTGATTGAATATTGTGTAAAATGTGCTTCTGATCTGCTTTTGACCAATAATTTTCATATTTAAATATTTCCATATATTTATGAACCATTTTTCCACTAAACTTGTCCTGAGGCATTTTGGGATGCATTCTCTACAACGGATACATGCATGCAAAAATAAATAAATAAATAAAATAAGCATGCAAAAAGTCCTACTGGGATGTAACATCCATAACTCTATTGTATTTTTGGGAAAATCTTAAAAAGGCCTTTATTCCAACTTTGCTAACAAAGTTTTAAAAAGTTACAAGTTGGGGCTAACAAGCCTTCATCAGGTTGGTTGAAACTTTTCACGATACATGCAAAGCTGCCTTAGTTATCTAAGAAGGTTATCTATTGCTACCTACGTTGTAAAACAGGCTTCCCATTGTCTAGGTTTTGAAACAGAGCTACAATAGTGTGTGTAACTGCAACTGTCTATGTCATACATTATCAGTACATTTAAATATTTATGAGCAGCTGTATAATGTCAGACTTTACACTTTTGACTTGGGTTTTAATCTAATATGCTATTAAAGCCCGCAGGTCTGTGCGGGTGCGTGTGCGCATCGAGACACATTCAGAGGAAGAGAGTTGATCACTCTAGAGTGTTTGTGGACAGAACGTGTGAGCTCATGACAAGAAGCACCTTGCGGGTAGCTTTGACTGACAGTACAGGTCACCCTACGTCTGGATCAATCACAGTTGCGGAACAGACAGGGAGGGGTTGGACCCAGGGGGAGCGGGCGGGGTGCTTCGCTTCCCCTAACCGAGGGTCTGTCTGTGGGACCGCCGGCCCTGGACGAGGCCGATGCCTGCTGCTCGTCTGCTTATGGGCAACACATGGGCGAGTCAGCAGCCATTAATGCCAGTCAGCTCACATTAGCGATCTCTCTTCCCCGGGATAGCTGCAAATATTGGATGCTGCTCAGATTTTATGTGCCAAAATTAACATTTTGCAACAAAATAAACTGTACAAGCCATTGTAATACATATTGCATTAATATTATAAATAATAAAACGGCACCTGTCACAAAAACAAAGGCAACATGCTATTATTTAGATCTAAATGCATTTATTTTGTGGCGTAATACACAGATATATATTATATTTCAATTGCTTTTAAAATTACTGACATAATTCAACATCATTTATTTTTGCACTTATTTTTAGTTTTAAGTTAAAGTTCTTAATGTAAAAGTTAAAAAAAGGAGTATGATATAGCATTTTTTACCATTCACAATTTTAACTGCAAATTTAATTGTTGTAAACCTGATAGTTCGATGCTATCTGCCGTCTCTGGCTTCCATAGCAACAAAGCGTGTCTGGCAACCACACAGCAACACTATCATTTCCATTTGTGAAAAAGTCTAAAGCCAAGACAAGGCGTCAATAAAGATACGTTTTAGAGATGCTGCCAGTTGATATCATGTGACTAACAATCACATGATACCAGTAAAGCAAAGAGGAACATCGCGCTTACCAGTAAGAAAAATAAATAAATAAATGAACCAGCAAGTGAAAGACACAAGGCCTTAACTGTTTTACTGGAAATTTTCCGAAGGGCTTGGGGAGACGCGGCAGACGAGCGATAAACCAAGCACAAAACGCGGGTGCCAAAATCCTGCAAGCGATACCCCCATCCAGACACATTTTGGAAAGGCGAGGAGGGCCCTCCTGCATTACTTGTTCATCAATTTCCATTTCATTAAAAGGGTTTATGAAAATACGGCTCTAATCTTGGAGGAACACACAAAAAGCTCAGAGGTTTAGCCCCCTATTTTTTAGGGGGGGGCGGGGGTTTTTGTCAAGCTTAAAAAGAGCCCGAAGCCCTTGTGAGCATTAATGGACGCTGTTCCACAGGTAAAGAGTTTCCATTAGGCACAAAAATTATTTAATAAAATCCAATGCCTTTCATGCAAAGCTTGTTTTGCGTAATATGGCAGGATGTATTCTGCTTTAATATCTGCCCGTCTCTGATGCTTCAGACCCATGCAGACACCGCTCAACCGTGGCCAATTAGTGGAACATCAGGTGTCCGTGGAGGCTTGATCCCCATCCTAGTTTTCTTGCCTCCTGAGACGGCCACCAGCGCACACGCAAGGTCCCAACATGGTACGGGCCGGCTGTTCAAACATCTCAGCTCCTCGAACAAACACATCAGAGCCTCAATCCCACAAGGCACCACAGGTCCAACACTCTGGAGACGTTACCCAGGGGTCTCATAAAGAGAGACGTTTGAGAAACAAGATCCCTTGTTGAAAAATATGTTCCACCACTATGTCTCACAATAACACAAATGGATACATTACAATAATTAACGCTTCCTCATCTCCACCCGTCTCTAGAGGTGAGGACAGTGTGTGTGTGTGTGTGTGTGTGTGTGTGTGTGTGTGTGTGTGTGTTTGTTTGCTGCAGGTGTGCCGTTGCATGTTAATGTGTGTGTATCCATTGGTGTGGGTGTATTTGAATGACACCGCATAAGTCAATCGGCACAGTTCACGAGATGTATACGAAATAACACGCACCCCAGTTAAAGTCAATATCGAATGGCCATAATGGAGGGTAATTTCAGGAGGAGGTGGAACGCAAGGAGCCCGCATTAATGAACATTACATAAACAGCTCAAATTACCTGCGAAACAATTCGGCCACCCAGCCTCACACTGCCGCCCTTCTGATGACTCCGGTGGTGATTCACCTCGGTGGAAAATAAATATTACATTTTTCCATTATTGTAATATGTTTACAAAGAGTAAACATTAGAAAACAGCCCTGATGTTAATCACCACAGGTCATGATGTAATGAAAAGATGCGTCTTGTTGAGCGATCGTCTGAGCTAAGGCACCTGGGGCAAGAACACAGGGGCCAAAAATCTGCTATCCTTAAACAAAGGAAAATCAACATATCAAGGAGAAATGTAATTATCTCTTATTGGTTTCTTGCATTACGCAACAAAAACGGAACCTCATCTCAAATAAGACAAAATAATTGTTTATACACATACACATTTATGCCAATCCTCACATTTACTGCAAACTCTACAAGTGAAAAACTCTCAAATACAAAAATTCTGTCATCATTTATTCACCCTCATATTGTTCAAAACCTGACTATGACTCTTTCTTCTGGAGAACACAAAAGAAGATATTTTAAGGAAATGTCACAGTGGTTTTGTGTTCATACAATGGAAGTCAAAGGGGACAATTTTGTTTGGTTGCCAACATTTTGAGGAAGAAAAAAGTCATACAGGTTTGGAATGACACAAATGTATAAGTAAATGACAAAAGAAAGAAAAGGATTTTGGGGTGAACTTCCCCCATCATATTTTATTGATTCATATTGATCATATTTAAAAATATATATATATTAAAAAAATATATTTTTTATTTTTGACACACACGACAAACAAAATATGGATACTCTATTTTAATCCAACACATAGTGCTCTTAACCCTTGAGTCTGATGGCCAAAAACCCAACCTGTTGCCAGGCCTGGATGAGCTCTGGTTCCAAAAGCTCAAACTGCATTTCATTATCCATCTTAGAGTTCGAATCCGCATTTCACACAACAGAACGGCCTCGGTTGTGTAATCTGTGCTGTCTCTCTGTGCCACCTGTATCTGCTGTACACACATCATCCTTCCTCTGCTGCAACTCTTTCCAACAGGACACACATGGGATGTGGGACACTGGCACTGAGACACCAATGTGCTGCTCTGTTCTCCATCCGTGCAATCTGTCAGTCTATTAGTCACAATACCGCTATTAAACAGTTCTCTATTCTATTCTATTCTATTCTATTCTGTTATAAGCAAACAACATACCAGGTCTATTAACATCACTGAAAAATATGTAACAAAGATAAATTATGAATCTGAATGTGCATTCACAACACCGTCACATGCTGTTTGTTGTAAATAATTGGTAACACTTACTGGGGTGGTAAATATTTATGCCATTCAAATCCCCATTCAAAGAAAGCTCACGTCCGCATGTGCAGTTGCACTGAATCTAAAATTGGATCATACAAAGGACACTTATAGCATTTATTTACTTTTTATCCCATGTAAGACCTCTGCGATGAATTACACAAACAGAGCCCCATACAGCTCTTCATATCTCACCTACAGTACACGGTTTGAATTCCGCACGTGAACTTCCCCTACAGTGGGAGCGAATCAGTGGATCGCTCAGACAAAATTAGGCCACTACGTTAGCCTGATCTTCATTCCCCCTGTACGCAAGGATGAAGGAAAAAAGCATTTGAAAAAGTATGACTGGAGCCCAGGGCAATCATGGCAGAGAGCGAAAACACACAGCCGTCCCATACACACACTGCATGCAAACATACACACACATTTCATGAGACTGACAGCCTCCTTTGCTCGATTCTGTTTGTATGAGCTCTCTCTCGCCGCGCTTCTCCACGAGCAGCAGATGAAAGAGCAGGATGCTCCAGCGCGAGCCTCCCACGGGCCTCCTGAAAACGTCAATACGCTCCCTCAACACATCTAAAGCAAGATACACACATATACATACGAGCTTACACACAAACAACAGGGCGAGATCTCCAGCAACCACATACCACAAACATGAGACACTTTCATACGCCGTTTTATCAATAAACATCCAATCCTGACGAGCACAAACATTTTAACGGAAGAACATTGTAGCACAGATTCTTGGTTAATTCACATCAAAAAAAAATGTTTGGGGGTTATGTATGAGCAACTGCCAGAAGCCATCTGTTAACACAGGAGGACTGTGACAACACCAGTAATCTAGGGTATATAAAGGGTTAATATTTAAAATAAATGCCTCTGGGCACCTTTTAATTTTTTAAAAAATGAAAACTGTACATTTTTATATACTGGATGACCCGAATAAATACTAATTGAACAATGTTATTATAGTTTACTAAAACTATAGCAAATTACATGATATTTTAATAAAAAAAAGAAAAGTCATTTCAGTCCAAGGCAACATTTTTCATATTCGTTAAGTGTGAGGCAAAAAAATGAAAAAACGTACATTTTATAGCAATATAAAAAATACAAAACAAGTACATAACAAAATAATAATTACTAACTAATAATGAAATTAAAATTGCCATGAAAATGTAAAATATAAAAATTAAAGCCAATTTTATATTGTGATTTTGATTTAGTACACGACCTGGACAACAAATATACACCCGCAGAAAAACAAATCAAGTCCATAAATTCAAAAGAAACAAGTTGATTGACTCCATGTCACGCAACAATGACAAACTGAGAACATGCAAAGGTGGGTAAAAGTTGGGAAAATATTCATTTTTTAACTGTTCCTAAGATACATGTAAGACTTAAAGAGTAAATAGCATCTGTTTTTTAAGGGCCTACTTTGGTTTGTGGAGTGTCCGACAACAGGTTTATGTGCATACATGGTGTAAAAACACTATTATTTTGTATTAATAAGCCGTTTTTATTACCTTATTTCTTGACTGACTCTCAAATGATTCGTTCCGCGATTCATCGGTCTAATCCCCGCCTTTCCGCTAGCGTAGTCAGCTGTGATTGGTCAGATGGTCTAGTCTGCTGTGATTGGTTTAGGGCATGTTCAAGTTTTCGCGAGCAGGTGGGACTATTTCTATGTACGCAGATAGACTGCGGTTAAAGATTCGGACAGGTCACGACTCGTTCGCGTGATTCAGAGTCGACTCCCATTTTTACAAGCTAATAACTTTGTTATTCATTCACCTTCGGATTTACAACTTTGGCAGACTGTTTACTTTCAAACGCGGCAACATTACACAATGCATGAAATGTAATGTTTATGATCTTGTGGAATGTACTCTTTAGGAACTGTGCTGTTTAAACATGAAATGGACTTGGTTACTTTGTTTGTTCTTTTTGATTATTTTGACCAGTTTAACCAGTTTATCCCATTTCAATTTTCTCCAAATAAATGCCAATAAAATTTTTTTATTTAATTTAAACACATTCCTAAAAAGTAAATTCCTAGTAAAAAAACTTAAAAAATTTGAGTAATCTCTTAATTTTAAGTATAGTATAATGTATAAATAATACATTTTTGACATAACAATATAATATATAGTGTTAATTGGATCATTTTTCTTTGATTATTCTTTAAAAATAAATGCAATGAATTTAATTATTTTTGGTTAGGTTAGTGCCAGGCATATCAATGCCAAGGTAACAGTACACCAGCCGCAATGTTGGTATGGAGCCAAGCCTTGTCTATCAGCTCCAGATCTGATGGTTGAGTATCTGCATGTGTTCAGCTTTAGACTGTGAAGCTCATAGCTGGTCATGTAGAGGAAGGCAGATCTAGTGATCTGGTGCTGCTGAGGTAATGAGGCTGGCTAATGAGATGATGCCGTCTTCCTGGCCCTCTCTGAAGAGAACTCCCATCTGCCCGCTGGAGAATCAGCTCCCACAGGCCTTGTATCTGGCGTTTCCTCAAGTGGATGGTGACACATTGCCTCATGCCATCTGCCCTGTGTGCCATCCCTTCTCCACACCTTCACACCAACATGTGTGTATGTATGTGCGCGTGTGTTTGGTTTCTTGATATGAAGGTTATTAAAGCCAAAAGCACACCACATGACAGACGCTTGTCGCCCTTATCAAGACTCGGATGAATTCGCTAGTTCAAATTTTGATCTAGTTCAACCTGAGAGAGGACAATCTAAGAGTTGCTTGGTTTAATGGGAAGCCTACATATTCCAGTTCAAAGTGTGTTTGAAGAGGCTGGAGGCTGTAGACTGTAGGATTCTCAACATAGTACCCAGGTTCCTTCTCAAGGCCACTGTGACATTCAGGCCTTTCATTACAAAAACAAGTTGATCTTATCGGATTCTCTGCGACTCACCCTGACAAGAGAGAGAATATATAACGTATATTAACTGCTGCTGAAAGAGGGGTTTCTTTGCATGAATCAAGCTTTAGTGTTGCACTGACACTAGCAGCCTGCGTGATTTACAAGCTTCCATGGGACAAGAGGTCCTTTAGGGGTCCTGAAAGGACCAGGACCTGCCTCTTGTGTGTCTGACAATTAATTATCCTGCCGCTAATAACGCAGCCTTACCTGCTGGGAGAGGGTCCCTGACATGTAGGGGGGCCTGAAAGAGGTCAGCAATATTTTATACCCTAAACAGGTGTCATGGCAACTGCCCTATAACAACAAATGTAAAAACTAAGTCCCAGAGCTGATCCAAGACCAGTTGCATTACAGCAACTAAAATTTGCAACTGTTGGCGTCCACAGCACGCTATTCTTTATGTGGTCCATGCATGCATTTTTACATAAGATTGAATTGACGATTAGTTTGTCCGATTGCACACTTGGGACCTGAACCTGAGAAAATGTTCCGCCAAGACGATAAAAAATTAAAAGTTAAATTGGTATTGACGCAGGGAGTGATGTGGACGCAACCGGCGGTTGAGAAACTCTAGCGTGGGGCTGAAGGTTAAATTTAAACCCTTTCCATTCTTTCTATAGCAGACTCTTTCCCCAAAGCCTCAGGTTTCACGAAGCATGCACTCTGCACAGCGGATACCACAATTGCTGAAAATTACATGCCTGTTTGATTTGGATGATTTGGAAGCTCTGAGGGGACGGTGAAGATGGTGGGTGCGGGAGTGGGGGTGCCGTCGAGGGGGAAACCGGAGCCATTAACCACAGCCAGATTTGAACAATTACAAGTCTCCATCAAAGATGCTGTTGTGCGGCGGCATAGTGCGAGCAAAATGGATGATTTACACTTTTTCCTGTCACCGTCAGAGCACACCAAATCTGTGCAAAACAATTTCGGCTCCCAAGAGACACTAAAACAGGCCCTTCAGTGTACCCAAAAAAGAAGCTGCATGATGGACTGACAGCAAGTTTTCCATGGATGCTAATAGCTGTTGGAGCTCTCGGCTGCCTTGGATGGAAATCAGAGGATCCATGACCATAATAACAAGTGATGTTTTCTGACCTGTGGTGGATGGAGAAACAAATGTGTTCTTGTTTCAGACAAAGGGGGTTTACTGCGTCCTTGCCAGGGTGCCCTCAATTTGCCTATTGTATTTCAAAAAAACATTAAACTTCAACCTTCAGCAACAAGAACGTCAGCTACATTGAGACATAGTTACTCTCAAAATTTAACTACAGTGTTGTTGAGATACATATCAGGTCTAGTTTTCACAAAATGATGAGGAAATCAATGGCAAATATTTGGCCCGAATCAATGCTATTCTGTCAGACAGCTTGACAATTGCCAAAGCAGAGAAGATTTTAATTAGACAAAAAAATAAGCGGAACCACCTAAGAAAACATCACAACAGGGGTCTGATAGCTTTATTTTAGACTCCAGTGGCTCCTTCACTTGCAACCCGGGGTGTGGTAAAATAACTGAGTAACAAAGCCTGATACGAACATGAACCCCTCTTAGACCTGTGCCCCTAATAATGCCTGACATAGCCACACAAACTCAGTCTCTTATTAAGTAGTGGAGCATTTCAACACAGTCAAATTAGTGGCCCTGCACCTCTGCTGTCAGTCTTTGTTTAATGATGTTTTGTGTTCGTGTTACACACAGACGGTGGGAGATGTGCAACTGAGAGACTTCTCATTAGGGAAGAAAGCAACTCAATTAGTGCAGTCAGAGAGTGCGGCCTAGTAACAGCAACCCAAGAGAACTTGTGACCCCGGCTCGGCTCGGTGCCATTCAGACCCCCACAAGGCTCCTGCCGAAAAATAATTTGTCTAAGCTACGCCGTCGCTAACTTATCGCACCAGTGCATCTGTGCTACAATGGCCAAATCCATTCCCAAGATTCCCAGACATCTGCCAAAGGGGAGACGGGCACGGCGTGAGTCCCACAAGCTGTTTAACCCGACCTATAGCCATGACCAATCGATTGCATGAAACGGGCCCAGACGCCTCTTCCACTTGGAGGCGGAGTCAGGAAAGAGGGAGTTTGGCAAAGCGGGCAAATGCCTTTCAGCATCTCAGCATGCAGTAAGGATAGTCCCGTCTTAAGCCACCCCACCCCACCCCACCCCCCTTCCTCCCACAGTCTTGCAACTTCGTCTTGGTTTACTTCTGGGCTGCTTTTTCTATGGGTAACCCTTCCCACCAGAACCACCCCCTCTCTTTTTCCCAATCCATTTGTTTGCACAAATGAATGAACAGCCAACAAGAGGGACAATCCAGTTCT
The DNA here is from genome assembly GCA_026939265.1 of Oreonectes daqikongensis. Classification (NCBI taxonomy): domain Eukaryota; kingdom Metazoa; phylum Chordata; class Actinopteri; order Cypriniformes; family Nemacheilidae; genus Oreonectes; species Oreonectes daqikongensis. Next base: position 1,823,239 of record JAOTQM010000085.1, on the reverse strand, counting down.
CATTCTCTTATTTTGCATGTGTGCTGTTGAAAGAGGTGAGTTTAATGGGGCAAAAGACCATAAAGAAGATTTTTAAGAATGGAATGGGTTGAGTTTAGAGGTTGACTCCTAAGAGAGCAGAGTTCTTCAAATAAAGACGCACATATGGCCAGTGTGTCAATTCAATCCAGCAAACAGATAAAAGCAGATTACAAAAAAGGTCTCTTGGTTCTGATTTAGGGGAATTCCACACCCAGAAATAAACATGTTTGACAAAGAAATGCTATTTTGCAAAGGGAAAACACTTTTTTCTTCTGGGGAAGAATTTGTCCGTTAAACAGTATTCTGGTATTATTGGTCATGACATTTAATTACTTAAAAAGGTTCCACATGGGCCCTCTCTGCTCCCCCATGCTGAATGTGACAACCAATCGACACACGTTCTCGGCCCGAATGTTTCGCCAGTCGTCACAGCCGAGCACACGGAGACAAATACAGTCTTCAGATGTATAACCCTGTTCAGTCAGTACGGCTAGAAGGGGAATGCAGATGGCCGTGAATATTTAAATTGCTCTGTGTATTCGAGAACATATTGGGGAGGGGGAAGGAGCAAGCAGAAAGAAATCAATGCCTTACTCTTCACCTCAAAAAACACAATGTTAGAACTAAACTTCTTAATTTACGCAAAGTAAGAAATGGATGGAAGACTTGCGCTACATCCTGAATAGAAGACCGATGGCCCTGCCAATGCTCGGGTGCCTGATCAAACAAGACACTCAGTAAAGACTTGTCTATCAGTTCAGCTCAGCAGGTAATAAAAGTCACAGGTCAATGCCATTGATTTGTAGCCCTCCGGCAGCTGAAATTCGATGCCTATAACACCTCTCAAGTGAATGTCAAGGTGGAGTGTATTTACCAGACACCCAAACACAAGAGACAAGGCTGTTGTTTTAGCCTATTCACAGCAGTAAAAAGACACCTAATGACGTAAAAGCTGCTCTAAAAGCCTCCGCAAGAGCCACATTCTAATTTCTGACAATCCCGAAAGAAGACGCTGGCCGCATATCAAAAATGTTAAAATAAAGGATCTCCGTGATTTTTTCAAATACGGTTTGGATTTCAGTGATGTAGATCTTAACAGCCCTGGATAACGGCCTAATCTGAAAATAGGTCCCGATCATTTTGCCAGTGGACTGGAGGATTTGCCAGTGTCTCCGTGAACTCCATCAACTCGTGTTTGCTCACTCTCGGTCACTCATTTGGAATGCATGAATATTATATCCAGAGCCGCGCACCGTCGAGCGAAAGGCTCTTAATTTTCTCAAAAGGCACGTTTCTCTCGCTGTTGAGCAGGTAGATTAGCTGATCTGTATGTTAACTCTCAGGAAAAGCTCTTTAAAGATCAACAAACTACAGCGAGAAACACGGGAGATTCGTCTTTGACCGGTTAAGCTACAGGAATACTTTTTTATCGACTTGCCTGGAAACAAATTCATGTTTATAAGATATTATATGAATAAACTGAAATAACTTTTGTGAATAAAAAATACATTTTCTCAAGTTTGCTGGTTTAGTGGCAACAAACCTTGACAGATTTTCCAAATTTTGTTTGACACTAGCTTTGAGGCGAACTATAAATTCATGGTCAAATCTTATCCAACCCTCATATTCACAATATTAATGGAATATTTTATTTTGGTATGAGCAAAATCTCTTCATCATACAGTCTACATACAATTTACACTATTCTTTTCTGTACAAATGTTCGCAGAGGCATTCACACTATTTTTCAGACATTTTCAGATATTGTAAGCCCGCATTAAACCGGCACACAACACTAAAAAAACCTAGCATTTACAGGCGGTTTCATTGGACTCACGTGCCTGGCCCGAAGACAACTTCCGTGTTTGGTTCAGAAGACTGTGTTTGGTTGTAATATAACAATTGATTGTATATTTAATTTACATTAATATTAAAGGGATAGTTCACCCAAACATTTAAATTCTGTCATAAATTACTCTAGTTGTTCCAAACATGTTTACATTTTTTTTGTTTGGTTGAACACAGAGAGAGAGATATTTGGACTAATGCTTGTAACCAAACAGTTCCTGGACCTCATTGACTACCATAGTAGAATTTTTTTATTTTTAATTATTATTATTATTTTATTATATATTAATTGTGTTAAATTAATTGAAATTAAAACTACTTTACAGTTATTCATTCTTTGCAGAGGCCTACCGGAAGTTACATTTGGGCCATTTTTGTTGTTGCCACTAAAAATATGTCGTCTATACTGTCCTTTTAAAATAGGCTATTTTGCCAAAGGTCTGACTATGTGAGACTAGCACGACTCTAGCAATAGCGCATCGCAACCTGGGTGGTTTTAACCTGTTCCCATGACTGTCTATCCTAAATGTTTACGGGGGAACTTCACAGCGGGAAACCATTATAACAGAAAAGTCTAAAGGAGGGGAAAATGGTTGCATAGTTGTGCCAGATTTCCATGGGTAATTCAATCTCATCTGGGTTTAAGAGAGAGAAATAGGGGGAATGGAGAGAACTGCCCGTTCAGATGCACACTGCTCAACACATGCCGTGATCTTTATTACATTTCAGGCTCTGGGATGGAACTATTTAACAGCCATGGGCTCTGGAAATAACATGGTTATGTTTTATTTTTCTGTATCTGCGGGTCATCCTGCTTCTTATAACCTGGAAGAACAAAGAACGTCTGTGGCCACTGCAGTGGGAAACATTGATCTACAGGCAATACCGAGTTTATTAATCCTGCTGACTAGTCAGTATTGTTGTGGCCACTTTTCTGTTTTTCTAGCAGTGAGCTGTATAGCTCTTCCTCAAACCGTAGAAATTTCAAATAAAGGGTTCAAAGTGAAACCTATTGTGTAACACCATCTCCCTTTTTGCCTTTTTTTATAGCGCTTCGTGTACTTTTCCCCCCAAAATGTGAATGCGTGTAGCGGTCAGGTTACTTTTAAAGTGTCCTGAGGTACAGTAGTACGAGGGGGGGCGTAGGGAGAGAAGATTTGTTCTGCTTGGTTGCATGTCTGCTGTATTCACACAACCCCTGAGGTGGCTGCCTGTCAGTCCTGGATATGGAAGGAAAATCAAAGAGGCTGGACAACAATAAACCTTCCCTGAGTTTCTTTAATGTGTGAATAGGGATGAGGATTTTCCCAAGTAGCGTTTGCATACTATAGTGGACACCTGGAGAGGAGTAAAAGTTTTAAAAGTGACTAAGGAAAATTTAATGAAATATGTTTAGTGTGTTGAAAAATTGCTTCGTGTTGTGTCCAAAAAGTAGTTTTGGTAATTCATCAGGTAATTCACCTAAAAATGACAAATTTAAACATCCCTAAAACATCAATAACCAACTTCATTAAATTATACTGAAATCTTCACATAAAACACTTAATGGCTGGAGTACTCAGTTGTAAAACTAATATTGAAAGACTATGGTGATTAACTGTGGGTAATTTTAACACATTACCACATCTGCTTCAGACAGAAACTGGGTCATTTAGTTAAATTTAATAAATACAAAAATTCCAGCGAGTATATTGTGAGCTCAAAACAACAGATAAAGAAATAAATGTGAAAATGTTTTTTTACATTCTTCCCCTTCAAACAAAATCTCATTTCAGATTACCCACAGACACTGAATAGAGCTCTACCACAAAACCACAGAAGTGATTTTCAAACGGTTTTCGGCGAGCCAATGAAAACCCTGCAAACTCTGGGCAGGGCCAATCAGAGAAGGGCAGGGCATCCTTGTATCCGGGCGACTACTTTGCTGCTCTTGGCCGTTCTGTTTTTTTTGCTCACACTGGGCCAGTATGTGCCCTTATCGCTAGCCTGCCACTGCAGGGATTACATGCTACAGGCTGCTGAGAGCACGGCCCTTCCCTCTTTAATCCAATCGCTCATTAAAATTTCATGCAAATCCCAAAGACAAACAGAGTCATGGCCAGTGATTGGGGCGATTAACCCACCTATGGTGAGCGGCTGAAGGATGCCCTGAAGAGGGGATGAAAGGTGATCTGTGACAAGCCAATGAAAGATCACGTTTAGCTCTTTCACCTTTCTTTAAGACGTTCACTAGCACCCACAAGCACCCGCTGAGCTACTCAGCATGGATCTCTTGTGCTGCTTGATGTGATCAAGCACTGAAAACTCACTATCCACACATCTTCCTGTAGCACTGACACATATACAGTCTTACAGAAGACCAAGCCACATGGAAACGCTCCCGCTCCATTCAGAAACCTAGAGAACTGCCTCTGTAGACAGCATTTTAGACAATAGACTCCAATCCATCCAATGACCAAATCTAAGGTGGCGCTGTACATTTTTTTACAGTAAAGGCAATCCCACAATGCATTTTGGTGAAATAAATAAACAAACAATTAAGATTAATATATGATAATGATAATAATAATAATAGATAATAGATAATAATTATGATATATATTTTTAATAGTAAAACACACACACATATATATATATATATATATATATATATATATATATATATATATATATATATATATTATAAGGTTATAATAATAGAGCTTACTTTTTGGTACAAATCCTTATTCGTCATAAATCTCATTGCATTAGACATAAAATCTAGCATGCAGGTACTACACAAAATATCAATATATGAAAAGTTTAATGCATCCCTAAAGGTAGAAGATGTCTGGAGCTCTCATAACACTATTAACTTTATTATTAAATATTATTATTATTTAGTTATTTATGCTTACATGCATGCAGCACATTGTCTTTTAAAATGAAAACATAATTTGGATTAAATATCAACCGTATTCAGATTGTGTAATATTTATCTTTCTAAAATATTATTATACAAAATATTATTAAAATTCAATTCTAATAGTGGTACATTTCCCAAATCCTTATTTACTATATATCTAATATTAAAAATAAATCTATTAAAATGTATATTAAAAACATGAAAAGGAAATGAAGATACACACACAAAACTGAACCTAACTTCTTTTAGAAGAAACCTTATTTTACATTTGACAAATTCAGTATTAGTACCCATAAGATAATTAAATATATGTAGACCCCACCCACACACACACCCACACACACACACACACACACACACACACACACACACACACACACACACACACACACACACACACACACACACACACACACACACACACACACACACACACACACACACACACACCAAAACAAACAAGCACCGCATTCAGCCCTGCCGATGTTTAAAACATGCACAAATCCTTGAAACTAAAGTGCTATCTCAGGTGTCCTGTGCTTTGTTGCTGTCAACAGTGGATTTACTAGAAAACCAGCTCAATGGGCCCTGCGTCAGCTGATGAATCTGCTTAAACAATTAGCTAAGCCCAGACAGAGCTCTAAACAGAGGTGAGGAATGTGAGAAACCTCTTCAACAGCTGGCTGCCTCTTAAAAACATCTATGAATGGCCTTGAAGAGGCTACCTCTGTTTGTCTGGGTGAAGGAAACCATGGCATCAGCAAAAGCATCTGTTGATGGCTGCTGGTTCCAGATGAGTGACCACACAGCTTAACCTTTGACCTCAGAGATGACAGAGGGCAGCTGGTAGAGGGGTCCTCATGTCCCCATCCCTGGACAGCGGGTTGAGAGGACCACAGTGTCTCATACACAGGGCCGTGCAGAGCGTGGTGGCCTCTGCACTTTGACCTTACTGGTCAAAATTCCCTTTTCATTGCATGTTTCCTTCCATAGTGTTTTTAATAATATATGAATTCATTTATTATATTTATTAATACATGCATATTGTATAATATATATGTATATTTTAATTACTATAAAAACCACTACTGTTTTATTGAATATCAATATCTTTTGTATATAGTTTTAAATCTGTATATGCAGTTCCAAACATAAAGAAGTCAATTAAGATTTATATTGTATTGTATGAAATATATATTATATTTATTATATAAATATTATACAGTGCCATAAAATTTCATTGTGTGTATACTTATAAATATTTATTTTATTTATATTACTTATATTCTTATCTATAAATAAAAGTGAAATATTTAACAATCTGTATTTGTATATCATATAATGTGATATAATAAAATACTATTAATAAATATAAACAATCTTAATAATAAGTTAATTTATAGTATAATATAGTATAATATAGAGAGGTACTATATTCTTTTTAGCTGCTGTAAATTTAAAAGTCTCTGTCAAAAATCTACTTTATGTCAAGAGCCACCAGTTCAGACATCCGTAAGAAAATCCATACAGCTCTCTCAAATCTCAGAGTAGGTATATATGCAGCATAACATCTTATGAACTCTCTACATCACCAGTACAAACTGATGACTTTGGCTTAAAGAAATCGAATCTTCTGGAAGGAACGTTAGCCGTTCAGAGCTAGCGAGGGAGGCGTGCAGACCACCTCTGAGAGCCCTTCAGTCTACTGCACTAAACCCAGGACAGATTTATAAAAGATTTTAACACTGAGTGAGATTTACTCATCCATTCTTTAGCCGAACAGAAATCTAGTGTAAAGATATTTTCTGTGCATTGACTTTCTACACACTCAAAACCTTGGGGCATATGTTGCAATGAATAAAAAATCTTGGGGCATCTGTTGAATAGAAAGAAAACAAAAACTCACTCCTGACACATACCTTCTCATAGCTAAAAGCAAAGTTTTAGTCGTAAATATACTGCGGTACGGGCAGCTACACATTAACAACCCGTTCTGCCTTTGCACAATCTCATATTACTCCGAAGAGGCCAGTGAATAAAATATGCTTGTCCAAACCGTGTTTGTACATGTGGCCATGACTCCACAAAGCCCGGCGATGTCAACAGTGATTTAGCATCATTTGTAGCAGAGCAGCCTCGCTCTCGATTTATGAGGAGTGAAGCGTAAACCATGTTCCCGCACAGACTAAACCGAATCAATATTAATTGAATCATCGAATATCACTGTCGAGAGTCTCTTACTGAACGTATATTAACAGCAGAACCCGCTCGCTTCTCAGCCAGCGATGGCAATTATTTAACGAGAGTGACACTGTGAATTCTAAATGAGGAAAATTCCAGCGCCGACCCCGGATGATTCTTCCCTTCGTGACACCAGGCCATTAGAGATTGTTTTACGCCGGACGCCCGTGCAGAAATTCATCATTAGGCCAATAAAGAGCCATTATATTGGAAAACATCTTACGCTGTCCAACCGGTATAAAATATGTCTCCGAGATCATTTGGGCCCTTTCGTTGCCGCTCTTGAGCGATACCGAGCAGAACTGTACATGACAAGAGCAAAGCTGCCCAAATAAGGGAACAGCGCGAGTGTAAGGAAAGTCATTCATCTTCATTTTAGCGCCTAGGAGAGAAATAAAGAGAAAAGTTTAGGCCAAAATTACTCTAAGACCACTGAGCTCACCGCTGAACGTAGCTGAAAATCGACAACGTGTAGCATTCAAAGGCCTACATTGTCGTGAAGAAAAAACGGCGTGGATTTAATTTAGCCACAGATAAACAGATACTACAGGCTTCTCGTGGCAGCGTTGTTTCATTGTGCCCCGTTCATAAATAAACAGCACATTTCGGCTAATCCCTTCCCTCACACACACACACACACATATTCACTGGTCTGCATGACTGCACATGCTCAAACATTCAAATGCAGCTCAGCGCCTCACTGCTTATCCACTGCGCTCCCTAACTCCTGCTCTATGTTACAGACCTCATGAATGATCTTCAAAAGGAAACAAACAGGCTGGAAACGCATAGTATGCTGACTAAAGTTATGGGGCGTGATGGGAGAAGCACATCGCCTTTCGGTCTAACTGCTGCATTATGCAACACGTGAACGTCCAGCAGTTCTGTACATTGTGTAGGTCTAAAAATGGTTCCCACAATTCTCGGCGCTGGGAGAGGAACCTGTCCTGCATTACACATAATGTGGCTTCTGAGGAGATGTACTGAAGTTTATATCCTGTGGGGATTCATAGAGTGTTTGCGTAGAAGATCTCTCACTCAAAGGCTCTGGCTTTAGGGTTGGTTTCAGACTTTCTGAAGCACAGATGTGGAGGAACACTGAATAAGGGAAAAAGTTCTATATAACAAAATTCCTAACTTAACAGCAGATGAACTTGAACCGGCTTTCTTAAAGGGATAGTTCACCCAAAAAACCAAGATTCTGTCACTATTTACTCATCCTCTCTAAATGTTGGTGACCGAACAACAGCGGTACACATTCACTTCTATTTTACGGACACAAAACCAACGCAAGTCAATGGCTTTCGTCTTTCGGTTACCAACATTCTTTTGTGTTCTGAAGAAGAATGACAGATTTTTGGTGAACTATCCCTTTAATACATGTCTTATGTAAGATTTATCAATGCATATTGTTTGAAAGAAAAACATTTTTTGCTGTTTCAGTTATGCTATGTCATCAATTCCTCTTATGTTTAAACCGCCATAAGCAATAAAGGGACCACATTTTACAATCACATTTAATCCAACCCTACATTAGCTTCACACAGAAACAGAACATAAAATAGATTGGAAATACTGTATTACACTAGTTTCACACAGAAACAGAACATAAAATAGATTGGAAATACTGTATTACACTAGTTTCCAAATGTAAAGAATTTTTTAATTGTGGAATTAATATTATTACAAAAGGAAAAAATAAACTTACAAGATATCCCAAAAACATTTCTATGTGCACATAACAACAAAAATATCTTACCTTTTCCATGACACCAGGAATCCAGCATGAGGAAAACCAAAAAGAGAGAAACAAAGAAGAGGAATTAGAAACATTTCAAGGACGTCTGACACAGAAAAATATTGCACTCTCGATTTAATTTAAGTCAGGGATTTCCCCACTTAAAATTCTTATCAAAACAAATTATTTGTGTTCCTAAACAAAGGAAAAATTACTGGTCTCGAACATTTAGATACATGAACCAATAACTGGACAGGTGAAAGTGTTTCTAAGATCACAGACGTGCATGTTTCTAATGACATGGAAATCAACTGGGATTAATAATTAGGGTGGTTTGATACACAGGCAGTGATCGCTTTAAAGAGAAACATATAGTGTTTAAGTTTTACTTTCCAACGTAACTGGATAGAAATACAAAACAATCAAGAACATGTAAAGGTTGTTACAAGAACTCAAAACTGAGTTCAAACTAAAAGGATAATGTTATCATCATTTACCTCATGATGTTCCAACCCCTCATTATTTACTTTCTCCCATGAAATACAAAGAATGAGATTCCGGTTTCCATACAAGGAATATTAATGGATTTGTTGTGCCAAAAAGACATTTAAGTACTCAATATTACTTGTGTGCTACATTGCAAGTGTTTTGAAGTGTGATTCATTCATATATTAACTATTCATTTTAAACATCAAACTTTCTATACCAGAGCACATTTTTATTTCCACTATAAAATCGAATCCACTTTTGTTGCACTGTATAAAGGAACACTGACATTTTGCTTCATTTCTTTCATGAAAGAAGGAAAATCATATGAGGTTGGAATGACATGAGGGTGAGTACATGATGACAAAAGTTCCCTTTATTTGTTTGATCACATTGACAATTTTAGACATGGAATCAAGTTGTGACACCATAAAGAAATGTATCTTGTCTTGTTGAGAAGCCGTGTTTACAAATGCACCATTCACGCCGATCGGATAAGACCACCTACTCCTTTTCTCTTCCATCATTCTTCAAGAAAAAAACAACATGCTTGCTGTTCTTGTAATGAGGTTTGGATAGACAGTGTATCTTTTCTGAATGGAAAAGGAGAGGGCCACAGGGTGGGAAGAGCTGAATATTCTGCCACACACTTCTTAGGACGATACGTACGACAGAGTCTCTCGCTCTCCGCTAACCAATAAAACACTAATTGGTCACAGAACCCGTTTCCAGCCAGACAAAAAGAGCAGAAACCCCCCCAGACAGAAAGAGTTTAGTTCTCAGAGACTCTCCATTCTTCCTCAGAGGAAGCCCCATAACTTCAAGAGTAGCTCGGCAGGGGTGCAAAGCTTCACTAGAATCGGGAGTTTGTTTTAGAGACGAGATGGAGGAATGTAGGTCCTAGGTTAACGATGACATAGAGCTCCACTTATCTGAGTGCTTTCTGCTTTTGTCAAGAACAAGCGCAGGTGCTCTCTCTGTAAAACATTTGATCTTAAAGGAGCCGTCGTGGGGAGAACGGCATCAGCTCTCTACACAATATATTGGATCCTTCACGTATTGGGAATTTTTCGTTTCCGTTTTCTTAAAAACGCTTTAGAGTAATGCGACCGAACAGATGAAAGTGTTTAGAGCTCCTTCTTGGATGGGAGTGAATGTGTGATATATTATAGAGAGATGATTTTAAGAGGTATTGCACACAGATGAACATGGCCTTGAACTTTTTTCCTTTTTTTGAGAAAGAGAAAGTGAGTGACACGGAACCCCACTCACATTTTTCATGCGAACTGCTCTGGAAACGGCACATTTGCTGGCTTCGCATCACAGATTTTGCACTTTCGATTGCTCAAAAAACCTGCGCTTTCTTCCCAGAAATTAGAGCAATTTTAATAACGGCACATCAGCCAATACGTGCAGCTTAATGACAATAAATACTTCCATTAAACATGGAGCGCAATTGGAGCGCCGAATCAAGGAGGATATTAAACACAGATGTGGGCCGAGGGCCTGAAAAAAATCAGTGACTGAAACGACCGAATTCCCTCACCGCCCCCTCTCAGCTATGCTGAACGGAGCCCAAAAAAATGACCAGTTACACATGCAATTTAGATAAGATATTATTACAAGGAATCACGGAACGTTTGTGTAGTTTCAAGTAACATAATGTTGCCTTGAAACGCTGCAATGAAAAATTACTTCGAAACTTAGTCTCTGATGGTCGCTCCTATGAAATATCAATCCACGCTGGGCTGCTGTCACAGCTGTCTCGTATCTTTTATCTTCCATGCGTGCAAAATTTCACTCATCTATATGCTGTCTGTCTCCCTCTCTCTCTCTTTCTCTCCCGCATGTCTGTTTGAGCATCAGTGATGTCGTACGCCGCCTGACCTTGGTGTTTTCCTGCGAGGGCAGTGGCGAAGTAGAACAAAGGGCCCTGAGCTTCCTGCCCGCTCATTTTTCCACAGTCTGAGAAACTGTAGGCCAAAACCCATGTCATGAATTTATTGTGGCGTGGGCATGATGCCCAGTTTAGCACTGTGGAAACAGACACTGGGCCTCTTACGCTGAAGCTTGGATAATACAGAAGAACCAATAATCTGCTACTCAACACACTCTTGGAGAAACCAGCTATATTGAATCTGAGACTTTCGGCACGAGACTTTTCTGATTTAGGATGGTCTAGCTGGTTGACAAATCGATCTGGTTCTCTAAAACTGGCAAAGACTAGAAAACTATTTTAGGCTGGTCTAAGCCGCTTCTTTTAGCACAGACTGAAGGTTTTAGAGCAGCTTAATACCTGTGAACCAAAACATGGGGATTGGAGCTACAACCCCCTCTGAACTATAGTCCTCAAAAGCCTAATTTGCTGTGAGATACCGAGTGTCTCTATAGTAGGTGAACAAAAGCTAAAGGATGAGGGATCTCATCCCCCTCTTGCGTCCCTGGCTCTCTTTTGGCCGAAACACATCTCAAAGGCTAATCAGATTTGGGAAAAAATGAAAAGGTTTCCAAAGGACAAGCCCTATAATCCTGAACCCCACCCGGACCCCCACCCTCCACGTCTGTGCAAAAAAAAAACACAGCAAGAGTTTCTGCTGCACTCCTTCCAACCTCCGATGACCTCACCACTGCTGGCTTTGTCAGGTTACCCCAGGCAACGCTGGCCCTACTCTCGAGTAGCAGTTGGCTGCTTGGAGAGGCGACCCTCTTTTTGACAAGAACATGCCCTTCAGCCCCCCTGCAGAAATCCTTAAATACCACCCTATGGGGTTGGGGCAGTCACTCAGGGTGCCTACCAGTATAAATCTACATAGAAATTTTATCTGAATGACTCTGAATGACTCAGAGATAGCTAACATTCATCATTTCTTTTCTATTTTTAGCAAATGATTCATCCAAGCGGTTGGTGTTTATGGTGCCTAATGGTTCAAATCTCAGTGGCACTTAATTTGTAAACATACGTGATCATGATCCAACAGGTGAAATACCTGCTTGATGCTCCTCAACAGTATCATAGTAACAACACTGCCATGGCAACAGCATCATGTAAATATGACCTATACTCAAAGCCAACATTGCCCCAGTTTACCTTGGCTGCACGTAATACTGGCAGATTTCTTTAAAAAGTTTAAAATTGCGATGGTTGACCATCCTGACCTCCCAAACCCAGTCATCCTATAGCTTTGTGTGACCAGTAACAGATGGCGAGTGCTTGGAAAACCAATTTGAATGATTTTTGCAATTACATTTGGCGACGCAGAAATGACACACGTCGGCTTTATGAAACCATTTGGCAAAAGGGATCAAAATTACAGGTCATTCTTGTAAATCTTTGCAAGCTGTTGTTGCAATCCGGTCCTTTAACAATGGTAAAAAAGTATCAATCATGAGAAGTATTAATCGCCAGGGCTGTCTGCATTTTGTGAATAAAAAATGAAGCAAAGCTCATGTGTCAGCAGTTTTGTCTTCCGCACCTGAGGTGGATTTCACGAGCTTTCCACTGTCTTTCCAAAACATTTCATATCTTGCCTCATTTGCTTTGCTGATTGATGATGAATGCATTGAAGAGCATTAAATATGTGCATAACATCCACCGTCATGGTGAGTGTTTCACAATAACTATGTGCACAGGAAATATTTACACAACTGGAATGGCCCGATGTGGAAAATCTGTTATTGCGATTTCACGATGTCCAATGACTATAATTCCTCTGCAAATAGGCAAAACTTTACAAATATTTCACATACAAAATAGCAAAAGAGAAATATATCTCATAAACCATATGAATAAACAGCTAAGTGAATGATACCGCACCATCCATCATCTTAAAAAAATAGTTTTTTTTTCAAGTCACCGTTTACTTCAAACCTGTATGCTGTTACTTTTTCCATGAAAACAAAAGATATGACCACATCTGTTAATATCCCAACAATAACACAAAAAATCATAAAAAGAAGCCAAATCAGTCTACCCCCCTTAACTCATACACTTGTCACTACTAACATCGTGGTATAAAAATAGTGGCAAAGATTCATCAAAACTTTCACAGAAGTAAATAACAGCATACCTGTTTGAAACAACATAAGAACATGCGATTTGGGTGAACCATTACTTAAACATTCATCATGACCCAAAGTCATCCTTCAGAACCTTCATTTATCAGCCACAGTCTGTTCTCAATCCAAACTCAATGAGACTTCCAGCCGAGTTGGGAGAGAGATCCCATCCTGACTTCATCATCCCATTTGTCAATACTCGCAAATAAAGTCTTTTTCGGCCTATTGACTGCAGATTGCCGATGCGGGGCGCGTCGTGTAATTGTAGCCGGCTAATGCGCAGAGCGCGGCACAGAGTAACCGCAGATTGCCGATGTGGGGAGCATGGCGTTCTGTGACCATGCCTCCACTGAGACAAACAAAGCAGGTGAGTGGGAGGCGGAAAAGGGATGTAGTGAAGGGGAATTCGGCATCCCACTTCATCAGACTTCTTATCCTGGTTAAAGGATTATTGATTGGAGAAGCTCATTAAGCCCTTTTTCTGACACATCTCCGAGATTCGGCGGCGGTAACACAGCTTAATAATTTCATCCTCACTGGCCTTTCTCCTTTGCGCTATTCCAATGAGGTTTTCAAAACCAGGGATCAGATAAAACGCACACCTGTCGTGAAAACTAGTTTTTGTCACACAGACAGCAGATTAAGTCTAAAATGTCATTTAAGACAAATCCAAAAACAAATGAACTTTGTTTCAACAAATGTGTTTTAAGGTGTCCTTGAAAAATCATTCTTAACATAATCACATTAATTTCTGCATGGACAGGTTTTCCTATCATGTATTCTATTGAAAAAACCTAATATGTGTAATGTGAAGGGAAGAAGCATTTTTTTAAAAGTAATTTTTGTATTTTTAGATTTATTTTTTGCAGTGTTTATTTAGTACAAAACCAATGAAGAACACTGCCAGTGTTACACTTGAATTAATAAAACAGCTAATAAAAAGTAGATAAAATATTTAAATAACTAAACATTTTCATACAAAATATGCAAAACGCTGCCCAGGGCCTTAAATAAATCCGTGAATCGTTTTATTTTTACCTTTCTCGCCATTAACACAAAAATTGATTCACTGAAATGAATCGCTAGACAAGGCCGAGCACAGTTCAGGCGAGCGTATTTGATTATTGACCGTCCGCTCAGCTGTAAAACTGCACACGCAATACTGCGCAACATAAAGAAAGAACTATGTGTTGTCCCGAAGCCACTTAAAAGTGCTTCGAGAGGAAACAAAAACACAAACCAAAGAAGAGTCGAAATAAAAGTTGTCTGAAAGGTACCTCGATCGTTTTATAGACAGAACAACAAATAAGCAACATTTGGAAAAACAAAATAGAGCCAAAAAGTGCGGTTGTAACGAGACCTCTGACAGCTAGTCATCCATATCTGCAAGCGACCGTAAACGGCGCTCGGGACTGAAGGGGCCCCTTTTATTAGAGCACTTTAGCAGGCCTGGAAAATCTGCCCAGGGTTAAAGAACACCATTTTTCTTGCCATTTTCTTCCTGAGGGAAAAAAATCAGCAGCCAAAGTTAATCTAAAGAGACACCCACAGGAACCACACAGAATCCAAGAACAACCCTTCAGTTTTGTCTCTGGAGCGACTGCAGCCAGCGCTGAAGAGAAACAGCCGTGTGAAGAGACAGCTACGACGACCCTTGAAAAGGTCTTAAGGCGACGGAGAGTCTGTGAGGTTCCAGCGTATGCGCCTGTCCTGCAGCCCTGCAGATTAACTGTAACGCTCATGCTAAAGATCCTGAACACAAATACTTACAATTATTACATTACGCATACTTTATGCTTTTTGAATACTTGATTCTGATTGGTCAATCCTGCAAATTTACATATTTTGAAGTGAAATGTTACTTCTTATATTACGCCACTTTCTTCTCACATAACATTTTTAAAGATAACAATATTTCATGTCTATTCTTTCGCTTTTTCTTTCTTTTTCTTTCTTTCCCTCTCTCCTTTTTTATTTCTTTCTTTGCCTATATCTTATTCTTTCCTTCTTTTTATTATTATTATTTATTTTCTTTACTTTTCTCTTTCCCTCTTTATTTTTTGTTCTTTCTCTCTCTTTCTCTTTCTTTCTACTTTCTTTCTTCTTATTATTTATTTCCCTCTTTCTTATTCTTTTCCTCTCTCCTTTTTTCTTTTCCTCTCTTTCTTATTCATTCTTACCTTTTTCTCTCCTTTTCTTTCTTTCTTTCTTTCTTTCTTTCTTTCTATTATTATTATTTATTTTCCTCGCTCTTTCTTATTCTCTTTCCCTCTTTCTTTCTTACTTTTTTGTTCTTTCTCTCCTACTTTTTTTTTCTTTCCCTCTTTCTTGTTCTTTCCCTCTCTCCTTCTTTCTTTTCCTCTATCTTATTCTTTCTTTCCTATTAATATTATTTCTTTCCCTCTCTCTTTTTTATTCTTTCTTTCCCTCTTTCTTTCTTATTCTTTCTTTCCCTTTTTCTCTCTTTTTCTTTCTTTCTATTATTATTATTTATTTTCCTCGCTCTTTCTTATTCTCTTTCCCTCTTTCTTTTTTCTTATTATTTCTTTCTTATTCTTTCCCTCTATCTTATTCTTTCTTTCTTTCTTTTGCCATACAATAAGCAGAATACAGTCAACCAGACACATTGAAACAAGTCATGAATCACAGTTTAGAATTTGTCTATTTTACAGTCAAGATTTATTTGAACACAACCCGGATTGATCCGTTCTCCAGTTCATCTCACACTATTGTATGCCATGCTGAAATACAGCATACTTTTACAGTACTTTATCATTTAAAAGCTTGACATCCCAATTCCGAATAAACATTTATAATATGCAAAAGACTGGCCATATTTCTCCCTTTAATAATTTTTCCGCAGTACAATAGTGGAACGACATGATGCTGTCTAAATATTGACAGAATTTTCATTTTTGGATTAACTGTTCCTTAACTTCTAAACATGGATCAAACGTAATTGTGTAAGGCCCTTGAGCTCAATTTTATTAGAGTGCTTGCGTGCTTTTGTGTAACATGTAAATATAATCGGCGGGTAATGCATAAGAACATTGGACCAAACGTCGTCCCTGGCGAGCCGAACAATGCGATTTTTTTCTTAGATGTGTGGCCGTGTTTCTCTTGCCCAGATTAAATCCTCAGGTTCCAGAAACAACAGATAGCGAAAAGAGCGAAGTCCAGCGCTGGCTAATCCGCCGTGGGCTGTCATCCTCTCGCATCCACCCGTGAGTTGATGGAAGCGGTTTGAGCTCGATAATAGACATGAGTTCATTAATCACCCACCGATTCTCCCACTGTCACATCTGACAGACTGAGGAAACGTGTTTGCCGGAGAGTCTGACATCCAAATCATGCAACTTAACGCAGCGGGTTGGGGAACGAAAAGCAATAATGAAACAGAAGGGGGGTCCTGGGGCGGGGGGTCCGGCTTTGGCGACGTTGATACGTGCGTGTGAATTTATCAGAAACGGAACATGTGTTCGGGTAATAATAAGGAGCTCATCAAGGACACTGGAAAGGAAGCTCGTGGCTTCATAATTGAGATTTTGAAATCAATATGTTTCCTCCCTCAGGCCCCGCCCCTGGCCACACCCCTTCCCTGTCGTTTCACCATTGTGATGTTACAATCAGCAGGTCCACCGTAAGATCACGTAGTCCTTTAAGCAATGCCCTTTCCATGTCAGTTTCCTTCTATCTGAAAAAAGGTGCTAATATCATTAGTGAATTCACTTTAGGGGATTAGATGAGAATTCGAGCACGTAATCCCTATATATCTTGCGCACAACATCATACATCAGCTTTACTATAGGATTAGCCCTATGCAGTCATCATCCCTGTGTAGTCAGATGTGGCACACACACACACACACACACACACCTTTGGAAATGAACTGACTCATGGAATTTTTGAAGAGTGGATAAAGCTGCCAAAAGCATAGAATCAATGTGCACTAACATTTATCAAGTGCGAGATGTTTTTGTTACCTTGGCCAGCCTATTGTCCAGCATCTCGCCATATGAAAGATAAACTAAAATGAAATCTCTATCTATTCTCCTAGAAAAGGAGATTTCTGCTATTCAGGTGCCTCTCAAAACTTTCTGAAGAAAAACTTTAGTGAGCTGGCATCTGCCTCCTCTAGAGTTTCAGAAGAGATTTTAACAACCGTATTGGCAAGATAATAAAGATGTTGATATAAACTGAAACAGTTTGCTTCAATTCTAATATAAAAAATTACATGAGCTGTATGGAAACAATGATCATATTTTAGAGTACTTTAACAGAATTGTAGGAGAACCTGTTCAGAAACTATCGAGAAGTAACGCTGGAACCAAAATATACGATTAAAGAGACAGTTCACGCTAAAATAACTTTCTTCTGCAGAACACAAAAGAAGATATTTAAAGAATGTTGGTAACCGAACAACGGCGGTACACAATGAATTGCAACAGAAGTGAATGGGTAGTGCGGTTGTTCAGTCATCAACATTCTTCAAAATATCTTCTGTTGTGTTCTGCAGAAGAAAGAAAGTCATACAGGTTTGAAATGACATGAGGGTGAGGAAGTGATGACAGAATGTTTGGGTAAAGTATTCCTTTAAACATTAATTCAACAATAAGCTCATGTTGCATCTTTAATTTGCAGACCTCAGCCTTTTTTCCGCATCCCAGCTTTCATTCTTCCCTTCAAATGCAATATTGACAATGATAGTAGATTGATGTTGTTTTGTAAAAGAGACCAAAAAACTGCCACACTGCAAAAAAAATAAACTTGACAAATTGGACTTGACCACTGCTGTCTTGTTAACCAAAATCAAACCACAGGCCAGACTGTCAGTCATTTTGCCACTGACTGTTATGACATCACTGCTGAAGGCACATTCACATGATGCTTATTCTACCTTTCAATAAACCTTTTCCCTCACTGTCAGGCCTGCTGACTGTAATGTGAAAAATGGAGAGAGATGCTGCCTGGCACACAGTTACATTCTGACAAGTTTGCCGGTAAGAATCACATTTGCAAAACAGGTCATTCACAAATAAACAATAATTACGTGCCTCTCACGACCTCAGCGGTTTGTGCTGCTCCCCAGGAAGCGTCAAGCGCTCACCCTATGCAAATTAGTCTCGACATGAGAAAAATAGCTATATACACAAAAAACTATCTTCTGAAGTCATCACGGGCACGTGAGAAAACAAACAGCTTTCAGGGAAAACACGAATGATTACATTTGATCTGTGTTCATCAAGCGGTCATCAAAACCATTACTTACACACGCTGCTTAACCGAGGAGAAACAGAGAGAAGGTTGATTATGATGAAGCTAATGAACAAGTCATGTGAGAGACTAGAAAAAACTTGATGATGGGAAACCAAATTTGTCTGATCATGAAGCATTCGTGTGTTCGGTGCACTGCACAAAATCATCATTCTTATCAGTATTGCTGTGCTGTTTTCAAATGTCCTTAAACAAGAAAAATCTCATGAGATATTAAACTGGCTTTGAGTTGATTTTTTTGCTTGTCTGTTTAGTGATATTGAGACTCAAAATAAGGAAAATTGTATGACGTTCTTTCTTCTGCAGGACACAAAAGAAGCGATTTTGAAGAATGTTAATAACCGAACAACATTGACCCTAGTGACTTCAATTATACACTTAAAGCAAGATTAAGGTACGCAAGAATCAAAATCTCTTAAAACATTAAACAGAAAATACTTGTTTTCATGAATCTGGCATTACGTAGATTTTTCTAACCTTATTAGAAACTGCTTGTCTTGTTTAGCGAAGTTTACACTAGAATAAAGAAAATAAGGAAAACTCTGACTTTCTTCTGCAAAACACAAAAGAAGATATTTTGAAGAAGTGTAACCAAACAACATTGGACTCCACTGACTTCCATTATATGAACATTTAAACATCCTTCAAGCATAATAAATGTAAAGCAAAGATATTTAATTTATGGCATTTAATTTATTTTTCTAACCTTATAATAAAGCAGTTTGTCTTGTCTGGTGAGGTTAAAAATATGTAAATGAGGTTAAAAAATAACCTTAACATATTTTGTCTGGAAACAAGTATTATTAACTTAAATGTATTTGTTTAAAAATACAGATTTTAACTGAAAAACAAGACACAACTACCGATAAAGATTTTCCCAATGTAAGCTGGGCCAGCAATAAGCACTTACATCCACAATTACGATGACAGTCCGCTCTCTGGGACGCTCACATCTCTACTCTTCCTAACCAAAAGAGCAGAAATATCATTCACACCATCCACAATCACACACCCACTCAGGACTTCAGCCAGAGACAGAAATGAAACCAAATTGATCAAACTGGAACCCGGTCCCTTTCTTCCACAGCGGCTTTCCAGTCACAGCTGTGAATCATTGTGCGCGACGCTACGAAGAAAAACGTCTTTTTCTTGAAGCGTTTTCTTGGCTCTATCAGCAAGACTCTGTAATTGCAGTAACTTCGCCTCATTCCTCTGTAACAACAGTCCGTTTTTTTGTGTTTGGAGGACATGGCCAGAGTCTGGGTACATTTATACGGCTGTAATTAATAATTCTCAAGGGAGCGAGCCAAATGACTTCTAATCACCCCGTCTCTCTCTGCCAGTCTCTGCCCAGCGGCTCACCAAAAAAAGAGCTTAACCAAAACACGCCGGTTTCATCTCGGTCCCCATCTCGCTCTCCATTTTGTGTTCTGCTCACATGAGTTGAAGAAAAGAGAGGCTCCAGTGAAGCACCGTCCAAAATGGCAGTTTGAGAGAGACCCATACCAACTATCAGCAATTTTTTATACACATTGAGGATGCAACCCATAATGTTTTTGGTTAAAGATAACAGAAAATCTGTTATTGAGCCAGTACATTCGAAGTAATGTTTCATTACAATAACCGGATTCATAAGTTTAGAATAATTATTTATAATTGTAATATAATTTGATTTATAATAATCTGTTGGGTACGATTAAGCAGAGATGTCAGTTTGACATAATTTAACCTTAATTCAGAGATAAGTAGATAAGCATGTAAATGTTTTGTTTTAAACAGAGATGATGATACAGAGGCAAAAGTTTTGGACTGCAGCTTTAAAAGGATCCAAAATCCCAAAATCAAGTCATTTATTCACCCTCATGTATGATGCCATTTACATTTATGCATTCGGCAGACGCTTTCATCCAAAGCGACTTACATTGCATTATACTTTACATTTGTTTCTGAGTATATGCAATCCAACAAAGGTTGTAACCAAACAACATTGGACCCAATTGACTTCCATTGTATGCACAAAAACCACTGAGACATTTCTCAAAATCTCTTCTTTTGTGTTCCACTGTAGAAAGAATCATATACATGTTTCATTTTGGGGGGAACTATCCGTTTAAGTCACGGCTTGACTTGTTAACGGCAGTGTGTTTAGCTAATCCCCATGAATGTACTTTCAGAAAAGAGATCTCCTCCTACTTCTAATTTTATGTTTCATAAAAGCGAGGGCAAGGCTTCAGTTTCACTGTACAAGTAAAACACAGATAATCTGTCACAAACTGTGGTCATATAAGTAAATAAACAAATGCATAAAATGTAAACAGGGCGATGAGCTTTATTTAGAAAGAAGTGAGCGGTGGTTGAGTGTCGGTGCAGGACTGTCGTATTGCTGCTCTTTGATCTTGCATCACTGCAGATAAAAGCATTAAAAAATTCATAAATGATTCAGCAGTTTTTGCTGAAGCCTTCAAAATATGTTTGCCGCGTTGGTGTATCCATTTCTACAGCGCAATTTTAAGGCTCTTTAATCTATTAATATCCATACATCTAAATCGATGGAGGTGGATGGATGGGTTTACTTTTATAATGTATTTTCTGACTGAAAATGTGACATTAGGAAAACGTTGACCGTGCAACCCTAAACTAAATGCATCAAAAAGTTTCTAAAATAATCATCAATGAATATCAATGATATTTGTTTTGTGCATACACACGTTAAGACTTGAAAATTAAGAACGATAAGATAAGAACGAGTAGAGCAGCGGTCACAAGCAAACACAAACCAAAGCCAGACAGTGTAGCTAGATAAAATGTGTCCTTTTGCTTCCATTTCTTTCGCAGGAAGGAAGCCCTAGTGAGGCGTAAAATTAAACCCACGGCAAGACCTTCCTCTCATGATCTCTTAACTAGTGTAGGCCTGGCAGCTGCTAAAATTATTTCGTTATTTTGGCAAAAAAATGCACCCTTGGCTACAAAATCACGCACAAAGGGAGGAAAGAGTAACCCAGGCCTCTGAAGGTGCATCTACAATGCTAAACAGGAATCTTGCTTAGGCCCCAGCATTCGTTAGCTTTGCCTTTGTGGGCCATCCTTTCCCCCACCCCAAAATACAAACACACACACGCACACACACACTACTAACACACCATATGCAGAAAGAGAGCTGGAGAAGGAAACATGAATTATTTATGGAGGCCTGTCTTTAAGAATTAAAGCATGCGAGCAGAAAGCTCCACATTGTACCACCTTAAAGAGAGACGAGACACAGAATGAGGGGGGTAAGGCCCGGCCCAGGAGAAGAGCTGGGGGGAGCATCTCTCCGGAGGGTCTCGAGTACCGGTGCTGTCTGGAGTGTGACAGCGTGCAGACCGAACGCGAGTCAAACAGGACGTTCACCTCCTCCTCCAGCCCTCCGAAACTAGGATGTTCCTTTTTTTAGTGTGTCCTCATCCAAACCCCACTGACTCTTATTCTTTGTCTCTCTCCGGCAGGGGAGCAGGTTCGTCTGGCTTCTCTGTAGACCGTGTTCATCATATCATTTCTTTAAGAAAGATGGTTTAGTTTGGGAGCCACAAACGGCCCGTAGAAAAAAACGAATGAAAAAATGACCTAAATCACAGCAAGTACCCCAAATGTTGAGCTCCCCAGCCGTTCAGCTTATATCAGACTTTCTTTCATTTAAAAAAAAAATGCATAGGGGGACAGAGACAAGGAGAGCAACAAAATGCAGAACACTTCAACATCGACCTTCAAGGGAGATTTCAACGTTTTTGTAACATTTCGAAATATAGGGGTCGTTTATACAACAACAGTGGCTGCCTTAAATTTATTTAATTTTTATTTAATTTTTAATTAATTCAACTTAAAAATATTAGTTAACATAACAAGTTTGCAAGAAATTCATTAGTTAATTAGTAAGTTGAATGAACTAAACTAAACTTTAAGGCAGCCAGGTTACTTATTTTTTTAAGAAATGTTTTTCTACAGTGAAAACGTCTTGACAAAGTTATTATGTGTACGTTAAACTTTTTAAAAAGAGAGTTCACATACACACAACTTTCACATTTGTTTTCTACTGAGGGCTGAAATGACCACATTGGTAACAAAATGGTATAAAAATGTTCACCTCCTTAAAAAGGTTAACTTTAAAAGAACAATTTAGTAGGTGTGGAGGCATTAAGGCACTTCTCTGTCGATGATATCTCACAATAATGTGTTTAGTAAGTAAATGTCTTACATTTACATAAACAAATGTCAATTTTTCTGTTTTCTTTTTATTTATTTTTTTAGCTTGTGTCTCCAGAGAAATAAGTGTGTTATAAAGTGTGTTTTTATTAGCATTTTGTCTGTCTTGTTTATGTTATACTATGTATGTTTTACAGTGTGTTTTCTGTAAAGGTGCTTCGCAATAATGTAAATTTGTAAAAAGCACAGTATAAATAAACCTGAGTTGCAATAAACTGAAATAAGCACTGTTGAAATAAATATGCACTTTTTTGAGTCTAAACTAAATCTCACTTGTTCTCAAACAATAACCTTTATTTAAAAACACTGCCTGTTAAGTCAGTAGTGTAGCAATGCAGCTGCCTTCAGTATTAAACAGCCCTTGTGTTTTTTTGGGGAAAAGCAAAGCATCCTGGGTATTCGGTCCATTAAAGACAAAGGCCAACCACTGACATTGCTTGCAAACATTTTACACGTGTCTCTTTGTGAGCGCAAGCATGAATATGTGTGGCATTTCCAAATGTTCGTGCACCATGTTACCGAGCAGCTGGAGTATGGAGGGTGGAACAGACAGAAAGAGAACAAAAATTGAACTCCAACCTCTGAAAATCTCTGTTTGTGTGTTTCCAACCGTGTGCGGCGGGCCTGCGCTGAATACTGTGTTAGTGTAAGTGAGTGTATAATGCGTACTGGCCTCGGAGCAGACTGACTTTTGAGTAATGTGTGTGTGTGTGAGAGAGAGGTGAATGCTCAGATAGGGTGCCTGATTATATATGCATTGAATAAAAACTATTTCCCCGGCCAGCAAGCCTTCCAGCTCCGCCCAAATACTACAGCTCCCTCCCAATGAGAGATGAGGAAGAGAGAGGAGACAAGCCATGTGAAATGACCCTCAGGAAAAGCCTCATCCTGTGCAGTGAATGACAGAGGAGGCCACTCCAACCGCTTCCTCGATCACTATCCCTAAAAAACGCTTTTCCACACAGTAAGACGCTCCGTCCTGCCCTCGGGGCAAACTGAGACATTCAGGTCTGACAGCAGTACAGCAGAGGGCAGGACATCTCAGCTGTACATCAGCCTTACATTAATGTTTCCCATTTCATGTACCGACTGGCGTGAAGGAAGAAAACTAGGAAACGGATGAAGAGAAATTGATTAAAATATCACGGCTTTTGACAGCTATCAAACTGCCGCAAATCCACAAGAGCAAATTCATTTCACTTCATCAGCGCCAAAGCTCTGTATATTCACGTTGAACTACACGATAAACATGTTGATGTAATGCGTTATTGCTCCCATCAGAGCTACTGACAATTTTTCTTGTTTCTTATTGGCATTTCATTCCAATTGTATTTATTGCTCTTTGTATCCACTGAGTAGTCAGGGGTCCTAGCTTTCCAATCCTGTCTGTAATTTTTAACCCTGAAGATGTTTGATCCGTGTTTGGAGATGAACTCTGTGCTGAACTAAGTCTAGAGTTCGCTGCCATTCATTTTCAGCATGAACCAGCTCTCCATGTAATGTGCAATGTTTCATTCGTACAACTAAACAAACAAATTACAGATGACTGACAAATTCTAAACAAACAAATACGTTTGCAAACAAATGACCCATATTTGTTTGCAGGGAGGTTATGCATTACCGCACCCAGTTGCGTCAATGCTTGGCTCTCAAACGCAAATGGCCTGACAAAGAGTTGAACTAAGACAGATTTAGAATCAAAATAAAACCTTTCTGTCCCGTGTCTGTTTTATAGCAATTTGTAGCTATTTTACAAGGTGGCTGATTTGTATGTCATTCGTACGTTTCGATACGATTTGCTTTCACACCAGTGATGTTAGGTCAAATAATTCCCATGAGATCTGGCTGGTGTGTCTAATTTGTCTTGTTCAGGAACCGATATCCCGAAGGGCAGAGGTGGTCCTACAGCTCCAAGACACGAGATCTGGATCATGTGAATTACTTTGTGGTTTGGGCTAAGCAAGGTTACAGCCAGGGCCGGGTTCTGGGGGGATAGGGGGAGCATAGCCCCCCCAGATTTTTCTTGGGGCCCTCCAAAAATATCCAGTTGATAAATTATATACTTTTTATGTGTATTATCTATTAAATAATATTCTGTCAATTAAATCACAGAAAATTGTAAATATGCTATGTGTCTGCCCAACCAGAATAAACAAAATGATTCCACCCCCGGTCGAGCCATTCCGGGCCTGGTTGCAGCAAATAAGAAGTGCTGAAGAATTTTATATTTCTACTTTCAAACAGTGAAAACCAGTTTTTAGGCGATTCAGGTTGAGCTCTCTAAAACGAACTACACGCTTTACGGTGCAAAGATGTAATCCTGTAATCCTAACCTGTGGAGATATACTCTACATCCATGTCTATCACTCTCAGACTCAACGTCTCTCACAGTCCCTTCTACAAAAAGAACAAGGAAGGATGTTCTTTTACCTGCAGAGCATCAGAAGATTAATAGGCCACCTGTGACACTCAGAATACCTCAGTCTGATACAAGCACCGATTTACAAGTACAGCAACATATGAGTTCTAGGATTATAGCCAACACTTGGTAGCAGGTTACAACTGACCAGACTGTAAACACAAATGAAACGCTACCTGTCACAGCGCAAGCTGGCAGCTATGTATGCGTATAAACATTCAGCGCTCGTCTAAATGAAGTGCTAAAACGCAATCACTTTTTTGACTCTGACATATGACTTCATTGCATCTGCTGTAATAATAAATTAATTTTAAAATGTCACATTTAGGCGGCACGCATCATTACACGCACATCAATTTAGCTTCAACCTTAGCAAATTACCACACTGGAGAATTGAGACTGTAAATAAATATTTCATGAAGAAAAGACTTTAAAGTGCTTTGTATTTTAGACATTTTAAATAACAACAACAAACCAGGTGACAAATGTAGCTCCAATTTAGCAAAATATCTGTTTTTTACTTATATATTTATTCATGTGGTAAAGGAGGAGTTGCCATAACAGTGGGTGAAAATGGAACGCTAATGCTAGTTAGCTAGTTAGATAAGTAAGAAAAATGTAAAGGTAGACTGTTATTATCGCAAGAATTCTTGCTATTATCCCTTTTATTACATGGCTACTTACCTCAAAAGTAAGTTACTAAACATAAAATATTCATTTAAAATATTTTATTAGCTCATTTTTAATGAATTCAGATGTTCCGTGAGGAAAACCCA
Source organism: Oreonectes daqikongensis (assembly GCA_026939265.1). Classification (NCBI taxonomy): domain Eukaryota; kingdom Metazoa; phylum Chordata; class Actinopteri; order Cypriniformes; family Nemacheilidae; genus Oreonectes; species Oreonectes daqikongensis. The sequence continues at coordinate 1,797,236 of JAOTQM010000085.1, read as the reverse complement.
TTTACCTTCGGTTTTATGGTAAAACATGACGTTCAAACAGCCAATTAAATAACATATTTATATTTTTCATGTTTGTGTAATATTAAACTGCAGCATCCGGGTTACCATGTGTTTTGCTGCGATCGGCCAATCGGAATCAAGTATTCCAAAGCGCTGTGTAATAATATCAAATAAATAAATACCAAATAATGCTTAACATCCATCTTTTCCATTTGTTTGCCATTTGAATCTGTCATCCTTCATGTAGATGCTCACTTGTGAAATCAAATGCCATAAACACTGAAGCACTCCAAACCATTCAGGTGTAAAACGCTATAATGCACGTTTAGCGGAAGAAAAGCGTTCGAGAAAATAAAGCATCATTACCACAGTATCATTACCCCAATAACAGCATAAAAGTTCACCCATCCTTCTAAAACAAGCTGTATTAAATGACAGCATCACCTTTAACAGCATCAAGCTCAAGTGATCCTCGCTTTCCCTTTTCAAGACCGAGCTCACGTGACGTGTCGAATTGCACGAGCGTTTACGTGAGGCACATTTATGACTAATAAATTTATGATGGATGGACCGCTCAGCTGAGATGCCAGGCAGATGAAAACAAAACACTCATTCGCCATCACTCAATTTGCATCTGCGGGCATCAGCACGTAACCAGAGACTTCCGCGAGCGAGCACTCCGGTCCAAATTGAAGCCGATTTATGCACAATTCAATTTCGTCGAGTGACGCAACTTCGCAGATGGACACAAATCGCTGATTTATAGTCGTGCTCTAAGAGGTTAGGCTGAGCAAATTAAAAAAAAGAAAGAAAAGGGGGCTTCAACTGTCTACAGCAAACCTGCTCCCCGTTCCGCCCCAATCCCGTCTCCAAGGCAGCCATGGGGAAATCGCCATGGCAACTCCCACCTGGGAGCACTTGTTAACATGAAAGTTGGAGCAGAGGAGAAGGAGAGGCTGGCGTTTAAATGGAACGGCTGCGGGCTGTGTGTGTCTCAACAGGTTGAAGGAAAGAAACGGGTGCCAAACAGGAAAAGGAGTGGAGTGTCCATCCACCAACCGAGCGTCATAAGAGGACCGGCTTTTCTAACGCAGCATCCACTCTCAAAGAAAAGCGACCCGAGGACGAGCCACACAGGAAGACTGTGAGGGTGAAAGACAGTTAGCATGTACTCCCAGAGGAACATTTTATTGCTTGGAGGTTTGCTTTTTCATACTGTAGCTTTATTTGAGACATTGTAGCAATCTCTCCTGAAACTCTAAAAGAGACAGATGTGATATTACAGGGGGTCATTTTCTCAGCACAAAAAATCAGAGAAGCAGTAAAACTAAGCAAAAGTTTCCATTTGCTCACATCAAGTCTCAAGTCTCACATCTAGGAGAAACAACAGCACATTTTCTTTTCAAAACAAGCGGTGCCCAAGACTAAGTCTGAATATAAATGGCTCTGAGCTGTGCCGAAATCATCCAAGGCACATAATTGAAGAAAAGCCTGATGGTTCGGAGTAAAACTGAGTGGTTTAAGTGATGGCGAAGATGAGAGAGATTTTCAATTTCAGTCAGTAACGTGGAGGTCATTATTTTTCTTTGATGATACCATAATAGAGTTGGCCGGGATATATATTCAGAGCGTTCTGGAATAGAACCACATTAGCGCTAAGATACCTTTCCATCTACCAAATCTTACTCATTTGTCCAGACCACGGTCCAGGAGGGGCGCCGGCCCCCGCGTCCCAGAGGGCAATTCATCCATCCTATCATTCTATATCAATTTCAGGGAATGAAAGTTAAGTAACACGACGAGGAGAGAAACTCATCTGATCTTGACCCATAACTGGTACTTCCAGCCTTGAAAGGACAGGAGGATGAAATAACTGCTTTACTTGTGTGTCAATATTTTTCTGAATTAAAAGTCAATCTAGCCAAAAAACATTTTTGCATGAGTAAATAGTGTTTATCTCTGAAAAAGTATTCAGTTTTAATAATAATGAATTCCCAAAAATAATACCCTAGTATAGTACTCAAGTACACCCCTGTGTAAAAACTTTACAGAAAGCCTAACATATAGCTGCTGGCATGGGGGTTATTTGAAAGGGGCGCTGGGACCTGTGTCATTCACCTTTCGCAATATAAACCGAACAAGACTGACAGAAAAGACAGTTAGCATTGACATTTCATTATTCCATACATTTCATTTTTCATCTATCAATCTTGTAAGACGCCATAGGTGTACAGAAGATGTACGGTAGTGTAGGTACAGGCACTGACGTACTCACGCCCAAACCCGAGACTCAAGGGCAGGAAGAACAGGTTTTATGTGCCAAGATCACAAAGTGAACGTCAAAGTCAATTTGATAGACTCATACTGCCTTTAAACCAGCAGCGACTTTGAAGACAGGATGACATGTCTGGCCCTGTTTTTAATTTTTGAACACAACTCCTCTTTGAGTAAGAACCAGCTCTTGTTTTCTGGATTCTTCTCCAGCCCGTGTGTTAATTCTTTGACCACCGTGCAGAAAGACGTGGACAGGTGGGGATGGACGGGGGCGTGAAATGGATGACAGGCTACTGGTGTTTTAAAAGCACCGGCTATTTCTCACCCCAACGACACATCAAAGGCGAAACTACGTTTTCTGACTCCATTACCGGCGATGGCTTCAAAATAAAGAGAAAACAAAAATCGAACAAAGGGGCCATCTCTATTTGGAGAGCGAAAATGTAAACAATTAATTTACAATAAATGCCCATGTGGAACATATTCACTCATTCATCAAAACAAATATTCCTCTTCGGTGTCGTACTGCAGCGCAGCAGAAAGCGTTTAAATAATGCATCCTCTTAAATAATGAACAGATTTCAGCCGGCGTACCAGTAATGACATATAAACAACTCTTTAATGAGCTTTCGTCGACATTAAACTCTCTGCTCCTAAACATCCGAACCTGCGCGGGGCCAAATCACAGCTCTGAAAGTTTACAATATACATACACTCCTAAACACGGCCGTAAACTTTAATTACGGAGTCGGCGGTGCAATAGCGTTGAATAAAATGTTTGATGGCTTTCCAAGGGTATTTTCACCCCGGTTTTCTGTGGTAGCCACCAGACACGGGGCATGTATTGTTCTTCAGATGTTGTAAATAGGGCGTAGAGTATATTTCACATTCAACTCTTATGATTTGACCAACCTGTTCTGCAACATTTGACACACTACAGTTGGCCGCTAAAGGAATGCTTTCAAATAAAAACATAACAGGTGATTCAGCTGTGCTAATGTATGCTTGCTATGTGCCATTACGATGTACAGTTGACATACAGCAGGAGAGATATATCTATATAGCATGTTCGATTTGACAGAGCTCCAAACATAGACATTCATTTCCTGCTAAATTGAGAGCATACAGCGAAACAGATACACATTTATAGCCCGTTTAATTTGACACGGCTCAAAAAATAGACATCAATTTCCTGCTAAACTAAGAGTAAGCCAGGCTCGCACCACGTAATGTTCTCCGCTCGTATATCTTTTACACATTTCTTGAAAATGGAATGAAATTATTAAATGATGGCGTAACAGAAAACGGCAAATGTAAAAACGTCCGTTCTAATAGTTTGGACTCCTGCCGTTTATTGAAGTGTCTTGCGGCAATTAAATTCTTCGCTAAAACAGCCGAGCCATGCAATGTGTGGGAGCCCCTTTAATTAAAGGCAAGGAAATTAGTCTCAAATGTGCAGCAAGTTCAATTGCTTCTGTTCGCTTAGTTCAATGAGCAATGGACCGACATCAGGTGATCAGGTGAGTTTATTTGCTCTCAGGGCCGAGGCTGCGTCTAAGGCTCTAAAAAAAATACATGCAAATACTGAGTCAGCTTTTCCATTAAAATATGTGTGCCACAGGGGTGCTTGCTTTGAAAGTCATTTGTGTTTTAAAACCACATAGGAAACGTTTTAAATAACCTTGTGTATCAATGTGGGAAATCAAACATTTTGTGGAATTGTTATTATTACTTAAGTAATACATTCATTTGTTATATGCACATTTATCATTGTCCATTCACAATGAAATTAATGTAGAATTTAGTGGTGGCAAAATTAAAAGGTGGATCGTATTAATGTGTTCGCCAGCTTTTTTTCATTTCTCACTTAAAGCGGTCTGACTTTTCACCATTTCCTGTAAAACACAGAGCAGATCTAGCAGTATCTCAACTATAAAGTTTCTATTCAAGGATTTTTCCTGGATTCAAAACCAGAAATTTTAACATGCAGGGGCCGCCAACATCATCTTCGCTTCCACGATGGATTTTAAACCGCAATTTCCCCAGCACGAAACCCTTCCTGGAGAGAATGGGAGACTGCGAATACGTCCAAACTTTCAGAAGTTTGCAACATTAACATTAAATCAGACAGCGTTTAGATAGCAAACCGAACCTCTGTCCCAAACCACTAAAAGAGCATAAAAACTGAGGAAATTCTCTTTTTCTCTCTCTTCTCTCCATCTTCTCCTCCTCCTGGTCGGCTTGCCCTTCGAAGCCATCCTGTCTTCTCCTCCCACAATGCTGACAAGCAGGCCAATTGGATTTATTTATTTATTTGTGTCCCTCCTCACCGAACCTCCTCCCAAAACCTTTCCACCTCCTTTCATTTCCACTCCAAACGCTGAAGCCAGTGAACCATTTCCATAATCTCCATTAAACACTTCAAATGGGCCCTTTAAGAGCGCTCTCATTTGCATAATCCCATTAACTCCCCCGTTATTGCGCTGCCTTTACCTCGTCCTCTGCCCCGCACGTACGGACGCCCCAAAATATAGAGAAAAGAAAGTCCGTACTAGGTGGGTAAAAGCCACAGTAAAAAAAAAATCACAGACGGACTCTTTCATAGAAAATCATAAATAGAGGCATGCAGCAGTGTTGATGTTTCTTGTGACCGGGGGTCGTGCTGTCAGATGGGTCGGTGAAGATGAGTATTCCAGTTAATCATTCGCTTAACATGCAACAAAACTTTACGATGTTTATCAGGCGTCGAAATAAAACTTTAAAAGGATATCCTATAAAGTGACTTGCACGAACAACATTTTCCAGTTTACATGAATCAGTTTATTAGTCACACACTTAACAACACACCCAAATTTCTGACATGAAAAATGCACAATGTGCTTTTGAAATGTAAAAACGTGTCTCTATGAAATCCTGTAGGGAGTTCAAATATTTCAAAGCTTTGATCAATTGTTTTTTGGTTTTAATTTGGGTAGCTATTCGTTTATTCATTGTCTTTTTCAGATGAAAATATTCATTTAGATATGCAAACAATTTTCACAAAATAATGAATGTGGGCAATTCCATGCAAATGTAAAAAAATGATGATTTTTTTTTTACCAAAAAAGTTTTTACCAAAGGTTTTCACCATACTGATAGGTCAGATGTCAATATTTAGATAAATAAAACTTAGATATTTTTCTGATGTCTGGACTCTATCATCGGGGGTTTTAGAAACATTCTCTGAGAATTTATACTTCAAGTTTTGACTGAACATGTCACATCCATAACGCTGGAATTGCCCATATTCAGTATTAAACAGAAAGAAAAGTTTTTGTGCAGAGAAAATGTTGTTTAGCTTCTGAAATTAGCGTAAACAAGGTTTACACTCAAATATTTTACATTTTACACTAAACTCTCTACATTAAAAAACCCATTTCATAAAGTTACATTAATGTAATTATTTTCACAGGGGTCACATTAGATATGCAGACAATATACACATTTCTAAATGCTTTAAATGTTAAGGTTTCTAAATATTTCTTGTATTATTTAAAATTCTCAAATCTGGTCAAACTCAGCTATTAAAGTAAATTCAATCATAAATTATTAATTAATAATGTAATATGTACATCTCAAAATTGTACGCTCTAGTCTTCATATAAAAAAATGAAAGAGATTTAGTCAAAAGTATCCAAACTGGTGTACGTTACACACTACGACAACTTAGACTTGCACAAACACACACATACACGCAACTGTGATTCTGTTGAGAAAAGACCCACAGTAGGCATTGATACATGAGAATGTGTGTTCTGTGCCAGGGTACGAGCCATCACGAACGGGTATCACAGCAGAGGCAAAAAAGTGACATATGGCAGTTCCTTCTGCAAGAGAAAGGGGCAGATTTTTTCCCATTTGGCCTTCATGCAGATCAATAAACAATCCATTTCTTTTTTCGGTATTTAGACTCCCTCCAAGTGCCACTGTGAGCGACACAAAAACCCTGAAAGAGGGGAGACCTGGTCCAGAGCTGACAGCTACCTGTGTAATACATGTCGAAGAATTGTGCCCTAGCCTTGAGTTACTGTGATGGAAATTCACACCAACAAAAGTCCTGACTGATTTCTGTCCAAGGGTAAGTACTGGGTGACGAAATGCTTTAAGCTGTAATATCGTGTTTCAGATTTTCAACGCCCTCTCGCACGAACAGCCCAACGGATATGGGGACCTGTCTGCATCTGCAGCATACATTGTGTTAGCTAAATCGAACACTTATCAATCATTGTGGGTCTGAGAATATACAGTAATGGTTTTAATGTACCGGGAGGCCAGAGGCTGCCTCAAACTGGGTCTTTTTGATCAGGGAAACATGTCTTTAAAAGAGCCATTACATAAATGCACGGCATAATTCATTCCATTTCTTTCTACTCGGATCCAAATAGCTTGAACCTGTGTGTAACTAGGTCTCATTTCCCACGGGTGGGGAAAAGATATGAACAACAGTTATTCTTTGGTTTTAAATGATTTATGAAAAGGCTACACGCAGCAAGCTACAATGAAGAGCGCAGGGGTACTAAAAACGCTTCCATTTTATATTAGTCAACAGAATTTATACAATGTATATCAAATCACAGACCAGCGAAGACAATAAAAAGAGCGTTGTTTGTTTTTCATTAGAGGAGGGTCTTTTTCTGTGGCGCTGTAATATCATAGCGAGTTTGTGAAAAGGTCATTGCATTCCCAGATATGAGCTTTAGTCCCAGTAACTAATGATCAAAACATTCATTTTGAGCATCCAGGAACAAACTGTAGTCAAAAGTTCATGACATACAAAAAGTGTTTCCACAACCTAGCAATTTCACCCATCCGCTCTGAGAAAATGCGGCACATTTTATTCAGTTTACATAAGTATGAAGTTCTTCGTGTAAAGTTCTTAGCATATGCAATACATACGGGAATTTCTAAAAGATGCAAATACAGCATCACAGTTCCTGTCAAAACTTCCAGTCGAATGATTTGCACATTGAGCTTCACCATTGCAGGACACCTCAGGCAAAAATACAGGAAGCTGTGTTGTGCACAACATGTGTTATTCATTATCTCTAGTCACTAAGACTGCTAGGGGACTAATATATAGACACCAGGCCGAACAGTCGGACAACATTTTGAGAACATTATGAAATGATAAATGTACATGATAAGCCGATTAGCAATAGTGCTAATCTTGCTTTGTGTAAATACTATATGTGACCCTGGATCACAAAACCAGTCTTAAGTAGCATGAGAACATTTGTAGTAATAGTCAAAAATACATTGTATGGGTCAAAATTATAGATTTTTCTTTTATGCCAAAAATCATTAGGATATTAAGTAAAGATGATGTTCCATGAAGATATTTTGTAAATGTCTTTCTTACTAACAAAAATGGCCGGAAACACGCCTACAAACTTAACTTGCTGATGCCGCTCTTTGGGAATTACCCACTCAAGTTTGGGTTCAATCCCAGGGATTGCACATACTCAGAAACAAATGTATAATGCAATGTAAGTCGCTTTGGAAACAAACCTAATCCAACTAGTTAAGAAATCGCTGCTGTTCTTCTAAAACCTTGTATCTCCATATTTTGTGATTTAATTTTTTAATTTTTAATATTAATAATCATTATTATTAGTCATCCTTTGACACTGGGTTTTGGAAAAATCTAACCAATGAAAAATATTAAAAAGAGCTTGTCAACTTTCACAACACAGTATTTGTAAAAAAAAATCAATTTCCTAAAAAACATAATTTGACATCCGAGGTTTCGGAAGCACAACAACAATATTTAATAAACAGGTTAAACATTTGTGTGCACATAAATTTCAATTCGACAGAAGCTTTCTACAGAGTTATGGTCTGGCCAGCAGCCCTCCTGCTCTCTAGATATTGCTATCAGCCCATAAAAAAACAGATCGACTACTAATTTACACCTGTGTAACTCCGTAGTGTCCTCGAACCCATTACACCAGTGTTCATCGCACACAAAACAAAGTTTCCTGTCAGATATCACCCAAGTGCTGCAGCATGCCACCGCCTCCCAGTTATGCCTCAACTCAGCGTGGTGTGGGGATGTGATTTTGACCAGAATGAGAGCCTGAGGCTATTCCACAGTGAAAGTGTCGCTCTCTGTCCAGGGATCTCGAGCTGAGAGAGTGGATGTTGGGTAAAGGGCCCCTGGAGAGTCAGGGATTAAGGGCAGCATTAACAAGCCTTGTGCTCTGTGCCACTGCGACCCAACCTGGCACTGCAGAGGACAGCGTTTCGCGTAGCACAAACGCCGGCAAGTTTACAGAGCGGCAAGCTAAAGAGGCAATCCATCGTAATATAAAACTACTCGTTTGTAAACGAGCAATAATCCCTATGCTATTTCCCCCTGAGTGGCCCTGGATTTAATAAACTTTGTCTAATGGATAAAATATGTCTCTTTTTGTTTCCGACACAGTAAACATACTGAAAAGAAGACCGGAGTAAAACAATACCTCCGTCCTACATTGCTCGAGCTGTTACGCTTTGGCCTTTTCCAGGTGCCGTGATGTCATAAAGCCCATTTGGCTTTAAACAGACATTTAAATAACAATCGAAGAGTCTGCCTTTCTAAAACTGTCAGATTAGATACAGGCTCATTTCAGCCATGGGTGTTTGAAGTTATCCGAGTAGCACTCACTGAGTTTTATTGATACCACCCCCCTGCTCTAGCACACAAAGCCCATCCAGACCCTAGTCTGTTGAAGCTGATCAGTCATGCAGACTGGTTTAACTAACAAGGCTTGATTTCCTTAAAAAAGACCTTGAACAAAGCACCTTTAGCCCCCCGCCATCTCCGCAGCACTGAGAGTTGTCTCAACTTTAATTATAGCTCTGATGGGCGTCAGGCAGGAGACGCACGGGCCCTCACGGACCGGCCCCGCGGACACACCTTCTATGGAAACTTCAGTTAATTGCAACTGCTGAACTCTGACGAAACTGAAGGAGAGGGAGCTGCTGTTCCTAGACTTCAGAAATCCCTTTTGTAAAAGCTAATGTGGCAGAAAAGACCCTTGCAGTGGAGTCTCTCACTGCCGATTTAATCCCTGTGTGTCGAGTGAGCTCTTCAATAAAAGGCTCAGTGGCTTGGTGCTTCCGAGGATTTCCTAATTGCCCATTCTGCAGACAGATTAAAACAGCTCTGGCCAGCACCTACTAACACTTGGAAAGGGAGACGGTAAAGGATCAAACCAAAATGAGCCTTCTGCTCTTCGGAGGGCATCAAACGTGTCCACTCTGCGGGCACAAACCCTAGGTCCTACCTCTGGGTTTGTAATCTCAAAGACCCCAGCTAAAGGTTACCAAAATTGTGACCCGGTTTGAGGACCTTTACACTGATCAACTGACCTCCTTCATCTTTCCAACTTGCTGGACTTTTAGATCATTCACCTTACTGTGAGTCACCACCCCAAGTTCATCTACGTGGCAGCTTACAGTCTCTGAAATTCTCCCCACATACTGTCAAGTCCTGAATGTTTTTTCGGCGTAGACCATCAAATACAGGCCCACAGAGATCACATCTTGAAAAGTCCTTAGCATTGTTCATAACCACTCCTAACGCAAATGACCCATTAAATTCCCTCTTTCCCTGACCCCGGTAGTGACACAAGGCTACGGCTGAGTGCTGTGGTGTCTAGTGAGCAAACAGTCTTTTGACCACTGCCTACAGGTTTCAGCAAAGAGTCCTGTTACCGTTAAGAGGTAAAAAAACACTTTCCCAGAGTGCTTGGTAATGGAGTGTATGGAATGACGTTTTCCACACTAGCTGTCATGAATAGATCTGGACAGTGTCCAGGCCGTGCGAATGTTTAACTCTCGGTGTGTTCAAGAGGGAGACTCTCGAACAGGGAAAATAGCTAATCTGTGGGATGCGATGTGTTGACAGGCAGAGTTGCTAAAGACCAGGCAAAGATGTGGAACAGATGCATGGCTAAGGGATGATGCAGTTAATGATGCAGTAAGGGATGCAGGGGGTGGGACGTCTTTTCAATGCAAAACTTTGCCTAGAATTTGCAGAAATTCTTTTTAAGTTAAAGTCCTCTTTTTTTAAGACATTTTATTAAGAAATAAAATTGTAGTTCATAATGATTTTAACATTTATATTTGCATTACATTTTTGTCTATGAAACTAATTTCAGACATTTAAGCATATACATTTAGATAAAATCTAAAAGCTGAATAAATAAGCTTTCTATTGATATATGCTTTGTTAGGATAGGACAATATTTGGCAGAGATACAACTATTTGAATATCTGGAATCTGAGGGTACAAAAAAAATTGAAATATTGAGAAGTTGTCCAAATGAAGTCCTTAGAATAGCATATTACTCACAAAAATAAAGTTTTGATATATTTACGGTAAGAAATTTACAAAATATCTTCATGGAACATGATCTTTACTTAATTTCCTAATGATTTTTTTGCAAAAAAGAAAAATCTATAATTTTGACCCATACAATGTATTTTTGGCTATTACTACAAATGTTCCAGTGCTACTTAAGACTGGTTTTGCGATCCAGGGTCACAATTGTTGTGTATTTCGTGCCTAGTTAGTAACAGACTTGAACGCATGAAGAGGTTCACAGATGACGTTATATTAATGGTGGGCAGCAAACATGGCTTAATATGAATAAAATATAGCAATTGAAACATATTGATACTTACTATTGATACTTTTTGTATCTTATCCACCTTACATGGCCCAATTTACTGTGATCATATTACATTACTAAATGTTAAAAATGCCTGCTTTAATGAATAAAATGCTAATGTGCTGTACTGCGGCCAAATAGAAAAAATACCGTAGATAATAAGAAACATCTCAAGTGTTCTAAAACTTTTGACCGGCATTGTATTTCTTAGTGTATGTTTACATAAATAATATAAAATCCGGTTGATGGAGTGTCATGACAGCATTCAGAGGTCTTGTGACATGTTTTTAAAGCTGGACTGTTTAACATGATCCAAGATTTTGAAAGTAAATGGTACGTGTAACAAACAGCAAGGGCCACAACACAAGGGTCAGAAACATTAGTCTAAATGTGGGAGTGCTGTACTTTTTGGAGCTAAAACTGTCAGCAAACTAATTAAAATACAAAAAATATAAATTAACAACGAAACAAATCTAGCTGAACTAGCCGACCCCACTAATCGACTAGCCATTTGTTGGATGACTAGTCAACCGTTGTGACCCATCCCTAGAGACACCGGCAAACTAAAGTATTTCCTCCACACATGCCATGATGAAACGCCACATCTGTGTGACCCAAAAATAAGACATTAGGATCTGACAGAAATATAGACAGATTATGTGTCTCGGTGATGTGTTTGGCTTAGTTCTTTTTCGGCAGAGGGTTAATGGTGATGGAATAAGAGGTTAATGACACTGAATCTCCTGTGATTGTTGCCATTGTCACTGAACTCTAAACATCTGGAAGAAAACGGATAGAAATGGATGGTGCATTTGACCTTATGTCTGGCCTCTGTGTTGGGGAGAATTCTCCATCATAATTAACTATCTGGGTCAAACTACAGATGAGAAAAGGTTAAGTTCAGAAGTTTCATCCATTTCCACTGAAAGTTTAATGAAGAACTGAAGAAACCGGCAAACCCGACGATTTGTCTGCATCAACACACCGACTATTAGGCTTTCGTTTACAAGACCGAAAAGGTGAAATTCTGAACTCTTAGGTGATTAATAATCGAACAACAGATTTGGTCTAGCATTGATGAATTCCAGATTGCCAGATTAAGCATATTTTTACCCGCCAGAGATTTGGAGGTCTGAGAGATCTGGATCAGGGATGTTTTAATACAAAAGTGTGAATAGCTCCCATGTGATGAAAATCGAAATGAAAATCATTAAGCGGTGCTGAGGTTAAACTCTCCGGAAAGAGAGTGGTGAACTTTAAAATGAACAAAAAACGTCTCTGATTTTTGACGGAAGTGCTCAAACTTATACGGAGATACACAACATAACCTCACTACAAAAATGAGGGCATAAAATGAACCTATAATTCAAAAACTGCATTTAGCTCAAAATGATTTGTCAACACAAATAACTACCCTAAAATATTCATCCAATATGTTGATGATTTAATATAGATGTAATTGTGCTATTCACCGTTAATGGGGTTTCATTTAACACTTAAAAATTATAATACATACATGATCATCTTTCTTTATTAGAAGCCATATAGTTTCTATCCTCCCCTATAATCAAGGGGCAAAGGAATTCTGAAGAAAACTAAGCCTTCTGGAGGAGTTTGTCTTTCCAAGGCAAAATCCTTGGATTAAAAACACATCTCTCTTGGGACTTTCTGTGTTTGGCCTTCAGAAAGACCGCAGTCCTGTCAGTTGTCTTCAGCCCTTGTCATACAGCACCAAACATGATGCATGCGCTAATCACAACATCATGTGAACCGAGAGCGTCACTGATGTCTCATTCGCTTAGGAAATCATTCACGTTTACAATGACACTACGTCCTCACGGCCCGAAAACTTCTGAAGACCACAGCCATATTCAATTACACTAAAATTCAAAGCAAATATGCTGTTGAGTTGATTAAAATCAACATGAACTCAGACCCTATTGACTTTCCTAATACACATTCCCCGTCCTATTGTGAACGATTCACCCCTGCGTGTTATTCCAAAGATAAACTGTTTAATGTTTCATCAAAATGTACCGTCACCATGTCCTTATTCTTCCTTTCAACCAAGATACATCACTCAGACACAATTTTCATGATATCTAGATAAATATCCTGCTTATAAATCTCACGTTACATAGGTTGTGATGTTGACCTAAAGCCCTAAATGTTTGCCGATGTTACACAAAACCATGCCGGGTGTTCGATAACTAACACCTTTGTTTTAGACTATAATTGGTCGTAACATCAAGATGGAACAGTGAAGGAAGTCTGTAATCCTGTTAGAGTAGCACATGAGTTGAGATGGCTAATCCTGTTTAAAGTCACAACATAGGCCAGGTAATCTTCCTGCCGTCTCTAAAGATGACACATCAATCCACCAACGCACCTGCGCCAGGATAAGCCATCTCCCGCTCAAATAATGTACTCGTACGGTGTGGAAATGTGCAAGATAAGTACTTCTCTAGCACTTCTGTAGGGGGTTTTAAAAGCTGTCAAATGGGTTTTATCCTACACTTATTTGACAGTTCTTTTAGCGCGATGCTAGACTGAACACAATGGCCGCTAAAGCTGAATCACGGTTTGTGAATTATTTTTTACAGCAATTCATGTACAGCAGTGGCGTGTAAAGATATGATACAACCTAAAAGTAACTCCATTGCAGCCTTGATCCCCAAATCTAGGAAATAGGATTTGAAACATTTAAGACATATGTCCCAAACCACTAAGCACTTTAGCAACATCCTAATATTTGGCTGGATTAATCAGATTTTCGCTTATTTTACAATTATAGATTCTGTTTTGGCCAGAGGTAGCACAGCTTCTCCACAGAATTCAGATTTGGAGTTTTTTGTTTTCCCTGTCACAGTAACCTACATTCGGAGGCAGCCGAGGCATTTCTAAGGCTGATTTAGGCATGTGCAGCACCGCCCGCACACACATCATGTCTATCATGAACAATACACACCACTCGTTCCGCGTCTTCCTGTCTTTTTAAACAGACAGCAAGAGAATAAAAACGGATTTTTACTGTAATAAACATACAGTGTTGCTAGAAAGTTTTCACTTTAAGAAGAAAAAAGTTTTTTATTCTTACAGTTTTACACAGAACATAATTCAGCATAACTTATACAGTCATGTACAGTACGCGGCGAATGTTGATGGCACCATAAAAATGTGGCTGTTGCTGCAGCGTGATGGATGTTTTTATGCACACACAACATTTCCCATCTGCTAAATATGGATTTGTAGATGCTGCAATTCCAAATGATATTTTTGTGCATAGTATTACTTTTTAAACTGTGCTACTCAAAAAAATAACCACGTAACTTTTTATTGGCATTTGGGTAATTTGCAATTACCTAAAAACTGCCTGTAGGGGAGGACTGGGGTAAGTTGTCACACAAGAAAGTTGCCGCAAAGGCAGGTTATCACACAAAAGTCTAACTTTACAATGTGTTTTACTTTTTCTTTTTCATTAAGGCAAATTGTCACATGCTTCACAAGTTAATTAGGCAATTTAAATTGTTATTGGTCAAAGCAATGGCATGATTTTTTCAAATAATAATGTTAATTCTTGCTTTATGAAATGTTTTGTGTATCAAAAAACAGCAGGTTCCATTGTGACAAAATGCACTACTAATGGTCACCTTGAGTTCAATGAATCTTCTTGGACAATAACAATATAAATGGTTGATGTTTTGAGAAGCAAGACTTACACTCATTTTTTTTTTTTCTCGAAAATTATCCTACATTTGAAAATTTGTGACAACACAGCCATCTTCTCTTCAACTTCTACCTGGCAAATAAGCTCATGCAGCAAGACTAAAGTTTACAGTTTTGTCATGAATGATGCATTTTCTATCTGCACACTCCAGCAGATCTCAGCAGCGTCCACCGCACAACTCTATCATCAAAGGACCTCTAAAATGTCACTTTCTTCAGGCACTGGTGGCTTTGTGCTAGGGACCAGAAGGGGTCCAGACACCAACCTTCTTGTCCACGTTCCAGTTCCAGATGAAAACAGCAGTGTGTCACTAAAAGCAACTTCTGAAATGATTAAGCTGCTTGAACAGAACGGACCGCCGTCCCTCCTCGTGGGCTACTGGACATTCTGAAAGCATTTTTTAAGAGTCTAAATATTATATTGTGCTCTATTTGTTATGTATTCTTTTGAACCATTTCTGTATTTGCCAGTTATAAGACAAATTGTCACCACAAAAATTCATTACCATAGGTATTATTTTATAAAAATCTTCTTCTTCTTGTACAAACATTAAAAATGTGTTCAGTAAATGCTAATAAAAAACTGAACCACTTTAAAAATATATATGTTCCTTTGGTCATGTACCAAAGCTATAGTGCCCCCTCAACTAAAATAGTTCTATGATGCCCCTGGTGTCCTGTTGAGGAGATTTTAAACTCTAATAACAAAATCAATCAAGTGTAAATGAACCCAACACATAACCTGATCTGCATTCAGTACTTACATGTTTTTTACAGACCATGACTTCATACTTCTATATATACACATATTGAACATATACAATTACAGTCAACATTTAACAAACATTATATTTATCAAGAAATTATACAGGAGTGCATTTTGTTTGTCTTCACTTATTTACCTCTGTTCTACTGTATACCGATCTAGAGCCGAAAAAACAAACTGTGTGTTCGCTAAATAAATACTTCTTTCCAAACATCAAAACATATTTAACTTTTTATAGCAAAAATCCAACTAGAAAACAGAGCAGGATATGATTTTTTGTTTCACAGTGCTAAATCCAGCCTGAGTTAACTAAAATGTTGACTTAAATAAGTTTTGTGAATCTGTGCCAAGCATAGCTGTACTGCTTATGTTTTAAAGCCAGCAGACGCAGACTAACTTCACTGAACCACATGGTTTTTGGTGCACGGAGAACAAGTGTGAGGTGAAACAGCTACACCGCATTTCACAACTGTCCCACTAACCCCGGCAGTGGGCGTACAGCAGGTATTTAGGGTAAGGGTCGGCCATTTTCCTTCATAGATTGGTCCCAACCCAAAGTCCCTGCTGTGCCAACACCTTCCCATATAACAAGGCTTTTCTCTGGTTCTGCAAGAATGACAGGTTTGACGTATCTGCAGGTTCAAGAGCGAAACCTCCCAGATGACTAATGGGTCGATGTTATACTTTTCACATGCCTGCTTTATTTCCTATTCTTTTCCTTTAGAAATCTCGAGTTATTTGAAGGTCAAGGCCCGCTGTGATGTGTGAGCGGCTCCTCCCTCGCGCTTAAAGACAGGACCATGTGTTCAGCGACTCTACACCCGCGCTGGTATAAAGAGACATTCGCAAAGTGAAAACAGGTGAATCAACAGAACGCATCAACACTTGTCTGATAATTCCAGTGAGGAGAGATGAAGTCAGACGCCAAATAGATTAAATAAAACATGGTTTGGATCACATAGTGACTCCTAGATTAGGAATCAAATTCTCCTAAACTTGATTTAATCCTTTTAAAACTTGCCCATTATATTGTGTGCATTTTACACAGTATTTATGAGACTCATGGAAGGTTGTGCCAGAATACAAAGATTATTTAATATAACAATATTTTGTAGATATAAATTTATATAGCTTTTCCCATTGAAAAAATAACCAGCGAAATTAAAAATAATTCTGAGCAATTTTATTGAAAGCCATTTCGACCCGTTAGGTAAAATACATTTCCTAATAGAATTAACATAACCTTCGAAACAAAGTATCAAAGTAAACAAAGTAATTCGACAGTGGTCTGCGTTAAAAACACATATGCGAAACGTCGCCGAGTTCCAATGATAAAACAATATCCCGTAAAATGTTTTCCATTTTTCCATTTAATAGCATCTGCAGCTGTGTTTCAACAAATTATAGCTGTCATCACGTTTTTCACTGACAGTCAAAAGAATAAAACTCCAACGTGTCCTCAAAAGTACAGCTGGAAACAGAAAACATCTGACATTTTATGTCCCAAAAAATACAATTCAAAAAATTGTTAAACTGCAATGACTAAGAAATGTGATATGAAGCACTTAAAGGCTTTTGTGAACTCCTTTCTCCAAAGAAACAGCAGTATTTTAATCTACAACACTCCCCGATGATACTTCTAAAATAAAAGTCTAAAATAACAAAAGATTTGGAGAGCAATTCTGCCTCCCGTAAACCACGCTTGCTTTTATTTGCTTATTTTTAAGGCCTAATATGCAACTGTAATAAAAATGTAAAACGAACTGTGTAAAAAGCCAAATTGAGTAAAACAAATTGTGTAAAAAGCCAAATTGAGTAAAACGCTGGACTATTATTTATTTACCCACAATTCCATTGCTCCCAGTGTATAATGCTCAAAATGCGTGACTGTAATTATCAACGCTATAACTGAGAATTAAAGCCGGCATCTTTAAGCATTATACATCGTGCAAATGGGCCTCATACATACCGTTTTACAAATAAGGATCCGGACGTAAAATTACCCTCCATTTCCTAGAAGAGAGCTGAGTGCATTTCTAAATAAAACTCACTCAAGGAGAGAAATGAGGAGTTTGTAGATGGACATAATGAGCTTGACTGTATGTGGGTCAACAAAACTGAACTGCTTTTACAGCCGATTGGGAATTAAGGGAACACCATTTGTTTTATGAGCGAATTAAACAATGCTTTGTACGTACGTCCGGCTTGAAGCCTTAAAAAATTGTTATGGAAAAACGTATGATTTCAAAAAGCTCACGTATTATGAAAATAAAAATCTATAAATTAAAATGTATATATTGATAAAACACTTCATTCCACCATTTAAAGTGTTAAATGTGTATCCTTTAAAACACATACTCAACAAGAGCTTTTTGGTCTCTGAGACAGAAAGAGAGAGAGAGAGAGAGAGAGAGAGAGAGAGAGAGAGAGAGAGAGAGAGAGAGAGAGAGAGAGAGAGAGAGAGAGAGAGAGAGAGAGAGAGACATGTCCTGAGCTAACTTGGCAGAGAAATCAATGACACCTGCACAAAAGCCAAACAAAACGGTATTTCGACAAATCCCAAATCCTTATTCTTTCTTTTCATATTTACAGCAAAGCCACTGTACAGTGTTGCTTTGAAATCATCTGCACCTTCTTCGATTTGGGAAAGATCCACCCGCGAACGTGCACCTACTTCAAACCAAGTTTCGAGCTCCCTGATGCACGTGACTGCAAATGTGCTACGTGAATGTGGGTCAGGCATTAAAATGTATGAGTATTACAGAAGGCAGGGTGACGTTGTGATTGGGTCTGTTGCCGGGTATAAAAACAGACTAAAATAAACCGCCGCACAGTAAGAGGTGAGGACACGGGGGTGATAAGGTGCCCTGTAAGGTCCTGGGAATGAATTCTGGTTTATGTTACGCTGCGCAGAACAAGCGTGAAAAACTAACTGTCATGGCGCCCGCATTGAAAGCATTTCTCCTGCTGGTTCCTTTAAGGATTTTCAGTTACGACACTTTGACTGCGTACAGACAGATTGACTGACAGACATTTACGCTAGTTGAAAACTTATATAAGCCTAAAACTATAATGTAAACGAAATGACTAGGAATGACCATAACAGGACAAAAAAAACTATAAAAACAAATTATGTGTTTTTGCGCATCTAGGAGTTATCTTAAACAGTGCAACCGCATAAACTATCCTAAGTTCCAGGTGACCGAAAATATTTAGCTTTTCAACAAAAACAAATACAAGGATTTATAAACACAGACCCTCTCACTTTTTTGTAGCTGTGGAACGTTTGTCCACTAAAACGTTTCGGTTTGTTTGGATGTCACGTCAAATATGTGCAGTGTTCACGTACGAGCCGTCATTCTGTCGCAGGGTGGGGTGCAGAACGCCGCAGATAATGGCGGAGAGGGTTACTCCAGCAATAGAAATTTACAGAAGCACAATCATTTCCCACCATTCAGCCACTGTAAGGCTAAAAACACAGCGGGACATTCGATTCCAACCTGCCGTAATGTAACTTTGATTAAATACAGGGACCTGCCTATGAAATGTGCTTTGGGATCAAGCTCACTCTGGGTTATTTTATTTAATGAAGCTTTGAACCTAGATTACCGATTACAGAAGTTATTTCATAGCGCTTGCTTTCGTGCCGTAACTTTAATTTTTGATTATATGTTACAGCCCTTTGGTGCAATAAAGACAATTTGCATTATTAACAGCTGAGGGCCGTATTCCATTTCCGACCACGTATTTAGAGTCTCATGAAACATTTTGCCATTGTCGCGTCATTGATAATCATTAGCAGATGAATCCAGAGTTCAGCAGTAAACACCATAGAAGAGAATGAAAGCATTATGGCTATAAGCGTTGACCTATAGACCTAAGTAACTGAATTTCTCTCTACAGTATCTAAACAGAAGTGGCCCGTAATCTCATAGAAATGAAGCACTAGCTAGCCTGCGTGATCTTATGCCCCCATTTTAAAAGATGCACTGTTTCTTTTTTTCAGCAAGTGACCACCATTCCTACTGTAATGTGATTTGCAAACTAACGAATTCGCTGCGTCCTGTGCCCTGTCAGTCTAAGTGCATTCACTTTACTGTCGTAACTGCACATTAATGGCCGCGAGTCATTCAGGAAAAAACAATGATTATATTTATACCACTTTAATGGATTAGCTCATTCAATTAAACCACTGCAGGAAACTGCGTCCTCATGCTAAAGCTGCAATAAGTCACGGGGTGTATGGCGATTTGGGGACTGGAATGGGTTTCAAAACCGATAACTCACAAAGTGCTTCTTACAAAGTGGCAAAATCGTCCCCTTAACTCTCAGGACAACAGGTCAGTCCGAACAGAAAAGAAAAGAAACACTTATTTCATTGTGAAATTTTACTGAGCTATTTTTGAGATGCTGCGTGGAGGAAAGCGGACTGTAAATTGCCACCCTTCAGCTGCCTGAAATGAATTTTAAGCACACGTGCAGCTGAAATTTACAAAGAAGCAAAGCTGAGTGAACTCACGGTCCTGCTTAAAACAGAAAAAATCAATTATGTCAAACCCAACAAACCGGCTATTGGGTACAAATGAATCATTTTCCACATTTTAGCCAAAATACCGCTGTAAGAACAGACTACTTTTTGTTAAAATAAACAACTTTTGTGTGTGGTTTTTGATACGTGAATCGCACTATTGCTTGCGTAAAAATATAAAAGCATTTTCGTCCTAAAACGGCACTAAAAATTTGCATCCGACATAAAAATATTAAAAGTATCCCTATCGCATCAATTGTCCAGACTAATATGAATGAAGACACTATAAACATTTATCACATCAAGCGTTATTATTACAGCATTTGTAAAAAAAATATGAACAGCAATAATACACTATAATAAATAAAAAAACTGCCCGGGGTGCTAAAACTGAAAAGTGAAAAATGAAACAAATGGAAAAAAAATTACTAATTTGTTCATGTTATATGACTGAATTAACCACATACTCCATTTTTGTCTTCAGCTCACACCACATTCCAGAGGCAAGTGTGAGGGTTCACAAAATGGCCGACAAACCCGTAAACTGGGGCAGAATGGTGCAATGCCATCTACAGAAGCTGAAGTTTGACACGGCCATCCAAGGTCAAGCTTGAAGTCAATCATTTTCAATAATTCCAATGGCAATGGAGGTTAATAAGAGGTTCCTAAGAGAACAAAACTCGTGTGGTTTCACACAACCATATCTATGTCATGCCCTCATATTGCCTATGTCCTCTGACACCAGCCTGATCTGGTTACCTCGATGAACCAATTAAGCAATACCAAA
The DNA here is from genome assembly GCA_026939265.1 of Oreonectes daqikongensis. Classification (NCBI taxonomy): domain Eukaryota; kingdom Metazoa; phylum Chordata; class Actinopteri; order Cypriniformes; family Nemacheilidae; genus Oreonectes; species Oreonectes daqikongensis. The sequence continues at coordinate 1,776,459 of JAOTQM010000085.1, read as the reverse complement.
AAATAAAACTACGCAAAATATTAAATATTTCCCTACAAGTCTTCATTGTTTGTAGGTTTGCCAACGTGTCCTGAAATAGTAAATTAAAATGAATTGGTTTGTGCAGATGTCCTAGCAGGATGTAATGAGAGCCGCTTAATATAAAAGAAAAGTTTTTTAAAAATCATTGCATATTTTTACTGGCTCTGAAATCAACCAAATATGTACTTTTTATAAATAGTATTCAAAGCACAACCATATTTGCACAAAAAACAACAGCTTTAAAAAGCTATTAAAAATATTTAACCAATTGCACCAAAAATGTAGTTTGTAAAAAATTTACATAAACACTAGATGCCATGAGTTTAGATTTTTGGCTGTTCACAAATGAAAACTAAACTACCTTTTAAGTCAATATACACAATATTGTCTGTTAAATTCCAGAAATCTAAACATAACGCCTGCATTCACCGTAGATACTCACGCAATACTTCAAAAATTAAACCACAATTTGTTTTTATTTGAAAAAAACTCCATTCTGAAACACATGCCTGTAAAAAACTGCACTTCAAACTCTGTGTACGGACGTCGCCTGTTATCTGTTCAGCTTCAAGTGTTGTACCCTACGTGGCGACTCACTTTCCACACTAACCGCTCACGTTAAGTCACCACCGGCCCGTACAACTCACTATAAAGTCACGAGGATTAAATGGACACCTCCAGGCTCAAACTCCAACAGAGCAGAAATATATTTCGCTATATTTATTTGTGCTCTGATTGGGGTCATTTAGCACCAGCCGTTTCTTTACGCGCTCTAAATGAACCACGTAACAAAACTCAAACAGTCGAGGCCTGATTCAAACCACACCAGACAGCCCCGCTCACTTATACGGTGGGGTTCTGGAAAACCACAGGTCGCGATGAAGCCCGCAAGTCTAACTTTAGTTTCGCAGGGTTTCTAAAACCATTAATCAAGCTAGATCAAGCGCATGGGACTAGAATGGACAACACCTAATCCGTCCGTTCGGAGTATCCGACCCACCAGGAAAAACCTGGAGGATCTGATATCTCATAGATCTAACGGCTGAGCAGTAAAATCGATAACATGGGCTAAAACACTATCAGCAGTCTAATAATAGAGACTCCGTTTCCCCGAGCTCTTTTACACACAGAGGGAAGACCATCTTAGTTTAGCTGAACAAACATTTCACGGATCTGCCATAACACAGCAAATACAAACTCACTGGAAAACTGGTGGAAAAAACAGCACGCAAAATTAACCCAGACCAGCTGTAATCAGTGATCTGATTATTTAAATCTGAGGAAGCGTGGAATACAAAACAGAACAACTTTTTTTGACTTGATAGAAACGATAATGAGTTATAATTTATGCTTTCTTTTTTTTGAAAGGCATCTAATTAGGTCTGTACCTAATCTAGAAATAATCTCAAATCTAAAATAAACACATCAACAAATGATTTAGCACTGTGACTTTCTGCATAGTGCATTAGCTGTTTACTTGTAATGCAAAGTCAAGAACATTATCATATTTCAAAGACGATCTTAAAAGACGAAACAAAGAACTGAGTTATACATTTGGAAAGTTACACTCCAGCAACTTCGGCAAGAACTCTAGAGGTGTATAACATTTCTGAAAGAGACAGAGTATCTACACCCATTCATTTAAGACAATTTCTAAAAAACACAAGCCAAATGATCTTTTGTTCCCTGTTAATTTTCAATATACTGTTTTTGTAAATGCAGATTTTTAAGATTCTCTTGTCAACAAGATTAGCAAATAAGTGGGTCCTTAGACAAACTAAAAATCTACTTCTGAATTCTTCATATCACTACTTTTCAATAAACACATATAGATATATTTTCGGGTTGATAACTTAAATCAGATGCAAATGTGGTAGAAATGCCTAAACCACTTCACGCAAGCGTTCTGTACTAAAATGTCAAGTATACATTTGACTGTGTGGTTGGACAAAGCTCTGTCCCGTGCCAAAAACTAAACTAGGAACACTGCTGGTGCTTCTGAGAACGGCCTGATGAGGAGCGGTGGGGTGTTGCGAGCGGGGGGCTTCATCTTAGACTATTTAAACCATATGCGAAATGAAAGCACAAGTACTGATCCCACCTCAGTAACATCCATGAAAGGATGGAAAACTAAATAACATTATCTTTAGAAGCAGACAGGATATCAGATCATGCATTTATTAGCATATTTTTCGGGATTATCAACCCAACGGCGCATAATGTAACACAGCATATGGCCCGGAGTAACTCATAACAGACACCATGCTAGAGTGTCAAACAGTAAGCATGCAATAAATGAGGCCATAAAGTTACAATGTGCTCATAGAGAGGCAGATTTTGCGAGAAGACCTAAGTACTTTTGAATGGAACACACAAGTCGTAATGGTGCCCGCTGTCAGACCGAGACATCTGAGGCCTTATACACAAAGGGGTTTTGTGTTTTAAAATGTTGATCTTTTATATGAAACTGAAATCACACATTAAGCCTTGAAAAGTAGGCCTCGTGTGTTATGTGCATAGCAGTTTCATATGGGCTAATGTACATTACAACTGATCCTAATCTAAATAAATACATACATACATTTGTATAAAACAAAATGTGCATAAGCTTTATGAATGAGAATTATATAAATGGTTTATTTAAATATAAATATTTTATGCATTTTAATAATATGTACATTGTAGCTAAAAGAAATTAACTCAAAAAAGTTGAAAACCCTGACTTGACAGTAGTTTGGATACACCTGAATAAAAACTCCCAGTGGTTTCTTTGCAAATAAATAAATAAAAATACTACTTTAACCCAACTCTTCACAGTTTTGTATGTAGTTAATTGTTTCATACCTGGGATTCGTGCTGTTCCAGTACACCGCATACCGGTCTGAAATGATCTTACTGTCATCCGCACACACGGTGACCCAAAACAGGAGGACGACCATCAAAAGTGCCAACTCCATCTGATATGCAATACTGTTCTTGTCCATAATGTCAATGCAAACAGTGAAAATACAAAGCTCAGTCAATGCAGCGATTATTTAAGAGAAATCTGCCTCTTCTTTATTTGAAGATCATGTGTGAAATGGATGCCTCTCATTCACAAGCATAACCAAGACGGCAAAAGTAAAGTCAAAGCTCAGCGAATGAACTTTTCAGGGACGATCCGTCCAGCATCTCAACCTCCACAAACTGAGCAAGAGTGAAATTGACAGAAACGCAATGTTTCCATGTCGATCATTCAAAACGGAGCGTTTCCTCACACGCGCTTAAAGTCGCGCGTGTCACTTTTGGTGCGCCAAATATAATAACGCTTGCTTGTCACATCCATTCTTCCCGACAGTTGCTTTTGTAAACTTTATACGCGCTTAGTAAAATATTGGCTAGATAGTTGACATCCATTCAGCTATATGTCCATGCTCGATCATGTAGATCAGTTTTGATACTCCACACATGTGCGGGCACGCACGGCACCGTGTGCGGGATATCCGCGTGTCTCCCCTTCAAAACCTTCTACCAGTCGAAAACTATAACGTTAGTTTGTTCCGTATCTTCCTGCCGTGTGAAAGTTATCTCGGTTGCGGGATTGTGAAGCGCTCACAGACGCGCTGGCGAATCCCGGAGCCGCGCAAGCGCGCGCCGCATCACCCGCAAAGTTGATGCTGTGGTCCTTTAAATGTCGCTTCTGTCAACAAGAGCCAGAACAACTCGCTGCTCCACATAAAGCGTCGCTCTCACAAGTGTGAAATGACATTTTCTCTCTTTCCTACCCAAAGACGAGCCGTCCTGCCTCCAAAGCGCGTTGTCTTTCTCTCTCTCTCCCGTCTTTCAACACATGTCTCAGTCTCTGTCTGTCCTCTAGTGCGGGGCGGAGCTGATCGAAAGGGGGGACCGCCTGGACTTATACATTGAAACTTTGGAGATATTGCCCATTAAGATGGTCATTAAATTAAATTAAACTAACTACAGCTCTCATTAGATAATGATAATTGCATATTCTTTCCCTTTCTATTTTGAGGTGTGACATCGTTTAATGTGTTTTTGCTTTTAAGCTGAGATCCATTTTAGTAAAATCAAATGACTCTGCAACTAAATTGTTCAATGCCACAGTTATTTAATTATTTACTTTTTTATTTAAAGTTGTGTACTTCCAAGAATTGTGTTGATTTTTCTTATTTGGTTTGTTCGCGTGCAACATGTAGGCTATTTGTAAAGGACTTTGAAATGTTTTTCCTGGATGACCACATCATTGCACCTTGAACAACATGTATGCCAAAATTGTAGTTCTCTTGCTTTTAGTCCACATCTTTTGTAGATTTGAGGCATGCTAGTATGCAAGTGAAAGTTCCCCAAACTTATTTTAAGAAGCTATACATTGAAAAATTTACATTATCTCTCTTTTAACGAAACTGACAAATTATATTGATAACATATATCTTGCACCCACAGACCAAATATTTGCCTATAATAAAATGCTCTCTATATTACTAAAGTAAGAATATAGCTTCTTTTAAGGGTTTTGGCTTGGGCTACTTGGGAAAAAAAGAAACGAGCCCTTCAGAATATCCAGCCTTAACATTCTGTATTGAGGACATTTAAATGTCATATAGCACTTCTATTCAAAGCAACTTACAAATAAGGGAGTATTCAACATGTCATCCAAAATGCCCAAAACACCAGAAACCTGCTCTTGCCAAGTTAACTCATGGTGTCACACAAATGCACCCTATTCTACCCATAACCCAACAATAGCACATGAACGGTTAGGAATGTAGTTCAAGCCCCAAATCCTAAACCCAAAATATACTAGAAAGTGAAATCCCGAACCAACAAGCGTGTTGCTAGAAAACGGTCAGTCTCTGTGAAATCTGAGAAGTTAAATCATCAGAAGGGGAAAAGAATGGGAGGGTGCTTGTTGCTGTGTTTGATGGGATTCTGGGGCTGAGAGAGAGAGGGGAGAGAGAGCTAGAAGCGAGTCCACAACGTGTGATTCAGCACTGATTAATATTTAAGCATCAGAGTAGGCTGCGGGCTCAATAGGCACGTAGGAAAGAAAAATACAAATGAAAGTTTAATTTTGCTTTTAAAGATGGTACAGAGATTAATGGTGCACACGTATTAAATATTCAGGCCGTTTTATGCATATATGTATGGAGTGTGGAGTGCTTAATGACTTTTGGAGGGGTTTGTGAAATGATTATACCCCAAACGGGATACAGATGCTATACAAGGTGACATGGCTGAGAAAGTACATCACACATGGACATCAAATCAGTTCTCTTGTGTATGTATGTTTAAATAATATACAACTTGCTTCAAATTTATTTAAATGTCAGATTTGCCCCGATACTAAAAACCATTACGTCGACATAACTCTAGACAAGAATGGGATGTATCACCTGTAACCTTCATCACACATCCTGCTGTTGTAAATGTTAAAATAATACATAATACTATGTATATGAATGCAATATAAGTCGAATAAAAGTGTCTGGCAAATGTATAAACAAAACGTAGGATTGCATGAGTCATGGTCTCCCTCAACAATGACCATCATGACCGTACATGAACATCTCCAGCCAAAGCAGGAAGCATTATGCCTGGCTTACATTTAAAAGCTTAGTTTACAAACCGAACCTACACAATCACAAGAGAAATGAGTCACACTATTTTACACATATTGTGTTTCGTGCATCTGATCAAACCTGACCCAACATTAAGTGTTTGCCAGCAGAGGGCAGCGTGACTCATTGGAGTGAGAGCCCTTCGACTGGATCTGCCAGCTTTGTTCAGTTTCATTCTGACAGTCTCTTATCTGCATCCATCGCTGCTGTGCAAGATCCATCAGCAGTCATATTCATCCACTTGAAAGCAGCAATGGAAGCTATAAGAGGAAATGTTAGCACTGCTGCTAATAAACTGTTCACAAACAAATTTCTCTCCCTCGTGGAAATCACTTGACAGGCCCAGACAATGTTTGAAAAATATCTGTCAGCATAATAGGTCACCTTCTTAAAAGCAGTCAGTTGGAAATGTATATTGGCCTGAAGAGAGATGTGGGTAAGAAAGACAGGAGTCCACATCTGTTTTATCTTTTCCTGAAAAATCTGCAGCACACGCCAGCAACCGCCATGTGTGTAAACGTATACTTGAGGGAACCGGCATACCTTTCCAATAAAGCTTCAAACGCAACTGTACTTTTGCCGGACAGCAGCAGAGGTTTTGCTTGAGCACTCTGACAGCTGAGAGAGATACAAATACACACATACTGCAGGAGTTTTGGTTTAGGTGGGATGTTACTCTTCACTTGGTCTAGATGTTATTTTTATAAGGTGACTATTATAAATACTTGGGCCATTCCCGTTCCTGTGCAGTGTCTATTAAACTTTGAAAAAATAAACTTGTTTAAACTGTCATTTTAGAAAGTATTTATATAAAGAGCGATATACTAAAAAGTTCTTAAATATACAGTAAAAATAGAGTTGCAAAGAGGTGGAAAATTTCCGGTAATTTTCTGCAAACTTTCCATTGGAACTTTATCTGGGGAGTTTTGGAAATATTCCAAGTTAGAAACTTATCAGGTATTTATGGGAATTCATTTGAAATTTCAGAAATTTATATAAACTATATCATAAAAAATATAAATATAAACATTTTGTTTGGTCATAAGCTGACATGCATGCAAGCTAATACAGATTTATAGACTTTACAGTACATTTATTTACATTTTGGATTGAATTATGAGGAAAACTTCTTTCGAGCAACACAAAAGCTGGAATATTTTGTAATGGCAAACATATTTTAAAATTAATGAAAATGAATAGGCTAGATAAATAAATACTCCTCAATCAGCATGCTTGCTAAAACAAACTATAACCCATATACAATACTGGTCAAAAGTTTGTATACATTGCAAATTTTTGTGCCTTACAATCATCATTCAAGTCTGCATTTTATTGCTTAAAAATACATATAGTAATAACAAAAACATATTATTATTAAAAAGAAAAGGTATCAATTGTTATAAAAAATATTAAGCAGCATGAGCAAGTCATTTTGATATTTGGAATTGTGATATTATGAAATTCTGTCATTTCAATAAACACAATTTTTAGGGTAAGAAAAACACACAAAGACAACAAAAGCCAATACCAACATACTTATTCACATTGCTTCAACAAATGCCAACAGGGGCTTTACATTGATTCAACAAACACATTTTTGTTGAGACTTAACACAAGAAATCATTACACAGTTTGTGTTGAGAAGTGCCGATGTAGTCTTTCCACCAAGGGAACTGTCAAATTCTGGAAGATGGCAGATTTAAAGTAATATTTCAAAACGCTATATGATATGCAAAGTAATATTGAGGTCATAACTGCTTTGCTTTCTTAATGAAACCATATTCTGAAGAAATCCAAAATGATTTCCAAATTAAAAAGATTTAGTTGAGTTGTATTTTTCATGCCATATATTTCATGCATATGTACTGCACAGTAGGTAGACATTGGGAAAATGATATAGTGCATTTATTTTATTTTAATTATTTTATTTTACATATATATATATATAGTTCCTTTGTAGACAGAATACATTTTTTTGGTGAAAAATATTTTTTTATTATTAAATTGGAAATTGGAGGGCAGTTGTGGCCTAATGGTTAGCGAGTCGGACTTGTAACCAGAAGGTTGCTGGTTCGAATCTCAGTACCGCAGCAGGTAACAACCTTAACTGCCCTGGATGTATGTGTGTTCACTACTCACTACATGGGTTAAATGCAGAGGTCACATTTTGGGTATGGGTCACCATATTTGACAAATAGGTCACTTTCACTTATAGGGTAAACGTCCCTATTAAGCTCACATACCCATTAAGCACACTTCCATCTTTGAGCTCAGATTATAAAAAGGAAAAATTATGTATTATCCTACTTAATGTCTTAAACAATTGATGTGTTTGTTATTAAATTCCTCGTGTAATTTTAAATCAATTAGATCATTACACACTGAGATATGAGTGTCCATATGTTCACACTGACTGGTACCCGTTCTGAAAGCTGTCTGAAAACTTTGACCAGAAGTGTAGCCCTTTAAATGTGCCGTTTTTTACATTTAGACTTTTCTTAGAAGTATCACTTTTTACCGCAGAATTAGGAGATTAATGTTTAAACTTTTGTGTAACCTGGAACATGGGTGTGGGATATAATTACAATTAAATCAAAATATTAGGGTTTTTTTCAAAATAGAGCAGATGCTACACAACATAGTCAGCTCACCAGCTGTATAAAATTGTGTGCTACACTAATGTATTACTTCACAGCCCTTATTGGATTGTATTTTACAATCCAGAAAATTATACATTTACAGTTTATTGATGGTCTGTAATTTTACACTGCTGTCATTTTTTCAAGATTTTATATTATTTTAAGGTGAGCCTAAACGGTATACTATGAAAATCTCAGAGCTTCGGCGTGATGTCAACATGAAAAAATATAATTTCATACATATTATCAATATTAGTTCATATTTAATTATGTAAAAACTTAATACATGTCCTTGTATATTTATTTTGTAAAATCTTGTCCTTTAAAGTTAAGGTAAAGTTTAAGAATCAAAAATTGTTGCTGCTCCTATAAAGCTCAGTGTGTGCTCCCTTTAAGCTCACTCTCATTGAAAGTCTATGTAAATACTACATAAACAGACTTTAAATATTTACTGATGGCTGTCATTAAGTTAATTCTTATAAAATGATTAATAAAATATGTTCACAGCATTAAGATGACAAAATCGAGATGGAACTAGTTTGTCTACAGATGAAAGAGGCATGTTATCTGTTCAAAAAGGGAACCATCAGAAATCTCATATGTTATGTTTGTCCAAGAAAATATAAATAAGTTCACATAAGATATAAATAAGTTCACATTGTTCGATAGTAAAGATGTAATGATATGAAAATTTCACATCATGGTTATAATAAATAAACTGATCACGGTTATCAGTATTATCACGGTTTTTGTTACAATGTGCTAGAAATGTCCAAAAATAAATTATACTAGGTTTTATATTGATGTGACTTGTTAAAAGCACTTTTTGTTTTCATAAACATCAAATAAATAAAATTAACATGAATCATGGCAAAATGGGACCATTGGGTTAAAGTTTCTTTAGTAAATTATACATTCATTTAAACGCAACACAAATCAGAAAATCATCTTTCTGCATATGTTGCGAGTAATGGGTGTACTTTAGGACCAAGGAGACACCTGCGGTCATAAGAGCGATCACCAAACAAACAGAGTTGAACAGAGCTTTAAAATCATAATTTTTGGACTAAAAGCCCTGTGATCACAAATAAACGGGATCAGACGAGGATGAATATTGTATGTCATATCAATATTTTGCACCCCTGACATAAATAAACAAAACCCACGTTTCATAATGTGCCTCTGTTATACTGTTGCTAACTTTGGCTGACACTGGACAGTATTTACTGTTAGTAACGATAAGTTGGTACGGTTTAATGATAACTAAAATATGACATGATATTACTAACCGTTGGACGTTTTTATCGTGGTTTATCATAAAACCGGTAATCGTTACATCAATTGACCAGTGTGAGCCCTCCATCTGCGCTCGGGCGTCATTCACTTTCTGCTTCCTGGCCTGGTTAGAGGCTCGAGCATGGTCGAGCAAACCGGGCCGATGCGCTAAACTAAAAACATGTTATGCGACAGCTGTAACCGTAAAAAAAACATCTAATACACACAGCACTATTACGTGCAGGCGTTTCACTAATATCAAGGTTATTAAACGTAATGCAAAGCTGCGTACAATGAGCGACTTTACGATAATAAAGTATGCAGGGGTGATTTAAAAGCTTAAATAAGTCGTACTCTCATATCGCTCTCGTATGACTGTGCGTTCACACCGCAAGCGACTCTGTCGCCGGGTGTCGCTAGCCTCTTGCTACGAGGTCGCTAGAAGGCATTCCTTGATTTGGTTGCTCTAGTAACAGATGTAAACAAACCCTGCAGTAAATGACGGGAGACAGATGAGCTCCGCTGCTTTACTCCTATTGGTAGTCGCTCCCAAAAGTCGCTCATCATTTGCATAAAGTTGAGCAACTCTCAACTTTGTCTCGTAGCTAGACACGCCCACTTCCAGTCGCCGCCGGTCACTGTCGCTTGTGTCGCCAGAAGTCGCCAGCTCTCCATTGAAATGAATGAGATCGTGTCGCTAGGTGTCGCTGGCGGTGTGAACGGGGCGTACGATATCATAAGTGGATCGGTCTGTGCAGCGCGCACATGAAGTTAAATACACGCAATAAGCCACAAACTGAACATTACGATGGATTCCATTGTGCAGAGAAAGATCGCTTCGTTTATGTTTACTTCAAAGCAGTCGCATCGTAATGATGAAGGCATGCTCCGGTGCGGATGGTGCACTGTTGTGGGTTATCTCTAGCAGCGAAGGATACACCTCATGTGTCCTCCGAATTCCTGTGAATGAAGGTCGCATTTAAAGGGTGCATCTGGAGTGTCCTACCTGCTTTTATGAAACGAGACAGCCTCGATGATGTAGCAGCCTTCGAATGAGACCTCCGGGGAACGCAGCCTTCTGAAACGAGACACAGCCAGTGTGAGCGCAGGCCAGCGGGGAGTTGGGAGGGGGGGAAATCGCTCTCGGGCGATTGAGAGCAAACGTGCCAAGTGTGAGTAAGCCCTTACTAACACAACAAAAGAGTTTTCACAAATGAACTCTTCATATATTATATTTCATAAACATATTATATTATAGCCTACTATAGGCTATTATATTTATTATATTACATAACTTACTTACTATTAAAACCATGGTTTACTTTCTTAACCTTACAAGACCTGAGCTTTGATTTCATATGCATTTTTAATTTCTTGGGATTATTGGGAAGTATATAAAAAAAGGACAACAGGTCTAAGTTAAGAAGAATTAAGTATATGGTGCAGCAGACCCAAAACGTATGTCCTTATATGAGGGCACATAGTCTCGAGGGTGCAGTTGTGGCCTAATGGTTATAGAGTCAGACTCATAACCATAAGGTTGCCGGTTCGATTCTCAGTACCGGCAGGTAACAACTGATGTGCCCTTGAGCAAGGCACCTAACCCCTGTTTGCTCCCCGGGTGCTGCAGTGATAGCTGCCCACTGCTCCCGGTGTATGTGTGTTCACGACTTGAAGTGTGTGTGTTCACTATTCACCGGGTGGGTTAAATGCAGAGGTCACATTTCGGGTATGGGTCACCATATCTGACAAATAGGTCACTTTCAAGAGGTTAAAGGGAGAAATACTCCACCTACTGTAGGTTTGTACAAAAGACTAACTTAAACTTAATTTAAAAAAAGACTTGCACTAGTTATTTGTTTGTGAAAGCGCTGAACATTTAAAGGGCCCCATAAGCACAGAAACTTTAGGCCCGTATCTCATTGTAAGTGTGGGCAGTAGTGGTCCAGTGGTTAGAGAGTTGGACTCATGACCAGAAGGTTGCTGGTTCGATTCTCAGGGCTGGTGGGTAACGGCTGAGGTGCCCTTGAGCAAGACACCTAACCCCCACTTGCTTACTATACAAAATGTACAAATGTATAGTACAATGTAATGTAAGTCGCTTTGGATAAAAGCGTCTGCCAAATGCATAAATAAGTGTGAATGTCTGAGACAAGGCTGAATTAGAAATGTCTCTGCAGCTGGAGTCAGTCCTCTGATGCAGTTTGTGAAGGTCATCAAGTCCCTTATGAAGCCCTGCTGTAAACTTTAAATGCCTGCTGGCACTAAAGTGCTGGAAAGCCTGCAGATACGAACTCCATAGCCAAATCAAAATCCAAAGGTTTATCTGCCTTTAGCCCTTTAATAGCCGAGAACTGCGCACAAAGCCTTTTAAACCACGTGAAGTCAGCGAGACGCTACATGGTAAATTAAACACATACGAGAAATACGACGCACTCGGTTAAAGGCAGTGAGTTCACGATATCGTACATCGACAGATGTCCTATCAAATTACTAAATCATACACGCACACAGGCATACAGTCACATAAATATCATAATATTTGGACCAGCTCCACTGGATTAAGAGTAATTTCACAATAAAGGAAGTTATTTTCCTCACAGAAACAGCGGGGCCAACATGCAGCGCACCGTGTGACTTCTCACTTAGCAGCAAAAAAACCTCTTACAAATCAGTCCCATCTGTTTGCTTTCTATTTAGCATAATAAAAGCATTCACAACATCTTTAGTTTGTTATTTTTACCCAGCCCTGAACACTTTCTATCACTTATCTGGTTTACGGATGTGAGTGCTGTCAATGTAAACAGAGGGATCTCAGTTGCGGGTCTTACCTGGCTGCCGCCTCCGCTGAGTTGATGGACGCGTTTGTGATGTCGCGCGCCCCCTTTTGAGCGTTAGAGGTATCGCAGCTCAAGAAAGCATCTGATAGAATCTGACACCGTGTTTGTTTTGACACCATTCATCTGCATGCTTGTGTTTGTACATGACCGTGTTTGCTTTAAGAGCATTCAGCCGTTCATTTTAACACATGCGGTTTGATACAGAAATGAGATAAGGAGAGTGTGTTAGGTTATATAACCGAAACAATAAACTTTATAGGTCTTTTAGCCTCAATGCCTACATGCTTCCAGACACGTGGGTACCAGAATGTTTTCAAGGGCGCCATCATTGCAAAAACTGGGGATGGCAAGAACTTTACATGTAACCGGATGGACTTATTTTTCTTCACATGCCTCGTGCAGGTGCCATAAAGGGAACGTATAACATACGGGTCGTCTTTCTCTCCATGTTGAAAGAGAATGTGTCCAAAAGCAGAAGGCAATATATGGAGGTGGAAAGACATCAAGGATCATCCAAATACAATGTTTGAGTAACATTCTGCCTACTAAGAAACCTCCATTTGTGTGAATTTATAGAAAAAAATATTTCCTGCGAAAAACATCCCACAATCCTTTGTGTGAAGTTACTAAGTATTAAAAAGTATCTAAAGTAGCAGTTCATTATCTTTTACAACATAAGCATTCAACAAATTCTCTTGTTTTTGTATTAAATACATTTTATGTGATATTATAATGTCTTTGACTGACTGGTCAGTAAAGCACTGAAGCAGTCGCCTTCATTTTCAGAAAGAGCCATTGAAACAAAGATGCTCTGTTGTCATGCCAACAAATGAAGCTGTCTAGATGAAGGCACTTCTAAAGCAGCCTATAGATTTCTCCCATTGGCCTTACCCTCTTAAAACAAGATTTCCGATCCTGATTGCACACCTGCTGTGTGGTGTTTCTTATTTCCCCTCACTGCTTATTTTTAGGCTGTCAACAACAAGCATCTGCAGCGTAGCCAAATTATCTGACTCGCCTTCTCTTTTAAGGTGCACTCAATCATATTTTTGTTTATTAAAATGTTTTACACATGATGGAATGTGAGGGTGAAAAAAATCCAAATATTGAGGAAATGTTGAGAAAATTTGTCCTTAGCATAGCACATTACTCATAAAAATAAAGTTTTTATATATTTACGGTAGGAAATTTACAAAATATCTTCATGGAACATGATCTTTATGATCCTAATGATTTTCGACAAGAAAGAAAAATCGATAATTTTGACCCAATACAATGTATTTCTGGCCATTAATAAAAAATGTCCCTGTGCTACTTAAGACTGGTTTTGTGGTCCAGGGTCACATACTTCATAAATAAGTTATTTCCTTCGGCAAAGAAGGGAAACGTGACAACATCTTTTTCCTGTGTCAGCCGTTGGTTGGAATTTGCAACCTCACCACTAGATGCCACTAAAATCTCCACACAGGACCTTTAAAAGTAAAGTGTGCCATTTCCGCACCACCAATGCCATCCATAAAAATAAAAAAATAAGACTATAAAATGCATGATGATCACTGCCTACCTTGTTCAGTGTGGTTTGCTTGGATTATTGAAAGCAAAATTATATATTTGGTTTGGAATTTTCTACACCACCTTACACCTATAAACGTACTAAGAAATAATAATAACATTAAAATAAGTGTGTAATGTCCCTGACATGTAAAGTCAGCATGAAACGGATGTTGAGGTGTTTATTTTAAAAGTGTGACGTATATCTGAGTGAAAAAGCTTCTAGAATGAGAAAAAATGTAGGGCGGGGCTTGATTTCTTCCTTCAGGATTTGATTGGATCATTACATTTTGGAAGCCAGACCATTGGATAGTCAATATAGTCCCACCCCCAGTTTGGAGGGAAGGGTGACATTTGTGATGAAACATTATGAGGGCACATGAATAAAAAAAAGACGAATAAAATAAAAATAAGAATTGTCACAGAGCCTTTGAACCCACAGCATCCATTTCTTTTCTCTGGTAAGGCAAGAGTTAATTAAACACATTCCTGTGCAACAGAGATTTGAGGAAAAGATGAGTCAGTTTTCTGCATTCACATCATGAACAGACCAATCTAATTACCGGCCGATTCTAGCAGCTTGAACAGATTACATTAGCCCTCCTCCTATGAGCGCGAGCAGAGAGGAGGGTTAGCGTGGGCCGGCCAGCACTGGTCCCACTATTAGATTAAGCAGCACTGTGTGGTGGAATGGCACTCTGTCACCTACCAGCTAACAGAAGAGCTACCGGCAACTCTCTCTTCTCTGAAGGTCATTAGAAGCTCTTAAGCCATCGCAGCTGGGGTCACGAGAGGTCAGAGCCGTAATTTCTCTCCCTTTGGCATTTTCTGTTATTGACTGGGACATCAAGAAAGATGGTTTTGTTTACAGAGAATGTTTCAAGAGGCATTACATGAACCTGAGAGAAGATTTGTGCTGGGGAATGGAGAAAGAGAATGAATGGCATGTGACAACAGATAAACAGGAAAAAAACTGAAGCTGCTTGTGCACTGGGTTCACTTGTTGGCCTGAACAACACTGCGGATCCTTGCTCCTGTTTTACCAGATCTGTTTTTAATTCTGTGACAGGTCGCTTCCGTTCCATTTGCTCGCCATTCTGGGGTCCATGTAAACCAAACCCCATCCTCCTTTTGCTGATGCACAACTAAGCTTAGACCATATTAGCATCAACCGAAAAATGAAACTGTGTTGTCGTGCAGACTCAGATAAAATGTATATTGTGGCAGAACCCTAAATTATACACCGTACACACTGCCAAAGACAGCATTACAGGCCTGCATGTGTCCTAGTGCAATGGAAAAACCCTTTGGTGTCCAACACACTTCTCTAACCTGAATTAAATCTAAAATCAAGAGTAGATGTTCATCTACAAGATCTGGGATCTGCTTCTTTTTTTGCCATAAGAGAAGATGAAACAAACTTATCACAGACTAGATTTCATTTGGATCTTTTGGATGTTTTAAATGTGGAAGATTTAGGAGTATCTTTTGACAGAAATGCAATATAATATACATAACTATGTCTTCAGAGGTGTATAAAGACCTTACATAATGAAGCGTTATGTTTTTTTTAGTTATTTCTATCTACATACACCGCGGGTCCCCTTACTGTGCGTTCACACCACAAGCGACTAGTCTCTTACGAGGTTGCTAGAAGGCGTTCCTTGATTTGGTTGCTCTTGTAACGGGTATAAACAAACGCTGCAGTAACTGACGGGAGACTTATGTCGTGAGCTCCGCTGCTTTACTCCTATAGGTAGTTGCTCCCGAAAGTCGCTCATCATTTGCATAAAGTTGAGCAACTCTCAACTTTGTCGCATCGCTAGACACGCCCACTTCCAGTCGCCAACGGTCACTGTCGCTCATGTCGTCAGAAGTCGGCAGCTCTCAACGAATGAGATCGTGTCGCTAGGTGTCGCTGGCGGTGTGAACGAGGCTTTACATGGAATTCACCATGTTGTTTCTACAGTAGCCCTAAACAGACAAACTGCTCTACAAAGCGTATTTCATAAATATGTTATCTGCTTTGGCAAAGAAGCGAAAGCGCTGCGACATCTTTGTCCTGTGTCAGCCACTGTAGTGCTCTGAAAGGGAGGAGCGAGCGGTGGAGTGAGCAGTTGGTTGTAATTCACAACCTCACCACTAGATTTTATTTCAGTATTTTGATGCATTTCCAAGTAAAATGAAGTATTTAATGAAGTAAAATAGTGGGCTTGGCTTGTTTTTTAATTGCGATTTGATTGTATGTATAAAAACAGGCATTGCATATTAAAATAGAACTGGTAGCAGACTAAAACTGCGTCCTAACCAAACGCGACGCAACGCTGCGACACGCGGAAAAATATATCTTTTGCATGTTAATCTGAGGTTTTGTCCTAACCGGCCGCGACAGAGCTGCGCGACGAGCAACGGCTGTTTCTATTTTAGAAGTGGTTTCTATTTCTGCGCGACGTCGCAGCTGATAGCTCCGCCCATACAACGATCTTGCAGACAGAGTTCCGCATACACGCTCTTCTGATTGGCTGTTGATTTTTTGATTGATTTTGTCGCATCACGTTCGGTATGGACAGACAACAAGCTTATCGCAGGAATCTCATCGCGTCACGTTTGGTTAGGATGCGATGTAACAGTTAAAGGGGAGGAGTTAAATAATGCTCCACCCAAGCCGTCTAACTGACATCATCAGAGATAGATAGCCACTAAAGCCACTGTGATTTTAAAGTGTTACGAGGATAAAATAAATACTCAAACATTTTCCTTTACACTTTAAACTGTAAAACGAATCAAAATATGTCATTTTTTTGAGGGTTAATATTTTTCCCTCTCTTCTATGTCTACACCAACCAAGAACATAAATATTCCTCTTATCATTTACTCTCCCACAAACATGACTGGGATCTGAGTCATTATCAGATATGAGAAGGCACACAAGACATCAGAATATCAAACCTGATTTCATAACCTGTTAAAGATTATGCAACACATTGGAACCTATTGGACATTCATAAATACTAAACATCAAAGGTTCAGAAATAAATCTGCAGGTGTTACAGCTGTCCTTACACCTGCACGGCACATTGATAAGTACGTAATTGGTTGGGTTCTCTATTATTCCATTAAGTGTTGGAGCTAAACATTTATCTATCCATTATTCCTGCTGGGCATTTCGAGGCTATTAGCATAATTAACAAAAGTGCTTATTAAAGGACTCACCTAATAGTCTCATACTGATCAATGACAGAACACTGGTTTATTGGAGGGCAGGTGTGACTGTTGCTTAGACCGATCTGGTCTCTGTCACAAACGTTAAAGGTCTAATTATGACAAAGAAACTTGAAAAAGAGTCCATTTCCATCCCATAATGCTATATGGCTTGTTTTGCTGTAATAAAAAGTCGTGAAAATCTGCTAAAACATTTCACAAGCTTGCTCCATAAAAGGCCAAAGGGCTTAAAATTACAGTTTCAATTCATAAATTACAGTCTGAAATGTAGATAAATTATACAGCCCGCTTCAGAAGGTAATTTTAAACGATGAAGGCTGACCGCACCGCAGACAGCTGCCAAAAATCGCTCAAAAGCAAGTTTACAACTTCCAAGTATAAAACTATTTATTGCAGGCAGTGAAAGGCGAATCTTGAAATCGCGGGGGGAAAAAAACAGTGTAAGTTCTGATGAACTGAACCGCTCAAGCTGAACAAATGGAAACACTCAGAGTCCTGGGAAGTGAGGTGTCTCGAGACGACTAAAATAGGTGCACCTGGAGTCCAAATTTCACTTGGTGCTACAATGAATAAAACATGGTCAACATTCCTCCTCTCTTTCTCTCTTTCGCCCGCTCTCTCCTCTTTGTTTCTTGCTCTCGGATGCAGTTTCAGTCTCCTTTATTGGCGTGACAAATAACATTAGATTCGTATTGCACAGCGGTAGCGCACAAGCTGTGGACAATGGTTTTAATAAGCAACAGTGCTAAATAAATGATGAGAGGGAAATATATATACAGTAAGATTAATAATGATAAAAAAACACCCCGGACTACAGAAATTGGATAAGATGGAGTAAATTTGATCACGGGAGGAGTCGGGATGCCAGAAGAACTGTCATGGGGAAGGTAGACGGCTGGTAGGCGGCAGCTCATATACGTTTGGAGAATGACTGACAGGACTGGATGATAAAGCCCCTCCTGAACCTACGCATACAACTTCATTTAAAATCAAACACCCACAACTCTGCCCCTCACACATGATTCGGTTTACTCAAACAAGACTTTGTTGTTTGAAGGCCTTTAGCATTTAGTGAACAATCCAAAGGCCTAATCAAAGACGTTTTACTGGCAAGAATTATTGGGACAGAAAACTCCAAAATCTTTTTCGCAACAATTTCTTTGTGCAGGGATGAATCCAGGATCCTCTGTTTCAAAGCTGCGGGCCAAACTGAGCACGCTTTTATCCAACAAAATTGGACCATTAATGTAAATGGAGGCCCATCAGAGCCTTTAACAGAAACCCAGAACAGAACTGCATCTTTCTGTGCTATCTGAGCAATAATAGCACGAGATACAAATGTAAGGTAATGGAAATAGCCGCTCAGCTCCAGGAGAGATCCATTTGGGCCGATACTATAAGAGATGCAGCAGTGAGTTCTGACTGGCATAATTGTACCATCAATAGAGCACTTGATAATGTACATGTATAGACACAGATGAATTCTAGCAGAGGACCAAAAACCGTTCACTCTGTTATTCACCTGTAGATTTGATCTCTGCCAGGCAAAATATATGCCCTAATACTGACACTTGAAAATATGCATAGAAAAACAAACTGAGCACTTTACATTTCAGAATTAGAAATGTTGATGTGTACCTGCGAACATATACTGTATCGGCGACAAAAAGATTATGGACACTTGGGATGCACCAAATATAGCCGCTGAAAAAGTAAGAGATCACTTCAGTTTTGCCTTTAATCAGCATTTCTGTAGGTATTGCAGAAGCTCCGGTGCAGTGTGTGTTGAACAGAAACAAACCTCAGAAATGACATAATGTCATCCAACAGTAACGTAAAAGACTGAGAGAATGCAAAGATGCATGAAAGTTGGGGAAAAAAGTTGTCTTTTTCTATCATGTAAAAAAAATGTGTACTGTGTTGTTTAAACATGAATATGATCTTGTTGTCTTGTTGAAGATCTGCACACATTGCATCTGTTTTGTTATTTTAACCAGTTTGTCCTATTTCAATTGTTCGCAAATAAAAAAGCAATTAAAGCAATAAGCCCCGCGAAGCAGTGAGTTACCGTGCATTTTATAACAGTTACAGGGTGTTCGACACAATTTTAATTACTAATACTAACTTTTTGGTTTGTTTTGACTTTCTTCCTGTAAAGCTGTTTTCCCCATTTTCTTGTTAATTTGCTGTCTCTTTCTATAATTTTACCATTTTTGACCATATTTAAAAAATAAAATGTAACAAAATCTTGGAAAAAATTCTGGCAGCTGGGGCACCACAAGTAAACTGTAAAAGAACAGTTTTCCCTGTAAAATTACATGTTTTTCTTGTAAATTTGTGGTCTTTATCTGTCATTTTTAAGTTTTTGGACTGTATTTCAAAAATACATAAAAAATCAAAACAGATCATTTTATTATTACTTTTTTCTTTAAACGTGGAAAATCTGTAAAAAATAACAGAAAATTCCAGAATTCAGAAAAATTGAAAAGAATTTTGAAGTGGTCTTTTTTGGTCTTTTTTGACTGTTATTGAATAAACTATATAACAAAATCATAAAATATATATTGCACAAACACAAACACAACATCCAGACATCAACACGCTACAAACGTAATGGAAAAATATACAAATATAAAAGGAAAAACAGAAACAGCTTTAAAATAATAATTTTATACCAGTAACCACATCATTTATTTATGCTGCAGTGCATGCTGGTACCTCACAAACCTTAACAACACTATTCTCCAGTTTTATATTTTTGTTCAGAAAACTTTTGGGAACGTTTGGGAAAGTTTTATTGCTCTAATATGTGCTCTTTATGTAGAATTCACACATATGGACTTACTAAAAGCTACTATGCTGAATGAATGAATTAATATAATTTCTTTCTGTGTGCAAAACCTCATGATCCATGTTATCCTAATAGCCTATATTATAAATATAAAAAGAGCGTGTCAAAAAAAGAAAAAATTGAAGCAAGAAAATATGTTTGTTAATGTAAATGCAATGTTTGAAAATAAGTTAACATTATCAATGTCACAAATTTGTGATTACATTTACAATGTTATATCTTAACATGTTTACCCTTTTCTTTACATTTTTCTTCTGGACTTTTGTACCCCAGCATGCAGAAAAAGAGCGATGAAAGTTCTGATGAAAGAAAAAAGACTTGGGGGCTGCAATTACTTCCCTGGAACGAAGAAAAGAAAAAAGACAGTAATGGGGAAAAATGGGCGATGACATCACTAGCTTGGTGGTGTGGAAGCTGAAGTGGCAGTGGGGAGGGGGGAGGAGGGTGAAAATGGGTCTCGATTACTCCCAGACGCAGATCCGGGCAAAGACCACCTGATTGAAAACAGCGACCCACTGGCATGCAGAATAGAAGCTAATCAGAGAAGTTAAGGAACTTTAAAAGGAAGACATGACCGCATATGTAGGTCAGGGCCAATGAGCCCCTCAGCATGAGCTTTACAAAGCTGTAGTGTATCAATGCAGCTGAGATTATGACTCCTGTAGGACTGAACATCAGAAGAGAGCGTGACCTCATGTTTTGCCGTGATAAAATAACCATGAGAGCTGCCTGGTTGCTGGACAGCTTCTGAATATGAATATGTACAAAACCCACGAGTCACTACAGGCTTTACCTTATTAGAAATGTTACATTTCACATGTGTAACATGGACTAACTCTATTATGTAAAGACATGCTGCCTTTTAAATCTCTTGAGATCAAACGGTACATTTTGTACACCAAGCCAAAGAATCAAGCTACAAAATTCAGACCAAAGAATTGAAGAACAAAACGAAACTGCATTTGCTGGAAAGTGTTGTCACATGGCATGAGTTGTAACAAAAGGCGAAAGAACACTGAAATAAAAAATAGAAACAAATACATTTAAAGAAAAGTTTGAGACACACAGCACACATAGGCTGTTGTACAGATGTTCCGAAGCAACACGAAAAGCCTTTCAACTGTGGAATCTAAGCATCTGTTTTGTGTGATTCAGTGCGTTTCTGCGTGGGTTATGATGTGCTGCTGATGTGTGTGTTAAAAGCTAAGTCACGATTTGTGTTTGTGATGCATGTGTTTAAGATTGGGGTTGTGAAGTGTTTTTAAGAGAGTGTGTGAGATGTGTGTGTTACGTGCTGGCTTACGACATTCACCAGCATTGAGAACTCCAGTCCTGCCACTTCAACCGAAACCAGAAGATTTAACTGTCAGAAAACTGAAAATAAAGGAAAAATAAAGATTCTTTGATGGTTCCACAGTATCTTAGGAAACCAAGCAAACCCATATGGTATCAGGAACCATTTTTCAAAGCAATGTTATGGATGTATGTTGAAATTCCTATTTGCCTTTATTTACAGAAAATGAAAACTGAAGAAACAGGTCAAAATAACAGAAAAGATGCTCTGTACTTCTTGCGAAAGTGTATATTCACTTTTAAGCAATACAACAGTAGTATTCTATATGTATTTCGGAGAAGTTCAAAGATTGTATAACATAAATTTTATTACAGTTTTCATGTGTCTTTTCATGCTGTCAGTCTTTTACATTGCTGTTGGATGACTTTGTCACTCCTGAGGTTGGATTTTGTTGAAATTTAACAGACACTGAATTGGAATGAGCACAGGACATTTAGAAATGATGTTTAAATTAATATTTGGAATGGTTTCCTAATTTGTCAGACGTCTATATGTATTGTATATGAAAATATTATTTATATTATTATTATTAATATTTTGTTATATGCACTGCACAATCCAATTAAATTTCAAGCACTGATATTTGGAACGTTGCAGCCCTGAACTTGAAGTAGTGGCTGGATCCATATACACTTCTAGTGATAATTTAATAAATCCAAACATGAACAAAGAAACATAAGAACATGCAAGGCAAACATGAGAAACAGCACAACTACATACAATAACCAACCCAGAACAACAGCAAACACAGGGGTATAAATACACAAAACAATCAAGGATAACAAGATACACCTGAAGACAATGAAACAATAAACCAATCAGAACAAGACACATAGAACAAGGGGAACAAGACACATGAAAGAACTACAAAGACTATGAAACAAGGAATACAAAACAACTTCAAAATAAAAGACCTAAACAGAACACAAAACCCTTACAATATTACACAATAACGGGTAGGCTAATAATTTTAAATATTACATTTTATTTAATTTTATATTATTAATGAACAGTAAACATAACAGAGGAACAAAAAGGACTTTGTGGAACTTGAACATGTTTTCAATCAGACTCCAAACCCCTTTGTGGTTTTTATTGGGATTTTCTTTTTTAACCGTGTATGATAAAACCTTCTGGGGATGTGGGAAAGATATTTTCCAAACTGTAAGTAGCCTTAACTACAACCTACAGAGAAAATTTAAAAGGGTCATTTCATGCATTTTTTATTATTAATTTATTCCCCCGAGGTCCACTTATAATGTTAGTAAAGTTTTGGTGTCTTCTTTCATAAAAAAAATGTAATCTCTGTGACTCTTAGGAAAAAATCCAATATTTTGTCTGCTGCACCTTTAAGATGGGTGCTTAGTTCTCTAAAGACTTAATTATTAAAATAAAGTTATTAACTGGACATTTGTCCACTTTAAGTGTCTTCACAAAGTTGTTCGAAAGTACTTTTTGCAGTTTGGTTTTGAGTTCAGATATACTGGTCAAAAGTTGTTGAACACTTACTTATTTACTTAATAATATTTTTCATATATTTAAAAATGTAATTTGATCAAGAAGCTTCTTGAGGTCTCACCCTGAGATGCTTTGTAAACAATATTAAAGGAGTTTGCATCTATTCTGAGCTCTTATTGGCTGTTCTTTCTTCATTATTCAGTCATTCGTCATCCATTTCAAAAACATTTATGTTTGAAAAATTAGGTTTTTGTATATGGATACACTACAGCACACCTTCAGATCAAACGTTTTCTAAGATAATGAGAAACATTTCACTGAACATTTCACCTTTGTTCGGTAGTGTATTTCATTTTCACAGTACATCAAGGTTTTTTTTATTTGAAGGATGAAGAAGGATTTCATTTCTTATATGACCCCTATAACAAAAGGCCATTCAAACCATTAAAGGCCTATGAATACATAATTCCATCTTTTCTGTATTAGATCAGCAGGTTTATTACAAAACCCATTGTAAGAATATAAAAGTATTTTAATGAATGTTGCCTTCTCAAATTCTAAGATGTTTATCTAATAAATTGCCCCCAATTGATATAGCAAGCACCGGATCTAGTCGATTGAACACAGACAAATGATCTTACTGTTAAACCAGCACATTCACTACAATGACATCTGTTTCACAGAACAAAGAGGTGGAGATTTACTCAAGAACCTTATTGGTTACATGACTATGTGTCTCCTGGGTACACCGTAAAACACTCGATGTGACAGAGACGGCTGGCTTTAGGAATCAGACACATTTATCAAGGCTAAGAAGACAGCAGCTCTACAGCCGACAGGAGCAGACAGGAGGGCCGTCTTTCTCCTGACCGCAGCAGTGGCTGCTGTTGACAATTTTGTCACCTTCTGGAAGATGAATAGGTGAAAGGCTTTGAGGGATGAGGGAAGATGATACTGGAAGCATACAAGCCCCAGTGGACTTCCTGACAGAACGTAATCTGTTCATCACCAGGTCAACCTTCATTGTTTCAGATGGTGAATACTGCATAACTTTCCTCTAAGGAAAAGAGTTAGATGCTTGCCCTCTCTCTCTCTCTCTCTCTCTCTGCCTGTCCCTTTCTGTTACTTTTTCTTCAGCAACAACCTTCGGTATTAAACGTAACGTGGGGAACGTCAGGAAATATGCCCGTACACCAGCTAAATGAGCAGTTTTCTTAAAATGTTTAAATGCGAACAAACTAAACCTTTAACGTTTTCTTGCGATTAATGCCAATTTGGCACTTTTCTGACACGCACCCAACTCAAAAAGTCAAGGTTTAAAGACAACCAGACTGGTAATTACAGACTTACGTTGGCATTCAACATAAATACAACCGTTCCGACACGACTTGAATGCGGCGTCATTAACGGACAGCACAGAAAACAGGTGCTCAAAGAGAACCGTCCATCACAGGAGGATTTTAGAGAAACACAAAAGCTAGTTAGAGGTCACTTGGGGATCCATCAACCATTAATTGGGCTGTGTTTTATTGTGTTTTGGGAGGAAAAAGCTCTCGCGTCCAATCGGAACGTTGAAAAGGCCCTTGAGTGTGATGGGAATGGCAGTGGCTCTCCAGAGCTCCGAGAAGGAAACAGAATGATGAGTGGAAAAAAACAAAGTCCATTCTGCCCACTGTACACCTTTACAAGTGCAACCAATTAGAGTAATTGAAAACAGGAGACATGTCCAATTAATAGTTCGTTCGGAGAAAGCAAAAATGGGGTAGAGTGGTTCGCGGCGGGGCAAAAACAGGAAGAAAATTGGCAATTATTTACGTCTCACATGCCAACGCCATTATCTGCCCATTCGCTCTCACCGGGGATTCCTGTAAATAAACAATGGAACGGGCAGAGAGTGAGGGCTGCCGGGAGGGAGGCAGAGGGCAAAATATGACCACCGGGGGAAAAGGCACTCTGACTGGAGGCATTCAACCATAACTTTGCATAATACCCCTTTAGGCAAAATCGCCAAACTGATGGGCACCCGAACGGCGGGCATGCCTAACTAGCCAATGGAGCTATTAGGAAGGCCTGGCGCGGAGTTCTTTCTTCACATGTCAAATCATGCATGCTCACTTTTCTTCACCAGACAACACATCAAAACCTTTTCATTTCCATCCCTTCCATTTTGCGAACGGCGCACACGGCAATTTATATTGATCAGTCTGACATCCAGTCCGTGAGTGCGAGCGTTCGACGGTGTGGTAAGATTTGGGCAGCACTTACGCCTTCCAGGATATGGCAGGAGATTTGCCATAAGTAGTTTGCTCGGTGGGGGAAGAGCGCACGCGGCCATTTTTATGCGTGTTTTTGTGTGTATTATGGGGAAGAAGGAAATTAGCATATAAAGTATTCACTTACTAGGTGATTTTTTGCTTTGGTGCACTCAGCCAGAGCGTTCTACTGACCTTTAAAAACCTCACAAAGTCGCTCGCAAATTGTCCAAAGTTAACTGAAGAGCTTTTTCGTTTGTCTGCGCTAATTTGTGTTGGCTCTACAAATATAAACACGACAACCATTAGCAAATGTTTTCTGTTTATTTTGAAGCAAGCATGCAATGGAATAGGGAGTTTGTTATTTCGTTTGCAGTTGTAAAGCTACGAAGTGCAGCGTGTATGCAAATAAATCATTTAATAAAGACACCGGAAGGCAAAACAGGAAACAAGTAAAGGGCAGTTTGAGTCACAGTTTGAAACATGAGGGAGAGAAAACAAATAATGCAGATATAAAAGCAATATACAGAACATCTTTACGTCACCACACAAAACCGTACCAAACAGCTTCAGAAAAAGTGTTGCATACGCTTGCCCTCGGTTCGACCTTTGCTTCGAGGGGGTTGCAATTGCTCAACACCTAATTCCGTGACAAATGTTATAAAGATCTGGATGGAGATGAGATTTTGAGCGATCAGTTTGTTCTTATCTTCAGTAGCTAACGACATTCTGAAGATCATCATCATTTCCTCGCCGAAGCCTCGGTTTTCCCGAGAGGCTGCGTTAAATGAACCTCGCTCAGGCCAAATCAGCTTAACTTCCTCTCAGCATGATAACGATACCGTCTCTTGCCCGCGGGATGATTCTCTCGGTGGGTGAGTTATGACAAACACCCCCCATCTCCATCACCCACTGCATCAGTCCCAATCTTCCAGATAAACGAGGGGAACTACAATGACGGAGTTTCATATCTGGAGAAGAACAACAGCAGATGAGGACGACATCACACTCATCGGGCGCACTGCTCTTTTTAGGGATCGTAATGGGGGTGCAACAACAAATCACTAAAGTCAATAGTGTAATTACTAAATTAGTCGGTATTTTCTGTATAGTAAAAAACTCATTTTTATATTTTATAATTTTCTTATTATGTATTTTTTTCATTTTGAAAAACACTATGTCTATAAGCAAGCAAGTGATTAAAAAAATTTAATAATATTTTACATAATTATATAAATAAAAGATAATAAATGTGGAGTTATATATATATTTATATATATATATATATATATATATTTAATATAATATTTTTATTAAAAAAAAGATTGCTAAAATTAAAGTTTTTCATAAATTCATATCATTTATGAAACATCAAAAATAAATGAACTCGCAATCCAGATGATGAATTTATTATAAGAATTAATCCAGTGTGTTCATATAATTATATTTTTGTATTATTTTAAGTACATACCTATTTCTATTGAACACAGTTTATGTTTGGGTAATTTTAAGTATTTAAACCAGTCTGCTGCTTTTAAAGTGTAAAAGAAATAAATCACAAAATATATCAATATCACTTATTTTGCAACTGATATAGCACATACATTATATACATTTCAGTTGCACACACTGAAAAAAAGCAACTAGTAGGATTTACTTAATCTTAAATTTGTTTTGTGTCCAGTTTTTGACAGTTTTATTAACTAAATTTACTTTTACAAACTGTGTGAAAAAAAGTAAGTAAATCATACTAAGAGTTTTTCAGTGCAGTTTGCAAAAATATTTAGTTAACTGAATCAAAACTATAATAAATCAATTATTAAAATGAATATTAGTTGCAGTTTTCTCTCTCTCTCTCTCTCTCTCTCTCTCTCTCTCTCTCTCTGATTGATGTGAAGTGAGATGTGCTATACCGCACTTGCTGGAAGTTCAGACAAGCTTGAAGATGTCAGTAGCAGCAGCGTTGTGGAGACGCTGTGAGCTCCTTCTCGCTGTTTCCTCTGACAGCGTCAGCAAGAAGATGGACTGATGGGCTATAAAACCAGGAAGATGAATGGATGGGCAAGGAGAGCTGGAAGATGGATAGAAAACGAGAAGAGAAGATGGATAGATGTCTCAGCTGTCAAACGTGTTACCAGTGATGTGTGAGACGTGTCATTGGTAAACGGAGTCCAAGTTCAATCAATCACGGCAGAACGTGAAGGATCCGTTGAAGCTTATCGTCTTCCAAACTGCTTATTTTTGCAATAAAGGTTCTTATTGACCCTTTGGTGTAGCGTCTGCACTCTTGACGCAGCCAGACCAGTACAAATAAATGCAATAAATATGAAATAAAGCAAATTATTGTTTTGAAACTTGACATATTCTTCCTGTAAGCTTTCCACAGGCATGTCAAGTGTTCTTCGCTCTCAGCTTGAGTTTCACGGTCATCCTTTAGTCATCGTGTGCCGGTCCCGCTTGGTGTGGGTCATGGGGAGAGGCCTGCACTTATCCAGACCTTGAGGAAAAACTGACAGCACGGGAAACTCCGATCGTTTTTCAGCAGGAGCTTTGTATCCCCACTGAGAGTGTTGATGGCTCTGGGGCGGCGTGAGGACAGGGGTGGGTAGCGACGCAAACCGGCGTTGAAAACATATGGAGAGCCAACAGGAAAAGAGATGCTGATAAACACCCCGTCTGCGTACAAATCAATTAGCAGAGAGTGTCTGGGGAACACGCGCGCTGATACGCACCCTACAAAACCATTACAGGAAGAAATCTTGCTTTATTACATTTTCAACACACAGGCAGCAACAGTGGGCACAGCACAGGGCTTCCATCGGCTTATATGAATAACTTAGAGACCACCGACGGCTGCTCCTGATAGCTGGAAAACTCATGATGGCATTGGGTGAAAACTCCAGGGCGGGGAAGTGATCACAACATGCATCTCTGAACTGTTGTCTAACTGCCGGTGGCAGCACAGAGCTGCTGCGGGGCCAGCGGCGAGCGGGACAGAATTGCCACAGTCTGGTGCCGCCATCAGACGCAGAGGAAGATGGAGATGTGCAGTTAAGAGCCTCATTTAGGGAGGACGCAGATGCTCCACCTGCCTCCCATTGTGAATGTATGAGACAAGGAAGAAAGAAGGGAGGGAATTTTCACTTTGGGCAGCCACAAGTGATTTGTAAGTTGTGTTTAGAAGATCTGAACGCGGTGACGCGGCAACCTTAAAGGGACAGTTCACCCGAAAATAACAATTCTGACAATTCATTTCCTAGCACATGTGCTGTTCCAAACTTTATGTCGTTTTCATTTATTTACATTTTTATGAATTTAGGCTATTGCTTAAAAAAAATATTGCTTTTATAATGAATGGGGGCTAAGCTTTCAGTCTTCAAAAAAACAAAAAGACCATGAAGGTATAAGAAAGGAAGTCCACATTACTTGCGTACTATATTTTAAGGCTGTTTCAGAGTCATGTGACAGCTTTGGGCAAAGAAGTGAGCAAAACATGACAAACAAAAAAATATTGAAAATTTTTAATGTGTGTGTGTGTGTGTGTGCGTGCGTGCGTGCGTGCGTGCGTGTGTGTGTTGTTCCCACAAAGGGAGACATCTTTTAGGTCCACGTGAGGGAAAACAGCTTATAAATCATACAGAATGAAATTTATTGAAAATGACAGTTGTATGATGTATCATATGTATCATAAGCCTGATATAAAATCAATGGAAGTCTATGTAATGGCCCCATAAAACATGGAAACCAGAAAAAGCAAGGCAAAACTTCCCTTTAGGGACATCCACATTTGTAAAAAAAAAAAAATATCTATAAAAAATAATAAATATAAAAGTAAATTCTAATAATGCAAAAAAGTTTTCTTTTGTTTATCATTTGCAGTCCCTTTAGTTTGAACGAGTGGTTGCTTGAAAGTTAGCAAACAATGCAAACTACTTGTTGATCTTCCTTCTAGTTTAAACCGATGACCAGATGAGTCGTATCTCAGCCTGAGTGTAATTGCTGTGAGCAGAAAGAAGTTGATAAACAGAGAAGACAACAGGCGCTTCCGCACACAGCTGACTGATAATGAGCATCCGAGCGTTACCTGAGTCGTCTGCTTCAGTCATTACGGGCCTGCTGGGGGACGTGCCACTGGCCGTCTAATTACACACGCAGGACTGTGGTGTCACTCCTAAACTCGGCTGTCATCGGACACAGATGGGGTTTGATACCTTTAATTAGCGCTCGGGTGCTAATCAGAGACAACAGCACGCAGTACATCAACATATGACCCCACCGCGGTCACACTGCGCCCCCGCCGGGCCTCATATGGCAGCGGAGACACGGGGGAATAATCTATTAAATACTCGACAGGAAATCGAAAGAGATGAGAGGAGAGATGATGGCTTGAACTGTGACCAGAGGAGCATGAAGGAAAAATGAAGGCCCACAGCTCTCTCACTCACACACATTCTCGAAAAGGAAGCGATGTTAAAAAGCAGTGGGGGATGAGTGAAATGTTTAAGTTATGAATGTGTGTATGTATGAGTATACTGTGCATATATGTGTGTGAGATGGGACACGCATGAAAGGTTACGCTGCAGGTGTGACCAGCAGAAATGCATTGATACATTTCTTCGGCACGGCTGTGTGTGTCAGGAATAAAGAAAAGGTATCTTTGATCAATGGCTTGTTTTGGTATTCAGCGGGGATCTCAATGGCAGTCGCTTAGATATGAGACATCCGATTGGCTGATGGCACTTGAACTGTAAAGTCCATTTTATGCTTTTACAAGCCACAGGAACAAATAAAGAACTGACATTTTCACAACAATATAATATCTGACATTTGTTGCTTCTAAAAACCTGTATTTCTGAATAAATTGCTGTTTTGAATAGCTGTCAGTTTGTAAACATGTAATTTATGGGACCAGCAGGGGCTTAATGGCGCACGCTTACAAGATAAATCTTGACCTGCTCTGACCTTTGACCCTGAGTTTAGTGGGTCGACTGCTGGCAAATTCCAAGGGGCAACTTCAATAATTTACTGACAGGTTTGTCTGAAACAGGTGGGGTTTTTTGCAGATAAGAGGCAGAAATATAAGTGCTCATGCTTTCATTGAATAAAAAGTCCTTTTGTGCTTTTGTGTTCAATGAATCCAAAATTAACATGAGGATGGGTAAATAATGACAGAATTTCCAATTAACTTGAACAATAGGATTATAGGATTTAAATATGGCATAGGGGTTTCACAATATATTAATGATATTAAAAACCATATTTTCTTGTTAATTTTAATTCTAGCCTATATGACAAATTTGTAAACAACTTGTTAAAAGTTTTTTTAAGAGTAACAACGATTATATTCGGAAGAATGCTTGTAACAAAACAGTTCTTGGCCACAATTGAATTCCATAGTAGGAAAAATGACAATGGTAGTCAAAAGTGCCCCAGAACTGTTTTCTGTCCTACATTCTTCAAAAGATCCCATTTTGTGTTCAATGGTGGCCAGAACTGTTTGGTTACAAGCATTCTTCCAAATATCTTTCTCTGTGTTCATCAGAACAAACAAATACAACAACTTGAGGTTTTCTTTAAAAATATTTGTTTTAACAAAAAAAGTTATTTATTAATTTATAAACGTAAGTCTGACTTGTTGGCCAAACAAAACTACAGATAAATTTGTCTGAAAGAATTATTTTGTTTATTTAAAAAATAAATATAAAATAATATTAGGAATTTAAGTGTAAATCTGATATGTCGTGACAATATGCAACACCTAAAAGTAACTGAGTTTGTACACTGGTAGGGGGTTATTCCTTCTGATTCTGTCTTTTTAAGCATATCCACTTATTTTACAGACCAATATGTTTGTTGTAGTTAAAAGGTCCAATTTTGTTCATGTTTTTAAGAGCTATTTATCCAGATCAGACATCCTGTTACACCTGTTACACCCTGACAAGCTTCCCAGCAACATACAATGTTCATCTCAAAGTAATGTAACCTCCATGAACATAAAATTCTCATTCTAAACTCGGCATAAAATGCGCACCAAGCAATAATCTCTCGGCAAATAAGACTCAGTGGCCTATTTATACCTGTTATGACTCTGAATAGATGTGCAGAAATACAGCAGCAAACTTTCACACGGCCTTCTTCCAGCCCAAATGACTTTTTCATGAGCCTAATAAGAAATTATGGGTTATTATATTCTGCCGCTTGACACCCTGATTATAAAATAGCACAACACAAAGAAGTGGGAGCGGAAAAAATGAGGCGAGGAGGAATGTAGCACTTTATTTTGAAAAGAATCACATTCTCTAATTCATTACTCTCACAAGAAGCAATATACACCCCATTACACTACAATGAATGGGGAAAATTATTTTCCTACCTTACATTTGCTCACGACTACGACCTAATCCTTAGGGCCTCAGGGTAACATACTTTGTTTCCCTCTATATCCACCCCATAAAATCTCATCTGCCCTCATTTGCCTCTAATTCAACTTTCTGCTCAAGTTTAACCATCCATCTGCACCTCTCAGCCGACAGGGGATGAGACACTATAGTCAAATATATACCATGTTTTACAAGATTTACTTCAAGTACATTCATTACTTCTGATAAAAGTCTCTAGTGTTTTCTATGGGTTCGGCTGTAAAAAGACAAGAAACAAAAAGAGCGATTTACAAAAAATAGAATGAAAACGAAAAAGCACAATAAAATATCTAAATCGCAACAAACCATGTATGACTATGCAGAAATCTACATTTGCTTTTTGTGCAAAAACATCTTCTGGGATCAACATTAGAAAGACATTCAAACAGATTTGAATAACATGAGAGCGAGTAAATGAATAGTTTTTTTGCTTTTGAACTTCAGAAAGTGCATTTTCAGTGTAAAGTTTAAAGTAACAACGCTCCCCAGATTCCAGCAGGCCTTGTTGGAACAGAATATTGCATTAACATTTTAAACTCCAGGATATATGATCGTCTTGCTCCAAAAGAAGACTTCTTGGAAGCATCTTTTGGAAGAAGTGTACAATTTTCCACATTAGTATCTCCAGAGAGAGAGAGGACAAATTCATTAGCGCTCGGCTGACTGATGGAGCTCTTCTTTTAATATTACTGTTTTTGTTTTGCTTCTTTAGTTTCCACTGCTTTTTCATGTTAGAAAAGTGTGGTTTTAGGATTTGTTCTGGCAGCATTTTACACCTCAAAGGAAGGATGTGAGAGATAAATTCAAGTCTGAGGCTGTCAAAGCAATCTGTCACTAACAGAGAGGATATTATTTGTCTTTTTATTCTCAAGACATATTCATTTGATTATTTTCAGACAAATAATGGCATTTGCATTTGCTTTGATTTTTTTTTATTTGAACAGTGTTCAATCCATTGTTCTCGAAGTAAAAGAAACATTTCTATTTTGATATTTTGATGTGTCTGAGGGACAGTTGGAATCGGAAATGATTTATGGTGTTGTAGCATCTTTCTGAGCTCGTGAAGATAATATTTCCAAAGAAATCTCTAGATACTTGTCTTATCACATTATAAAGGTTCACATTATTAAAGGTTTCAAGGCCTGGAGGGTTAAAGACTTTTTTTTATGGTGATGGCCATAAAAATCTACAGAGAATAAAAGCAACTTTACAATCACCTTCATGAATTGCGCTTTTGAATGAGAATCTCTCGTCTCTGAAGTGTCCGTCAACCTCGTAGGGAACATGGTCCGATCGATGCGTGCCAAGTCAAAGTGTGTGTGGTTGGCGGTGTTTAGTGAAGGATTATGCTAATGAAATTTGGGAGAAAAAAATCCTGTCCAAAAATGATTCGGGCGGAACGCTCGCTCAGGCGGGTTGCTTGACTAGCATGTGTGACCGAGCCGGCAATGCCCACGCTTTCCCACAATCCAGCTTAGTCCATTGGCATGTCACCGTGAGGGCGCAGAGCTTCGGGCTGTGGAGAGGAGGAAGAGGAAGAAAGAGAACAAAAGGGACAAAGAGGGGTAGATAACTAAGAAAGGATCTTTCCATCTCGTTTCTTTGAGATTTACTGCATAAGATACCCCCTTGGGAAACTAAGGTTCATGAGTGGACTCGAACCTGTGCCATGAATTCCTTCCCATTAACTTTCGAAAGTTTCTGATAAACTGGCAAAGTTGCAAGCCAACAATCAGAGGCCATTATTAAAGGTCAGATGGTCAATTA
The DNA here is from genome assembly GCA_026939265.1 of Oreonectes daqikongensis. Classification (NCBI taxonomy): domain Eukaryota; kingdom Metazoa; phylum Chordata; class Actinopteri; order Cypriniformes; family Nemacheilidae; genus Oreonectes; species Oreonectes daqikongensis. The sequence goes on along the minus strand of JAOTQM010000085.1, from coordinate 1,743,192 downwards.
GTTATCTGTTCTGAGGGGAAACACTTTAATTCCCTTGAGCCCGGACCAGAGACAGGCTACATTGTAAAATCTAATTGGTTGACCTAAATGTACTTATTTGGCTCCGGTAAAGTGGACTAAGTCCGTGCCTTTGTCCGTGGAAGTACTTGTGTCATCAAATTGAGCTCATTTGGTTTTCTTAAAGAGTGAACTATTAAGGAGAGTAAAGTTAACTAGTACCAAGGAGCCTTAGTCCATATTTACTTTCATTGTACGGGATTAAAGAGCAGCGTCTACATTTTACAGAATTGATTATGTGATAGAAAGTCATTCATTTCAACCCACTGTTGGGTCATAAAGGGGCAAACGCAGCCGTTGGGTTAAATTATCCAGAAAATGGTTATATCCGCCCCAACAATGGGTTAAAACAACCCATCATATTGTAAAACAAACGTAATTTTTACGTTTTTTTTTTTTTTTTTTTACAAATTTTCATGTTAAATGTCCAAAAACTGAATTTCATGTATTAAAAAAGCAGTAATTTACAAGTAAAATTGAGAAAATATTATATTTTACAGTTTATTTTTGGCACCCCAGCTGCCAGACAAACTTTTTACAGTATTTTTTGGAATATGGTCAAAAACAAAAAAATGGGGAAAACTATTTATTATATATCCTGATATTCTGTCAATTTACAGAAATAAATTTCATTTTACTGTATATTTCTGTCGCTCCATGCTGACAGAAAATGTCTGGGGTTTTTTTACAGTGTAGCTTAATGTACGACCTTTTTGACCCATTTGTTTTTTGTATTTTGTGTATAAGTCATTTAAAGAGATCGTTCACCCAAAAATGAAAATTCTGTCATTATTTATTCACCCTCATGTCATTTCAAAACTGTATGACTATCTATTTTCTGTAAGAATGCAAAAGTAGATATTTTGAAGAATGTTGGTAATCGAACAGCAGTGGCACTCATTCACTCTATATGGACACAAAACCAATGCAAGTCAATGGGTTGTTCTGTTACAAACATTCTTCAAAATATCTGTTTTTGTGTTCTGCAGAAGAAAGTAAGTCATACAGGTTTGAAATGACAAGAGAGTGAGGAAATAATAATAATAATAATAAAACATTGAAATAATATTTGGAGTTGCTTTTTAGTGAATGGCATGTAAGGATGGGACACATATTGTTGCATTAAACAACAAAACACAAAGGAAAACACACAGGAGGCAGAATGACAGGAAGAATGATAGGAAAAAACAGTGTGAAGTTTTATTCTGCACTTTTGAACTTCATGGGTCAGGCCACTAAGTGGAAAATGGTTTGTCAACAGGACAGCGACCGCAGGGAAAATCACCACGGCCCCACCGGCACCTCTGAGAAACAGACAGCAGAAAACAGCTTTTGGATCTTCATGATCGCCAAAATAAGAAGCCTTTTTCCGATTGATTTACAAAATGACACGAGCAGTTTGGAAAATTATATTTCGTTCCCCAAGAACATCGTCCACTTTTGCTGCATCCACATGTAGCCACAGGTGTGAGCGAGCTCTCAAACTGATGTCAATCAGCAACAGAACACAATGCAAACGGCGGAACATAGCGTGAAACTTCCAGGAGGAATATTTTATGCTTGCTGTGCAGACAATGGACAAATGGTCGAGGAAAGCCGGAGCGACTCAGTGGGGAACCAGGAAAATCTCCACACTGGCCTCCGGATTTCAGACAAAGAGGCACAAAAGGTAATTTTTTATCTGCCGAGCGGCATCTAAAAGGTATCAAGCGGGTGCTGCTTTTCACGGATGGGAGAACAGATGGACTGCTGAATCAAGCTGGGATGATCATCAACAACACACCACTGCTCCTCTGCCTTTCAAACAGTCCGAGCGTATAGCTTTTCACTAAGTTGGATTTTCACTTTTCTTTCTTTTTTTCTCTTCGACTGAATGAATGAGGGATTCATTGGCATGCTTTTCCTAAAAAGGAGGATTCTAAGCATGGCTTGGCTCTTGAGTTTCCTGTACTTCCTTTCTTTCTTTTTGGTGATAATTCCAGATGTGGAAATCAACAGCTTTGATTATTTGCTTTCCTTGTGAGTTTGTTTCTGTGCATTTTCAGGAGGTTAGTAAGTTGCTTGTGACATCAGACTGGCACTCTTATGGTTAAAAAAAGTACACATGATGTTAGATGAAATGAGATAAAAATGCATTTATTCATGATATGTGTGTATATGAAGAATTTTGACTCGGTGGTTTTGTGTTCATTCAATAGAAGTCAATGGTGTTTGATTGCCAACATTTTTCAAAATATCTTTTCTGTGTTCTGCAGAAGAAATACAGATTTGGAATGACATGAGTTGAACAATCCCTTTAAGTTGATACAAAAATACAATTTGAGGATTTATTGTTCTGTCGGTGCACACAGAAATGAATAATTAACATTTAATCATTCTAAGAATCACATTTTCAGACACACGTTTCATATATAATTAATATATCAAATAATTAATATTTGACTTTGACATTCCAGTATTATGGTCAGTAGAAACCGAATGGGTTTCTGATTTATGTCATAAGAATGTTGCTCATGAACTCGTATGAACAGAAACTGACATCATCACTTATCATCATGTCAGTCTAGTAATGATTTTTTGTGCAAGGCCTTTTCTCAGCCCTTGAGCAGCACAGCCTCTACAGAATACTTCTGGTTTAAGTGGTAACATATGGCTGAATTAGGGGCTAATGTAACCCCTCTGTTATTCCAGCATAATTATGTTAATAATTATAATTCCCTATGTTATTTAGCAGTTCAATGGTTCACGGGGCAGGAACAAGGCCAGACTTCAGTCACTGGGAAACTGGCTGGTGCTGTACGAGTTTACAGTGTGCGCTTCTATTAGACAGACGGATAGCGCCATCTCGTGGAAATTTAAAGAGCAAACAAGTTTTGGTGATGGGCAGAAGACGACGACTAAACTAATAGTTTTACTATTTGATATAACGATAATAAATGTAGATGCGTCCAAATTTTAACCATGCAATGAATCAAGTGATCTTTATATGGCGAATGATACTAACCTACTGATGATACTAATGTATTTAGAAAAAGAGTTTTAAGTAATATGTGGGATCAGACAGTATACATTTTGATGTGTTTGTTGACTGAGACATTTATAAGTTCAAAATATTCTGTTGTTTTTGGAAAATATGCTCTGCTGGGTTGTGGACAGCACAATAAATTCTCTATAGTTGTTTCACGTTGGCTCAAAATATCATATATAACATTATTCAGCCATGTTTGTTTAGTTGTTGGAGAATGAAGTAAAACATCTCACAAGCATGAAAATAGAGAATATAATTTGATGTATTTAATTACAAAAGAATTCAATTCACATTTAATCAAATTCCATTACAAAAAGGGAACCAATGTCAATGGAAGGCACACATCATAAGTCATTTGAATTATGTACATTACATATCAAGAAAGAGAAATACTCCATGCATCAGAAAATCTATATTTCTGTAAATGTGTTTCAAATATTACATGTAATTATTAGTTAGAAAAGCCTCGTCCCCAGTGCACATTGACATACCACACAATTTCAAGATGGAAAAGTAAAAGTGTTGTGTATTCTTAGTTTTGACAACACATTCAAATGCTGTCAACCTTTACACAAATACAAAAGACGACCACATAACGTCTTATAAAACATCTTTTGAAAATGAGCTCAAATCGCACTCTCAAATTGTGAAAACAATAACATGATTAACAACTATATGAGGATTAATCCTGATAAACACATGGAATGATATAAATAAAATTGGAATCTAAATAAATGTGGGAATGTTAATATTCGAATAACAAATAATGTTATGATGATGTTTTGGTCAGGAGTGTTGCCGTGATTGTCCTGAATAGCAGATGCTGCCTTAGATAAACCAATGCAACCCTAAAAGCAAAGTGCATCCCCTATTTATGCTGGTATTTGGCAAACGTCATAAACATGAAATCTGATAACTTAGAAAATGGCAGAATTCAAATCTGAAATCAATAAACAAATGGTGCATTTTTAGCAAAAAGAACACCAAATATACAAAGATATCTGAAACTTGAAAGAAAACCATTTTTAAAATAACATCATAATCAAAGCAATTCAACATCTAAAACAACAAATGCACAAAGTCCAAAAAATATTACAGTCTCATAAATAACCAAACAAGCATCTTTCAGGGTTTGAAGAGTGAACATCAGGGGCAGTTGTTTACAATATTAATTATTAACACACATTGACTCAGCCAGGAGTTTAGGATCCCTAAAAAAAACTCTGAAACATTAGGCATATGTAGCTTTGGCACAAAACATCCCCAAAAATATTTTGATTTTGTAATAACCCCACACCATAAACAAAATGCATGATCTTCCGAGTAATTTTCAAGAAGATCTATTTGGTCATATTAGTCCAACGTTTTGGTCCAAGTAAACCTAAACATTCCACTTTATTCTTGGAAAAAGGTGACCCGGCATTCTGTCTTGATCCTCCCAGGGTTGTTGAAAATGACAACATCCAACAATCATTTTAGTGGAAATAATGGGATTGTCTTCATCACATTCTTCTGTCTGCTAGCAATAAACACCCCGGAGACTCATCTGTTGAAACATCAAGCCAGACAAGCACTATAGTCAAACTCTATAATCTCAATCCAGTTCCTACAGGATGAACTAAGGTTCACTGTCAATCATGGAAAAATCAATTGTTTGACTACCTTCTCAGAGAACTGGCCTCATAAACAGTGTTGTCCTCTTCATCGCTTTCCAGATGGGCCATCTCCATTGTGTCGTCGTAGTTTGTTAAGAGCCCATATTTTCTCCTTTGACCTGTTGACTTTTTCAGCCTTGTGTAAGGACAAGTGAAAACCATTAAACAAATATAACACAAAGGTTATAACCTCGTGGCACTAAATGTCACTTGACAGGAACTCGTGACAACGAAGACAGCATATGTGAGCATCAAACAAACGCATTGTTTAAGCGAATATAAAAACAGATATGGTGATTCTTAACACGTTTAAATACACTTTTAATATATAAAAGGCTCATGTAAGACTCACCGAACCGCTCTCACTAAAAAGTACAGAACTCCGATGGCCGTGATGCCGATGAGAACATACAGAGCCCTCTGAATCATGTCGCCGTCCAGAGAGAGGCCCGCGCCGGAGGATTTTATTTTAGTGGCGGCGGAGGTGCTGATGTTTTTATGAGGCTCAGGACTGATAGTAATATTGGCAGCAGTAGTCTTGTGTGGAGGTGATGTGTTGGTGTCAGGCTTCTGCGCATTGTCATTGTCATCGGCTAAAGAAACAGTCCACAATGCCAGAAATAAAAGAAAAAGTTTTAAAGATGTCATAGTAGCTTGATTCCTCGGTTTTGAAGCTCGAGATGTAACTTCAACACATACGAAAATCGATTTAGCGACTCAACTTCAGTGGAGTTCCTGTTCCTGATTGATGACGACAGCGCAAGCGGTGTTACGGACAAATGTGTCCTGAGAGGAAACAACAGCGTGTTCCCCGTTGAGAGCGTGTTGAGCGGACAGGATTCATTTTCCTTTTCTATTATCTTTTCTTTTCCCATTTAGTTCGATGTAAATCCCCTTTGATTGTTCATTTGATCCACATCCTCCCTAATCCCGCAAAAGTGCGTCTTGGATTCGGGAATTCTGTATTTTATCAACATTGTTGATTATTTCTTTTCCTTCTAGTCAAAAGAGTGTTTAATATTATTATATGATTATTACACTTCAAATATATTAAAGTGTGAATTGTGATATCAAACAATCATTTAACAAAATATGATGCCTTAAAATGCTTCTGATATAACTCATATTTATTTATATTTTTGAATTGAAGTTGCCTTATTGATAAAAATCACTTTAAGATTAATTTTTTCACTAATCATACTGTTTAACTTATTGTTACCTGTATTTCATAGTTATTGTTATTAAAACCTCTTTTACATAAAACATGACATGTTGCTATATGACACGTTGTTGCTGGAGTAACAATTTAAACTTTATTTGCCTTTACAAGCTAAAAACATAGCAAAACATTCACAAACAATGGTCAGCATTTGTCAGATAATTATAAAAATGTCTGTTTATCCTCCCTGAAACCAATAATATTGACTTGTCAGCACACAACTAACGTGTCCTCTAAGGAGATGTACAAAAAGCAGGTCTGATGTGATAGATACAGCACAATACTGCACTTAAACCTTCATTATATAATCTACACACAAAACATTTGTATTCACATGCTGTACTGAGCTAAGGGGCTTCAATCATTCATTATTTCATTGCTCCATTATAAAGTGAGTGTTTTTAGATGGAGTAGAACATTGGCCGTCTGCAAGAGGAGCTTATAAAAGAACAACAAGAGCGGAATCATTTACAGATAGAGAGAGACAAAATCCAAACATATGAGAAATCACCAACAAAGATTTAAAAGAGAAAAAACGTGAGCTTGATGGAGGCGGCTAAAGTTCGTCATTAAAATCACATCAAACATCGAGCTCTCCTCTTTCTATATTTACATTTAGCAGACGCTATTATCCAAAGCGACTTACAGAGCAATTAGAAAGCGATATGTCATACAGAGACAATAATACAATAAGTGCTAACACCAAGTTACTAGTTTCCACAAAAGCCAAAACACAACCTATTGATAGAGAGGGTTAGTATTTTTTTCTTCTTCTATTTACTTGTCAAGTATTCACGGAAGAGTTGTGTTTTAAGATGTTGTTTAAATGTTGTAGGAGATGTGCTTGACCGGACAGAGTTTGGAAGGCTGTTCCACCAGCAAGGACTTGTGAAGGAGAATGACCGGGAAAGTGATCTACTGTCCTTTTGAGAGGGCACTACAAGACGTGGTTCCTTTGCTGAACGCAGGGATTCTGATAAAAGTGTAGGAGGTTATGAAAATATGCCGGTGCAGAGCCAGTGATAGTTCTGTAGGCAAGCGTTAGTGACTTGAATTTGATACGGGATTCAACCGGTGACCAGTGGAGAGAGATAAAGAGGGGAGTCACATGAGCCCTTTTGGGATCTTGGAAAACGAGCCATGCTGCTGCATTCTGAACCAGCTGGAGTGGTTTGATTGCTTTGGCAGGAAGACCGGCCAGGAGAGAATTGCAGTAGTCCAACCTTGAGATTACAAGAGCCTGAACAAGGAGCTGTGCTGCATTGCTCAGTGATGCACGGAAAGCTCCGGGTCCTGATAACATTCCTGGGCGTGTGCTGAACAGCTCACTCACAAACTGTTCCAGATCGGTTTAAACACTTCACTGTGCAACTGGCTGTTGGACTTTTTGACTGGGAGACCTCAGGCAGTACGGGTCGGCAGTAACACATCCAGCACTATCACACTGAACACGGGGGCCCTCCAAGGATGTGTACTTAGCCCCCTCCTCTACACCCTGTTGACCCACGACTGCGCTCCATCACACGACTCCAACCTCTTTATCAAGTTTGCAGACGACACGACTGTGTTGGGTCTCATTAGCAACAGAGATGAGACAAACTACAGGAGTGAGGTGAGCCACTTGGCCAAGTGGTGCAGTGACAACAATCTCTCTCTGAACGTGGAAAAGACGAAGGAGATTGTTGTCGACTTCAGAAGAGTGCACACTCAGCATGCTCCTCTGACTGTCAACGGTGCGACTGTGGAGAGAGTGAGCAGCACCAAGTTCCTGGGTGTGCACATCACTGAGGACCTCTCCTGGACTAACAACACCACAGCACTGGCCAAGAAAGCACAACAGCGTCTCTACTTTCTCTGCAAACTGAGAAGAGCCAGAGCCCCAACCCCCATCATGTGCACCTTCTACAGAGGCACCATCGAGAGCATCCTGACCAACTGCATCACTGTGTGGTATGGTGCCTGCAACGCGTCCTGTCGCAAGAGCCTCCAACGCATAGTGAGAGCAGCTGAGAAGATCATTGGTGTCTCTCTCCCCTCCCTCCAGGACATTTTTGGTACCCGTCTCACCCGCAGAGCCCTCTGCATTGCAGGTGATCCCACCCATCCATCACACAGCTTCTTCAGTCTGCTGCCATCAGGGAGGAGACTTCGGAGTCTCCAGGCCAGGACCAGCAGACTGAAGGACAGCTTCATCCACCAGGCAGTCAGGAAGCTAAACTCCCTTCCGACCCTGCCTTCCCTCCCCTCCCTTGCCACACGCTGGACACTGAACCACATCATACTCTGTCTGGCACTTGACACTTTATGGAACATTGGACTGCTCATTACCTTTTCAGTTGTGGTCTGAGCCTCCTCAACAACCTCTTAGTCAGTTAAACAAGCCTGCTATCTTTGACACTTTACCAGACCGATAAGCTTTTTGCACTACATCACATCTACACTGTTGTTTATTTCAATTTGCACTGTGTTTATCTCATCTGCACTGTTGTTTATCTCATCTGCACTGTTGTTTATCTCATCTGCACTGTTGTTTATCTCATCTGCACTGTGTTTATCTCATCTGCACTGTTGTTTATCTCATCTGCACTGTTGTTTATCTCATCTGTACTGTTGTTCATTTCACTGGTTTGCCCATTTATCTCGTTATATTTCTCTGCTTGTAAAGTTGTATTGTGTATATATAGAACTGTATTTATCTGTATTTTTGGATATATGTTTATTCTATGTTATCTGTATGCACCTAGGGTCTGAGAGTAATGCAATTTCAATCCTCCATTTGTATGTACTGTACATGTGGCAGAATTGACAATAAAGCTGACTTTGACTTTGATATTGTCTAATCTTCCTGATGTTGAATAAAGCATGTCGGCATGGTCGCGTTGTCTTTGCAATGTGGTTCTTGGTTGTTTTTAAAGAAGTAATTGTGGAATTGCCAAGTTGGATGGTGAGATCATGTTGCACTGTGGGGTGTGCCGTAAATACAAGTAGTTCTGTCTTGGCAGGGTTCATCTGGAGGTGATGCTCTTTCATCCAATCTGAGATGTCTTCTAGGCAGGCTGAAATGCGAGTAGCGGGATCGTCTGGGTGAAATGAGATGTAAATCATCACCATTACAGTGATAGGAGAAGCCGTGGGCCTGTATGATGGGTCCTAAGGATGTTGTGTAGATGGAGAAGAGGCACTCTTCCACTCGAACAAGCACTGATCCCTGAGGGACCTCAGTGGCCATGTGACGAGCCAAACATAAAACCAACATAAAATGGCCAAATGTTTGTTAGATGTAATGAATGAAAATCTAATCACAGAAATTGAATCTAAATATGTAAAAAAAAAAGATGCAGGAACTACACTGGCAGGAAAGAGAAAAAAGACAGAGGTTCAGGAGATCGAGGAATGTAATAACGCCCGCATGCTAATGAACAACCACGATAAAGCTTTGAAAGAAATGAATGACTATATGACATCATCACTTCCCTCAAGGTGTGATCAAAATATGAACTAATGCATGTTTTATACATATATACAGTATTCCCAAAGCTCATGGTAGAGCATTACATTTACAGTTTTACCCAAAGCGACTTACATTGCATTAAACTATACATGGCACTAGTAACACCAAGGTCATGGGTTTGGTTGCCATTGAGACCACCATGATGGTGGTGCTATTATCATCTTCTGCCATTTGAGTTTCAGCAACCAATGATTTGTCAATCAGTATCTACGAAATAAGGTAGTACTTAAGAAAAATAGAAAGAACATATTTATAGTTTATAGTAGCTAGCAGTGTAGTGGGATCATTTCCTATAATAGCCTCAATAAATAAAAACACAGACGGTTACGTAAACAAATATTTATTGAAGGTAAACTACATAGAAAAGTACAACTAGGAATGTCATGAAGAAAGAGAAATGCAACTGTGCAGTCCTGATTTTAACCATTTTTATATTCAACTTTATTTTTGCATGCTCATGGTCCATGGCTGTAATCAAAATATACATGTTTTCACGGATATAAAAACCCGATACTTTTGACATTGTGATACAAAAATAGTATTTACACCTCATCTGTCTGACTACAGGTGAAAACGGTTTTCAATCTAAGGCAGATGATGTTTATCAACGGTGCACAACACATTTTTTTTGCACATTTCAGACATTCTTCAGTTTGAAAGGGACTCAAACACTCTTTTCAACAAGGCAAGTTTAAAGCATCTGCTTCTCGGCCTAAATTGAGAATGGTCCCAAACAAACAGAAAGTTTCAAAATGTGAAAAAATATTGAGAACACTAGAGTAAAAAAAAGATTTCTAGAACAAACAAGGCTGCGTTTTCTTTGTATTCCAGAGCTGTGCCAGATTTGCATCACAAGTTTCTTTGTTGGTCTGACAAATCTTTCACAAAACATCTTTTTTAAATGAGTACAGCATTGTGTCTGAATCTATGAAGATAGTGATCGTTTTAAAGGCACTTTGTATTTCCAAACAAATTTTCACTTTTGGGAGAATAAAGGCCTAAAATCCTTTTTTTTTTTTTTTTTTACAGAGGTCACTGAAGGCCATCGTGTCTGATGCGTTAAGACTTGTGTGATGTGCACAGTTCAGCAGGAGTGCTGATTATCAGATATATCTGCTGACCGTCCCAATTCACCTGCACTGTTTCCATCACACAGGTGTTCTCTGCAGAGAGCTATCCAGAGCGTCAAAGCCACTCTTGAGCACTGAGAGGACATGTTACTACAAGCCATTTGAGGCTACACGTGTCAGGCTGTCCCTTATGAAGGTAAACCGAATAAAGGCTTTGGTTTCGAGCTGTAGCGTACACACAGGTACATCAAAACATACAATACACGGGGCACTTAACTAGAATAGCTAATAATCTGCTATATCACACATTAACATGAAGCCCAACATTACTAAAGATTCAAAGTACAGGACAAACAATAAACAGCGATTATTGATCCACTGACCACAGTCAACATGCAATGGCCCAGTATACAAAAAAACAATACAAATCTAGATTTCAACTCTCAGATTCATACACAAATGATTGCATAAATTTGTTTGTAAACATTCTATGTCTAAAGATACAGTATAAACGCTAAAGCTAGAGGATATAGAGAATATAACTCAGGGATATACATAACGCAGAGCTCAAGGCCTGTACCATCAGCTTACTGGAATGATTCATGTCTCCCGGGAGCATGAAACTGATTGTAAACTACAGATCTGCAAACATGAATTGCAGAGGTTTGAGGTTCTGGGGCAGCAAGGCACAAAATGGTACAATGTGGAATTAAAGGCCTTTGAGGTTCAGCTCTGCATCTACATAAATCATTCGTGTCTAGCCCTAAAACTGAATCAGAGAAACATGGAGTGACATCTACAACTGATTAAACTGATACAAAATAACAATGATCAACTTAAAGTCGACTTAAACTTATAACAAAACGCATTAAAACCTTGATTATTAGATAAAAACATATGTAAATATTTAAAACCACTAAAATGCCTCTTAAATAGAATACATTGGAATGATGAAAGTGAGCTTTGAAGTTAAGACTGAAAGTTTAAAAATAATGGGCAACTGCAGCCCCTTTAAGCCAGCAATCTTTTCAAATAGTGGATTTAGAGAAGGAAACCCTGAGATGGTGGTTTTCTCCAAGGTCATGGTTGTGGAACTGAATGAGAGACTCGATTGCTTCCTCCACTGAACCCATCTGAATCAAAGCCATCTTACGATCTTTCCTGAAAATAAATTGATGATGACACATTAGTACCTTACTAAAACCCTTACTTAAGATGTATTCAAAAGGAACAACACTTACTGAAAGAACTTGAAGTTCTTGACCAGAGCACCATTGCTAGCGAAGAGCATCTTGAGGTCATCTTCAACCACAGAGGGCCTGAAACGATTACATCCATTAAAAGTTAATAATCAGGTTTTTAAATACGTCATTTAAAAAGAGTGAACTGGTGTGGATAAACTCACGGGATGTTAGAAAGGTGCAGAGTGGATGATGGAGGAAAGATGTTGGAGTAGTTTTTGGAGCCTGGCTTCTTGAAGCGATGAAGAGGAGAGTTACTGTAGTCTTTGGTGAGACCCTGGTCCTCATGTCCCTCTCGGGGCATCTGGACATTCGTGTGTTTAGACAGCGTAACGCGCAGGGGTCTGCCGTATAACTTCTGTCCATTTAGATGGCTCATTGCTGAAAAAAAAATAAGCATGTAAACATTTGCTTGCAGAGGTCCCATGCAAATAACAGTCATGTTAAGGATGTTTACCAAGCTGAGCCTGTGTCCCATCAGACATCTGTATGAGTGCATTCTCCTTTTTGTTGAACATGATTTTCACTCTCAATACATCACCATACACGCCTACAAACAGAGTAACAGTAAGAGTCATGTCTTAAACACTCAGTCAGTATGTTATAATAAACACCCCCTCATCAAACCAGCTTGAATGCTATAAAAACTTCAGTTCACAATCAAGATGCTCCATTATATCACACCATCACATGCTTTTCACGGTACAAATACTATTGTGGAATTATTACAGATGTGTCTCACCGCAATATTATCTGGGGGTTATAATGTAAAAAAGGACACAGGAATGTTCGTGAGAATTGTTTAAGATTTAAAAGAAACAACTGCATTGAGTCGAGAAGACAGTTAAAGGGCAAATGCAGCTCTTCAGTTTGAATTGGATTCTGAGTTACGTGCAGACTATTTTAGGCAGCCTGATTGACTGAGATTAAAAGAACTGAAAGAAAAGTTTTAGAGCGGGATGAAAATATATTTTAACCAAAAAAAGGATGAACTTATAAAATAGCAGGAGTCTTGACTATTAACCAAGTATTTTAAACAGCTTTCACCAAAGACATGCAATAAAAAGGTAGATTGTAAAGTTTTCCAAAGCATGCAACATTTTGCCAATTTGTTTGGTGCATCGTAAAAAGCTGCAGCCTCCCACTGCGTTCACAGGAAATGCTTCAGCGTGCCACGAGAAGGCTGCAGTTTTTCATGATGTCTCATCTCACCACACCAAATACTGCAGAAAACAAGTGAGGCACTCAAAGACTACGGCCTCGCGGCCTTGTGAGGAAATAAAACCAACTTAAATAAACAAAACAAACGAGTGACAAATAAAGATGCTAAAGGATGACATACCGAAGAGAATAAAGAGGCAATGGGGCGTAACTCTCTTTAAAGGACAGCAGAGGGGGGCAGCGGAGGAAGAAGAGACAGGTAAAGATCGGAGGCAGAGTGGAGGTTCAACATATCCGAGGCAGCGAGGCAGTTCCACAGGAAATGGCGAAAAACGATGGTTGGATCATGAAGATGGTTAATGGATTGGGAGCAGGAGAGAGGGATGGGAGAGGGGTTCAGGAGAGATGTGTGTGTGTGCATGTGTTTGTGTTGATGTTGGTGCATGATGTTGAATTGTGTACATGTTCAGTAGAGAGAGACATATGGTGCGTGCAGCCAATTGGCAGAGAGAAGTATTTCAAAAACAAAAAAGAATGGGATAAGGGGAATGGGGAGGGAAAAACAAGAGAAAAAAAGGAGGTAAAAAACAAGGTCAGTATACACAAAGAAATACAAAGTAAATATAGTGCTAAGTTAACAGAAACTTCACCAGCAAAATAAGCTATTCTTTAGCTATCAGTTACAGTTAATGCACTCAATTTGTTAACCTGTTCAATGCTACACACATGTAAATATGTATTTTCCTATGGTCTGTTTAAAAGTAAAAAATAAAAATAAAAAATAAAAAAACTTAACGACTGTTAATCTAGCTTTAAATGTAATCAACATATATATTAAAATATGAAATCACTTTAAAACAGATAATAAAACACATGCCTGTGAATACCTATGCACACCTAGAACTGCAATAGTTGGCAGAGGAACTTTTTTAATTATTAACAAGGAAAAAAAATCTAACTATTAATATATATAAACTTGGAACTGAGAATTGATTTAACATGGTTAAAGCTGGAATCCCTTTAAGAGGGTTATAAGACTCACAACTAACTATTTATTAATAACTTCAATACAACAGACCAACAGGAAAATACAACTTTTCTTTTTACTATGGTATAATATTGGCAGAGATGAGTGGAACATGAAGTCAAGCAGCAAAATATTCAAATAAGAGCAACACAAGAAAACAGAATTAAGCGCAACTGAATTGGATTTTTTTATGTGAAACCTGAGGATGTTAGAGGAAGAAAATGACAAAACTAGAGTACTGGAGGAGGGGTGTCAATGAGGAGACTGAGATTCTGTTAATGAAAACTTTGAGAAACAGACTTTATTGATTAACCTCACTGACACTAAAACTATCTTTTACAGTAATACTATGTGTATTTAACTGTATTCATACAAATGTATTTATTCCCTACAATCAAATATGTAACATCATCAAAATTAAACTACTGCTGATGGACGGGACAGTGGAATTCTTAAACATCTAAAAATAAACTTTCGTCTAACACAGGGTCAGACCCCATCATATAAGGTGTGAGATCTACTAACCTCAGGGTTCAGATTGCTGACCAGCATGACGCAATGGCCACCGGGAAGTGTGGGGAAGCCCAGTCTGCTTGCGGCTGCAGCGGCCGCCGCTGCCCCGGGGATGGAAAGTGAGGCCAGAGCTCCAGGAACCCCAGGCAGAGTCAACCCTGATAAAAAAATCATTATCCATTAAAGAAATCAGGCATGAGATTAAGAAGGTTTATAGATTTATGAATATGCAGCCAAACCTGTAGCCTGCTGGAAGGCAAATGCGTGTGGGAAGACGTGAGCTCCTGCATATGGCGAAGTGGATATGATACCAGGAGCAGCTGCGAAGAACAAGGCAGGGTAATTTATTTTTAGACTTTCTAAGATGATATGACTGCCAAGAGTTTGTATTCAAGGAAGAGGTTTAAGAGAATTAAGAGATGTATGTACCAATTGCAGTCATAGCGTGATGTTCGAGAGCAGGCTGACTGTCTCCTGTAGGCAGATCCGGCCGTGTGTAGTCACGACTCTTCTCGTTGTTG
This sequence comes from Oreonectes daqikongensis, assembly GCA_026939265.1. Taxonomy (NCBI): domain Eukaryota; kingdom Metazoa; phylum Chordata; class Actinopteri; order Cypriniformes; family Nemacheilidae; genus Oreonectes; species Oreonectes daqikongensis. The sequence continues at coordinate 1,728,189 of JAOTQM010000085.1, read as the reverse complement.
TATTTCACGTTCAAGCTGGCGAGTTTAGAAAAACTGATGCGGAGGGTACAGCAACCATTGTATATGTTCTGTCCGTCCAGGGCCTGGAGAGAGAAAAAAAGTAAATGCACCATCTAAATCTAACAACCACAACAAAATGTCCAATCTATAAAAAATGCCACCAAAGACACTTATATTTAAGAAGTATAGTTTGTTTATTAAAGTCACCAAAGCACAATCACTGCAATTGTCATTACTGATAGTGACATATAGATGGCGCCACTCACCAGCTTGGAATGCTGTGCGGTCAGGCCATCAGCAAACTGCAGGAGAGCTTGAAACTGGTTGTTCTTTGTGAAAGTGATCACCTTTAACACTGTGCCAAACTTGGAGAAGATCTGTCGAGGAACCATTATACAAACTTCAACATCTAACAACAGTCCTGATTGTGCCAAAGGTTCAAGATAATGAAGAAAGTTTCTACCTGATGGAGGACATCCAGGGTCACGGGGTAGAAGAGGTTTTCAACTATGACTCTGAGGACAGGGCTGGGGCCAGCCATACCAGATGGGTCAACACTAGCTAGAGACATGCTGCCTGTCTGGATGGCATTCACAGCCTGCAGTGCCGCCTGCGCCCTCTATAAACACACGCAATGACAAACACGTTAAGAATGGTGAAAGATTGATTACTTTTAAAAAGGTTAAAAGATTTCTTGCTTGTTTCATGTAGAAAAACACCAAAATATTCATTTGAACTCTATATACAAACATGTGTCCTTAAAAGTGATTCTTTACAAACACAATATTCTAAACTCGACTGTGTATGGCGTTAATGCCATTAGCAACATTTCATGTGTTTACTCAAACAGAGTGATGCAAAGCAAATTTAGCAATCTTCCAAATGAGTACTGATGGGCTGCAGCTGTGGAATTTGCTGCTGAAGGCCTTTTGAGGCATATAAACTGTGTTTAGAGGAAAATGGGCAGCGTGGAAAATGCAGCCACAAAGGAAAAAAGATGCAAACAAGACCCTTCACTTGTATCAACTATAAAATGCACAGCTGCACCTAATAAGTCATCATTAACGTTTGGGTCTTTATGTTAAAAACATTTACAAATCAATCTGAAAGATGTGTACTGAAAACTTAAACAGTGTGTATGTGATGTTCTGGCAGTGGGTGGATGCTAACTAAACATAAAGAGGGTGAATGGAATTGAAGGGTTATTTTTAAGCACATACCACTTGATTTGGTGAGTTGTCTGTTTTGAGCTCTTTGTGGTTGGAATACTGCATGAAGATGGGATGGTTTCTGATGACTGGTGTGACTGAAGAGTAATACGTAACCATCGTCTGAGCAGCCTCTTCTGAATTCATCTCCAAGAATGCCTGGGAAGATAAAAGCATTTGAGTTTAAAACGCAACGTATTCAGGTAAATTCTGGCTTTTCTAATACTGAGAGCATCGCAAGAAGAGATGGGAACGTACCTGATTCTTTCCCTTCAGCATGAGCAGATTGGTGACTTTGCCAAATGGAAGGCCGAGGGAGATGACCTCAGCTTCATTGATGTCATTGGGGAGCTTGCGGACATGTATAACTCTAGATGGAATACCAGGACTTCTGATGTCCCCTTTAAACTTCTTGCTGTCGCTGCCGTTGGCTGTGAGGAAAGCAGACGATTAGGTGGTTTGCAGAGACAAAATAAAGCATGTTTAAGAATGTAACAATAAGTAAGACTCTACCTGCTGAGCTCATGATATAAGGACCGCTAGAAACACAGGAGAACAACTCGTCTGATCCTCTCTGGAAAAAAACAGAAAGCTGTAGATCAACACATGTCCAGTAACAAATACTTATTTGTGACTTGCAGACTTACAGCAAACATCAACGTTAACAAAAGAGAAATAAAGATGAAGATGCCAACAAGAAGTAAACAGAATGGTCATAAATGTTGACCAAATAAAACACACAGGAAAAGGATAATGTGATGACATTCAACATTCCTGTAAACTGGCATAGCCTTAAGGGTGGGTGAGGTCAGAGATCATCCAGTAAAAACATCCCCCCACTCGGAGCTGAATCTTATGAGACAAGACATCTCGCAGACTGGGGAGAGGGGTGGCTTTACGTTTCCGGGTGATTGATTCGGAGGAATCGGAGACCAGTGATAGGCCCAGATTTAAGACACTTCTACAAAAATGAACCTTAATTCTAGTCAAAATGCTAGCTTGGACTCTCTTTTGTCCGAGTTCAGACCATCCAAACAGCAGGATGTTGTTGCTATTGCAGTAAAATAAGTTGGCCACATGAGGAGAAACCGTATTGCGACAGTTCAATGCTGTATGACTACAGCAATGGTAAAACCAGAGTATTGAGCCGAACGGAGCCCATCGTAACCACACAGCCCAACTACCACATATTAACATTCCACGGCCAAACAACTCAATGAGAACCACATGTAAACCAGAGGGGGCGGCTATACAACAGGCATCTGGTACGGCATCTTAACACACAAAGCCAAGCTATTCTCTGAATAAACAACCATTTGGAGGATTAATCCAAAAAAAGCTAAACTTGATTTCAAGGTAAACTTTACGACAGAAATGTTACTTGCAGCCCTTCTCAATTGCCGGTTACACTAAACAGCCTTTTCTAGGCAAAAAACATTCCCAACAAGCTTAGTGTTTATAAACCACAGGTTTTGGGGCGGTTTCCTGGACAGGGTTTAAGCCCTTGATCGAAAACTACTTAGCTTTGTCTCAAGATGCCCACAGTAATGTTTTTTTTGTAATGTATGTTTTAAAAATGACCTAAATAATCTGTCTTAAAATAATCCTTGTCTGGGAAACCACCCCTTTATGTTCAACACATCTTTCCTTGTGCTCTATGAAAATCATGTAAACCATAAATGTCAATAATTTGCATGATTTTGTGTAGAAGTAGACACAGCCGTAAGCATGTAATTACTACACTCTGTGATGCGATTACTGTTCTAAGTTAAGCAAACTGGTTAAGCATTGCAAAATCTGACTATGGCAATGCATTTGCCAACAGACAACAATGCATTACAATAAATGTTTTGCTTGTATTTACCTGAGGTACACGTGTAAAATGATCAGAGCATAACTTTTCTGAAACCCACATTTCTTTTAAAGCATGCAGACAAATGTTATGCAACACTAGTCCATTTACCAGAGTTAATGAAGCGTAATGAATACAAACATTTAATGTGTTAAAATGTGTTGGGTGTGGCATGATGGGATACTGCATTAAACAGATTAGAAAGGTGTGAAGAGCAGGGAGGAAGGGCTAAAATCACAATTCACAACTAAAGAAACGGGGGCCGTTGCCAAAGCAGCTCTGATTGTAATGCGCTCACCATGGAGACCTTGTGCCTGCGCTGCAGGTAACTGAAACCCAACCCAGAGCTGAATACACAGAACCCATTATCTCAATACGCCCAGGTGTGCCTTTCACCCACAATTACGGTTCAAACTAGAGCCGTTTATCACACTAACCATACAGGTTATGAGCACAGGTCTAGACATCAATTCTACATCATGCCATATTGAAAACACCAAATATTAAGTCTGTGTAGGCTATATTTACATGCCACTGTGCACACATACATTACAAACAGGACGTGACAACGTGTTAACAGCACACTGGGAGTATTGTGTATTGTAAATGTGCTGTAATCACTACCTGTGGCACACAAGCTTTCAACCAACATTCTTGACAAGACACTGAGAGACAGAGCAATTGATAGCATCACGCAAACCCCATGCGAGCCCTTAGCACCTCCCCCAGCCATCTTCCCTCTAATCAGCCCTGCTGAACAAACACAAGAGCTACATGTGTGTGCCGAGTGATGGGGCAAACATATTTGCATTTGATGAAAGGCCTTCATTCATCTTGTCATATCAACAGCCAGAACCCATCTCTCAGGAATGTCTCTGAAATAACAGTGTCACCTGTATGTTGATCACAACCATCTAAAGCCCATCGAAACTCCCAGATCAGCCAATTTAATCGATTGACTTGGTATTTCACAATAGATAATATTAAGTGCCATCTTCATTTATTTTAGTCTCATTATTCAGTTGAACTTATATTTGTCACAAAAAATACTGTTAAAAATTTCAACTAAAATAAAACATTTGTAGAATACAATTTTTTACCCCTACTCGTAAATTTGCAGATTATTTCCAATATTTTAAAAATACATAAAAATTAATACTTTCAATTATTTACAGTGCACAATATGGCTGTTAAATAGCTGTATAATTCCACTTCAGTTTTACAAAACAAAATGAACCGTTACAAGTTCATAAAAAATATTTTGCATGTGCTCGAAAGCCATTCTTAAAATCCAGACTTTGAAACCTCAGTTACTTGTCTTTTGCAACCAACAGCAAGCAGAAAAGAGCCCAATCCTGAGATAAAAGCAGGCTGCATGCTACATACGTTCCTGCATGATCTGAAACGTGTAAGTTGGTAACTTAAATGAGGCCCATGAATCAGCCTTTTGTTCCACGTCCTGCAGGTCCCTCCTCACAACCCACATACCACAGGAAATAATCTTTAATGAGAAAGCGAGCAGGATTGTTCATGTTGTGGCATTGCAAGGGCTGAGCCCAGCATGAAGCTAGAGGTATTTCTTAACTTTGATTTAACAACATGCATGTGAACAATAAACAGGAAATATTACAAACCAAAATCCTGTTTGGTTCATATAATCATACATGTCATCTGAATGACTTCCATGTTCAATTATAACTTTTTGACCCTAAAAAACACAATCTTCTAGTGCCTGCTCTAACAAAACCTTGACTTGCTCTGAAACAACTGATCACAAGGTGTGAATGTATACAAAGTCCATGTGAATTTTCCCAACACAGACAGCTATTCAACACACAGGTAAAAGAAGATAAGAGGTGAGATTCTATGTACCAAGTTGTAGTGTGTGTGTCTATACAGTCAGTTTACAACAAGATTCTTACCTTTGTACCAACTGCAATATCGTGAACGACGCTGTAAAACAAAAAGGAAAAGAGAAATCAGAGCACGAAACCAAAAAGAAAACAAATACTAGAATAAAATAGAAAGAAACTGGAAAGGGAGAATAGAGTGAAGTTTATAGCCCAATATAAGCACCATCTGCCCCCCTGCGTTTCTTCAATACAGGACTAATAAAAATAACTTTACAACTTAATCTGGTCCATTTCTGTCTTCTGTCTGTCAAAAAGTGATTTATCAACCTATTTTACTCATCACTACTTGATTTTTAACCTTGCTCTAATCTGTATTGAAATGGGGCTAGACCGAAAATGTCGTTCGCATCATGTTGATAAAATGTTTATTTCCATTAAAGGAATAAACATAGAGAATATTACAACTAGACATAATCTAATTCCTTCCCACAATTCTCCCTTGGAGCAAGAACTATGAGTGGTATTTCGGGTCAGTCAATCATTGAACATTAACCCCCACATCCTGTTTCACATGAACTAACAGTAAATGCTAGAATCTCTTCTCTGGCTTAGGTCTTCAAAAACTCTTAATATCAACACAGCAGGCAGGCTTGTTTAAAACAATGAATAGCGAAAAGAAGCCGAAGTTCTGATACATTTTTCCCAAAAGGATAAAACAGCATGAAGATAGGCATGAGAGCTCAGCCGAGGGGACCCTGGGGTCTGTAGACCTGAGGTGTGGTTAAACTGGTTTCTGTCTATCACATTACATAGTCCATGTCCACTGTGTTTTTCTGGTTCATCCGGATCTGACTGGACCATCTTTACAACCATTTACCATGTTAAAAGTGTTACTATGGTAACAGTTATCAATATAACTGTGGTAAATACTTTTATCTGGTGGAAACCATGGTGATATTTTTCTGTATGAGAAACAACGTGTTTCAATACAATACTAATACGTAGGCTATCTGAACCAGACAGCTAAATACAATGCAAGCGTTCAGAAAGAAAAGCGAAGACTTCAGAAAAGACTTTTTTAACACTTCTGAACTGTAAAACTTCAGGAAAACTTACTCTAATTCTGCGTAACTTGATCCCATAGGATACAATTCAGTCTCTAGGCGGCTGCACAGGGAGAAAGATGTCAATGCCATCACACATCTAACTATTCATTATGCTTACTAACTTAGTTATATCAATAACAACGTTAAGTTTGGATATTTTCAATGTTGCGTACATAGGCTATATGTTTCAAAGACTGTTGCTTAGATTACTTTCTTTTCATTTCCATTTACACTTTAACAAACACGTGACGCAAACACATTTCGAGGGAAATCTCACTAGTTTGGGGCGGAAAATTGAATCACAGACGATTGTCTTATTTAAAACTAAAACACGGAACCCGGGGTATTCGTCTAACTACAAACAAACAAACAAGTGTTAAAATACAAAAAGATTCTTGTTTAAACTTGTTAAGAAAACAACGCGCATCGGACAAAAACATGATGCACAACTATAGAATTGTTTCGCCGCAACTGATGATGACTGAGCTCGCGCTGATCGATCAGACAAAAAGAAACGTAACGTTAATTAATAAAACCTAAAGTAAGTTCGTGCAAGTAGGCTATAAATGATGCCTATCGCCAACAGAGTCCGAGTTCATTTCCAGTCATAACAGTGTAACATCACTCACCCGTCCATTGCACACCGAGGAACAGCAGCTCTGATCCGCAACTTTGTTGCTTGGCTGAGTTTTCTTAACGCGCTACAAAATGGCGGGGTGCGGTGAGTTGCGCCTCATCGATTAGCTCGCTGATTGGTCAACTCCTGAAAACAATGGCAGCCTGAGACACGAGGAGGATTGTGATTGGACAAGACGAGTTAAAAGAGAAGGGCGGTTACAGTTGAGGGAGTGTAGCGTGTGTGTCGCGCATCCTAGTATTGTTCAGTGTGTTTGGAAAAAACAAGTAAAAAGTCGGGGACTTGGATTTTCTTTTTAAATATATTCACTCTGTTCCTAAACGTGCCTTTTGTCCAAACATTGTATACGTTTGTCGGTTGATCACTTTATGAGATTATTTTCGCTTATTTAATGTTTTTAAACTGTGTAGTCCATTCTTGCATATTTTCATTTAACAGTCTGCAATGAATGCTTGACTGTGGACACAACAGAAGAATGAAAGCTAATCACACCACCTTATAAATATTTCAGACTGCAAACCCAGCAGACGTCCATTATGTCCTGTTAGTAACATGTAGCCTAACATATTAGTGCAATGTAGTATTTCATTTTATGGGCATGAATGAGGATTGTAGCATTATAGATTACAGGCCTAAATGAGGATGAAGTTTATCAAGAGCACTGCACTGCAGACGGTCTTCTGATCAGACCCCTGTTTAGTTGAATTGCTGTCAGTTATATTTAAGCCCTGATGGCATCAAAGGCTCAATGATCTCCTTGATGTTTGAGAGTCTCTGGTGTGAGACGGAATCTCCGACCAACATTAAGCCGGTCAAATACATATTGTTTTTGGTTTGGTGAAACTGCTCAAATCCATTGCATAGAAAAGGCATTCATTTAAGGCCTATGTGTAATTTAAAGAATCATTTGTGTTTTGGCATCTTGTCTGTATAAATCTTTACAACATAAAATGAGTTGAAAAACGTTTTAAAAGTCAAACCATGTTGCCCAGACGGACTAGGGCACAGAGAAGAATCAGGTATCATCATTAATAATTACCTGTTTGTCACTCTTAGGAAATTACTTTTCTTGTGCTGCTGGAGACACACCTGCTGGGCTAAATAATAGATAGGGGCCGCAACAGAAACTGAGACTCATTGTCTCCAAGGTAGCCAACTAAATGCATCACCTGATCTGGCCAGGTAAATAATAGGCCTGAGCAGAAACCAAACAATCGGTCAGGCTGAGGAGATTATACAGCTGTTGGTGGGACATACTTAACCCAAACAACAAAGCTAGAATAGTTTTTCTAAAATGTGACGATTTTAAACAAGACGACATTAAAATGATCTTTAAAGTTTCTTCAGTATAACCATCTTGTGTTATTTACCCAGGTTATTTTATCAGAGGACTCCTTTGTGAAGACCCTTTAGGTGACACCATGTGGACGCTTTTGGACATTACAGATAAAAGATCTCTGACTTTATCCATAAAGATATTAATGCTGTTCATCAATTATATTAAAGGGGGGGGTCAGAAATATTAACCTATGAAAAAGATCATTGTTGTTTATTAAAACAAAACATTTGCAATGTTCTTTTCTACATTTTCTTTAAAAAACTATTTTGTTTTCACAACACAGATACTCTTATGTATTTTATTTTATATTTGTTTTCACAACAATAATATGAAATAAAATGTAAAAACATAATAACAATTTTAGGTAATAAAACGTTTTTGAAATGGATTATTTGGAATAAATAATAAGGGAAAGGCAGCCAAAAAGAGCCCAGCATATAGGATTACATCACATTATTGTTTTGATGAGTTTGTATTAGTCTACAATCTAGTAAAATATCAATAAGGAATGAATAAGTAATCCTAAACTTTTCAACAGTATTCCTATTCAAACCAATACAATGTCTTATTCTTTGGCATTACTGCATTGTATTTTTACATTTGCCTACATTTATGCATTTGGCCGAAAGCGACTTACATTGCATTATACACTACACATATGTTTTAAGATAAGTGTTTAAATCAATTGAATATTTAATGTGATTACACGGCCCAGATGAGATTATTATCTCATAATAATCTTCCCTCAACTGGCTTCATGTCTTGGCCTTCTTCCATTTAGATAGCTTCAAGGGAAAAAAGGAAAAAGCTGCTGTAACTCTAATGTCACCACAGTTCTGTTTAAAGTATATGCATTTGAGATACAATAATCTAATGAAGGCCTAAGAAAAGTAGATGTTTTTCTAGTGTTCTGTTCAGGGTCAACTGTACTCACAGGATTGGGATAGCACTCATGTAGCTAATGCCACCGGAGAGGAGAAAGCAGAATCCAGCGAACCAGCTGAGAGTCAGCGGGTAGATGGAGGTGAAGAAGACATTAGACAAAAGTTCAGTCACAGCCAGAACTAGCTGGAGCAGCCCGAAAACTCGCCCTGAGACACAGTGATGAAGTTTATTTTGATTTTATTAATGAATAAAACAGCACATTGTGCAGTGGATGCTGGTTTTCTTACTAAGCTGCTTAACTAGGATGTTTAGCAAGATTAATTTGGTAAATCAGCAGTAGACAACACCAAACATACATAATCATTAACTGTCTATAAGATAAATGAGTTAAATGCAGTGACATATCTGAGTAAAAACAGTGACATTTTTATTTTATTTTACTTCATTTTTTGATGCAGTTGTGATGTTACCATATTGTTGGGGATGCAGATTCTTGGACAGCATTGCTCGCAGTGTTGGCATGGGAACGCAGGCAAACATCATGATTCCTCTGGCTGTTGGAAACATATAACTATGGTTGGCAACAACACATCTAAATGTAGAAACATGCTACACCATAACAACTTTTAAGCTTGATTTAATGAGTGTGCCAAAAGACAGTTTTTCTCATTCTGAAGTTTATTTATCTTGGGGTATTACCATCTCACGTCTGTGCAATATTACTTATACAGTCAATGTTACTTGTTTACACAACATGCAATATTAGTTATTACTAAATTTATAATGTAAATATTTTTTTTATTAGAAATTCTATTTATGTAGTGTATTTTGTGAAAATATTGTGTAAATGTTTGTGAATAAAGCTTTAAAATATTTTTCAGGCTCTAATTTTATTTTATTTCGCCATACACCTGTTTCAGTGACACCTGCTGGTTTGGACGTTTAATGCATGACACTTAAAAATTGCTTACAGAACCTTTTAATGACATCTAATAATCATATTAATATATTGTAAAAAAGAAGTTACTCAATATTTACACAACATAAATAACATTTCTACATTATGAAAATTAGTAATAAATAATATTGCACATTGTATAAATAAGTAACAATTCTATTTGACCATTGTATTATATAATTTACATTTACATTATCATATATTTTCAGATGGACTTACCCAGGAAGTAGACCCAACTTTCAACAGCAAATGCCAGAATAGCCATTCCACTGCAGTTGGATACAATGCCCACAAGAGTGAGCGCTGTGTCTCCTAACACATTAAACAGAATCAGGACTCCTAGGAAGCTACTGAGGTACATGGCACTGGTGGCGGCCCTGCCATATCCTGCCCACACTGAGTTCCAGCTCAGAGGAGGCTTCAACACATACAACTGGAGCACGTTCTCTGCCCCAATCATGCCCACCATGAATATCATCATGGCAACCATCAGCGTTCCTACAGAAATCTTGTCCATCCCATTCACGCTCTCAGATTCGGCTAACAACTGCCTACTCTCAGATTCAAAACATCTCATTTCAGATAGAAGAAACACAGTGTATAGCAATGCCACCACACTGACCAGAATGGCTATAGAGAGGAGAACTGAAGGTCCTATTTGATACAGATATCCAGACAGGAGACCTCCCACAACCCCTGCAACTCCAAAACAAAAATCCACGATGTTCAGTTTAAGAGTGCGCTTGCCTTGCTCCGAGCTCAGGGCCGCCAAAGCAGCCACCCCGGCCCAGAACATCGGCCCACCCCCGCTCAGACCATGCAATAAGGAGCCCAAGTACAGAAACTCTAAAGGAACCTCACTGTACATAAAGATGAGAAGCATAAACATGCCCAAAACAGAACCCATCTGAGAGGCCACCAGAAAGACTTTAGGTCCGTGATGGTCAGCGATACGGCTCAGGGGTATGATGGACAGCATAGATGCCACAGAAGACACGACACTCTGAATGAGAAGAAAGCGTGAGGATAACGTCTGTGCTCGATCACTGTCTCCAGCTGTTGTCTTCAGCGAGTGGTTGTATATGGTCTGTGTGAGGGCCATCTCAAAGAAGGAGGTTCCCAGTTTATTGATGACCACCACTGGCTCCACTAATGTCAGAATGATGTCCATTTGACTGAGGATGTGCTTGTTTTAACCTTTAAAACAAATGGTAAATAGTATTATATATTATTATGTACTACTTTTTTCCTGTTTCATGATAAGTGTTTTTCTATACAGACCTATGGTATATTGAATTCTATCATTTCAAGCAGTGTGTAATGTTGCCATGTTTGAAAGTAAGCAGTCTGCCGAGTTGTAAATCTGAAGGTGATCGAATCAATAACAAAGTTATTAGCTTAGAAAAAATGTGCTCTGAATCACGCGAACGAGTCGTGACCTAGTCCGATTCTCCAAAGTCCGTTTAGGAAAGTCCTGCAACGCACCGCCTGAGCTCCTATTGGTCCGCCGGGCAGCTGCGGGCAGTTGCTATGTAATTCAAACAAGAAGTGAATGGAAATATGGATATTTCTACAATCGCTGGCTAAAATTCCAATTAAATGACATATTTAAAAACAACATTAAAAATGATGTAAACCGTACCATAATGTTTGTTTCCTATGATAGAATTGCACTTAAAAACATTATTTTTCATATAGATTTAGATACTACGCATGCGCAAAGCTTCGCTAGGGCGGCCATTTTGGCCGTTCCTTTCCATTCAGTGGCGCATCTTGTTATATTAATATCTTTAGATTCTCTAACCGCAGTGTATCTACGTCACTAAAAATAGTCCCCGCCTGCCCGCGAAAACCTGAACACACGCGCTAAACCAATCACAGCAGACTAGACCATCTGACCAATCACAGCAGACTAAGATAGCTGAAAGGCGGGGATTGGACCGATGAATCGCGGAACGAATCCTTTGAGAGTCAGTCAAGAAGTAAGGTAATGAAAACTGCTTATTATTACAAAATAATAGTGTTTTACACCATGTATGTATATAAACCTGTTATCGGACACTCCATAAACCAAAGTAGACCCTTTAAAATCACAAGCTATGTAGGCCTACTCTTTAAATTATTACAAGATTTCGATCCAAATGATAAGTTTCTAAGTGAAATATGTGACCCTGAACAACAAAACCAGTCTTAAGAGTCAATTTTTCTACATTTACATCATCTGAAAGCTTTCTATTGATATATGGTTTGTTAGAATAGGACAATATCTGTCAGAGATATAACTATTTAAAACTCTCAAAAAAATGGAAACATTGAGAAAATGGCCTTTAAAGTTCCAAATGAACTATTCCTTAGCATAGCAAATTTCTCACAAAAATAAAGTTTTTATATATTTACGGTAGAAAATTTACAAAATATCTTCATGGAACATTTGGATCTTTACTTAATATCCTAATGATTTTGGGCATAAATCATTAAAAATGTATTTTTGACTATTACTACAAATGTTCTCATGCTACTTAAGTATTGTAATCCATGGTCACATATATGTCTCTGGTTACACACACTATGAAATACATTCACATACATAATATATTATACAGACTCATATAAAAAGATATTAATAAGCATGAAAATCCACTATACATACCCACAGGATGCTATCCACAAATGGATTTTAAATAAAAGTAAATCTATGGAAAGCCACGTCTGCTTAAAACAAAATTTGAAACATGATAAGCTGTGCAGATAAAATGAAAGTGATTTAAAGGAAACTTGTTTCCACTTGTAAATGCATCCACAGATAGCCTACTGTAATTTACAACAAGATTAAGAATGGGACTCCTTTCATAAATGTAACATTTAAAAATCCTCTTTCCCATTTTTAATATGCAAAGCTCCACTTCGGTGGGTTAATAAATGTCCTCTGATTTTACGTTTTTGGTCGAACTATTCTACTTTTTTTCTGTACATTCTCAGCAATCTTTCTTTATGAAGTTGTATAACTATTTCAACAATGCAGTATTTCTTCCTTAAGATAGTGGAACACTTTTAGTGAAATGTAACAACAGCATACATTGTGGGTTATGGAAGTATGTAACCCTTCTCATGTCCACTGCATTATTGTTTCGTTAGACGTGACACAGTGCCACCTGCTGTTATGTTAACAAAAGTGCCTATATACAGTAGCCTATATCAGTTTTTGAGCATGCTTAGGTTGGGAGAACATACAGACCAGAAAAACAGAGGAATCTTCTTAAACATGGAATATCTTCTGTTTACCCATTTATTAGTAACTAATGAAACTTTAACAACTTAACTTTAACAATCTTTTGATAAAGGAATATTGTGGAATGTCATGTGACATGTGAAAGGCCCCCAGACTGAGCCAGGATAGCCAAAGCTTTATTGTATTTTATACATTTATCATGAATTCGGTGTAATCAAACATCAGTGACTTGAGCCTACCAACCACAATAATGATTCAGCACTGTATAATTGAATATGCTTTTAGTTTAATAAAAAAAGATATACTTTGAGAATATAGAGATGTTTCGTGTTATGAGTTTTCTTTGGGGGTGGAGGATGGAGAGGGTGGACAGCAGGATCTGGTGATTTACTGTGTTAAAGACAGCAGAGAAGAGGAAAAGAAGGAGAACAGGTGACACGGTGTTGGCTCTTGCCTGCCGTGTGGTTTAATGTATTAGTACTAAGCTGAAATTACAAAAATGTACAAATAAATAAATAAATAAAACCAGTACAGCATACAGAACAATTTTGAATTAATATTTTAATAATAAAAAAACCCAAAATGAAATAAAAGTAATTGGGTGATTTTTTTATCATGGTTTGTGAATGTAAATTATTTATAATGTTTTGAATGAAAAAAATACTACGTCCAGCGCCACATTGCGATGACAAGTTTGATGCGTCACCATGGAAACTGAAACATAATGATCCCATTAAAAGCTCACTGCACGGAAACAGTTGATACATTTGAAAATACGCGTGAAAAGGTTAAACAAATATTTTGTATACAGAAGCAGACAAATCAAATTACATAGCATTCAGTACGTGTTTATAACAAACATCATGTAATAACATGGATATTCTATAGAGGGCGCTGTAGTGCTGTGGTGTAAAGACAATGCACAAACTTTGCTTCAAAGAACAGCACTGGACATCAGAAGAACATCAAAATAACAACTTAAAGTACAACTTTTTTTCTATAAATATTGCACAAGTGTGATCTTAGAATTACTGTGGCCTCCAGCAAAGTAAATATAGGTATGCCATATATATCTGTTTAGATGTTGGGGGATGAGATTAGTTTGTCACAATAAATAGGCTATTTGATATTTAAGACATTTGTATTGCACATACTTTGAAAAATATGTGATACAAATCTGTAAGATATTTCTTGATTCTCGAAACAAATCATATACATTACAATATGTTTTATCTAAATTAAAATTAGCTTTATTTCCACAATCATAAATACACTAAAACCAAGTCTTGTTCTATTAATTTCCATCTACGTATAATCTTAATATAGATTTAAAATTACTATTTAAATTTCATATCAACAATATAGCATAATATAACTATTAATATGTTCATGTCTCTCAACATTAATAATGTTCTTATCAACCTTAATTAGATTGGTAGATGAACAGATGTCTGTGTTGCGAGTTCCAGGTCCAGATTTATTCCTGATATAAAAATCAGATTGACCTGGGCTTGGTATGGAGGTCAGTAACTTTATCAGCATATGATGTTTTACTGTCTCATGTGATAGAGTCTCCCTGATTCAAAGTATTGTTTAATATTTTTCATAAGAATGCAATGTGTGTTGTAACTGTGTTAGATGTTAGTTGGAAAAAGTATGTAACGTGTCTTTTAAAGACTGCTAGAGGTTCCCTATAGAAGCTAAATTCACCCCAAGCAGATGCTCTCCACACCTACACCTACTTCCTCCACTTCAGTCGTCTCTGAACAAATCTAAGAACTGATCTAAACTGTGAGTGACACGATAGAGAGCCGAGTGCCTGTAAGTGCAATAAGTAAACCAGCGTCTTTATGATTTCTTCATGATGCTCTCATCTTGGTGCTGATATATTATGCCTCCTGGTTGGCGTACATGCCAGCCTCCCACTTTAGGGTTCGCTGGTTTTTATGCCTTGTTACACGGGTGGCTTCTACGACCTGTGGAGAAACAACAGTTACACAGCAGGATCAAACTGGATCTATATCAAAATCCAGTAGAGCATGCGAGACACAGATAACTTTAATATCTCACCTCATTATTAATGTCATCAATGGGTTGTATCCCAGCGTACTGTGAGACAATAAGAAAATAGTATGTTTGAAAAAGAAAAATCTATATTTAGTCTCATGTTTAGGATGTTTAGGAATGTTTTTTAAGATTATTATTCTGCTAAAGCTATAGTGCTAATGCTAAAGGCTAGTTCACACTATCCCCACTATTTGTGTTTTTTGGGGCAGTATGAAAACATGGTAAGGATACCATTCATACTGCATGGTAAGGGGCAGTATGAAAACATGGAGACAAACGTGTCTCGCATGAGAACTCATTTTAAGGGCAGTGTGAACTTTTGATATCAAAGCATTTCCTATAAAATACGAGATTACGTTTGAAGTGAATCACTCACCGCACTTTCCTCCAGCTTCAGTTTGACCCGTCTGTCTTTAAAATCTTTCAACAGTGTCTCAGTAAGACCTTTTTGGGAGAGAGGTGAGGTCACGTCAGCCTGCGGGCTGGAGGGCTTTATTGGGGTTACCCGTGAAACAGTAGGGGACATTGGGTTGGTACTGCCCCATGGCTGAGGGGTCATTATGGACACAGATGGCAATCTTGAACTGAGCCGTGGTGAGGACAACTGTGCACCTTTATCTGGAGAGATATGTAGAAAAAAGTCAGCTACTTCAGGGAAATGTCCTTATGTTTCATACTTTTTGGAAGTATGTTTACCTGATAATACCCAAAGCTTAGCAGACTATATATGAACTTCTGTATGACTTAAGATAAGTGTTTTGTGACCAAATTTGATCAGTTTTAAATTTGTAAAACTCAAATAGGTCACTAATATTGGATCACTTACAAGAATGATATTAGATAAGACAAAGCATACATATATTTGGTAACATAGAGGCAGTTTTTACTGTAAAATGTGTGTGTACATCTATAAAGTAAATGATTAATCATTCATCAGTGAATTCATCATGACATGGCTAAAGTTCAGAAACTAATTCAGTTGGCAATTCCTTCTCATTCCTTGGTGCTGCTGACATCCATAAACATTTAGCACACAAGTTAATCAGTTATCTACGGATACGAGCTATGAAATGCATGTGCCCAAAACATAAAGAGGGCGGTTTCCCACTTCATAAGGACAATATAGCCTATATCTGTCTTCTGTTTCCAAAATTCTTCTAATTGTAATGACACTGAATAGGTTTACCTGGCATTGATAATCTGGAAACTGAGGAAGTGTCCTGATTCCAGAAATAATGATCCACTTCTATCAAGTCTTTTTGTGGAGTTTGTGGTGAGACTACAATTTCCTCACTGCTGGTTGATGGGTATGTAGGTTTAATAGAGGTTAGCTCTAGATTCTTGTAGTCAGTGTCTCTGTTTGTTGAAAAGGACTGGCTACTGGACTCCCTCTGCTCCTGAAGCTCCTGTTCCCGCTTAAGGTCCTGTTCGATTTCTAGCCTGATGCTATCTGATGCATTTAGCATTTGGGGGCTCCAGCTGGTACGCTCGAGGTGAGATTTCCATGTTGGGACATACCGGCTGTTTTTTGTGGGTTCTGGTTGGGACAAGGTATTCAGAGAGGATAATCTGTTCTTCCCTGGCATGCTGGTCCCATTCTCTGTGATCCAGAATGGTTCTGTCTTTGTTTTGAGAGTACGGGATTGGGTCTCAAAAATGTTGTCTTTATAAAGTCTTACTTTAGAAGGGATATTTTCCATAGGACAATTTATAACATGGGCTTTTCCATCTTGGTATGCAAATGTTTTGCTCTCAGTGTAGTTTCTCTGAAGTGTAGATTCATCCGGATGCCGATGGGGGCAGCAAGGTGACAGAACTTCTTTCGAGTCAGACAGGTCACTTTTCTTTTCATGTGCAAGATCCTCTACAGAAGACGTCCTTTCATGTAGATCATTTGTAGGAGTCTCTCTGGGATTTGTCCTCAGAGATGTGATTAAACTTTCATCTGCTTGTGGTTTAAATGTCTTCATCTTCTCTTTGACTTCAGCCTGCTCTTGGTAATAAAGACTCGAAAGCCTGTTTTGGTTCTGTTGCCGTTTCTCTAAGTCAAGCTCTCTCTGAATAAGGAAGCTTACCCTGTTTGTGTCTTTGGGTTTTAGAGGCTTAATTTGGGGAGACAAGTAAGGAATTGGCTTGGTCCTGATCTCCACAATCTCTGAACTGTCCGCTCGCAAGATCCCCCTAGATCGCCGTAGGTTTTCTTCCCGTTCTTGGTTGATTCTGATCTCCCTTTCGATAGGAGTCTCCCCTGCATTGTGTGTTAAAAGGTTACTCCCTATTTCTAAAGTGGAAGGATCATTTGAAATGCTCCCATCACTAACATAACCTGCACTTCGGTCACCGAGCCCCAAGTCAACATCATCTCTGGTACTTCTTTGCAGTCCGTCTTCTGGGTCCTCAGTTAAAGTCACGCTCTTAATTTTTGCCTCTAGTTGTGTTCTCAATTGGATCTGGTTCTCTCTAAGGCTGTTCTCCTCCTGGATTACTTGCTTTGGTGGGAAGATGCTGGCTTTAGGGGACAGTGTCCTTACACTCAGTTTGGCAGAGTAAGGGAGCTGTTGGGGACTTTGCTGGAAAGATTTTTGCTTTGACTCTTCCATCATTAGAAACTGCTGGCGTGCAGCGATAAAATCAATTTGGTTATTGTCTATAGTGCCAGGCTCCACCTTTGCCTCTTCAGCCTTTGAACTGACAGGAGTGTAGCGCAGACTAAATCCATCCACAAGTCTTTGGGGAGTGTTACTGAGGTCCAGATTTTCCAAGGCGCTCCACTGTTCTTTAAGGACAGGGTTTTTCTTAGGTGCCTGGTTCCGGATGATCTCTATTCGATCTGGATTGTCCTCAGCTTCATTCCCTTTGGAGAAACCCTTGACATGATAAGGTTCATCACAGTCATCTTCTTCAAACAGTCTCCCAGGTCTCCTATCCTCCACGTACGTCTGAAGCCTAAATGCGCTCTTCTCCTTCAAAGTGTTGAGTTTAGCCTGTCTCTCAGGAGAAAGCATGTAGGCCTCATTCATCTCTGCCTCTGGGCTGGCAGGGTCCTCTACAAAGGAATAAAATCCAGCATGTGAGTCAGTGCTGCTTGCAGTTCCAGGGCTGCTGGGATTGCTGGGTCTCCAGTCCTCACTGTCACTTCCATCTTCAGACACAGCTACCTGCCGAGCCTGGACCACCACGTCTGGTGTGTTCTCATCACTCCTGTATGACACCATTATGGTGGGCTGCATGCCGGTTACTGATACGCTTTCAAAGCTGAACTTTAGAGAATCACTGTCTTGACTGCTCCACGGGTCTGGTGACCTGGATTGGCTAGTAGGGCTCAACATAGAGCGCAAATCTGACTGCTCTAGCTTTGGGGAGAAGGGCTTTATCACCCAACGTTTTGGTGAGCTATTCATGGGGACTGTGAGTTGTGGATGGTTGTGGGCAGGAGAATGATGGGAATGGATCACGGCCTGCTCCTCTTCTGAGGGATGTGTGCGTGCATCACATGGGTTGTCTTTTACAATTGATGACTGCCTCTGGGTAACAAAATTAATAAAAACAACAGAGAAGAGTATCAGTTGAGCTTCAAAGTAGTGGCACATAAATATTAATATGCCTTAAATATTTACTGTACGTTTTATATAATAAAATAATTCTAATTATTAAAACTGTGTCTTAAAGGGATAGTTTACTCAAAAATGAGAATTCTGTCATTATTTCCTCACCCTCATTTCATTCCAAACCTGTATGACTTTCTTTTTTCAGTGGAACACAAAAGATGATATTCTGAGAAAAGTTTCAGTGGTTTTGTGTTTATACAATGGAAGTGAATGGGGATCAATGTTGTTTGGTTACCAACAATCATCAAAATATTTTCTTTCGTGTTCTGCAGAAAAAATAAAGTCATACAGGTTTGAAATCATGTGAGGATGAGGAAAAGAAGGGAGAATATTTACTTCTGGGTGAACTATCCCTTTAAATATTCAAATATGTAACACTAATAGTAAAAGTAAATAGTATACTTGTAAACAAAGCAAGGTTGCTTATTGTTGGCTTTGAAAACAAAACGTTACATTTGTTGGTTTATTTGGATTAAAGCATATACTAAATGAATAAATAAAAAAACATATACTTTTATTTCCATCTTATCCATTAAAAAATGACCACAGATCATATTATTACTATAATTCTGTTTAATTCAAAAACAAAAGGGAGATCAGTTAAATTCAAACTTAACCTAACCATACGCTTACATCTATGAATACATTTGTTAAAATATGTTGCTGCTTACCTGCTTACTGCTTAAATGAAGAGAGATATAATTTAGTCAAAACATAGTCCTGTTTTTTAAAAAGTATTCTTCTTATGGGGTAAAAACTTTCACTGAGTAAAAGCCGAGTACTGCATCAAAACAATAGATAAGACTGTCTGCCCGATCAAACAAGCTTACGTAGTTGCAAGGGAGTTTTGCTCACAGACTGACTGTCAGTGGGTGTCCATGTGTGACATGGTGAACTGTGAACCCCTGATAAACTCACAGCAGGACAGTTTCCTGGAAACCACAGCTCTCCCGCTGCTGATTGGCTCGGACTGTTTAAGGGGTGTCCCAAAAAACTACTATAGCTTTACTAAATTATGACATGTGAAAAGAGTGGAACAAGACTTGTGTCATAAGGAATATCTATAGTTTAAAAGTAAACATACAAGATAAAAGCTTTTTATTTCTAAACCTGATATTGTTATTCTGATACTTGAAACAGTAGCAAACATCAGGGTTTGGATAAAAAAGGTTTGACCTTTCTTTTGCTGTCTATCTATCTTTTACTTTCTTTCTAACAGATGTAACAGATTTTCTAAACAAATATCATAGATTTATAGCCTGAGCAACCTTTAGCCTGCAGTGACAATAAAAGTCTTCAGATTGGAAACTTCCTTGTTATAAAAAAGACTTCTGATATTACTGTATATACTATAAATTTGACACTTTTGCATTTCCTAACAGCTGGATTTTCTACATTTTATCCACTTTTACTATTAAACACTAAAGTACAGAAGCAGACATTACAACATCTACTGTTCTTTTAAAATTTCTGTTTCAACATTAATCCAAATTAACAGTCATCCACTCTTTCAGCATACTTTATCTCAACTGTCTCACAAATAATCTCATAGTTCATTGTTAAATACCTCATTTATCCAAACAAACACATCATTTAAGCTATTTATTCCACATAACTAAGACTCTTCAGCTAAAGAATATGAGCAAACACTCACCCTCAGACATCAGTAGTAAAATGAGATTCTGTAGTGTCACATGCATCTGAGGGCACCTCTGTTTTCACTGCCAAACTTTACAAAGTTCAGCTAATATCACGTATGCTTGAATAGACACGCCCCATACCCAGACAGACGGTGTGCAAAAGACAGATAGATTGAGGATGGAGAAATGAAGACAAAAAGACTACAGAGGCTTAAATTAAACCTTTTGTGTACCCAGTCACATACAGTACAAATCCTGTTGTAGGCACATGCCACATTAATTTTAAAGCTGAACAATCTGTGCAAAATTATGAAAGACCTTATATGGGCCTGAATAAACTCATAAAGGTTTATAAGCTGTATATGTTACAAGTTTCAATTATGGTAGAAATTGGATTGTGCATCCACCCAATGCTACAATACACTTCACATTGTCACAGATATGCTGTGGTCAATTGTGGTAAATCAAGGTAAAACATACCCCAACTTACCCTTAATGGACCGGTATCCATGCTACCCAAAAACATTAACTGACTCTCGGATAACAACATCAGTGCACTTCAAATTAAAGTTAAAGCTTCACATGTGTGATATAAGCTGATGAAAATCATTCAAAGCAGTAGGCCTACAGCGCATGACACCAATTCATCACATTCCTGAGTTTATGGCCAGGCCTCCACGAGCCTTTTAAGATCATCCATAGTAACTGTTTAACAGATCATCTGAATGAATGTCCATCCACCTTTGTGAACATAAAGTGTTTTAGGGAAATATAAAGAAACCAATCCTGCCATCTAGTGGATGCAAACCAAGAACTAAGACAGATGCTTCACAGTAGTGCGGTTTTGTATTTATATTAATTTATTTGTTAAATCAAGCTAAATTGAATTTGACATCTAGTCATGTCCATGATCAGTCCAATAACAGTAGGTAGATTAATTATTTAAATTTTAAAGCAAATCATCTGTGGACTAACCAGTTTTGAGTAAGGCAACCTTTTGAGAGGTTTAGACAATTTTTGTTACATTTATTACTGTGCTAAACAGTTTGAGGCTAAACAGTGTGCTTAAAACCCACTTGCCTCAAAAATCTGATGGGCACATATGAATAAGCAATAACACTTTTGACCCACGTCAAAACACATTTTTTTTAATTCTGCTGAATTGTATTTGTTAATTGAATAAATAATTATGTATGCATGTCTTATATACACATGGAACAAATTGAAATTAAACAGAATGACACTGAAATTCTATACACTGTATGTTGCCAAAAAAGTCAGGCCAATTGAGTTTTTAATAGCCGTAACATACAAACAGATGTAATTGTACAGCATGTGATAGGTAAACCTACCTTAAAATCATGTTCCAGGCTGTTACACAGCACCTGCCAAGGGGGAGTGTACCTGAACATGCTTATCTTGTGTGCGTTTGTTTAGGGGTTTCCTGCAATATTACCCGAGTTTCACACTATGCAATTAACTCAATCCTGGCCGATGAGTCCAATCTGAAGAAGTTTTGAGAAATGTGAGTGAGAGCAAGAAGACAATGTTCGTAAATACAGAATCATTGACAAAGATTTATATAGAACTACATATCAGCAGTTGGTCAGATAATGAGATAATGATTAAATATGAGATCACATATTACTTCGATTGCTAATTGGACTTACCTAATTCATTGGAGATCCACAAGAGACTGTGTCTAATACCGATGTTGCATGCAGAGAAAGCCTGGGCCCAGCCCACCCCATCAATACTGCTGCTGGTGTCAGTCAGTTACAGACCACATCAGCCAGACCTGACACAAGTCCTCACCCACCACCTATGCTCTGGCAAAGCCCAACCTCCAATATGACTATGCGTTTGTGCTACCTACAGTTCACAGCCACAACATGTGGTCCAAGAGGTATCAGCTCAAAAGAAAAGGCTCAAAGGGTGCATGGTGTAACCTGGCCAATGTTTTGTTCCAGGCCTGTGTGTGTGTGTGTGCTGAGGGCAGGGATATCAGTCTGGAATACTGCTATCATCAGCAACCCCACAACAAAAGCTGAGAATATCCCTCTACTATCCCATAATACACCTCATAGTTGTTCTGTAGCCTGGTCATTTAGTCATTGACAATAGCAGTGACAATACCACAGTGGCTCTCACATTAGTTCTGTATGGCAGCTCTGGTGTTCCTCAGGGTTTTGTACTAGGCCCGTAACACGTGTGGTTTTCCAATGTATGAACAGATCTTAAGCAGCACCAGAGCCATTGAGAGAGAAAGTTGCGGCAACGGAAGTTCAAATTTTTCGCGTGTCACGTGATTCATGGAGCCTTCAAATAGTTCCCGGAAGTTATTTTTTCTCTTTAAATGCTTTATTTCTTTCATTTCTTTCTTTTTTAAATGACTAACGTCTTTAAATTGATTAAAAGTTCGTCACAATCGGTCTGCTTTGCTGCAGCTCCATGCGTTACTAGTAACTTCCGGGAACGATTGAGAGGCTCCATCAACCGCCATTGCTGTGAAAAAACGGTTCCATTGGAGTGAATGAAGATGACGCGACTCTGGTACTAAAGGGCTCTGAGCAGCACACAATACATCCTGTATAAAGAAGACAAGACAGACACAGCAGTTTCCGTAAAGCACATCACATTTTAATGTCTCATTCCAACTCTTTCTACATCTGTCAGGTTGGTAAAAAAGCAGACCTTCACAACACACAGACAACAGTGGCAGTAAGAGCGCACACACACATCATCATCAGAAGAACCAATGGAAGAGAGCATTTGAGACGGGTAGAGATAGACCTCGTCCTGCTGCCAACCTCAGTGCTAAATAGAACCAGGTTAGTTCTTACATTATCCTCTACTCTTTGCCTTTAAAAATCTACCATTACAGAAGCTTGTCACCAAGGGTTTGGGGTTCAAGCACAGCGACGTTACCTTACATGGAAATGGATATGTATATGTAGATATGTGATTTATGTACCTATAAAAGCATGCATCTATACAAAAGAGATAAGCCAGATCTGTGTCCGGACAACAAGGCATTCAGGAGGGGGGAAACATCAGAACTGGAATATGGCAACTGAAGACAACAGAATGTGCATTAAAAGTGTGAGGCAACCACGAGACTCACATTGGTGATGCAAAAACAGGCCATTAATGGAAGAATAACTGTTCTGGAGACAGTGCATAACTGCTTTTATAGAGGGAATAGAAAACTTGTTCTTAGTCAGCTGGACCATGAGTCAACCTCACAGATGCTGCTTAGCACTTAGTACTCGGTACAAGCATGTATGTTGATTACTGTGTGTGTTTGTGTATATGCAAAAACGCAATCAAATAAAATAAAGCGTCTGGACTCTAGATACCAGCCGTAACAAAAATATCCATCCTTAGAGAAGCTTAACAGATACATGACTATGATTGATATATATAACGTAGACAATTGATCATAAGTAGAACCACACAGACACACAAAAATGCACACACGCTCCATCTAGCACATCTCTACGCCAGCTGATAGCGCCACTGAACAAAGCACAACATAATTTAATTTCCCTAAAGTTAATTCAGCTAACTATCCTAATTTGACATATCTTAATTGAATTAGGAACCAAATTAGATACACAATAATGTAATGTTCATCAGCACACCCTAATATAATGTATTGTGTAATGCTACTTGCATTTCCATCTGTTACAGGAAACTTTCAAGATGAGTTTTCATTAGCACCACATTAAACCATAACGCAGTCAATCATCCATCGCTACCACAAGAACACGTGTTCCTACCAAATGTAGGAAAATCCTGAACGATTAGACATCATAGCTACTTAAAGGGCTATTTCAACACTTTTCAGAAGTGGGGAAAAATACTTGGTATACAAACTCATTCAACTTTTATATCCTCCACATTTCCTGCAACTTCCTAATTCCGAAGCAGCCGAGGAAGGGTGGATATTATCTTTCCACTCTGTTGTGATTGCTGCGTAGGAAGTAAGACAGCTTTGCTTATTCGGACAATAGTTTACATGCATGAGAGCTCTTGCATAGGACTGGCTGCAGCAGTCTGGTGATGTCACTTGTTAGGAATGAGCTGTCATTCACCCGGCATGAAAAGGGCCAATGCGAACTGGCATGCAATGTACAAATCCCACCCTGGACACAGCCAACCTGATACTGGTTGGGTAGGGTTGGATAAAGCAATCCAAAAATAAAGATGAGATGTAACTACAGTATGAGAAGACTAAAAATGGCCCAATGCAAGTTCATATCATACCATAGTTTAAAAACTGGGAGAAGAAGTCTACTCTTCATATCTACTTTCAACAAAGAGCACTTCAGGTGGGATTAATACTGTATATGATAACAAGAGTTTTAGTCATAGACACACAGGTACAGTTACAAAAGTTTGCGTAGCTCTTTTCTGGACTAGTTTGACATAAGGACCATCTAACAGCAAAGCTTGCTGGGATATCCTCAGCTCACCTGTCCTGTATTTCAATATGAAAGAGTGCAATCATGTGAGAACGAAGATAAGGATTATAGATTTTCCTTTGAAAAGGAAAAAGTGGGCGCAGTTTTATGACTTTGTATGTTTGTGTGAGTGTGTGTTTGGGTTGTGTAGTAAAAAAATGAACAGTTACAGGAATGTTCCTGATTCCGGATAGCAGAACATTACTTTAAAACAGCATGACGGACACTTCTTATGGTCATTTTTTTAAGCAAACATGTAATGTGTTCTGTAAATCCCATCGGATTTTCTAGCTCTTGACAACTACAACAAAATGATAATTGAGATGTTTCTCACAGCTTTATCAGCAATGAATCAAAGTTGTTGTACAGTGAAAATACTTCAGATAGCACGCGACATATCATGCTTTGCAAAAATCGTGGGTTTTTAACAAGGGAACTAAGAATAAAATAAATAGCTTTTCAAAAAGAAATGGCTCAGATATGTTTTAAAGTTATACAGATATAAATGAGTCCAGAAATGGAAAACAAAAAACCCATTCTGTGTGAATAAAAGAGATTTGTTGGATGTTGATCAAATCAGTTCAGTTAAAGGTTTGAGAGAAAATCATCTTCTCTCACAAGTGGCTACATGTGCCACTAATATGACATGATTCATAAAAAAAATTAAAAAAATTAAATGCATGAAGTTGATGAGGTTAGAGAGTATCAAGGGGAAAAAACGAATATAGACAATATAAAACAGGTGAAGAAACAACAGCTTTCTATTAAAAGATAGTGAACGTTTTTTCTCTGCCTTGCTATTGTTCGCTTTGTATGTTGTTGCATCTCATCAATAAAGTCTGTGTCTGCGAGGGCTCACATGATGGTGCAGCACTTGCAGGGTTGTTTCTCCTTGCTTTTGACCTCAGCAGCGCCCCCCTCTGGCTGCCCTGGCTCGCCTGCTGCCTCGGGGTCTTCAGCCTTTGGTGGGTCTGCTGGGCTGCCATTAGGAGGTGCCTGTTCCTGCTTTGTGTCTGTGGCGGTGGTCTTGGCATCTCCATCCTCGATGACCACCACCTCTGCCTTCACAGTTGTACTTTCCAGCCCCAGAACCTTCTTTGTTTCATCCTCATCTTCCACATTCTGGTAGCCCATAAATACCATGGTAACCGGATTCCCTGCAGTGACCTCACCCACTTCCGTCTGAGGGGCTGTGGGTTTCGCTTCTACACCCGTGATCTCCTTTATGGGGGTGGAGACAGTCGCGGACGGGACTGCGTCTTTCTTCACTTTCTCGGTTTCTTCGGCTTTCCCTCGTTCCAGTTTAGGTGTGGTCTTGCTGCTCTCACTCATTGTTACCTCATCAGCTTTGTGGAGGAGCTCCTCCACCTCTGTAGAGCTGAGCTGGTGAACACCATTGGTTACCGCGCCATCCACAGTGCGAACCTCATGCACCACTAGAAAGAGAAAAAAAGAAGATTAAGTCTCGATTACGTACTGCAGATATGCAAACAATCAAAAAATTGTTTTGCAGATGTAAAAGCAGACATCACATAGACGTCTCCCAGATGTGCTATCGGGTGTGTTGCCTGAAAATGTTTTCTAGGGTCAGTTTGACATTGGGGTCAACAACTGTCATGGCTGAAAATATTTCTACGGACAATACTACTGAACAAGGCCTAAAACCAACATAACATATTTAGTTTAATTGCACATACAGCCCTGGAAAAAAGTAAGAGATCATTCACATTTTTAATCAATCATCATTTCTAGATGTATTGTGGTTCAAAAATGTCAACAAACTCAAACCATCCAACAGCAATGTGAAAGACTGTCATAACAATTGAGTTATCACATACAAAAAAATATTTTTTAACTTTTCCTAAACACATGTACAAATATTACTGTTGGATTACAGTATTGTTGTATGTTTAAAAGTGAATATAAAAGTACATATATTTCTTTGCAGTATTTTAAGGTTTGAAAAAATACAGAGCATCTTTTCTGTTATTTTGACCTGTTTATAGAAACAATATTTTAATTTGAAATTGGGGCAAATATTGTTAGTAGCTCACAAAATAAAAAAATAATCATTTACCTAAAATCTTACCTAGTAAATTCAGAAAAACTGAAAATAGTCTTTGAAACAATCTCTTAATTTTTTCCGCAGCTGTATATTTGAGGCAAACTTTATCACCCCCTTATGGTATGTTGCTGCTACAGCAACTCAAAAGTGCACATCTGCAGTCCATGTAGATTTTATTGTTTATATTAAAGCTTATAAGCTTATAATAATGAGCACCTGGGTACACTTGAACAAAAATCATCAGTTTGAAATAACTTAAACTTGTGTGGATAACAGTTCAATTTTACATGTCAAACATAGCTCGCTTTGTGTCTGTATATTTGCGTAAATATGCTCAAGAACTTAGTTACCTTACTGCCCTTCATCTCAAGCTTGAGATTTTTAAGCAGCAGTAAGTTGTAAAACCATACCTGATGCTTATTTCACAGATTTCTACATTTCCACATTCTATTCTACATTTAAGATTAGTCAGCCTTGTGATATTCTAAATCTTAGCAAAGTAGTGTACAAGGTGGCAAACACTATGGGCCCGCACATTTGCCACATATTAACAGCAAGTTCACAAATAGGATACAGTTTTTGCAAGTTAAAAAACCAACGATGGCTTGTACAATGCTACCAATTGACAGAATGCACAAAAACACAATGTATACACAGTTAGTGACTGCTGTTAGTAGGGTTGTGTTTCAAGTGCACTTCACTTGCTAGAAGTGTTCACTTGACTGATCAGGGATCAAACACTTAAGCAAACAGGAGCAAGCACAGTGTTCAAACTTGTGTTAGCATTAGCAGCCAGCAGCATTAGCATTACAAACTTTAGTAAAGCAAGTACTTTTCTCTTTTATTCTTCTTATTTGGAGAATATATTTGGGGGCTATGTGTGCATTAGAAATAACTATACAGTTTTATTGTATAACAAACTAAAAATAGAGATAAAAAGTGCTGAAATAGAGGCTTAAAGTTATGATTTCTTGGTGACAATGAGACAAAAAAGTTAAGCAAAGTTGAACATAAGTTGCAGGGTGAAGTAAAACACTGACACGATTCAATGCAAGTTGCAGAATGGCCAAATGCAAGACATTGCAGAACTCTCATTCTCTGCCAGGCATTGGGATTTAGAATAATTGAGAATAGAGAGTTTCAGGAAACCTTCATCTAAAGCCATGCTTCCATATGCGTTTTCCTTTACGAGAAGTGAGCGATGTTTGAACGCTTCAGGTTGGTTTCAGTTAAAGGGATAGTTCACCCAAAAATTGAATTCTGTCATCATTTACTCACCCTAATGTTCCAACCCTATAAAACCATTCTTCCACGAAACACAACAGATGATGTTCTTATCTATACAACTGACACATACCAATGACACTGCACAATGGACAAGGAAAACATCATAAAAAGAATGCATAAGATTTGTTTTCTTTGAAAATCTTGCCCTGCAATCTCCAATCTTATTTGCATACACAAGGTTTGATGTCAATGATGTCAAACGGCAATGATTCTAATGTGTAAATGAGAATATGTGAAAGTGGGAAAGAGATATGAGAGCTAAGACGAATGAGGAAAATTGACATTACGAGCAATATGAAATTTTTAGTGAATGTCTTGAATTTCCGATCTCAAAGAACACTTTTGTGAACAAATAACATTAGGGTGAGTTAACAATGATAGAATTTTCGTCTTTTTTTTAAATTTGGTCTTGTTGATAAAATTAAACAACATTAAAGCTGCAATTCATAACTTTTATGATTAAACAAACAAAAGATATGTTAAGTACGTTAAGAACCATACCAAACCCTAATTTTCGTACGTTTATAATAATGTCAGTTTAATACAATTTGACTTTTATTTTATATGTCAAACAGAGATGTGCTATAGAGACCAGAGTTACAGACTGCAGCTTTAAAATTAGCCTGTAGCTAGCAAATTTACCAACCTGTTGGATTTGTTCACACATTTGGTCGCAAGTATACATATGGAGTATTTTCTTATTTAATAGACAAGACAGTTGCAAATTATCAACATAAATTATATAATAACATATAATGGATAATGTAAACACTTCTCGTAAAAGCTGGCATGATCTAGCAAAGCCGCGCACGTCTGCACTATCGGCCACCTTTCTGTTCATCCTCATAGACCTTGACCCCCTGCTGCGAGAGGTCTTTGGGAAGCAGTGTGTTAGTGGACAGAACTTTGGTCTTCCCAGTCACCAGGTCCTTCTCAACCGTAATCTCTACGGAGTACATCGCTGCAGTGGCAACGAAAGAACACATTATCATCCTGCAGTGGTGCGATATCACTTTCACAACAACCAAACACTCATTTAACACACACACACACACACACACACACACGTTGGGTTTGTTTTATGGGGACATTCCATAGACGTAATGGTTTTTATACCGTACAAACTGTATATTCTAACCCTAAACCTAAGAATCACATAAAACTTTCTGCTCTTTTAGATTATCAAAAAACATCATTCTGTATGATTTACAGGCTTGTTTCCTCATGGGGACAAAAAAACATTTTGTCCCCATACCGTAGGGTTTACTAGGACCACATATATACACACACACACACACACACACACACACGCACACTGCTTGGGTCTAATTTTGTAAATGTTGTTCATTATTTTTCTAGATTATTTTCTAGCTTGTTTTATATTTGCATTACGGTTTTGTTTTGTACTGAGTTAATTCCACCATGTGAATGGAAGCAGTGTTGCCATGGCAACTGGATATTTTCTGAGAGAAACATCAGTAATATTTCTAAAAAATAGCCTTTTCTATTAGCTGTTACTCTGCTTTTCAACTTGATTTATGAGTGAGATATGATCTGGTGCATATGTCAGACACACACATGCACACAAACACACAATAGGTGAGAAAACAGAGAGAATTAGAAGACAAGATTAGATGAAATCAGCACAGGATTAACATACTAAATTAGGATTTTTCTTAAAATAGTTTCTTCTGTAATGTAGAAGTCCACTCATATACTGTAATTTTTTTTGCTGTAGTTAAGCAGCAGTTTGCCAGTAACTAACTGTAGATTTATATTTATCTTAATTTATTGGCAACAGTTTGTTCAAAGACTAATGAACATCAAAAATTAATAAGTCTTTATCTTTACAGAAAAAAAACCTATAAAAGAACAGCCTCACGCAAAGCATTCTGGGAACCAAAAATCCTCATCAACCTTTTCCTAATTTTATTCTGGTTCCCAGAAATGCTTGCACGAGGCTGTTATTTTATAGTTTTTTTTTGTTAAGATAAAGACTATTTATCTTTGAACAAACTGTTGCCAATAAATTTGATAAATATAAATCTACAGTAAGTTACTGGCAAACTGCTGCCAGTAATACTGTAATTTCTACAGATTGTTTTAACAGTGTATATATCTCAGGGCAGACCTCAACAGAGAGACAAATACACTCTCCCATCCAAGTATATTGTTTTAGCAACTTTTAACTGTGTAGTACATTTTGCTTGATTTTATATTTATCCAAGGCAATCACACCCACATACAATTTTGGGTGTCCCTTAAGTGTCCACTGCAGGCACCCACAGAGACTCTTAACTCTTAATGCTGACTGAGGAGGAAACATCTTACAAAAGAGTTTAACTGACAATAAACCTCCTGTAAATGTGTAAAAATGACAGGAAGAGCGTTTGATCTCTGCGTGAGGCACGGCTGGACCAACACTCACCTGCTCTCATCTTGTCATAGTCACCTCCGGATTTCACCAAACGAGGGCTGACGTGAACTTTGACCTCTAATAAGGGTCATGAAATGAACATACACAGAGGAGAAAAGCACAGAGAATGATAAAGAGGAGAGAGGAAGAAAGAAACGAGCGAGAAGTATGGGAAAGAGGAAGTGCCAGACACAAGACTGACCAGCAATGTCTTACATCCCAATGGATATGATCTAAGCACTGCAAAAATGAATTTCTTAAAATGAATTTCGTAAAAATATCTAAAAATGCTTGAATCAATCACATTTAATTGAATGACCTTCAATGACCTTCATGATATTAATAAAAAAATATACATTTTTATTTATATAATGATTTTATGCTGTTGAAGTAAATTCAAATGTATATTTCCTATCCCATTTTTTAAGCATTAACTAAAGAAAATTAATTAATTTAAAATTAAAATATTCATACATTAAAAAAACAAAGACTTTATATTGTCATTTTCCTTTTAAAGTTAATGTATCTTATTTGTTCTGGAAATCTATAAAATATTACATAATAAAATACAAAGATTTTTTTGGTAGTGAGGCAACCGAAAACATTTTTTGCAAGTTTCTGTGTAACTTTGCTTTAAACTAAAATTATGTCTTTTGACATCAGATCAGTCTTTAACTGAAAGCAGAGGAACAATACCATGTACCCTGTAATACCACATATTAGTTTACACGGATTGGATTACTTAAACAGAGTAATTTTACACTTAAGCGACAAAGAATTACCCAAACACTGGCTTGATGTATTCAAGTAGTACAGAAGATTTTAAACATAAAAAACACCAGCTTTACGGTGGGCATGACATGAAGAGATTTGTCAGTAAAAGCCTCTACTAGTGTGTGAATCCAATGGACGACAGTCAAAATGAGAATAAATCGTCTAAATAACATGGGATTATACACAGAAACAAGAATGCTTTCAAAATATTGCTTAAAAGATTTCTAAAACTGTGGGTGTTTTTGCTGTCAGAGGATGTTACCTTTAACAGAGTCTGTCACAACCTGCAGAGTGCAGAGAGAAAGAGAGAAACAGAGAGAAAGACAAAATCAAAATGTGTCTTTGATTATATGCATTTATATTTACTATGACATATCCACAAGCAATCCTGTTACATTGTTGTAGTGAACAATTGCCTTTTGTGTTTACTACACGACTAGCGGTTTATCAGATGGGCTGTGGGTGTGAGGATTACTGCAGTAATACAGTAGGTGGGTCTAAATTAAGTGCTGATTCAAAATATTTGTTTAAATGTGTGTGCAAGCCAAACACATCTTAAAGTGATGGCAGACATTCAATTTCTATTTGAAGGAGAAGCACAAGAGGTCAGTAGGTACATGAAATTCAGTGTCCCGCAGGAGTGGCATACTGATCACCACAGAAAAGTTCAATCTGATAAATGAATTTACTGTTGTGACAGCATCTTTGCTGTTGCTATGGAATCTGTCCTGAAAATGGCAAAGAATTCAGTGCACTAATGCAATCGCTGAAGGCAACAATCCATCAGTGGCAGTTGTTTAGTGCATGCACGGCTCCACCGTAAGAAATAAGATGAATTGCTTCCCTTAATCAAAGCGGCTTTTGTGTGGCCGGGCGTCAGATTGTCCCCCATTGTGTCGGCACTAAAGGATTTAAAAGCCCACCCTGGTGTTAAGTTGATATGTGTGCCAGTCAGAATTTACCTTTGTTTCAACTGTATTGGTGTTGTCTTCTTGTATGACATCGGTCAGGTTCTCTTTGGTGGATGTTGCAGACACACCTGTCTCTAGTTCTTCCAGCTCTCTCTCCAGTCTGAGGATGAAAGAGAGAGATTAGAAAGTGGGACGATGCAGATCGGGGAAAAAACTCCCTTTTAACCCACAAATAGTGAATTTAACGAGATTTATCCATGTGTGTGAACCTCACTAAGTGACATTTGGAGGCACATCTCATAGAACAATATAACTTTCACCTTTTGTTATTTTCAGATTCTTTATTTCTCTTAAAGAATTTTAGAGGAAACAAAGTTGATAATTGAACGCAACATCAAATTATAACAAATCTCTATAAAAGTAACATCTGAGTAGATTGTTTTTCTGTTCATTTATTCTTTTTGAACAATATGCAGTCATTGATTCATGTAGCAGCACTTCCCTTGCACAATAAACAATTTGTAGCAGATTCAAGATTTTAATATTTTCAAAGGCACATTTTTCATTCATACTGGGTTTTACTTGCGCTGGCTGTTTTACTGCCATTACTCAGTGTTTGGCATGCCAGTCTTGTGCCAAGACTTAATCAGCGAATGAAGAACCAAGCTGACCTGCCAGTCAGCAGTAAGACTGATGTCACTTTCACCATCAGGAATACACAAACCTGATAAGAAATATTTTTAGATTCCTACTACACACTTTCAGGAAAAAAGGTTTCAACCATTTAAACCTGTACCCTTAAAGTACCCTTTTTTTTGTACCTTTATGCGTATACAACTCATATAATGTTGTACCCGAAGACCTATTGTGTACCAGTTTAATATTGGGGTACAAAACATGTAACTGTACCTTTAAACGTACACAGTAGGGTACAGCAATGTACCCAAAAGTTACAACATTATATTATGTTTTATAAACCTTTAAAGGTATAAAAAAAGAATCTTAGGGTACCACCCAGCAACAATTAAATTTTTTCTGACAGTGAATAGTCTGGCCTGATCGATCCCACATTCGGGAATTAAAGAGATAGTACTCCCAAAAATGAAAATTCTGTCATCATTTATTCACCCTCATGTCATTTAAAACCCATACATGATTCTTTCTTCTGTGAAACACAAATGACTGAGAAATGTCTCTGTGGTTTTGTGTCCATATAATGGAAGTCAATGGGATCCAATGTTGTTTGGTTACCAACATTCTTCAAAATATTATTTTGTATTCTACAGAAGCAAACCATTTATACAGGTTTGAAATGACATGAGGGTGAATAAATGATTACAGAATTTAAATTTTTGGATGAACATCCCTTGATGATTTATTTAATAGTTTAACATACAGCTCTTCATCACACTGAAGTAGGTACCTGATGATATTCTCCTCAAAGTCCTTAGTTTTGGCCTCGTCCTCAAGTAGCTGTTTCTTGGTCTCATCCTCTTCAGATCCTGCAGTGGGCGCACCATCCAGCAACCATCTTTCCCTCAGCGCCTTTGACTACAAGAGCACACATAATGTGTCGTATACAACACAACATACTCATTCTCATAACATACTTATGTAACTCATAATGCAATCGACTCGACTTGACCATCCAATAGACAATGTAATGAGTGACTCATTATCATTAGCAATTTTCTTTGACTCATTCCTTGACTCACTGACTGGCAAAATGACTCAAACAGACAAAATCACACAAAACTGAAACACTTGAAAGAAAAATCTATGGACTTTGAATTAAGATGGTGGCATAAAGTAAGCAAATATCCATGACAAAGAAAGAAATGATATAAAAGTAAATCGTGCATTAGAAAAAGAGTGAAACATGCCCCAAGAGAATTTCAAATGCAGCCTTTGGCGATCTCTTGAAAGAAAAGCAATCTTTACTAACCAAATACCCGCTCTGTGTCTAATCTAAGTGTCGAACTGGCATGGCACAAAGCTGCCCTGGCGCAAAACCAGACATTGCTCTGAGTTTTTGAGTGATCTGACTCTCTTCCGCTCACTCTTAGTGGCTTATATTTGATTATTAGTCGGATAACACTGTTTGGGACAACTGGGACGGTAACTGGGAGCATTCAGAAACCACCCAAGATGTTGGCCCGTGCCCATCCCAATACCAGCAGTGTTACTAAACCTGCAGGGTGCTGAAGATTTACTGGGTGGAGTAACTCATTGTCAACACAACACTAATCCAACATCACATCTGATCCTCCTGTTGATTTCAAACCACAACATCAGCAAATATAATCATTATTCCAGGATCACCTCCATTTGCATTAGGAGCTGAACACACCCAAGTGCTCACAAAAACAACAAACTCAGAAATGTATCCACTGCACAATGAAATACTGAGCATTATGGAAGTGTATTGTATCATTTGGCAGTTGTCCAACCACTAAAGAGCTCTTGGCCTTCACTTCCAAATGCACTGAAAGCTTAAGACATTCCTGCAGCTGTTTCTAATCAAGACTTCCTTCTTTATGAAGTCCAATAACATTACTGATATGCTATTACAGTATTGCACACTGGGATGCATCCTTTTATTCATGAATGCACCGTGTCATCTGTCATTTCTTTGTTCTCATGCATTTCCTTTTGTCGATTCTTGTGTAAACTGCAACCAACTGTGCAAGAGAACACTATAATACACTCACATCCTTTATAACAATGTGTTGAAACTAAGACACTAGAAAAAAGCACACAATCTACACATGTGCCTTCAGTGTTCTTGTAAAATGGCCTGCTTTAGTGTAAGCCCCTTAAAGGCCAGTTTGCTTTTCTTAAAAAGATTCATTTTAGTTCTTATCACTGGCCCAAATGAAGCATGCAAAATCTTTTTTTTAGAAATTGTGCTAAATTTAAGAAAAAAACTGTAAAAATGTGTAATAGAGCTGATGATCTACACTAATATTGATATTTATGCAAAAGCATAAAATGTATACACAATATTTAAGGGGAAGGGCTTGTGTATAGGCGGTTTCATTGGACGACTGGCCCGAAGTTAACTTCCGGTCTGTGTTTGTTGATCGGTCTGGATAGTGGCTAATAATAAAACTATTTATACTCTATTAAATGTATAGTATATTATCGTTTGTTGAATTGGTTGTGTAACTTTGTCGCATTTAAGTTTAGCCAAGTAACAGTTCTTCTACTGGTATCCCAAAATAATCCTGGCTAGACATATTTTTAACTTGCTAGCTGATGTCATTTACTTATTATTTCTTTTGCTTGTTATCAGAAATAATCTGCAGGGACTCGATTCTTTGCGGATGTGTACCGGAAGTTAAGTTTGGGTCACAAAACTATGCATGCGCAGCAACATTTGTTCATGTTGTTGCTTTGAATCCGTCTATAACTTTGTGAATGATGAGCGGTTAGTTTGTAGATGCACGGTGCACTTATTCCATGTGGGGTTATTAAACCACACCTAACCAATCAGCATTAACTTCCTGTTCTGATCACCTCTGGGACATCACACATCCTTTAATCAGTCTGAACTAACCAGAGTCAACCAAAACAAAGGAAGCTTTGGAGCCAAAATACTCCAGTGTAGCGTTTACTCTCTCAGACAAAGAATAAGTAAATGATCCCTGCCATGTACTATATTTCAAACATACTGTACACATCATCTTCAGTGAGACATGGCAAGAGGCCTGAAACCGTACAGCTCTGTGCCTCAAGTGGTTAGAATTGTTCTGTATTTGAGAGGAACACCATAGCCCTTATCTCAGATGGACAAAAGCTTGCTCATATATCAGAGAGCATGTGTTTTCAGAGCTAGAAGAGGCCCCTTCAATACTTCAGCGGCCCACTATTCAATGGCCATTCATCTCTCTCTTTCTCTTTTGCTGACTCTGAATGGAAGCTCCATAGAAACTGCTAATGAGGAGGGTTTTTGGATTTTATCTCTAGCCAGTGCAGCCAAGTCCCCCTCATTCACGGCTGCTTTGTAACATTTATAAGCTATAAAAACAACACAGAAAAAATCCAGCCAAATTCATCTTCCAGCTTTTAAAAATACTTGCAAGACTATATTGGTTGTTATATTTATGGGCTTTTGTCACTTATTGATAGAGACACAGGTGACAGGAAAGTGTGTGTGCTGTGTCTCCTACATGATCTCAACATGTGACCTCAAAGCCATTATACATGACAGTTTCATGAAGAAACATCTTTAGTATACAAAGGCTATAGTATGTGTGAAATAGAACCTAAGCACTATATACTAATCTATGTTTGTCGTATGTTATAAGTTTTTATTATTTACTACAATTTTGAAAGAACAGTTCACCCAAAAAATAAAATGTCTCAGTGATCCAAACAGTGGAGGTCAATGTTGTTTGGTTACCAAAATTCTTTAAAATATCTTCTTTTGTGTTTTGCAGAAAAAAAGAAAGTCAGACGGGAATTTTCATTTTTGGGTGAACTATCCTATAATTCTGCATGCGGTGTCTCTTTATTATATCATAAATAATCCAAATATAGCCACAGACAGACAATGACAATGTTAGCTCAGCTCTATTCTAAAACATCATAAACTTAAATAAGGAAAAACAGCTCTCAAACCGAAAGCAATTGTGTACACCTGACCTGACGACCACAGAGACAATACAACATATATTTAGCAGAGTGAAGCATTTCCTTTCACACACAAACAGGACGTCCTATCAACTCCCTCCCTCCCCCCACCTCCCCCCCCCCTTTGGCAGATTCTCCTTCCTGTGTCTGACAGGGTGCTTCTGGGCCAAACTTTTATTAAGGGGTCCAAAAAGGTAGAAAAACTAACCATTATGCCATAGACCATATTTAAAACTCAAAGCAATACACTGATGAAAAACATATAGTATAGCTCATAAATGGCAAAACAAGATTAGATACACAGTCAATACAGTGTTTCACCCATGCTAAAATACACAATAAATCAAGACTGTAAAAAAAATTACCAGTACATTTTCCTTTTATTTTACGGACATTTCCGTTAATGCTAAAATGTAATTTAATGCAGAGCAAAATGTAAAATACAGGTAAAACATTCCTTCATATTAATACAGTATATTGTGCCCTATTTTATGGATTTTTTTGAGTGAAGAGCTATTCCTCAAAACACATGTTCAACTATCCATTGTTTATCATTATGTTTATCACTGGTAATAATGCTTTAATTTTGTTCAAAATGTTCAATTCAAATACTGTAGTTTTAAAAGAAGTCAAGTTGAGAAAATGTCCACTTATTGTCAAGCATACAGTGAGCTACGTGACATGCACTATTTTACCTTGAGGTGCTGAAGCTGTCGTCGATCATCTTCTAGTTGTCTTTTCTTGTTCTCTATTTCTGTCTGTCTTTTCCTTTTCTCCTGAAAATAAACACATATTTTAGAATATGGCGTGTTTTATGTATTAGAATCAGTTTTCTTTGGGCTTTGTGAATGAACTCTCAGGAGACAAACCCATCTGCACATGTTTTCTATGCTCTGATTCATACAACGTGTGATAATAAGTGTTAACAAGTGTGTGTGAGTGTATCTACACCTCCACGCATGCATTCATGGGTTAGGGCTAAAAAAAGATCCATCGATTATTAGTCTGAACTGGAATCTTGATAAAAACATAAGACCAGAGGAACATAATCAGATGATATTAGGTGTGTGATTATATATCGTGGCACAATGTATCGTGATAAAAATGTTCAGTGTGTATTGTAGAGCTATGGTGATATCTTTATGATATGAAATCTGCTTAATCCTTTATTCAGTTTAATTCTGCTATTATTCTGGCAAATAAAGAATGAGAATCTCAATTAGTGCAACATCTATGAACTGAACTCATACTTTTACTCAGAATACAACAAATACAATGATTGAGACTTTCCATCACTACATGTGCTTTAATGCTACACTGCTGTTTGTGTGTAAAAACACCGGTAGTGCCGGTGACACCGGGGGTGAGGGCCATGCGCATGCCGCATTTGACTTTTTTGAATAAGCGGCAATTCGGGAACGGCATCGGCCTATGTCAGGTGACATTGCACTCGGGTATTGGGTACCGCCGCCATTTGTGGGGAATTGAAGCCAAGGCTTTTTCATTCAATTTCGCCTCACTTCAGATGTTCAGGCACGTTCATGTTGTGTGATAGGTTGTAATACTAGGACACACGATAGAGGTGGTCAAAAGCTTCACCACCAGGAAAGATTTTTGTAAGTTTACCAATTAGAAGAAAGATTATGGACGGCTTTTAGCAGAACTTACAAAGACGTGTCGGGTGGCCTTTGTTGCAGTGGTGAGATGCAAAAACATCACTTTTGCCAACATATATCTCCGTCTATGTGTGTTTGTTCTTTACATATTCAATGCATGTTCTTTGCCAGAAAATCTTCCTCCACATTACTCTCCTCACATGATGAATCTGACTCCTGCTGATGATCTTTGCTGTGACACTTGTTCCGCTTTTGCTGAATACAACAAACGCGTTCAGACGAGCAATTGTAGTCTGGTCTTTAGCTAAACTTTAAGAGATTTATTACTATAAAAATTCAAAATGACGATGGGGGCCGGTGCCGCGGTGCATAAGTGTAATCGGTAGGCGGGTGGACACTGTGTATCAGCGGTGACACCGACTATCGCAACAAGCCTATTTGTAGTAAATCACTTCTCAATGCTGGCTGAAAATAAGACAGTACGGATATGTGCAGGGGTACAGCTCAAGGATTATTGGACACCAGAAACATAAACAAACCAGTTAATACAGTTAAAAAGATGCATGTCAGTTAAAAAATGCTCTCTAGTTGGTTTATCAGCGCCACTTTACTGCTTCAAAATATTTACACATCAGGGCATTTAAAACACAGATAGACACATCAGTCACTAAATAGATCAGTTGTAAATGTAAAAATCCAGTTTCTGATTTGTGAAATGTATGGTGGGTTTAGGGCCATCAGGGAAACATGTGGTGTGAGAATCTTACTGCAATAGCCTGGAGCCGCTCCTGCTGTGAGACAGATTCTGACATCCTGTGTGTGTGAGAGAGAGAGAGAGAGAGAGAGAGAGAGAGAGAGAGAGAGAGAGAGAGAGAGAGAGAGAGAGAGAGAGAGAGAGAATATATATATGTAAGACTGACAATATCAGCATACAAAGATAGATTTACTTTCTATTCTGGCATCTGAACTTTCTTAAATATTTCTGTAAACTGAGAGAACTGAGATACATATTTCCAAAAATGACGGTAAAATTATTGCTGGTTTTGAGTCGTCAAAATTAGCTCATTTACTAATGGAGTATGCCTGGGACTTTTGCAACCAAACTACACTTTCCATAATTCTGAATGGCAGAACAAATATGAAATAAACATCCGAAGCATCAATGTCAAACCTAATGTTTATCCTTCATTTTCTTGGTTGCACTCATGCTAAAAGGCACCTTGTCTTTGCATGATGTATAAAACAAGATATTCAAAATGACATTTCTCTACTTTCATTTCAGATTTGGAAAGGTTTAGAGATAACATGAAAATCTGTTAAATGTCTCTGAAAACAGTCTGTAGCTTTCTAAGATTTCCATCATGCCGAGTTCGATTGAGTAAGAAAAGAAAATATTTAGCTCTGAAGGGAAACATGAAATTTCCTTGTATACATTCTGCAACCGATTCTGAGAAGAACATAAAATGAACGTATAGTCGTGTTATTGTTCACCACAGCCTCTGTGGATTATTGGCGGAAATATCTGTAGACACATGCCAAAATAAATACCAAATGTCGAATGAAATCTGTGTTCCAAACAGGAACATCCAATTTAACCGACTCTTTAATTTCTGGTTAACACGCACATACATGAAAAGCCCCCAAAAGTCTTCAGACAATAGGATGGGCCCCCGCTGTCAGTCCTGTCTGCTGTAGGCCGCAGCTGTGGTGGTGGCCCTGTACAAAGCGCACAAGAGCTGAGGTGAGATCCCGTCAGGGAAAAGAAGAATGTGAAGGTTGTTCACCGACCCACCACAGCCAGACAACTCACATCCCCCCAACACACGAGTAAAACACAACACCTGTACAAACAGCCTGTTAAAGGATCTGAACGAGTGACACAGCAGCTGAGAGAGAGAGAGAGAGAGAGAGAGTATAAAGAGTGTGATGCTGAAACTGACTCACCAAATACACCAAAAATATATGTTTTATGCAAAGATCCTTATGGATGCCAGATTGTTTAAAGCTTATTACATTAGGCTGATGTCAAAGAGTTTCAGATATGAGAAATGCAATAGTCTTAATGTGGGTCCAGTGCATCATTTGATCTGATTCTGCTTTTTCTTTTAGATGCGTGAGCACATATCTGTCAGATCCACTTCACTTTGGCATAGATCAGAGCTGCTTACTCAGCAGAATTCACCTTTACAACCAAACAGACCGACAGAGCACAAACACGCTCCAGCATTCAGCAAAATAACTGAGCTGATTTATATTCGCATACAAATATTTAATGTTCCTCTTTTGAAAATGAATGGTGTAAATTATCCCACATCATATTTGTGTAATTGAAAACATCTCGGCTCCCACTCACAACAAAACTAGAATGAGTGAGAAAATGAAAGGAATTAATGAAGCTGCAACACTGCAAGCAAGAGGTTTTGTTTTGTGCCTTTTCACTTTATAAACAGCTTTATTTATTTTAAAAATGGGGACATTGTGTATGCATGCAACTTAAAGGTACGACGTAATACAACGTATGTGATTCCAAGTTGGTAAGCAATAT
The DNA here is from genome assembly GCA_026939265.1 of Oreonectes daqikongensis. NCBI lineage: Eukaryota > Metazoa > Chordata > Actinopteri > Cypriniformes > Nemacheilidae > Oreonectes > Oreonectes daqikongensis. The sequence goes on along the minus strand of JAOTQM010000085.1, from coordinate 1,687,092 downwards.
TCACAAACTTAAAAATTGCTTAAAGGGGAAAGCATCTTCCACGAGGGTTATTGTGTCAAGATCATAAAATCAGCATAAAATGAAAGTTTTAACCTCACAGTGATGATTATTTTGTATCTGTATACAGCTCTGTGCTATGGAGGCTCGGCCGCGTGTAAAATGAGGGTCATATGTCTGAATCATTTTCTTCGCTGTCACATGCTTATCAGCCGTAGCTACTGTAGCACAAACAACAGCGGGTTCTCAGCGCAGGTCCGGCCAGCATGCCCCATATACCAGCCGATTACATTTCTTACGTTTCCTTTACTAGCTTAACATTTTAATAGCTGTAAACAGCATGTCTAAGTTGTCTCGTAATGTGGATGAACATTTGTGACAGGGATTTGTTACAGACTGATTGATACAGACGTTAGACTGAATGTGTCGGCATGTGTGAACCATCCGACTAGGTATATTTATACGGAAAGATCTGGACCCTACACCTCCACTGGTCCACTGTGACAGCTAGTGTCACTTGTAAAACAGCAGTTGTATCCACATTTGGATTTTCTTCTCTTGGCTTTCTGTGATGCAATAATTCTGACTGAATCAGGATCGTATTACACCTTTAAGAAGAAATGGAGAGCTGACTCATCCGACATCAGTGTCTGACAAATGCAAAATGGGAAAATAAACCCCCACATCCATGTTCCATCTAGTGGATACCCTTCCCTGCAAAGTAAAAGCAGCAAAGTGAAGATTAACGTCCAACAGTTTTAAAACGTTCAACAAGGACACCAGTGTGAATATCGACATACTTTTGGACGTGTAACGTATTTCATTTCTCTTGGTTAGTAAATGAATCACATCTTTCACAAATTAAGCTGCTTTTGACATGCACCACTGTTCAAAAGCAGTCTAGGGAGATGATGGAATTCCAGGCATCTATTTACCCTAAAGAAATCACATCAGACATGCTAGAGAACTGAAACAGATGTTTTTCCACTCAATAAAGCACCTCATCTCAGCCAACCCAGTGTGAATACGTTCATCTAACAGTTACAGCCGTTAGATCATTTCATCTCTCTCAGCTGAGATGTCTTAAGGTCATGTAGAAGAGATACAAAGAGCAGCTTTGAGACCCCATGACTGCAGGAGTGTCCTATAAACAGAGATCTTAAAGGCATAGTTGATCCAAAAATAAAGTCATCGGTTTTGTGTCCATACAATGGGTGTCAAGAGGGGCCCATGTTGTTTGGTTATCAAAATTCTTATATATATAAATATCTTCTGTTGTGTTCTGCAGAAGAAAATAAGTCATACAGGTTTGTAGGACTGTGACGGTGGCCATGACAACCGCACCACCGCAGTGGTACAGTGCCATGGCGGTGGTGAACTGCCACAGGCGGTAGTGCACGTCACACACTGTGACAAATATAATATGTGTAATAATAAGTTGCTAGGGGTGTAACAATACATTAATATTGATCAATGCATTGATTCAATTTCTAATGATACGATGCATCGATGCCACGCTCGATATGAGGTACCGTTATTTTGACACTTTCCACTCTTCGTTCCTCACGTAACATCCGTCTAAGTGTATTTTTTGTTAGTCCAGAGTTTCTGCTATATTCATTTTGCCATGGCGTGCCATCACAGTAAAAATCCTTGGGTTTCCCATTTATTCCTAATTTGTCTAGCCAGTGTTGCTAACTTAGCAACTCTTTCACTAGTTTTAGCGACTTTTCCAACCCCTTTTGCTACTTTTGTTCAGTATAGGTGCATAACGACAAACCTAGCATCTTTTTGGATAAACATTAGCTTTCATTCAGTGGAAAAATGTTGGCAGTACTGAGTCTGACCCGCGAGCGTGAGGTCTCGCTTTCCCGGGGCAGGAATCGCCTCTCTCTCAGCGTCTACTCTGTGCAGTGAGAAGCAGCACATTTAGATCACGGACAAAACGGCATTGCCAAAAACATGACGCTGTTACTGACTGTTTGATATATAAATATGAAACCAAAAAATATTTACAGAAAACAGCTTTATTGGGCAATATGCTGTACTAAAATACAGAATGTTTAGAAAGTAGAAGCAAAATGGGTCTGAGGTTGCAAAACAAAAAACGTGATACGATGGCGTCACAAGTATGTTAATTAGACTATGACGTTATCCAGTGACTTTTTATGGCAATCTAAATAGGAAAGCCGAGGTAGGTTTAAACAGTTCGTTTCAAATTGAATTTTTAAGGGCTGTAAGAGTTAATATGCGACTGACTGACGTTGTCACTGCAACAAATGCTTTTTATTTCATATTTAACTTTCTGATATTATTTAAGTTTACATTATTTATTGATGTTTATTTAAATGTTTTATATGCTGTAGTGTGCAGTTTCACTGATGAATTTGCGCATTAAATACAGATGGATGTTTCATTTATTTCAGATATCTTTCTTTAAAATGTATTTGAGGTCTATATTTCTCTTCCACTCCTTTTTACACGCAAATATAATAATATAAATATTTTTATGTCATTTATATATTATTTATAGAAACAATATATATTTCCCAACCACCGCACCGCCACCGTCACAGCCCTACTGGTCTGATATGATATGATTTATTAAAGAATTAGGGCTGTTTTGATTATGAAATTTGGCTGACAATTAACTGTCTATTAAATAATTGCGATTATGGCGATTAGTTTTAAGGCTTTGACAATATTACTATTAATGACAATTAATTTATTCAATGAAGAAAATATATACTTTAGAAATGTGAAATATTCAATAAATAACTAATATTATTTACTATAGAGTGACTTAACAGATTAGACTTAAGTTTTGAGCACTAAACCTAGATATGAGGGTGTAGATCATTCACAATAATTGCGGTTATCTGAAATAATTGCGAGATTATTGAGATTATTTAATAAATAAAGAATTTTCATTTTTGGGTGAAGTACCCCTTTAAAATACCCTATTCTTCCCTATAACTGACTACAGATATAACTGATGATGACAATGTTGATGCTTTATGGTCTTCATTGCTCCAGAAGATCCTCAGTCAGTTTAATGATCCATGCTCCTATAATGAACCTACTAAACTAATAACCATAAATCAGTAAAACACATTTAAATGCCATGGCAATGTAGTTAAATGCAAAGAGATTATTGGTCTAATCTGACTGCTTGTGTTGAAGAAGAGAGCAAAACAAAGGAGATCCGAGCAAAGAAGAGAGGAGACATCATACATGTTATTGTCATTTTTGAGAATTGTCAGTTCCAGGCTGCCATACTGTAGGTGATGGAGGTTTCAAATATCCTGGAATCACCACCTCATAAAACAATGCATTTCCACAACTGTCACACAAAAATCTTTAAAGAGATCTGAAAATAATCAGTGGACTATCACATCTTACTGGTATAGAAACTCCATCCACTCAGATTTGAAGTGATGATCTAACCTATGTACAGGGCTGTTCACACTTAACACTGACATGACGTCTAGCAGCCTCACAGACAGCACTGCCACAGAAGACTAATATTGTCTGGTTAAAGGCACAGCCAGTGAGAGATAAAGAGAGTTCATTGGTGTTGCTTAATAAAGCACAGAGAATGCATCTAGGTTGTATTTATCTATAGGTCAAGCTTAGCTTTAATGCAAAACACATGCTCTGGCCACAGTTTATAATAAACAGGATAAAGTTACAACACAAACCCGACAAAATACAACCATATCATACATGAATAACCCCAAGGAGCCACACATCCAAAGAACATATGAAATCATATTTACTGTTACTTGTGAGCAAAATAGTGATGCTTCCTTTTAATGTATGTAGGATAAGGGTATATGCAATACGTTTAACCAAAAACTAAAACCTTTTTATGCATATTAGCTGTTCATTTACACAACAACAGCATTTTAGCGCTTAAAACAGCAAACTTTTGTAAATGACTTTCAAAGTCCACGTTTTTTAAAACGATTATCATTTATGCAACTACAAAAATGCAAATTTGTGAAAACGGTGACGTCATGAGCATGCACATTACATGTTTCTTATACAGCAGCACAATATAGTCTTTTTTACCAATCCGTGAACATTGTAACGACATTGCGAGCAAAACGTTTCAAAAATGTTTCAAACACATTTTAATACATCTTTGCCATGAGAATTAAGACAAACCTCAAACCACATGGATTTCTGTGAAGAGGTGTTCTAATATATTGAAAGATAGACTTGAGCACAGGCTAATTTGACAGGGGCTGGTAAGCATTCACCTAGAAACCACTGAGAACCCCCTAGCAACCATCAAGAACGACTGTGTGCCCATCAGTGGGCAGTCGTGGCCCAGTGGTTAGAGAGTTGGACTCATGACCAGAACGTTGCTGGTTCGATTCTCAGGTCTGGCGGGTAACGGCTGAGGTGCCCTTGAGCAAGGCACCTAACCCCCACTTGCTTACTATACAAAAATGTACAAATGTATAGTACAATGTAATGTAAGTCGCTTTGGATAAAAGCGTCTGCCAAATGCATAAATGTAAATGTAAATGTAAGAAATGCATTAGCAAACACTCAGAGCACCCTAGTGACCACACAGCAATGCCCTGGCAACCATCCAGAACATGAAGTTTCATTTTGCTACAGGAAAAGAAATATATCGGTGGTGATTGTATTGCAAGTTAGGTATATCCAGATCCAAAATTTCAGGAATCAATTTAACACTGTTCTGTCCGGGGAAACAGGCACATCCCAGTGGAACTGCTCCAGAACTGCTTATTGAATTGAAAATAATAATAATAATTCAATTTAATTTACATCTATAAATCTATTTATATGACCTCACCCCATACTAAGAAATTGGAGGTGACTTTGGGAGATAAATGGGAAAAAAGCATCACACTGATGACAGGAAGTGAAGAGCAGATGATACATTAGATTTAATGGATCCTTATATGAAGGTGGGATGGATTTCCGCTCGACCACACTGATGCCGTTTTGATTTGCATCTACTTTCTTCCATCTTCTGTCTGTGAGGAACCCTGACCCAGCAGTTTTCCGGCCGTTCATTAAGACTCAGCTCAGACACGGAGTCAGGCGAATCCTTTGAAGCTTCCGAGCATTCCTCAGCACATGTGGCTGAAATCAACGGCGGGGAAATGGTACGCATGCTGAGTTTCAAAGGAACATCCACAGGAACTGATGTGCCCATCAACCTTGTTTGCTATTCCAGCATTTCATGGGAGCAAGAGGTCAATACTTCGCCTACATTACACCAAAGTGAAAGTGAGCTTTACACAATAAAAGAGCCTCCAGAAGAGTTCGATCTGTGCTGCACGCTCATAAAAATAAAACCGTTCACAATAAGCCTATCCATACAATAACCACCAGATATTTTAGAGCTAAAATCTGCTTGGATCATATTCCAGGGAGGTTATTTTCATTGTGTCGAAAGAACAACGGCTGATTTCATCCTCCCCTGAACGGAGTGGACATTTATGGGATTTCATACAGACCCCAGCGAGTCACTAATGGAGAGGCATGTGTTATTCGATATGGGCAGGGCCTTTCATTCAGATTCCAGGAGCAACTGTCAGCCCACCCCTCATATCTCTAGCTCTCTCTCTCTCTCTCTCTCTCTCTCTCTCTCTCTCTCTCTCTCTCTGTGTGTGTGTCTGGTGTAGTACATTAGAGTAATTAAGTCTGCCAGTTTCTACTCTTCTAGTTGAAGGTCTACCCATGATGTATGTGTCCTCTAGAATTACATATTATTATTATATTACTTGTAGTTGAGATTGAAAATAACTCAAATTTGAGAAATGCTAGTGTAAACAAATAACCCAAAACTGTCCCTCTGATGCCACTGCCAGTTGTTGCATTAAAACTCCTAGTTATCATCCATCTCCCTTATCTTTTTTAATACGTAACCCATTAAAAAGCATTTCCACAGAGCATAATAATTTTCACGTACAAGCTGTCCAATATATCACAATACACGTAAACAATAAAGTAGCCACATATTGTATATTTTAAAATTTTGTTTACATCTGGGTTTTTAAGTTTAGGGACATTTAATAGGCTATAAGCTGTGCTAATGCTACAGAGCATTTTTGTTTATTTTATTTTATTTTATTTATTGCCTCAGATATTAATAAAAAGACACATGTAAACAACTGCACCGAGAGAGTCAAAGCCATGAAGGAGAAGCTATTTCTGACAGTACGGTGGATCTGGAGCGCATGTGTGGATGCTGCTCACCGCTGGATGTGATACCGTTATTCCGCGCACATGAATGCAACATTACACTAATATAACGAGAAATATATAACGGTATAAATGATAAAACGATGGAAAATAGCCTAGATTAAAAATTCGGATCAGCGCGAGCAATGAATAAAGAAAACTTTATTTGTTGCTCATTTGTAACGCAGACGCGTTTCGACTGTCCCTCCATAGACTGATTATAGTCATCTATAGGCTACACACTGACCATATCCCACACATCCCAACTCTCTCTCAACATAAAACTCACATCCTCACTATACATACCATTTTCTAATGATCTAGATATACAGCGCACAAAAGCAAGCGTTTACGCACATATACAGCAATAAGAGAAAAGCAGAGCATGGGATCTTTTGCAGGTGTGGCTCCGTTAACTCATTATAAGGGCCAGAGGCACACTGGCCTGCGCGGGCATTAGATGAAGAATAGTTAGCATACTCACTCCATAATGTCCAAATATTGTTTCCCTCAAATTCCGGATTTATTTTCCTAGAGCAAGTGGTTAAAATCAAAGCCGCAGCACCATCAGTTTCCAGCCCTATGTCCTGTCCCCGTGTGAGCAGTGAAACCGGGAGCTCGTACTGGCGTCCCTCCCCTGATTCTGCTGTGCGGGGAAGCGCCTCTCTCTCTCTCTCTCTCTCTCTCTCTCTCTCTCTCTCTCTCTCTCTCTCTCTCTCTCTCTCCCTTATGAGACAACAGCAACCCTCAGGCGACAAACTCTGCTCTCAAAAAACACACATTCGCAATACACACAAATATGCATGTTAGCTCTGAATGTGTCACGGAGCTGAGTTTTGTATATGTGCGTTATATAATTATTTTATTTTTTTAATTATATGATAGGTATTTACTCCGATATGACAATAAAAGGGGGAATTTGTCTCCTCCTCGTGGATGTTCAAGGTAATAACAGTCAATGGAAGGCCATATAGATCATAAAGAAAATATATAAAAAATGGTATTGTGTTATTCTAAATCAAACCCCCAGATGTGTAGCCTGCAATTGAAATCTACTGTATTTTTTTACATAATAATTAGTCCTGCTTTCTATTTTAAAACGTCTTTTATTTTGCTCAAAAAATATATTATTGTTGCTCAAAGTGCATTAAATACATGCATCTAATGTATTTTTCTTTTGTAGTGTGTGTTTATCTTGAAGGACGTGTCAATACGTGTTCATTAAGCTCATTCTTGATTTACTACATAGCACAATTTTATGTTCCAATTCTGGAGTATAATACACCATAAATAATGATGCTGTATAGCTATTAGCGGTTGTATTATAACAGCAGTAAATCTGTCACTGGTCTGTGTTGACGTGTGTTGGCAATGCAGCCTGTAGATGGAGTACATGACCAGCTTTGTACTGTACAGTATGGTAAATTGCCAAAGAAATGACAACTGTTATACATTGTTATGCTAATACGAATTTAATTTCTTTTTAAAGTACAAAAAATAGCCTCGGTTTATTAAAGTGAAGTGTAGTAACCACGTTTAGCAACAACCAATCACTGCCTCAGTTCTTACCTTATTAAATATAGGCCTACATGGCCTTTGTGCAGTCCAAGACATTTTCGCGGTGTGTGTAGGCCTAGTTTAATTTCAACGCCTAAACAAAAATTGACATTAATAATAGTTTATGTTAACTATTTTTCCTTGTTTAGGACAGCCAGAAGTTCTGATATTGATCTCTTAAATGACATTCATTATCACTAGCAGCTGGCCCACAAACGTTTACAATTATTTTATTTTATTTCAATACAAAGCGATTTTTTAAACAAAATAAAAATGATAAATAAGTCTAGAATTGTGACTAAAGCTTACTCAGGTTTATTTACTAACCAAGGGTAAAGCTTGAGTGTGAAACAACTGAACAACATTTAACCCAGTATTACGTTAACCCAGGGTTTAAATAAAATGCTGTTAAATCTCTAGACACTCCTGTTGTCCAACATCTAAAAAGCACATTATTCACTTATTGAGCGTATTTAATGTAACACTGTTAGCATTTCTTGCCAGGCAAATCCCATTCTTGAAGTATTCACGCCTTCACAGCTCCACCCTGATGCTCTTTGAGTCCTTCAGCAGCCCGCTTACAGTCGACACGCTGGCTTGCCAGTTGCCGTGGTAACTTGACATGTCTCCATTTGCTCTGATCAATGGAAATGTTGCTGTCGCGGGGATTGGAGCGCCGCCATCTCTTTCTCTCTCTCTCTCTCTCTCTCTCTCTCTCTCTCTCTCTCTCTCTCTCTTGCTCTCTCTCTCTAAAAACAAAAGAAATGGAGGCAAGTGAAGGGCTGGGGTGGTGTGAAATGCCAGCTGGGTTTATTCTTGGCCTCTCTGGTCAGGGTTAAATGATCGCTCATGTCGCCAAAGAGGCAAATCATTTAATTTAAGAGCATCAATTCTCTAACCACAGAAACAAGTGACATGGTATGTCTTGCTATGTGGCATAAAGGATCAAATGATTTCACACCATGGTCTACACATTTTGCTTAATCTAAATTTCTGTCAGGGACGGAGGGAACGGGATTAGCTCTGTTGTGTGTTTGTTTGATAGAGATTTCTGTATCATAGGCCATTGAAACCTGCAAGCAATAGTGCAATTTACAATGTGAATTATGAATACTGTAAATATATGCGATATTTCCATGACATACTGTATAATTAATTCTTTTCAATAATTCTATGCAAATTAAACAATTGAATTGCATCATTTTAATACCACTGAATCATTTTGACTGTAAAATTATATGTAAGCTAAATGACATTTTTAATCTGTCAAATTTATTTTCACAAGAATATAATATCAATAATGTCAATATGAATACTGCCGTTAATTGATTTCAAAGCAAATTAAGAGTGCACTAGTTATTAACAAAACTGTCATTTGTATACAGTAACAGTAACAGTATAGCCCAATAATTACATTGAACTGAACCAGTTTATCACATGACCAGTTTTGCCCAAAATTGCCGCTCCAGTGCCTGATTCACCTTTTCTAGCATTGCAGAGGGGGTTTACTCTTTAAAGGTCTGCAGAAAGTGTGATGTTTGGGTAGTGAAAGAGCCCAGGAAAAGTGCTTTGTGAAATAAAAACTATAACACTGTGAGCAGCTGCAGCACATGCAGATCAAAGGGCCACCGTCTTTATTAAACCTGTTGAAAATTTAATCAGCTTGACTTTAACTGAACATCAGGTGAGGATGAGGGGAAAGACATCTCCCTATCACCTAGGGTTTTAGATGACGATTGTGTTCCTTGTATTTATTTTGAACAAACAAATATAAGTATTATGAATAAACAATTAATACAATTTATAAATGTGAATATTTAAATGCAAGAATTTTTTTTATTTTAAAAAACGTACATTATTTGTGCATTTTAAAATATTAAGACTATGCTTTCAATTCAATATGTAATATTTAATATTTCTCATTGTGTTTGGACATAACAGGCTATTAAATCATATGGATTTAATGTGCAAATGCATCTTTACGTAACAAATTTATTATACTGTTCTTACAGCTGAAAAACAAGGAAACTTTGTAAATGTTCAAAATCCATTTCAATGTCTTGCCTTTTAAAAGAATTCAGTGTAATCTGATGAACTGAAGGTCTTCGTGATTTGTGAGCCCCCCCACACACCCAAACACACATATAGTTCTCATTAAAATGATAAATTGCTCCACACGAAGCCCCCACTGCTCAGCCCTGGTTACCATAGCAACAGTCAGATCTCTGTTTGTGCTTTTGCAGACTTCATGTAAGTTGTTGATGTTGTGGGCATCGCTCCTGTTTGGAAAGTGTAGGCGTCAAGAGTTTTTCATGGCCAGAGAAAGCATGCCACTAAGGTGGGCCTTTGAAAACCTTTGAGATGACACAGAGGATTTGGGAGGCTCTAAATCATTTTGGAATGGACTAAATAATTTCAGCGATTCCTTTTTCATAACCATTAATTATAGCATTACATTTACAGAATATTTATTTTACATTATCATTGTCTCAGTCAGAGATAGTAGTAATGATTATAAAGAAGATATTTACAGTATATTATACTGACATACACAAAATACTTAATATGTAATTCTAGTGTTTAAAACCATCCCTTTGTAGATAGGCAAGCAGAATGTTTATGGAGTACAGAAATAACATCCTTTATATTCACTCTGAACACTGTATAGCAACAGTATAATTAAACCCCAGGTGTGGCTCTTTAGACATCATAGTTGTCTCACGTATTTCATAATACTTTATAAAATAATGTTACCATTAGACAGAAACATCCATTTGAAGCAATAACAATGTGATAGACCAGAGTAGACCAGCATGCATTTCCAAGCTAAAAATCTCTTGCTGGTTGATTTAGGCAAGAATCTGCCACAGTCAATTTTAACTGGTGTGTTGCCACACAAAATGCAACTAAAAGTTAAAATTCGCAGGCCAAACTTTGGTTTCGAGGGATTAAAAATCCATTAGTTAAAAAATGCTGCTGTTTAAGTAGGGTCCTAAATGCAATAGATTGTAGTAATAATATTAACTGTAATAATTGTTATCTTAAAATTATGCACAATTATAATTTCCACACTAAAGCATTTATTTTAAAGCAATAGGGCAATATAGTCAAAGTAGAAAAGTTACAATTTGTATCTTGAGAAACTGTTGGTCTTAAAAAAATGTAAAACCTTATATATATATAAAAACAATATCCTGTTGATGTGTCCATCTTTTATACTATCTGCCATCAAACACACTTTAAGGAAACTAAGCACTACACTCATTCATCTTCATTTACAGCAGCTTGTTTATTATTGTTATTTGTTTTGTCATTTATTTTCTCTTTTTCATAAACTGCATCAACAGCACAAAGCATCCATTACGCCAACCACTTAAAAAAATATTCTGGAGCAGCCCGGAGCACCGTGAAGAGAGAGCTGACGCACACAGAATTCAACCCGCACTGACAGCTGCACATACATTATAACACATTTCAATTCTTCACTGACAAGGCCGAAGTTCCACCTTGACAACACTCACATGCATCAAGTCCCCTGGGAAACAGCATGACAAAAAGACCGCTAACTATCACATGTCAATCCCAGAGAGTTGATCGAAATTCTTCTTGTGATTTACGCCGGAAAAGATCGTTCTGTCGGGTATATATATATATTTATATAAATTCCTCAGATGAATCCTTTTCAGTGAAATCCTGATTCCAGTTCAGTCTGAAGCTTTCAAATTCACCTCTTGGTAACACAGAAAGATATTCAAAGATGAATAGTTTACAATTTAAGTGCTTGTTTGAAGTGCTTCCATATTTTCCACATAATTCTGATACTGTAGATTTGCAGAACGAGCGTTTTTAAAGTCAGTTTGTGCATGTCAAATGAGAGACATTATCTTCCTTCATGAACCAACAAAGCATTTTCAAATTTCACTGCAGACAAGGCGATCAAATATAGTCTAATATCATTGGATCACTACAACATACACTTAACAATCGTGCGTGAACACACATACACGGAAAATGATTTCAGCCACACGTTTTTGTTCTTATAGTCAAGTATGAACTGAAAAAGAGCAGCAATACAAACAAAACCAAACCTTATATTACAGTCTGCCTTGCACATTTGAGAATATGAAGATTATGTAAATACAATAAACCTTTTGATAATGTAGCTTGGCTTTCATTTTCAAAACCATTGTGCTCATAAGTTTACAGAAGTAACATCTCGTGATAGCTCTGCTGACTCAAAAGTGCGAATAATCCTCATGGAGTCCAAATAATAAAAACTATTTTTGAAAGATCAAGAATGATGCCCACCACACATCTGCAGTTGTGCTCATGTGTTTCTAGTGCAGTTTCACACACGCCTGCCACTGTGTATCTTTTTGTAGTAGTTGTCCTGTTCAGTGTGGTTTTGAGCACTCTCCCTGTCCAGAAGAACCAGAGGGGTCTTACGGCGCAGACTGCGACCCTCTGCGGTTTGACCCATTGGAGGAAGTTGAGGAGGAAGCGGTGGCTGGGGAGCCTGAGGGGGCTGGGGTGGCATATGGTCGGCCTCACTTGTGGAGGAACAAGGAGAGCCGCTCCTGACGTTACGGTAACTGAGGGAACTCTCGCGATTTTTAAGCTCGTACATGTCGATCATGTTTCCATCAGAAGATCCCCTCCACTCCCAGGGGTTATTGGGGTTGGAGGTCATACGAACTACGGGGTGGTGAGGGGCGTGTGCATCCACGGTGATGATGCCTGAGCCGCTGTCACGCTCCGATGGCGTGCGATTGGGCGGCGACTCCGTGCCTGTGATGGATGAGGTGCCAGAAGAAGATGAAGTCTCGGAGGATTTGGCCGATCCAGATAGAAGTCCCTGTTGCTTTGACATGGCAATGACCTGCATGATCCGAGGTTGATTACCTCCTTTTATGGACGGAATATTAGCACCGCTCTTCTCAGTGATGGACAGCCATTTGGCCCGAGTGCTGGCGCTTTTCGGGGACACGGGTGGAGGGACTGAGGGTTGTCCTGGGGGACGTGGGGTCATCACGACTCTAGCTCCAGTTAGTGGGTTAGTTGGTTTGGGGGGATGTGGCGCAGATGCATAGATCGAGGAATGCGCGCTGTCTTCCTCTGTGGTGGTATCATCGGATCCCTGCTCGCTGGTGTCCTCATCTGGCAAGCTTCCGCCACGCATCTCCATTGACTTTTGCTTCCATTCGGACACCAGCTGCTGCGACCTCATGGGGTCCAGTGGGATGGGTACCGTCACCAAACGTCTCGTCGGCTCCTCTAAAGCTGTTGCGCGGGGCAGCGTGTTGCTGAAGGTAACCATGGTCTCTTTACCCATAGGGCTGCGGGGTGCCAGCAGCTCCACGTCCACGCTGGCTCTCTTTAAGCTGCCCAGCGAGGTTTTCTCACGCTGTACGGGACGGTTCAGCCCATCTAGAGATGCTGGAGATGTAATTTCGTCATTGCTCTCAGAGGCGTTGCCTTTGTTGTAGACAGAGTCGTGACCCCGCTGAGCCAGAGCCCTCAAAGCATCTTTCTGCAGCGGAGGAGGTTGCGGGATGGCTGCGTCCTCTGGAGATTTGAAGTTGGCAACGGCATGGAAAGCCTTGATTTTTCATTCATGCAATATAAAAAAGTCATATATTTTTGAATGTACTAGTGATGAATATTTATAGGCATGTGTTTAAATAAAATGATCATTTTGTTTCATTCTGTGAATTACAGACAACATTTCTAACAAGCAATCTCAAAATGTACAGTGGATAAGAATCACTCACCAGGTACGTAGCAATTCCGGCACCAATACAGAATCCGACGTAAACATCAATGGGGTGACTGCGGTACTGAGTGATCTGAGTGAGACCCGTCAACGCAGCCGCGATGGCAAAGGCAAACACCAGGACGGGTTTTAGCAGCTTGGTGCTATCCGAGATGGTTGAATTAAAGTACATCTAAAGAGCGAAGAGCGACAAAGGTTTCTGAATGTATAACACAGATTAACAACACATTGCATTATAGCTTCTGACAGCCTGACAAGCGCAAGGCGGGAAGCAGCGGCAACTTATCTCCACGTTCCAAGTACCGAGACATGTGAAGCACTTACCTATAATTAGACCTTCACTAATCCAGAGAACAAGCGCAGATACGCGTTAAATAATCATACAGTTATGTTGAAATCTATCACTTGAATAACACCTTATTGTTACAGTATTGTGTTGTGTTGGTTGTTATGTGTTTTGTAAGTGCAATATTCAGAATCACTTACTACAATATTTTTATATATTCAATGTTTTTTTATCCTTTACTATAAACATGCCAAAAACGCACATAAACACACACACTGAAAGGGTTCTGAAAAGCACTTACTGAAATATAAACAGCAGCAAAGGAAGAGAGGGTTGCATGCTGGGAAGGGAAGGTTTTCCTGTCACAAAGGAAAGCAAACATCTAGAGTAAGTCTATACCAAAGATGCAAGAGAAGCTACTGTACATTTGATAAGGGTGAGTACAGAGTGCCTGAAGAAAACCACAGAAGGGAGAACAAAAATAGTGATTGAACAAGATTAAAGTTAATCTTAACAGGTGTTGTTATAATTTCCAACAGGTTATCCGTGCTGTTACCTGGCAGACAGAATGGCATGTTGATCCTGACCAGAGCAGATGTCTTTGGTGATGTAAGGGTTCTTTTCACAGGACACACCTGGGACTGTATAGTTGGGTTTGCACACTGTAAGGAAGAATGGCGTGTGATAGCCAGTGGCCAGCTGAATGACATCGGTGACCAATGCTGTCGCACACAAACCAAAAACATGAACACCTAGAGAAACAGACAAATCAGAAGAAACGAAAATCTATGACTCATTTTATCACCTCCATGTAACACTTTGCGCATGACTCATGTGTTTGCATAACGTTCATCTGCAGCATTCCTGCACAGAAACACTGCAGATTGCTGTTTTGTTGCAGCTCATAAACAAGTTTTACTGGAAACAGAGTTACATACCGACAAATCGAACGGTTCTTCGTAGGAAAGAGTTGAAGTTACAGCCGCCAGCATTGATGCTGCCCTCATTCCCTGGGCGGACTTTTAGTTTGGACTGCATACAGTACAGCAGACCCTCACCCATCATGATCTGAACACAGGAAAACATTTTAATACATTCAATAAACCTGTTTAAAAACAAGAAAATGTGGATTTCATGTTGACTACGCCAGCTAGTTTAGTCAAATTTGTTAAAGGGCTAAAAATTCAAAGAAGTAAGTTTTAAGTGTTTTATCTCACAGAGGCAGCAGGGCCAGCGAATGCCAAACTCAGAAGCATGAGTAGAGGTATAAGTTCATCACCGCTGTCCACATAGGGCATGCTGAGAGACCGGTCATGGCAACGGAATCCCACCTGCGCTGGCTGGAGCACATCCGTGAGCTCCAGGAAGTACAGTGAAACCATAGAGGAAGCCACAATGGGCAGCTGTGGGCCAGAGGAGGACAATCCTTAGAGACATGTGTAATTACAGTGTAGTAACGAATTTATTACAATGTAATAAACGTTTTTCTCCCACTAAGGGTCTTTTCTGTTTGCCTGCCTTTTCCATATACAAATAGACATTAAAGATTCATAATTTACACCAGATCAAGATGAGAGCATGGGTTAATTACTGTGGAGGACCGTGGCAGATGGCTGTTAAATGTCAACTAAAGGAACTGTACTTCGGGGGCTGACAGTGTGCTGAAGTGTATTCACAGTAGCACACTCATTCAATTATGTCTTCAAAAGAAAATAAGGAAGCCGATTTGTTTGGAGTGTGTAATGTAATTAGACATTAATTGGGCTATTGAAGTGTTAAACTAGTAATAAACAGTGACACGTACCTCAACGAAATAGAAGCAAGGCAGCAGCGTGAGGCTGTCTTTGGGAGGTTTCTTCTTGATTTTCTCACGTGCAGTTATCATGTTGGGCTTCTGAAGCTAGACGGTTTCCTGACAACACATAAGTTAATTTGAAAAAAAAAAAACATGAAATAGCTTGAGGGGTATCATTTGTGACTTCTCTTTCAAACAGGTTGTTTACCTTATACATATGGCTTTAGTTCACTACTACTATTACTTACTACTACTGGATACAACTTGACATAAGATGAGTTATCAATATTATTGGTTGTTTTAAATGTACCTATTTTAAATGTGTATTTCTGCTTAAAGTTAATTTGGTACATTTTTAGGAATACATTTATATTTAGACCAGAAGACATAAACAACTCTGGTTCAGAAGAACTTCCTGTTTCAGTTTTTAACACTGCATAAACGTTTAAACTATTAACCAACAGAACACTTCAAAGCATAACATCAAAATGTTAAAGATCCAATGAAATCAAAATGAAAGTTTTTATCCTTCTATTAAAAATATGTATGCCTTAAAGACAAAAACTGATATGCTGCTAAGCGCTGACAAAATTCGCATTTAATACATATAAGTGGTCAAAACTGAAAGTCTTGGACATGCATTAAAAATCTAGAAATTTCATGACATCAAACTACACTTCAGCCGCTTTAGAATCTGAAGAGTCCCGCCCCCTTCACTGGAGTAGCGCATCATATCAGCCACTTGCCATTTATTATGAACATGGTGAATGATGCATAGTGCACTGGATATGTATTAGGGTACGTGCAAATCCACTGAGAAAACAAAACATATCTGACGAAAAATATCGACATAACGCTATTGGTTATTTTTTAGTTGAAATTACGTTAACACATCATATAATGCTGCGCGTTCCTTCCAATGCGATATATAATTGAATTATATATGTCAAATTAAAAAAGTAAAATAAAATTGAAACCGGAAGTACTGCTGGACCAGTTTGCGAAGCTGTCCACTTCAAATGACGTAAACAACGCTGTTCCAGAAGAATTGTTTCAATTTTTAACACTAAACGTCTGAACAGAATTCAACCAAGAGAACATTTATAAAAAAAAGGAATTTTACTAATATATTTAAGATTTAATCATGTAGGCCTATGTACAGAAAAAAACAAATAAATAAAATAAAACCGGAAGTGCCTCTGGACCAGTGTAATGCCACTGACTAAGTTGCAGTTATTGATATAAAGCAGAAAAATAAAGAGCTTCAGTTAAATGAGTGCACAGGCCTGTACAAAAAAATGTAATCATTAGGATTTTCTCATTTGAAACACAATGAATGACAGACTGCTTGCCTGAGACGATATTAAATAAACATCTCCTCTCGATATTCTCACCAGAATATAATGAACAAATGTTTTCGCAGGCTATTGTTTTTGCAAGCAGTAGCCTAAGAGAATAAGTGTTCCGCACTCTCTGCCAAATCAACGGTGACTAAACAAGACATTTGTCCCAAAGACACTTTCCATCTCTCAAGTGGGAGTGAGGCTTTGCTGAAATTAGCAGGGAGCCTATTTTCAAAAGTAGGAGCTCTGTTTATCTCCAAAAGCCGCATATGCCTTCCAGGCTAAATATCTTTTCAGTGTGTGTGTGGTTTTTGAGGAGAAATCCATAGGCGTTGGGATTTTATCTCTCAAACACATTTTCACAGCGTGAGGCTTTGACTGCGAGAAACTTAAATAAACTTGACTGCGTTTCTCACGTCAGACTGTTTCCTGCGACAGTGGGGTTAAAGTGGGTGTTGTGTTTGCCGACCCCGCCTGTATGTGTCCAAATGGATCTATGCAAAATTGACCCACGACACTTCAGAAGGATGCATGAGGTCGATACAAATTTCAAGTCATGATAACCAGTCAAGACAAGTCATACACTTGAAGTTGAGAGACCGAGAAAAAAAACCTATATTGTAACAGTTAATCAGAGATAAGAATGAACGCATCAGTTCCGCTAATGTCAACACGTCACCAGCCACTATAATGCCACGCGCTAAAAACAAGCCAATAGATAGATAGATAGATAGATAGATAGATAGATAGATAGATAGATAGATAGATAGATAGATAGATAGATAGATAGATAGATAGATAGATAGATAGATAGATAGACTATCCTCAGGAATTTCTCGGGTGTGAATTAATTGTTCTGTGAGAAAATCATTGACTGACCTGCAGCCGAAACGCCTAGCGATATTTTGCCATGACAGGCTTGCATGGACTCTTGTGTGAAGAATCTGAGGATTATCATATTGAATCGCAAAAATATAAGAGTGTAAATCTAGTAAGCATTGTTAAATAATAGCAGATTTCCCTTATTTAATGTCCATGTTATGTCAAACTATAATAGCCTCTGTAGAGTAGCGTCACTGCGACACTCTCAGTCATTATATTATAACACCGCATTTACGCTGAACGCGACGCGACCGCCGGTAATAATCATCAAAAGCGTGCGCGTCAAGCATTGTCAAATGATAACACGATCCAGTCGAGTCCAGCTGCGGTGTTTACCCCGACGCACCTGCTGTTGTTTATCATGCAGGTAGAAAACTGGAATAATTCTCACCTCGATTGCGAAAGCGATTCCCTGAATGACCGGGGATATCCCGAGTGATTATTCCCACGACAAAATAACGTATTCGTTCCTCACGAGGTTAGACTGCGGCTCAAATCATATTCCTTTTTCTGCTCATGTTTTCCACGGAGCGATCACGCAGCCGTGGACTCCTGTTATGACAACTGAATTCAAGCACAATGTCTCTCAACTCACTGAGCAGCCAGTTACAGCGGCTCCTCGTGCCGTCACACGTGAGCTTCAGTGAACCCCAGTATCAGAAAGACCCCAGTAGTAGAGATCTAATGGTCTCGAGCAGCATTCACTGATGTCAATATCAAATCATTCCATCATCATCATCATCACCGGTCAGCAGGTGTGGCAGCATTCCTGCGCATCCTCTCATTGTCTGCTGTGCTGTGATCTCCTCTTGCGCATAATGTTGCTGGTGGTACCGCGCGCGCAGGTAGCGTGTGGGGGAGCGTTGGTGTATTGTGCGAGATTTTGACTTGTACTATAAATAATAATACTCCTTTCCTTAGATGACATAAAGAAAAACTAAACTGTTCCATATGGTGTCCAATTTAATCATAGGGAATGAATAAGAATGTATAGGGCCTATCCATCCTTCAGAGATGACTCATATAGCCTATTAAGTGTTTTTCTGTGTGTCTAACACAGTGGTTCTCAAACTTTTTTGTTGTAAAGAGTGCATTGCTTTGCTGTCCCCCAAATAAAACCTTGTAATCTTAATTTAAAATTTTTAATTAAACCAAAAACATATTCCTATACAATGCTGGAAAATCAACTCTTTTTTTGGTGGTCTTATTTTTCTGATGCTTGGTTGCATAAAATCTATTATACATTTCTATATTTCATAAAATGTCACAAACTTCTTTCTAACCATTAGTGTACCCCACACAACCCCTTCAGACTCTTAAGGAGCCCATGCAGGCTCAATTATCTTATTAATAATAATCTTCAATATTACATCAACAACGACTTATAGATTTGATAATGGTTAACATAAATATGAGCAATTAACTACATTTTGTAGGACAACCAGAAATAGTATATGGGTAGTTGACAAATACACCTTACTTGTGTCCAGCAAAAATGTAGAAATCATCACTTTACCAATCTGTCCCATTTACCATGTATACATTTGACACTTCTATTCAAAGCAGTATGCATGGTTCCTACAAATCAAAACCACTTGACTTACAAAATCTCTTCATATTTTGGGGAAAAAGTGCAAACTGAAGCGACTGAAAGTCTGAAGAAACGCGTATTGGTCCCCCTCTGAAGACCACCCTGTGGTAATAAACTCTTTAGTAAAAGCACAGGGACTGGTAAGCAACATTTACCTCCGAAATTCCTTTTGATTCCAGTGAACACATACTTCTACAGAACTCAAAGTCTGTCTACTTAATGTGTCAGATCAGGAAGTGCAGAATGATATTGTCCTTAACAAAGAACACTATCTAAAGCTTTATAAATCGCGCAGTTCAGACCTAAGCACAGTTAAGACAGCTGTTTGAGTGTTAAACTAAAAACAGTAGTCAGAATGCACACAATTGCTCTACAAAGCTCTCCACATGTAGTTGTCAATTATTTATGATACTACATATGTTTAATTTACT
This sequence comes from Oreonectes daqikongensis, assembly GCA_026939265.1. Classification (NCBI taxonomy): domain Eukaryota; kingdom Metazoa; phylum Chordata; class Actinopteri; order Cypriniformes; family Nemacheilidae; genus Oreonectes; species Oreonectes daqikongensis. The sequence continues at coordinate 1,667,209 of JAOTQM010000085.1, read as the reverse complement.
GACTAAAACACATTAGACTCATTCTAATGGTCTGCTGTTAGAAGAATCTTTTGGGAACCTGTTGTGTCCGCTAATGTGACAAAATCTGATTTGTTACTGAAATAATTGATGTAGACATTAAGTTTAGCACCTCCTCATGACTGTCAGGTGTCAGAACATTTTTATAAAACGGTTTATTACGAACTACAAAATTACAAAACAAACTCGTTCATATTTACAGCACAAAAATATGACATTACACACTTACAAAAATCTTGCTGCTCAAAGGTTCGCAGTCCTCAATTCAATTCAATGTTAAATATTATTTTGAAAGTTATTTTAAAGATCTTCTGGTCATTAGTTTTGTGTGGAGGGGATTTTTCTCCAGAGACCTCCACACAGACAGTTCTTGATCCAGCGCTGCTCCCACTGTCTCATGGCATTGGTTTGATTTGGGGATCTCAGCATGGTGACACATCCGCATCTAAACAGCACAAAGAGACGACAGCTCACAGAGAGAAGTCTGGCTAAATTTTGAGGTCATAGATCTTTTCTTGACCAAGCTGTACAAGTTAATAAAACCAAAAAAGAATACAAATCTGCATTTAACAGTAAAAACAGTAAAAAGATATGTGGAGGAAAGCATACCTGGTGCAAGCCTTACAGTCCTCTGTCGGAGTGATGCCCAAATGTAAACATCTCAGATGGTCCATTCTCTGAGATGCTGGACTTCTGTTAGACCAAAGACAAAAACAAAACCTCTGCTACATACTTGCCGCTGTTGTAAATGCTCTGTGTATCCAGAATCAAAGCAGTGATAAATTGACACATGCCATAATGGTCTCACCTGAACACCTCCACCTGTGCGTTGGGGTTGAGCCCGGGTAGCGTGTACGGTTTGCCGAACTGCAGCCTGAGTGGGTGTTTGCTCTGAATCTTAGTGATAACACCGTCATTGATAGGCAGCCAGTCCATGTTGGGTACCAGAAGCTGACTGGGGAGCAGACAGCACTCATCAATCAACGTCTCGTCGGGGTCATGCGGGTGACTTTCATCTCGAGCTGTCGGCACAGATAAAACAGCAAGACTTTATTTTTTACAAAAGCTTTATAAAATTGACAGATTTAGGGCTGTTTTGCTGAAGTGTTGGTTCAGAGAGTGAGGGAAGGTTCGACTCACAGCACAACCAGAGTTTGGTGAGCAAACGGAAGAGCAGAAACATGCTGTCCTGGTTATCAGATGTGGCCGTGTAGATGGGCAAACAGCCGGGCTTTAGCAACCCCCAAATACGGATCATCACCAGCATCTCTCTGAGCATGCCCAAAGACGCACCGTCCCGCAGGAAACCAAACCCTGGGCGTACGATTGAGCCCTGAAAATAAAGTGCACAGGAAGAGAGATTTGTTACACTTTGAAAAATGTTTCTAAAGATAAAACATTTCACTATACTGTGTATTCATCAAACTGGGACCATTTTTAAAAATACCATGAACTGATATCAGCATTTTAGATTAGTTTTAGATTAGATTCAATTTTATTGTCATTACACATGTACAAGTACAAGGCAACGTAAAGCAGTTTAGGTCTAACCAGAAGTGCAATAGCAGCAAGTGCAGGATATACAGCGGCTGCAAAAGTGCAGGATAATCAATATTATAGAAGTAATTACAGATGGATATGTACTATGAACATAATATACAGATGGCTATTACTATAAACAGAAATTTACAAATGGATACATACTATGAACATAGTATTTTCGAGGACACTTGGGTATAAAACATCATCAGGGTGCATCAAGATTCATAACTACTTGTAATGGTTTCCTGGCGTTCCTGTAACCGCATTTGCATTACTTACATTATAAAAAGTTGCCATAAAATAAACCGCTTACCTGGTTGGGCAGGTTGACCAGCAGGTAAAGAACAAAGTCGCCCACCCACTGAATAAGCTGCTGTAAGGACTGAAGAGGCGGACCATCCAGAACAAACTCTTCTGTCTTTAGATTGATCATCACTTTATCAATGTCTAAACAGATCAGATATCGCCATTAGTTTCATTCGTTTTTAACAAAAGCATATGGATGGAGGGATAGATGTTACCTATGTCAGTGTTTTTGGCACATATTTCTGCGAGTCGGTCTCCAGGACTCTTGTCAGGTGTGTTGAGCACATGGGGTCTCAGTAGAGATTTTAGTGTGGAGCTGATCGCGATGAGCAGCAGTTTAGCGTGGAAGTCACAGGCTCTCGCCGCAGTGGCCGATGAAAGCTTACATAGAGACGCCTTTACCGCCACAATACGTGTGGACAGAACCTTCATCAACAAGATTTTTTTTTTTATGTAAATAAATGTAACTACAGAAAGTAGAAACAATTTAAGAAAAATACCCCCTTTGCTCTGAAATGTACATATGAATGTGAATAAGAATTTATTTTATTGTTTTATTATATTTTATTAATTGATTTAATGTTATCATTCATACTTTTATTTGCATGTTGCATATATTTTGTAATTATAGTTATTAGTTTCATATCTTTATATATTTTATACATTAAATATATATATAGTAGGGCTGTCAAACGATTAATCGCAATTATCGCATCCAGAATAAAAGTTTGTGTTTACATAATATATGTCTGTGTACTGTGCATATTATTTTGTATTTATAAAAACAAACATATACATGTATATATAAAAAAAAATATTTAAATATAATTTCAATTATTAGTAAATATAAATAAATACATCTAAATATTTCCTAAATATGTATGTGTTTGTGTTCATAAATACAAAATGAATATGCACAGTAAACAGACATCTATTATGTAAACACAAACTATTATTCTGAATGCGATTAATCGCGATTAATCTTTTGACAGCCCTAATATATAGTGTCCAGCACGATGATTTACCTGTTGCAATGCCTGGTTTTGTCTCATATACTCCTCATGAAGCTTCTCCAGAAGGTTATGAACCATGCTAGGCTGGGCGTGCAGCAACACGTCCCACCAGTCGTACCCTGTTACCATGCAGTACTCCAGCAGAAACAGGAGGTGCCGCAGTAGCGTGTTCATGTCTAACATCTGACCCATTGATGGAGAGACTCGAATCATGTGAAGCTAGAGACAGAGGAAAGAATGAAGTGATGAGGTGAAGGACATTACGAGTCATTTCTTTATTATTGCTGTGCGTCATGCTCCGCACCTTGCCGTGAGTGTCCACGCCCACCAGAGCCAGAGAGGTCCAGGAGAACTGAAGGGCTTTGAAGTGCAGGGTCGGGCCGCCCGCTCTCTGGCGTTTAATGGCGGGTTCCTCCCCAACCCGCTGAGATGAACCAGAGGAACCGTAGAACACACCCATTGTGTGCAGGGAAAGACGGTGGAGAATCTGAATACTGCCATCATGGAATGCCAGAGCAAGACCTGTACATATCAGCGAGAATATTAAATACCCAAATAAATAAAAAAATGACATTTATTGCATGCACAAGATGTCGTACCAAGCCCTGGGAAGAACTTAGTATCAGAGGCGACTTTGAGATCAGTGTTGGAGATGGAAATTGGAAGTTTGGGAAGAGCGATAGCAGACACTCGGTCCAGATCGTTGGTTGCAGAGAGAATTCGCCACTTCAGAATCATCGGCTGCTTTTCACCCACTGGAGACGGTGAGAAAAATGACACCAAACACTTCAATACAGATTAACTCTCCATCCAGGAAACCAAAATGCACATGAATATGCTTTGACAATGTATGGTTCCCTTCCACGTCATCATTGACGTAACATACCAACAGGTGAACGATGCTGAAAGATGTTATTGACGGGAAGACCCTCCTTCCGCAGAGACCAGCATTCTACAATACTGCCCATCTGACAAGACGCACAAAGCAGCACCTTTTTAAAAAACAAATAGAGAAACCAAAGTCAAATAACTGAGCAAAAAATGCAATTGCAACAAAATTATTAATGCATTTTAATGTCAGATTGTGACCATTATCAATTCATTGTGTCCAATAACAGATAAATACATTTCACAATTCACACATATATACTATTTCATATAAAAAAATGAATCCAACCCTAAAAAATGAATTACGGAATAAAAATGAACTCTTCTTGTATCTTCTGATATGCAAATAATGAAAGATGTGTGTACGCTAGCTCACCTGTTCAGAGTTCTCACGTGTGAGGAATTTCAGGTGTGTGACGGCAGGGTACTTGTCTCTTCGGACCGGGTCGGTGGTGCAGCGCATAAAAAGTGACGGCAGCAGCTCGGTGTCAATACGGCATTTTTCGTTTACCACACTTACACACACTTTATAGAACTGCACCGGAGAAGAGCTACTGCCGTCTGTGGCCGCCACCACTATATTCCCTCCGCCCGTAAAGGCGATATCGGCCAGGGCCACACGACCCCTCAGCCTGCACAGGCTCTCGCTGGCTGTCAGCAGAGTACCGTTGGGCTTTAACAACGACACCGTGACTAGTCCGCTCACAGTCACCGCTAACCAACCCTCCATGGGCTTCCCCCCAAACAGCGTGAGAGAGGGGGAGAACTTGACTCGTGAAAACTTCTCGCCGAAGTTTGTAGAGCCCGACTGCAGGGAGAATGAAGATAAACTAAGACATGAGCTGAATTAATAAAGACATGGAGGAATATTTTAGGGGTTGCTTATGTAGGTGGATGAAATTCATGTCGCTCATGTGGGTTAGAAGAGTTTCTTACCTTTTCAACATGTAGGGCAAGTTTGACTCCATTGTGTAACCATGACAGGGCTACGATCGGATCTCCGTCCACTGAGCTGGTCTGTGTGCACTCCCAGCTGTTCACCAGGTGCTCTGTCATACCCCAATACTTAATATGTCCATCACCATCAGCTGACAACAGCCTCGAACCTGGAGCACATCAAACAGGTGACAACTGAGTATAATGTGTCCAGATTTATGCCCTGAAACGTCATGTTAACTAACCACTTCATATATAAATCAATAATGACAAACCTGATTGGTCCCATTCCAGACAGGAAATGACCTCAGAGTGACCAGAGTTGATAGAGTAAACATCCCAGGGATGGTCAGTGTCAATGATATGTATCATATGACTCAGATCTTAAGTAGAAAAAGTCATAGATTTGTTCATAAATGGTTTTCCGTTTGTCTCGTGATATGCCTGACTATTATGATACAGCATGCACATCTAATCCCCTGAAGATGTATTCATTGTCACGTAAATGTACATTAAAAACTAGATCATGAATGCTATAATAGATACAAGCCCATCATTCTGTATGCATAACTCACAACTGATTCATCTGATAATAAAAGCCGACTTCCATACCTTTGTCATCTTCCTCGTTTTTCACATCTGTTGTGAAGGCGATGAGGTTTCTGCATGACCAGGCGCACACCAGAGGGATTGAGGGACAGTGGTTGCTCTTTGGTCTCTTCTCCCACTCGCAAACATAAGCGATCTCCATCATACAATGAATTAAACTGAAGGTTAACAGCACAGACGTATTCACTAAGGATCTTTAACTTTGAACCCCGGCGTATCCAATGGGTTGTTAATCAATAAACAATATAGCTTCCCAGCAAGAAAAATATGCAAATGTTACCGGCTGGAAAACTTGTTATAAAACTACATGCTGTTGTTTTTAAAGTTGTAACATTTTAGGTAGAATCCCGTCGACATTTAGAGATCTATTTTATCTACAACGATGTTTTATTCAGCCGATTACTGAGCGGCTATGTTTCTCGATTCTTTCTAGCGCCAATACTCGACGACCACCTGCCGCCCCCTAACGGACTGGAGCAAGATGATACATACCAGAATTTTTATAAATGAGACACAGGTTTTATTAAAAAAAAAACTTGCTGTGTGGTATACGTTTTATCAGTCCAGACATTTACCGGGATCAAACCCAAACTTGACGTTACCTTACAGAAATAGTACTTTAATATGTGTTCTCCCTACCACAAAGAGGCACTGTGCACGTTTACCGTCAGTGCATTGTGCTTCCACCATGTCACGTGTACCGTAGCTGTTTTTCTTGACTAACCCGTCCACTCTTCGTTTTAAATAGATTTTACAAGTACTGCCGCTTTTGTTACATTCTAACAAACAAAATAAAATAATAATAGATAAAATAAAAAATAACATGAAGATAGAAACTGAGTTTATTTCCCCAATTTATATCGCTTGCAATTAAAAAAAATTGTTTACTGAGGTTATCAGTGGTCTGAAAGTAAATAAATATTTGCAACTAATACACAGTGCTGCATTTCATCTGAACTCATTTTAATGATATTAATAATATTCACTGAAATTATGAATTACAAATTCCAAGATGAATCTAAAACAACACTAAAGAAAAAAAATAATAGTAAAATTATATTTAACCAAAAACGAAATGGTGACATTCTGATGATTGTCAGAAAACATGCGACTCTGGCTGTCATGTGACTAAATGCGGGAAGTGAATCTAGAGTGGAACTCCGCTCGGTAAGAGCTTCTTCGGTGCTGCTCCCAAGTCCTCTCCGCTCCAGAAAATGGTTGTGTAAACAGATGATCGGTAAGACAGGATTCGATCATTTTGTCAGTATATCATTCAGTATCGAAAGCATTATTTAATCCACGAGTGTCTGTGATATGAGAAGTGTCGGACGTGTTTATCAAGAAGTAAACGAAACATACGGGTTCTTCAGAGGAAGCTCAGCTAACATGTTAGCTTAACACTGGTAGCCGCCAAAGCAAACGTTCTGGTCCAGTTTTTCTACACCTAGCTCTCTCATATTATCATTCCAAACATGAGTAAATGTTATCACACTTAGAGTTGAGTTCGTGTTTAAAGTTATACTTGTGTGCGTTAGGACGTTTAGCCTTTGCTGGGTTGCAAATGGAGAGACAGGAGGCCTGAGTCACATCTGCTGGAGAAATTGAGCATAAAACACACTTGATCAGCCTGTCATGCGTCTTTAATCTTTAAGTATACACTTCAGATGTGTCAAAAGCTTCGAAGAGTGTATTTCTTGTTTGTAAGGTCATCATGACATGGTAGCAGAGGAAGCAACTTTGTCCACCAACACCAATTTAGTATCAACTGGAGAGTTTTTTTCGTGATATCAGAAGATCACACCTGTTTCTGGAGACACAAGACCATCACTGGTGTTTGCTGATGTTGTGTGACTTGCCGGCTCACCTGGATGTGCTCACACTTTCGTCCGTCTGACCTTAATCGATTCTTTTCCATATAAAGTTACTCTACACCGCGACCACCATGTCAGACAACCAGGGCAATATGAACAACAACGTCCCGCTGAACAACAATAATAACGGAGGGGCGAACCGGATGAGGAACCCTCCAATGAACCAGAACCCCCTGATCAACGTGAGGGACAGACTCTTTCACGCCTTGTTTTTTAAGATGGCAGTTACATATGCCAGGCTTTTCCCACCATCCTTCAGACGGATATTTGAGTTTCTTGTCCTGTTAAAGGTAAGATTTGAATCTCTGAATGGTGTCTTGGTGTTTTTAAAAAAAATACATTTCACATCCGTTTGAATAGTAATGGTTTTGAGGATTGATGCTGGTTGTCATGTATTTGGGATTGCTTTGGTTTTGTAATCTGTCACTTGAATATTTATCAACTTTCTTCCCTTAAAGTGATAGTTCACCCCAAAATGAAAATTCTGTCATCATTTACTCTCCCTCATGCAATTTCAAACCTGTATGACCTTCTTTTTCTGCAGAAGATATTTTGTAGAATGTTGTAATAGAAAACTGTTGGTCCCCATTGGTTTTTGTGTCCATAAAAGTGAATGGGGACCAAGGGTTTTTGTTAACCAATATTTTTCAAAATATCTTCTTTTGTATTTTGCAAAAGAAAGTCATACAGGTTTGAAGTTACTTGATGACAGAATTTTGACTTTGTTACTTCTGCAGAACCCAAAATATATTTTTAAGAACGCTGGTAACAAAACAACACAGTTCCCATTGACTTCCATTGTGTAGACCAAGGTTACTTTAGTTTTGCTAAAATTAAAACTTTTAACGTGTTTTTGTTTATTGAAATAAAATAAAATATTGGTCTAACAATTATTGGAAAAAAATTGAAATGTTTCCTCATTAAACTGAAAAAGTTGAAAGCACTAAAATTCTCATAGTAAACTAAACTTAAATTAAAATGTATTAATCTTATATGGCAACTTAAAAAAATATCTAATAATAAAATGACTAAAGCATATAATAAAGTTGCTAAAAACGTAACAAAAATCTACAAATAAAAGCTAATTTAGCAAAAAATTACTCTGATGTGGACACTTAACAACAGAGACATCTTTTATATTCCATAAATTAACATGTATTTTCTTTTGAACGTGTTTTGAATTAATGATGACAGAATTTTTATTTTGGGTGAACTATCCCTTTGAGTTTCGATCCTCCCATCCGGTCACCTGCCTCAGATCTGGCATGCAATGGAACATTTCAGATCCAGTCGAACGTAGAAATACATACGTTTATTTATCAGTATATACAGTACCCTATGGGAATAAAACCCAAACTTTTGTGCTATTAACACAATGCTTTACCGACAGGAACACATCTACACTACACTACATATAAAACAAGGGTTGAAAATTCAGTTTCAGGTTGACTTTAACTGTAGTAAGTGAGACACCTAAAGTTGCTTAAATAGAGCAAAATTTATTTAAAATTATATTATATGAGAATAGTGTCAACATCTATTGATAAAGTGTCATTTATATAATTATAAAATGTTTGAATAGCAGCTAGTGAATCGAATTAGATGACTAAAAACTGTAGTTCACCTGGTCTTTGTGTAAACATCAGTACAACAACAGCAGAATGCCAGTCATAATTCTCTCATAAACTAAAGAGAGCTGTTGTAGCAGGTGCATACAGGAATGAAGATATCGAATATTTTAGACGTGGATGTGTGTCAGGAATTACCTGTTAAATAAGACGTGGATATCGGCTTTTGTGTTATTGTTGAATCTTATAGTTTTATGTCTGGTTGGCTTCAGACCTTCATACCAACATCTAAAGATCAAGAAAACAAATGAGATATGCACAGAACTGCTCACATTAAATTAATATTTAACACCGTATTTACTCCAAACTGAAAAAAGTTATCTGTTTTTGGCTGAGCAGAACTTCATCGGTCCTTGAATCGTCCTTTGTTGCTGCAATGCTATATTTAATTCTTTATTGCCTAAACTGTGGATGTCTTGCACATTTCTGTTTGTACTCTACACTATCATGTTGTGTATTCCGCAGGCGTTGTTTATGCTTTTCATCCTGGCGTACATCCACATCGCATTCTCACGCTCACCTATCAACTGCCTGGAGCACGTGCGGGAGAAGTGGCCCCGAGATGGCATCCTACGCGTGGAGATCCAGCGCAACTCCAGCCGCGCTCCCATTTTCCTGCAGTTCTATGAGACCGAGGGAATTCAGGGGCTGGTGAAGGAACCGGAGGAGGGTGGAAGCGAAGGCGGGCGACTGGTGGTTCCGACAGAAGCTGAGGAGGAGGAGGAGGAGATGACCATGGAGATGTTCGACAACAGCACAGTACGGGTGAGTTTATCACACAGTATGTGAAAAAGAATATTGATATTATTCCTAAAATAGGCTTGTTAAAGTTTTCTTTCATGAGTCATTTATTAGTATGTGCCTTTCTAACAGTGTTTTAATATCTCTGTTTCTCACTTGTGCAGTTTGAGCTGGAAATTGAGCCGCGTCTGAATCCGTCGATGAGCGGCGGTGTTCCGGCCTCCGGCTTGAACGAATCGCAGGATCTGTCCTTCAGCCAGGCCCCCTCTAAAGGTATGCAGCCGCTGAGGGAGTCTGTCTCCGAGATTGAGATGCTAACTCGAGCAGGTAAACATCTCAAACTGCGTAGCCATCTGCCCAACTCCTTCCTCCACCTCCTCTCTTCCCTTCATCCAGTGCGGCCCTTCACATTTCCCCTAGTCTGAATTCTTTTTTCTGTTTCCATATTCTTATCGTATCGGTCCCAAAGGCCATGTCAGCTAGTTCACACAGGGTCAGGGCCAGTCATGTAGGAGTAGTTCTCTCTTTATGTTCTGTCAATATGGATTCAGATTCTGGCTTTGTTTCAACAATCGGTAATATTGGGATGTAGATTAGTTCTGTTGAGGGATTTGAATGAGGTTTTTCAGGATCAGATCTTTCAGGTAATGATTCAACCCCCCTAAACGAGTGATGGCTCTCCCCTCTTGTCTGTGCAGGAACAAGAACAAGTCTTTGTGTTGGTAAAGAAGTGCCATGTTGTCTTTCAGAAGTCTTGTGGGTTTTAAGCCTGTTGATGTAAAGCACAGTGCCAAGGTTGCTGTGGGCTTTCTCAGGCCAACCAACAAATTATATTGATTTTCTGACACTTAGAGATTTTCTGTTAGCTTTGTTTTCATTGAGTGCTTTTAATGACTTATCACAAGTAGTCAAGAAACAAACAAAACATCACAGGGGAGAATGTTTGCTTTACATACCTTTCTCCCAACAGGAGTTATATTGAGACATTCAGGACTATTTTCATGACATTCTGATATTGCATCTAAAGAATTGGCTTTTCATGAGATTAGGTCAGACAGATCCTCATATACTCTCAATTTCTGCTGCAATATCTAACGTTAAGTTAATTCTTTATAACACTGCAGGCGGAAGTCTTTCTTAATATCTAACTCTACTGTTCCATTGATGTGGGATGATAGATTTTAGATTTCGCTTTAGAACTTTATTGAAACGCTGTCACATTGTTTATTGTGTGTTTGTGTCGTTGTAGTGTGGCCACAGGAAGAGTATATTGTGGAATATTCTCTGGAATATGGTTTCCTGCGGCTGTCTCAGGCCACACGCCAGCGACTTAACATCCCTGTCATGGTGGTGACCCTGGGTGAGTACCTCCACAGATGTGTTGAAATCCATCCTATACCATCTTTCATGTAATACATCATAATTTATACATTTATTATTCAATAATTGTGACCCTGGATCACAAAACCAGAGGCACAAGAACATTTGTAGTAATAACCAAAAATACATGGGTCAGAATGATCGATTTTTCTTTTATGCCCAAATGAATAAATGTAAATGTGTGCAGATCCTATGAAAGATCAGTGCTTTGGTGATGGTTTCAGTCGTTTCCTCTTGGATGAATGTCTGGGTTATGATGACATCTTGATGTCCAGTGTGAAAGCTTTAGCGGAGAATGAAGAAAACAAAGGTAAACAAGCGGTTCTCTTAAGAATGACGTTTCCATGATGCTTTATTTTTGGTGTGTTAAAAGAAAACAAACCAGTGAATGTTAAGGTGTTTAATGTGACTTATTTGTCTTCAGGGTTTCTAAGGAATGTAGTATCTGGAGAACACTATCGGTTTGTTAGTATGTGGATGGCTCGTACCTCCTACCTGGCAGCATTTGTAATCATGGTTATATTTGTGAGTCCAAAAGAACATTTATTAAGACTTGAGATGTTAAAACTTGTTCCACATCATGATCTTTGAATGTTTTTCAGACTCTGTCCGTATCTATGCTGCTACGGTACTCGCACCACCAGATTTTCGTCTTTATAGGTGAGTTCCCATTAGCCTACATTCACCTCAGCATCATCTATTTATAAAACTCTTAATGTGTCCATTTTATCTCTCTCTGATCTCTTCTGTTCTCAGTGGATCTTCTGCAGATGCTGGAGATGAATATGACCATTGCCTTCCCCGCCGCTCCTCTCCTCACTGTCATCCTGGCTCTTGTGGGTGGGTGGAACTCAAGCTCGAAATATCCTTGTTCCAAAGTATTAGATGTATTCGTTTGATTACAAATAACATCTTTAATCCTGTTTGCAGGGATGGAAGCCATCATGTCCGAGTTTTTCAACGACACAACCACTGCCTTCTACATTATCCTCATCGTTTGGTTGGCCGACCAGTATGATGCCATCTGCTGCCATACCAACACGAGCAAACGCCATTGGCTCAGGTGTGTTACTGCATTTATATTTCTAAAGAGCTAATGTTTTTTGGTCCATTGGTTTTTTTTCTTTTCTGCAAGGAATCTAAATAAACTGTTTTTGTTGTTTTGCAGATTCTTTTATCTGTATCATTTTGCCTTCTATGCGTATCATTATCGCTTTAATGGCCAGTACAGCAGTCTGGCACTGGTCACGTCCTGGCTCTTCATTCAGGTATTATTCGTAGTATTCACTTTATATTAAATTTAATAATGTTCTTTACCTAATTAGTAATAATAATAATAATAATAATAATAATGCAAAATTCTATACTTATAATAAATAAATGAATAAGATTAGCACATATATAGAGAATATATCATGTAAAATATGTCATAAAATAGCAAAAATTAAAATCTTTTTTTTTTTTCATCTTCTTCAGCACTCCATGATCTATTTCTTCCACCATTACGAGCTGCCGGCCATTCTCCAGCAGATCCGCATCCAGGAGATGCTGCTTCAGAACCAGCAGGTGGGTCAGGGCAACCAGACAGCCCTGCAAGACAATCTCAACAACAACACTAGCAACGCCGCGCCCGCCGGACAGGCACACGTGGCCGCTAACGGCCAAGACCGCCGACCCGCTCAGGACCAGCCTCAGGTCGAGACCCTCAACGGTTTGGTAAACCTTGGCCCATCCGTCGATCCCTCCAGCTCCATCAGCGACCTCGACTGGATGGCCGAGATAGCCATCGGCTCAGACGTTCTATCCGTTTCGCACCTGAGCGGCTCACTTTTGGAACCAGGAGGGATCCAGGAACCAGCAGCGTCTGGCGCAGCTGCGACTGAACCGCAAACTGCAAGCACAGTGAGAGAGAACCAGGAGGGGAACATTAGTCCAGCCGGTCCTCCTGCCACAGATATGGCAGGGAAGAGTTGTGCTCAGGGTCTGGGGCCCCCTGGTGGTGGTGGTGGAGGACAGATGGAGTCAAAAACAGACACTGATTCTTCCTCAGTGACCTCACACAGAGACTGCAAAGCAGCAGATTTGTGCCAGAGCGCCGCGGACGAAAGCCCGACAGACCCCCATTCCTCCCCCGCCTGAGATACATATCCCTCGCATTCAAAACCACTGAGTCCATGCCGTTTGCTCCACAGTCACCGACCCTCTCTGTAAATTAACCAAAAGCATCAAGAGGAGAAGTTGCGATGGAGCTTTATATAATTACATCCGCGAAACCTCCAACGCTAGCGCGTGGATGCAAGACCTCTGTCGTCTAGAGTCACGATCTCAAGAGTAAATCGCATTGAATTGTTATTGAAAACGATGACGTGGGGGTGTGATTCTTCAGAGTCTTTACATGTGATTGCTTTTTAACTAAAGAATTCAAATTGTTTTTTAATACAGGGAGTATTCAGCTAACAAATGTGATGCATCGCTCTTAAATGGTACTTTCAGGTTACAGGTACCAGCGGCGCACGTGGGAGCAATTTTTGCTATTAGGATGCACAACAGGATTGTTTTGGCTTTGTTGCATTCCAATAATGATAACAATCACTCCCTCCCCGCTCCCTACTTCTGTTCATTCAAATGTATGTCTTGTATATTACAGCGAACCACCAAATTGTATGAATTTCAGATCCCGCTGTAGGTTTCAGTTGGTGTTGTCATATATTAGGTTTGACTTTGAAGACTACCTATTGATGCTTCTTACACCCCACACCGCCTCCCACACTTTCCTCATTGAAAACATGTCCCTCGGAAATCATTTCTACGGTTTTGAATCCTCAAGAGAAACTTGTTCTCGACTGAGGCTCTCTGTGGTATGTTCAGACAGACGTGTCGTCTTTGCACAAATTCTTCGCATTTTAATTCAGGTCAAGCTGGGTTTGAGAAAGAGTCTGTTTGAAGATTATTGCCTTACGCTTCTAAAACTGAATATTAACCCAGTATTTCCCTCTGAAGTACTCCGGGGTCGATAGCCTTACTAGAAGCTTCAAAGCCAGTAAAGAAAACAGTAAATGAGTTGTTTGTGTTAGGGATATTAGAAATCTGATTGGATGTAAGTGGTGTGAAGGTCGGCTCATATTTGTGGTATAGATGCTAGGATTTCAATATTGAAGCAATGCAGCACATCACGATCACTGATCCATGAGTCTGTGTTTTCATATTCAGCTTGTGCATTGAGATTTCCACATGCTGTGTCAAAATCTTTTTTATTCGGAAGACCTGTGGCTGGACAACTAGAACAGGATTGTGGGTCTTCATTAAGACTTCACTTAGTGCGTCGCAAACCAGAAAAAACAAAATGGAGCTCGTCGTCATACGTACTCTCTTTAACATGTGACTGGATTGAATAACAGTATGAGGTGGGATGTTCGATTAAATGGCTATGCAACAATAGGGCAAGGTGTTTTTTTTTTTTTTTGAAATTGTGCAATATTTTGAGGCAGATCTGTAAAGGATTTCAAGAGTGATCGATTTCTAAGGTTTCATGATCAGTTCCTCTTAATTATTTTTTGTGCCTATTTGCCATTGTGAGAAGCAGATGATTGTAGTGTTTAGATTGTAATTTGTCTAGACGGACACTGATGAAGATTTTCAGTTCTGTGATCAGCTAGATTTTGTCTTATTCAAATGTATTTAACTGTAATGTTTAAAGAAAAATGCATAAAGAAACAAAGTTAATTTCCACTTAGGGTCTATGGTTTGTTATTTTATGTTGCTAATACAAATTGTACAAGAAACTGGAAACTGATATAGTAAATATAGTTATTTAACACAATAAAGTAACAAATATATCTATTAATCTAAAAATTGTACTTTAGGAGTTTTGTGTTTGTGACTCTGAATGTGAAATCCAGGCTGAAATTTCGTAATGATTCAGTGCATCAAACGATGAAAATAGGTGGTGTGTTTTTGTTGTTGTTGTAAATAATAGATTTGCAGAAAGACTTTAAATTGGCATTTATAATATGATAAACATTCAAATTGTTTGTGAGCCTGGATCACAAAACCAATCTTAAGTAGCACTATAACATTTGTAGTAATAGCCAAAAATACATTGTATGGGCCAAAAGTATCGATTATTTTTTTATTTTGTCAAAAATCATTAGGATATTAAGTGAAGATCATGTTCCATTGAATATATTTTGTAACTTTCCTACCGTAAATATATCAAAACTTTATTTTTGTGAGTGGATGCAGCAAAATCACTACAAAATGGCCAGAAACACGTCTACAAACTTCACTCGCTGCTGCCGCTCTTGAGAATTACCCACTCAAGATTGGTATCTATGTAAAGCTTTAGCTTTCAAGTTCATCTATTCTCCACAACATCATTACAGCGTTAAGATAAAAGAGAGCATTAAAATAAACCTGTTTTTTCTTCGCAGCGGCCTGCTACAGCACGTTTGATGGACAACTTTAAAGGTGATTTTCTCAATGTTTAGATTTTTTTGCACCCTCAGATTCCAGAGTTTTAAATAGTTATATCTCGGCCAAATATTGTCCTATAATAACAATCCATATATCAATATGAAGCGTTGATGTAAAAATCTCAATTTCGAAAAATTGACCCTTAAGACTGGTTTTGTTGTCCAGGGTCAAATTTTATTTAAACCATTTTATTATTTTGTACATAAAATACCAAAGGTGGGCTTCCTGAACGATCTTCAATTTTTTTTGAAGAAAACCGTACATCACCAAAAAGTCTTTAGCCGGATTTTCACAGACAGGGTCAAATTTGCTTAAAATACCAGGCAGAAATTCTCATGATTTAATGACAGATGTGTGTTAAACATCCATCAGGATTTTCCATGCAAAAATGCAGCCTTTTTTTTTTATCTCCCAAGACATCACAAAGCATCAATAATGTTTAAATGTGTTTTGAAGGCTGACTTTTATTTATTAAGACTGTTGGTATTGTTACCAAAATAATACAGAACAAATCCATCTGCTGTATTTCGCAATAGTTTTGACATATTAGTGCTGCAGGATTCTATTACTAGCAACCGTCAACTCCATGAGCTGGACTGTTTCAAGTAAGATATCAAATATATGACAAGATTGAGTTTATTTATTTAACATAGAACTTAATTCAAACAGGCAACCAGGCCATTCATACAATATGTCAGACTTTACAGAGGAAAAATTCAAATAACAATAGCAATTTTCAGATCACCACAACCAAGCTATAAAATCATTGCCAAAGCAGCAAACTCAATGTTTTGATCTCTGGTGCACCAGGCTGTCGATTTAGGTTTTTAGTTCCAGAACCAACGTGGAAATAATAGTCTACCGGCTGAGCCGAGTGAATGAGACTCTCTGGATGTGGATAAATTAAATAAGCTCTCGTATCTGCAGGAAAACATGGACTTGCTGGTGCTTTCAAGTCTATCCACAAACATCTCACTGATACAAGAATTCCCAAGCAGGCAGTTCCTGGTTCTTCAGCAGCTGCAGAGTGATGCTTTAGAAAATGAGCCACATTTGACCCTTGTACCAAAACTGTCCCAAGGATCAATGTTGCCTTTGCGTTAAGATTTTGAAAGGATCCAAGTCTTGCAGAGACAATAGAAAAACATCCTTGAATATAGTTTTCAGTCATCCAGATGTTATAAGCATCACCTTTTCAAATCTACTGGCTCTTTGGTGAGGGCAGGGCAAATAGTGGCCGTAACTGTGGGCGGAGCTGCCGTGGACGCCGGGTCGGCAGCGGCAGCCGCCCGCTCTTTAGCCAGTGCAGTCTGAAGCTCCGCCCTGCGAGCCAAAGCGGCTTTTAAATGCCCACGAATCTCCTCGATCTTCGTCTGGAGCTCCTCCAGCTCCCCGTCTCTGGAGGGGCTCGAGGAACCGGCCAGAGAGGCGCTCCGCTGAGCAACGGGTCCTCCATTTTCACACACCCTCCTCAGTAAACTTGCCGTCCCGGAGTTGAGCGTGGAAGAGGAGCTGCCCTGAGCCCCCTCCGCCATGACACGGGGGAGGAGACATCGCGTGTTGAGGGTCTCCAGGTTGAAATGGACCCTCTTGTTGTCCTTGGACTCCTGTGCTGCCTTGGTGCTCTCGTTGTTCCACCTGGCAAAGGATCCAAGGGGAGCAGGTGGAGGTGGTGGATGAGGTTGAGCTTTCTGGATGTTGCAGCTAGGAAGATAGAGCCAATATAAGCGATTCGGTTAATAGAGCGATGTTGATGTTTAGCAACCAGCAGGATTACAAGCAAGAGCAAAAACAGACATCTAAACATTCAACAGCTTTGTTACATGTTTGCACATGTTTAAAGAGGACAGAAGCGAGACAAGCTGTGATAAGCAAAAGCCGGCTGTTAAACTGAAAAATAGATGAAGGGAACAAAGTGGAAACCTTTTCTCTGTGTTCGCACGCTGCCGCTTCACATCCTCGTAAGTCATGTTCAGTGCCCTGTGGATTTTCTGTGCAAAAAATGAGTTATCTCAGTGAGAGAGAAATGAGAGATCATCATGCTTCTGATAAAAAAAAATCTGTATTTGAGAGATTACTGAATCTGCCTTGAAATAACCCCCCGTCCCCCCTCAGAGAAAGTAGTTTTAAAGACCCTGAGAGATCAAGCCAAACTTTGGTCCCATAAACAACAGATCTGTTCTTAATCAAAATACTATCAAATATTCTTGTATTTTTTGTAATATTCAAAACCCATGGGAACAACTGATAGGATGATCCTCCGTAACATTTTAAAAGGATTCTTTACACGCATACACAGATTGATTTTGTTTGAAGTAACACATTTGCCAGTACCTTAAGATTAAGAGGTTTTTTTCATATTTCTGTAGGTAAATGTTTAATATTCTCTTAACACAACAATATTGACTATCATTACCGTTTTCCACATTTAAAAGTTACATTTATAATTTTCTATAAAAATATACTTCATTAATATCTAATTATGTATGATGAATAAAAAGTGTAGGCATCATGGCTTTTCAAAAATGTTTGTTATTGACATTTTAGGCTGTTACGGTAATGAGATTAAGGTCGTATTTAAAAAAATATATATTATTGCCTTTTTTTGACATGACATTAAAGATTCTGACAGGAAAGTACAGGGTGGAGAGAGGGGTGCAGGATCGGCACAAGACCTTGAGCTGGGATGTCCTTAACTCGGGTCGGCGGAGGGAGGCACAGTCACAACACATGTCGGCGTGCTGCCCGCAAGGCTTATTTTGAACAATTGTTTGAAAACATGCTTTTAAATAAATACTTTAAACATGTCAGATATTGTTTTTAATGCCTACAAAGGCAAATAATATTTATTTTTGTTTCATATGGTTTTTTTGGGGGCTTTTTGTACCACACATATATTTTAATGGTTCAATCTAACCTGAAGGGACATAAAAGCAAATAATGCGTAGATATGCCCCCCAAACATCCCTTTTGGCCAGTACTGTATGTCTATGGGCAAACCATTAATGAGCATTTTAAAGAAGCCTTTTAATTTCATCATAGCATTGCCCTCAGTTTCTGCCTCACCTGACTGGTGTGAAGCCAATATTTGAACTTCTGTCGGCGGCGGATATGCGGCAGAACCAGGCGATAGAAGGCGTGTTCTCCCGCCAGGGTGAGTAAGGCTCCGGTCACACCCACACACAACAAAACAAACAGCCCTGAGAAGTGACGAATGCCCATCTGCAACGTCTGAAGAGACACATCAAATACAAGTGTGATTATGGTTCATTAGATTATGAGCCATATTAACTATAATTATCAAATCCGTCATTCTCTCCACAGGGAGCAAATTCCAGTGTGAGTCATAATGTGAGTCATTAAAGCAATATAATCAAAGGTAACTGAATTAAGACTTTCTCCTAACCCACTTTAATATGCAAGGACGCCTATACGTAAGCCACGTAAGTTAATCTCAAGAATAGGGTAAACACTGTGGAGCTTTCACACCTCTGTATATGTTTGGCCTTATGATGTTATAGTTCAGGTTGTTTGCTTTGGACTTTGTGTTTTCATAAAATTCTCATCGAGTAGAATGCTTCCTATTACACACATCATGACTGACAATACATGCACACAAGAGGGCAGTACAGTCCTGCCCACTGAAATTTCATTAGACATGTAAGATTAAACTCAGAGAACACCATATCATCCCTGAAGTACCTTTGATGGAGACACAGAATTTTAACTATTTCAGGATTTATTTACGCACGTGTTATTTTACGACTTTCTTTCTTCTGCAGAACACAAACCAAACAACACTGGTCCCCATTGACTTCCATTGTATGGACACAAAACCGCAAAGACATTTCTCAAAAATAGTCATATACATCTTGCATATAAAACCTTCGAAATAAAACTTCCTATAAGCTGAATCTTCAGATATAACTATATGTAATTCATTGGTGGTTTGATGCAGCCAAAACTGTATGGATTAAAAAGAGAGTTACTATAGGCGGCAAGGCGTTTTGAGAATTTGGGAAACCTTTTTGAAAATATTGATGCAATTCCTCTTGGTGTGGCTTGAGGCGCCGAGATTACACACTTTAATGTGATATTAACCTTTAATGAACTGGACTGTTTACTTTTTCACAGGGAACTTGGCAACCAAAGCAGTGATTATATGAATAAACCTTTTGAAAAATCTCATCCGTGTGTTTTGACCGTAGGGCATGAATGAGTGAAAGAGGCAGAGGAACGGTTTTGATCTGCCAGACAGCGCTGGCAAATTCGTATTCACACTCTGTGTTCTCAAAACCAGTCTGAAAACAAAGAAACAGAACAGATTTATTGTGAACTGCGTACCACCAAACAGTTCAAGACACGGCATTATGGGAAATAACACTTTCTATTAGCTTTAACCGCCGAGACGATATGTTTACTTGTTGGGTTGATTCAAAGCCGGGTATGTCTCGTGACGACTTTAAGCTTCCCACAACGCATTGTCCTCATGTTCTCATCCACTTGCGATGCCACAAGAGCACCAAGATTTGAAATGGAAATGAGGAATAATCTTCTCTGCCCAGGCAATGGTAATTTCCCCCCTGAAATTAAGAAAAGACGGCAAAAATATGCCCTGCTGCAAGTTTAAAGCGTTCCTTAGCTCGGAGAAATCTGTTTTGAGAGAGAAATGGGATCGTTTGGCCCTTATTTCATAGACCGATGTCAAAAAGCCTCACGCAGCCGTCAGCCTATCAGCACGCTCCAAAAGTGTCATTTACTCTTGAATCTTCTGAGGGATTTTTCGGATCTAACACACCCCTGACAGCACCAGAGATAATGATATGAGATAAGTTAGTGAAGGTACTGAGCCAGATCAATATGTAAAAAGAATTTAAGCCTTCCTGCGCTGAGGGCTAAAGCAAACAGCACTTACATCAGCCTGACAGGCTCAAAGAGGCTCTGTGGATGTGATCAACATCTGAGATCTCTATTGGCTCTCACTTACACAGAATGACAGGATATTTCATTGCTGAAATTGCATTAATAAGATATACGAAGGGACGGCACCGTAAGCTCCGCCCCAAGAGCTTTGCTTGATTGGATAAAACAGTTAGTAATGAATTACACAGTAATGTCATTTAGTCAGTCTGGAGATTTGGGTATATGTGCACCACAGCAATGAAGGTCAAAATGTATCATTTATATCTGTAACAGCACATGTAGGAACACAAAGACATATATGCACATTTCTGGATGTTTATGGATGTTACTTTACTGCACATGATCCTTGTGATTCTTTAAAAATTCTCATATTGGTTTAACATACATGTGCAATATTTTGGACTGATGAAACTAAGCCATAATTTAGTTAAATCTACGGTGGCTGCTAGGTGTCACGCGCATCCAGCCATGGTGCATCAGATCTTTTGTCCCCCGGAAAAAAAATATTTTTTTATTAGTTTGTTTTGCGAGTATTTGCAGGGCACATGTCGCCAAACTAATGAAGATGCTTCCTGAATTTGCAACGCAGTGACACCTAGCGGCCACCGTAAAATCTCCTATTTAATATTGCCACAAATTGCCACTATGACTCTTTCTTCTGTGGAACACAAAAGACGATATTTTGAGAAATGTCTCAGTGGTTTTGTGTCTAAACAACGGAAGTCAATGAGTTCGAAATGGCATGAGGTTGAGTATATAATGACAGAATTTTCCTTTATGGGCAAACTTTTCATTCACTAGCAATTATCTGCCTTTATAAAATGTAAGTAGTTTTACGTAATGTAAAAATATTTACGTCTTGATGAAATCGCAAGCGCGCACAGAATTTAGATCTAATAGCTCATATGTATGAAAAAGTGACGCCACTAACCATGCATGCATTACACGCTTTTAATCTGCCTAAAAGGATTGAATAGCTATAGGAATGAAGCTAATAAATATTCATTTATTAATATTCAAACTGAAAATAATCTGCAAGGAAAAATCTGGTTCTATCACTATATATATATATTTCATGCTCACCTCTGTAACAGCAAAGACTCTCTTCCCGCACGGCACCACTTTGTACCACTTATCATGCAACATGTCCATGTAGCCGTCGGACTTGTAGCGGCTGATGAACTCTGATATATTGGAGGTGAGTGGTGAGTTTTGAGGCAGTCCGATCCCGTAACCTGAGGGCAAAAAAATGAACCTGTCAAAATCATAAATCCAGTCGCTCAGTCAAAACACAAGCATCGCAAATAGAACCTGCTAAAATGCTGCATTAAATAGTCTGTCCTTAAAAAACTGGAGTTACTTTAAAAACGTGTTATATAGATCAGCATCATTATGTGCCTGCTGAGCTGTAATAATGGCAAGACGTATGAACGAAATGCATGAGAAACCAGAAATGTCCTCATATTTCATGTTTTGACAATACAAGTTAAGTCAATAAATGGCGCCTGAAATACGCTGTTCTTAGATCAGTGGTTCTCAGATGGTTTTGCCTGGCGACCCAGATTTTACATTGGACACAGTACCAAACTTTCAATTTTATTACCACATTACACAAACTGCACAGGTCCAACAAAATGCAATGACTGTTAAATAAAAAAATAAAATAAATCTTTAAAAAATAGAGCGTCATTTTTCCTATAGCTTTCCACAGCCCTATTAGAACAGACTTGTGACCCTTTTTGGGTTCTGATCCAGCAAAGATAATAGTTTTAACATTGAATCAATGTTAAATTGGTTATTCTCAACATTGATTCAACATTAAATCAATTATCTTTGCTTTTCTATCAACCACTGTACTACAGAACACAAAGTTTGTACTGTACTATTAAACGTAAACTTTTGACCCCGCACCTCTCTTCAAATCTTCATTTTTGCAGTTATGCTGATCCTGCTTTCCATTACTTCTCTTTGATATCTTTAATGAAACATGCAGATTTCAAAAATCTACCTGTGTCAAGAATAAATTGTGACGGCAGAAACACGGACAAAAATGTGAGCGCAAGGACACAAATGCAGTGATTTAGATGATGTTGTGACAGAAGGGGGCGTGTCTATCTGGCCTACCTCACAGGTGAATTATGATGTGGGCGGAGCTTATGAGTCCTATCATTGATAAGCCACCGTATAACACATGAATCGAATTCAATCAACACATACATGTGGGATAAATTGACATTGGAAATTGGATGACAGGCATGTAATAATGAACACAGCGAGGAGTAAGAAAGGTCTGATTACTGAAACCCCTATTACTGAATTAGTCCATCCATCCAGCTGAGGGTCAAGCTTTGAAATGGAAAAAATACTCACTGGCCAAAATATGGAAAATATGAAATATAGAGTATAAATATAAGGAGCAAACATAATATTAGGAGCCATCAGTGGGCTGTTTTTCCTCAAGCTCTCTGCAGTATATCTGTCACTCAACAGCCCCCGCTGGCCCCTAACTGGCTGACAGATCACTGGTATTCAAATGCTGACATCTACGCATTTCATCACTGCCAAGCTGCAACGGTAACACAAACACGCACATATTCTCTGAAGGTGCTTGTCAGTACATTGATACAATATGGCATACATACAAAACAGATATACAGTCCAGAAGTCGGAGACTGAAAGTGTTTCTATCTTTTTAATATTTAATATATTTGTATTATGAATTATATTATCAGCATAACAATTTGAGTGAAAGTTCAGAATTTCTTAATGTATGCATTGCCTCCCTGTTGTTTTAATGACGCCAATACTCGAGCTTGGACTCTAGAAGTTTGTGCAAAACCTGATGATCCATATTATCCCAGTGTGTTTTATAAAGCATTCCTTGTGCTTCAGTGGAAAAGGAAATCTGACCTTTTCTACAAAGGTGTTAACATGGTCCATGTCACACATTTACATTTTTAAAATCTCAAAGAAATAATTTGAAAAGTCCATTAATTTTACATCATAATTTTAGTATTGTTGAGAATCCTTTAAATGTTCTGCCTGGTTTTAAATTTCGAATTACTTACACACAAATTTCCACAGTACCTTACAGAAAAAAAACATGAATTACATTACTGGTCAAACGTTTTTGAACACTTACTCATTTACTTATTCCTATTTTTCCACAATTTAGAATAATACTAACTTCATCAAAATGATGAAATAAAACAAATGGAAATATATAGCCACTATATCGGAATTATGCTGCAAGTAAAAAAATTAATCTTTTATATTTTAGCATCTTTACTCTTGTCAGATATTGCCTAGAATTTGCAGACATGTTTTCTTGTCATTTTATCAAGCAACGTTATAAAGTCTCACCCTGAGATGCTTTGTAAACAATATTAAAGAATTTTCCATCTATTCTGAGCTCTTATTGGCTGTTCTATCTTCATTATTCAGTCAAAGTCATCCATTTCAAAAACATTTGTTATTAAATCAAATGTTTTTTTAATTTATGTTTGCAAAATTACGTTATTGTCTATAAAACCAATTTCATACATTTAAGCATATACCTTCAGATGAAACATTTGATAATGAAAAACATTTCACTGAAGTGTTCAAAAAACGTGTATTGTACATGATGGGTAGATCACAAGTACATGTCAAACATTTTGGAGCAATTTTGTATAAACACATGTTCATTCCCATGTAAAACCAATGGAATCACATGTGTTTTTGCACATGTGCAATTCATATTTTCTGTAAGGGTTTTGAATCCCAAAGTTCTGTGGTAAATATATTCGAGACATCATTCAACACATCTAAAAATCCTGACTGACTTTCTGCATTTTGCCCAGCGTTGGGTCAAAATGGGACTAACCCAACCGTTGGGTTAAATGAACCCAAATGTTTATATTCGACCCAGCACTGGGTAAAACAAGCCTGCATTTTGGGTTAATTTATAATCCAACGATTGTGTTCGTCCCATTTAGACACAATGCCGGGTTGAAAATAACCCAGTGTGGAGCAATTTGATATTGGTGCGCCTTTCGCTCAGTTTGTGTGCATAATTGAAGAACAAGACCTGTCTGCTAAATTACAGCAGCCGCATGAGAGCGTGCTTATTAATCCATATCAACATGCAGAATATTGCCCAACGCTGACACATGTCACGACACCGAGGACTCGAGGAGCAGAACATGCTGAGGGGGAATGAACGGACATGAGAAATGACACAACAGGCATATGGTAATTAACACAAGAGAATAGCAGGGCATGAGCTCAATTAGCCCTGACGCCCAACTGAGGGTCACGTCTGGAAATGAAATATGAAATATGAATATGAAATACTCTCAATCACAATTATTTCATCCAATTTTGTTGAACTGATTTTTCCTCAAGTAAACTTTCCCCTGTTGCCTTGAGGAAAGATCCGGCAGGCTTGCATTTAAATTGGCCTCCGCCGCTAAAATGCATGACAGCAGGAGAGATCTCAGCAAGGCCGGCTTGAGTTCTCACCGTTTCTGCTTGTCAGCTGTGGATTTGTCAATAAACTCAAAAATTTGGTTGGGATACTTCGTAAACAATTGTAACTTTCTTTAAGTCACTCAAGCCTGGTCAATATGACACAGTTTTGGTGATATCCAATGCATAATGACACAGTATTCTGACAGATCTATCTCTCGTTCACAAAAATATCCTTCCACAAACCTCATGACTTCTTAAAGGTACACAGAGAGAAAATTTGCTCGCAAATACTTGCTTGACCAAGTAGGTTTAGCCATTAGCCTTAGCATAACATCATTTCCTCACCCTCATGGCATTTCAAACCTGTATGACTTTCTTTCTTATGCACAACACAAAAGAGGATATTTTGAAGAATGGTAATTGGACAATGATGCATTGACTTGCATTGGTCCATACAATAGAAGTGACCTGGTAGCTACCACCGTTGTTCAGTTACCAACATTCTTCAAAATATCTTCTGTTGTGTTCTGCTGAAGAAAGTACGTCATTAGGGTTGAAATGACAAGAGCGTGACAGAATTTTTATTTGATGTCATGTGACTAGCCTATAAAGACACAAGTCGTATATTTGTCTTACCTTCAATAGCGAAGGGTTTACCGACTGTTAGCAGCTTGCAGTCGGCATCAATCGACACCTCGAAGTCTAGCAGGGCTTTGTCCATGATAAACGCATCAAGCTGAGGCGGATCTGTCCTTCACAACAGAAAAAGAGGAGGGGCTACTAATCTACACAAACAAACACACTCTGTCTCATTAAACATGCACTGTATGATTTTTATAAGTCTGATTCCGGTGCAAATGGAATGCAACCATCATTCATCTGAGGTAAATGTCTGAAAAGTGCAGCGTTTGCTATAAATCTGCAGCTACGCTAGTTGCACATGGAGTAGACTCTAAAATGAGCACTTTTAATGGCTAGCGATTACCAGCCCACCTTTCTTCATTTACACACAACTCATTTATCAGTAAGATTAGACCGCAGGGAATTTTAGGTCGTACAGGTCGTGTTTGGTAAGAACGTCTTGTTTACGCATATATTTAGTCAGTTTAATCCTAATGTGTTTAATGAAAAAGATTATTGCTGTTTTACCATCAGCGGCCCATTCATGTGACTTCTGAAGTCTGAAGCTCTTGAAATCTGGGCTGCAAACACAGCTGCATATAAACACCATCTCAGGGCAAAAATAGCAAGCGTGCAGCACGCATTTGAAAGTCAAGTGTCTAGAAATGACTTTGCTTTTCCGCTTTGTTCGTGTCGTACATGTGGTCACTGATACCTCTGATCTTCCTCTCAAAATGAGGAAAAAAGGATTCAAATGTTTTCAGCCAATTCTGATTTTTCATGCAGCTTTGACTCTTTCGAGTCGCATTTAAGTTCTTCGTCCAATTACATTTAAATGATACATCCAGAAATATAAAGAGAGGCACTAACTTTCTAGCTTAATTCTACCTTCTGTCGTATAGAATCGAACCTTTACTAAGCAATTATTGAAGGAAATGAGATGCGGCGCCTCTCAGATTCTTCATATTTCTAATGTTCTTTCTTGATTCATCTCTGCCTTGAGGTAATGTGAGGTTAGAAGTCTGAAAGCTGTTTGCATACTTTTATGGAAAAAAACCCTCCTAATTAGACTTTGATAAACAATGCATAGGAATGTTATACTGTCTTTGTCTCCCTCGCTCTCTGGCATAGCCCAAAATAAATCAAATATAAATAAACAAATGAAAACATGCACTTCAGAATTTGGTATGTGTGTGACAGACTGTGGCATCGCAGCTGGGAGGAAATAACAAAAGCCCCTCTTGGCGGGCAGCACTGAGAGGGAATCTTAAAAATGTAGAATAAAACATACTGCAGAGACAGTTCCCCTTATTTTCATGACAGACTTTTCAAAAAGCGAATTCATTTGGCGCAAGTATTGACACCTGTAGTGCTGTCAGCCGTGGAGTCACTCGGAGCAATATATTTCAGATTTGCATTGCCCGGATTATTGTTCGCCGCTTAAATTAAAGCTCCACGTGTAGAATTAATGTTATGCTTGTAGTGTTTGGCATTGGCACTTCATACCATCTGCTAGCTAGTCTCTTGTGTTTGGTGAATTGATCTCTTACTTGAGAGTGGCAACACCATCAGGCGTGGTAGGCTCGTTGAATTTCTTCATGTACTCGTGCATCTCAGGAAAACTCTTTTTCATGTAGTCCTCCGCGCTGCTTTCCCGAACAGTGCCGAATCGGAATCCCTGAGATGGGTGATGGAGCTGAGGCCAAGGGCATGTAACGTTAGATTACAGAGTATCATGCAAAAATGTCATGTAATTGCTGCTAATCATTAAAACTTAGCCTTCTCTTAAAGGGGTCATATCATCTTTTATCCAAAGTGACTTACAAATGAGGAACATCACAAGCAATTTATAACGCAGGAGTCAACTATATTTACAGTGCCGCAATGCCAAGTTGTACGAGTAAGTTTAAACCAAGAGTGATTTCAAGAGCAGAAGCTAGAAAAGTTATATTGCAGACAATATTATAAAATATATTATATTATACATTAATATACATACATTTAATGTACATTCAGTGTTGGAAATTAGATTCACTAGGGGAACTCCTATAGTTGCAGACATATTTTTAAACCATAAATGCAGAAAATTTACTATATTTATGTATGAAATCTGACTTACTCACTTGACTTAGAAGCTATTAAGTAGATAAAAGATGAAAACTCTCCCTTGAAATTCACTCCCAGGACTCATTCCCCCCAATTCAAGAGCCATATTTATTATTATTGTAGAATGTTTATTAGATATTTTTTTAAGTATAGTATATAATAAGTATATTTATTTAAAGTGCCAGAGAAAGATATCTGGAAGAATGCTTGTAACCAAACAGTTCTGACCCTATTGACTACCATAGTAGGAAAAATGACAATTATAGTCAAAAGTGCCCCAGAACTGTTTGCTTTCCTACATTCTTCAAAATATCTAATTTTGTGTTCAACCGAACAAAGAAATTTATAAAGCATTTTTTCCCACTATAGTAGCCAATGGTGGCCAAGAACTGTTTGGTTACAAGCATTCTTCCAAATATCTTTCTCTGTGTTCATCAGAACAAAGAAATGTATACAGATTTGGAACAACTTGAGGGTGAGTAAATGAAGACAGAATTTTCAAAATGTTGTGCTAAATTATTGACAATATTATCTTATGTGTAAAATTAACACAGTAACGATAATCATGGTTTTAAGATCACGGTTACTGCCAATACCGGCATATACTTGGTGTTTGTTGGATCAGTGTGAATTATATGATGAAGGTTTGAACTAAGCTCTAGTGAGTTCTACTTTAGGAAGTATATATAAAACAATGATATGACCCTTTTAAAGACAATGCAAAAACATGTATACTATCACTGTTACAGCATCTTCCAAAGCAAGCTGCTCGAAAGATCTCACCTTGGCGTCGTGTATTCCAGAAAGCTCTTCGAAGGTCTTTTCCCCAACCATGACTGCAGCCAAGTTTGCTGTGTAACTGGACAAAACCAGCAAACAAAATATGGCCCATAGGTTCATCAAAAAGCGTCCAGTCCAACACTTGGGCGTCTTACTGGAGACGGTACGGCCGAAGAGGATGGCATAGCAGAGGTTGAGGGCTGACGAGTACGAGAACACCTTCACACGGTTACGTCCATGAGGTGTCATGCCGAAGGGGCTCTTCCATTCATAGAGGGTGAGGAAGAGTGCTGTTATATGTAGAGCCACAAAGATGCCCATCCACATGGACCAATGCAGCGGCCACATGAAGGCTCCGATTGGTGCGGCTGTGTCTTTACTTCGGACCAGTATTCCCAAACTCGTTGAAAAGAACGGACTGGTGAAGTCTATCACTTTGCTTCGAGCCGAGTTAATGCTAAAACTAGTGACAGCCATGTCGGCCACCCCGCTCAGCAGGTCGCCCACCAACCCTGTCCACTGCCCACCCTTCAGTGCTCCGTATTTCCCGTCCCCCACTATGTACAGGTCGAACTTAAAGTTCATGTCTTCTGCGAGCTTCTCAAGCAGGTCGATACAGTATCCATAGCAGCATTTGCTGTAATCCGGCGGCAAGAAGCTGCTATTACCTTGCGCCCGCTCGGAATATAAGTGGTCCAGGATTTCCGAGCTGTTAGTGCCTGCATCCAGGCAATATTGTCCAGCGGGACAGTTCCCGTCCTCATCTACCTCTCGAGTAAACACGAATGGATGTTCCACTAATGTTACAACACGCAGACGGCTTCCCAACACAGGAAAGCCCGCTCGCCATCTCCGGCCCTCCCTACCCATTTGACCCTCTGTGCGGTGTTGAGGGGACAAGCCCTGCCACAGTCCCTGCTCCTCTACATCCAACCTACCGCCTTCCCAGCTGCCCACCGTCACCCACGTGGGTTGACCGACGGCGTCCCGCCGCAGGCTCCAAATGTGGACCCTCTGTGAGGTGAGTGCACGTGACAGGTTCCGTTGAACGCTGACAGGGCCCGTCAGTCCAACGAAGGACGTGTTGGAGAGGAACCTAAGGGTTAGAGAGAACAAGAGTCAGCGCCTGATCGACAGAGGGCTGCAAAATAATTCAAGGGGAACAAAGAATCCAGCATGTTCAGAAGTAGGCGGTAGGAGTACACAAGCAGGAGGCGGTAACAGGATTGACCACAGGTTAAGCCAGCTTTATTCGTCCTAGCGGTAATGCAGACAGTAAATATCACTGCGGCAGAGGGGGAAGGCCTGGAGAGGGATTGCCTGACACGCTCTGGCACTCGTCACACCATAAACTACAGATGTTGCTTTCACAGAGCAATATATTTGATTGTAAAACCCCATCCTACTCTACAGAATTAGAGTCACTCATTGGCAGGGCTGCAGCTCTGGTGCAGAGCTCGGGTCACTTAAGGAAATGCTTGACATTGAGCTTGAAGCCATAAATAAAAGATATGGCATTCGACTAATGCCGAGGCGGTTAATGGAAAGCTCTGGTGAAAGCGTAACGTGTAATTTGACTCTAAATCCTTTTCTATAGGTTTCACCTGATGGGGTACCACCTTAGCAAGCCCATGACTGAGAACATGGATCCCAGTGGCATTGAATTTACAGTGTGTATTTCAAACACTGTTATAATCCTACAAGCTTCAGTTGGTAGAGTTATGTTAGCAGCAAGGTCGATTCCCAGCGACACAACAAACATATAACGTATAGCTTGAATGCACTGTAAGTCACTTTGAATAAAAGTGTCTGCCAAATGTAAATGAAAGACCTCTTTTATTCTGCTTCCACTTTATGATCTTTCATATATTAAGAAAAGTGCAGTGAGTAAGAGAGAGAGAGTAAATACAGGATTGTGGGCTCGAATTTGCACATTTAGCAGGTTAAAGTGATGCTGAGCGTTGTGAACCTCAGCATTAAAAATCCTTTAGATGTTAAAGTTGTAGATGTACTAAAGTTGTACAACTGCTTTTTCAAACATTTTTTAAGGAAATGTGAGAGGTGTTCATTGCTACCGCTGTTCTATGATGCTGTGCATTGCCAGGGGGTTACTTTGAGGTTGCTAAGGTGTTTTGGGAAGTTGCTAAGTGGTTGCTAGGGTGTTCCTGTTGCTCAAGTAAATACCTCAAAGTCTGTATTACGTACATGATATTTCAGGATACTACTTAACATAATTTTGGCTTAAGAAAGTAAGTCATATACACAAAGGATGGCATGAGAGATAGTACATTAAGAGGTCAATTTCATTATGGGTGAACTATTTCTTTTAATAGATAATAATAAAAAACCTTGAAACCTTGAAAAAAACTGAACGTTAAATATGAGCAAGTTTATTATAATGCTAGAGCAATAATAGTTCTTAGGAATCCTCAGTAATTACAAAAGTCACCCACAGGAAACATCCACCGTCACAAATAGGCAAATCACATTCAACTAATTACCATCTTTTCATTCCCTAAACACCTCGAGCTATGACAAATGAGTTTAAATTTGTTTACATTAAAAACGCACAGAAAAAAGGAAAATTGTTCACTTTTATGGTAATACAAAATGCCTAGATTCTTTCCAACTGCTGATCCATGTGTTCACAGCACTGCACGCACGACCGTCAGCCTCTTTTAGCCCGATTTGAGTCTGACTGGCAGATGTTCAGCCTCATCCTGTTGTGATGAGAGGCACAGGCTCCCCACACAGCCGTTTTCACTTCTGTTTGCTCACAGAGATATAGCGGTGTGTGGCAGGGTGCTGGCGTGATCCGCACCAAGCGTCGGGTCTGCATGGCAGGCCAGTGCCAACTCTTTTGATAAGAGTGATCCCACCTCGGGGAAAGGCAACTGAGGGGAAGTCATAAATAAAGCTCAAAGCTCGAAAGCATGTCTGCATTCCAGCTGAGTGTTTGGGCAAACAAGAATTATTTTCTGCAGCGTGCGAAAGTGGATGTATGCCTGTCCTTAAGCGTGACGCTAGCTAACTAGGACATCTCGTCCAGATGTTAGGGAAAACATCAAAGTTGGCAGACGGTTTCTTCCTAATATTTAACAAATATATTTATTCTTTCCCTGTGAGTGACGTCTCGAGCACAACGCTTTTCATCAGATGTTTTTAAACTTTTTCATTTCTGGTCGACCACCAATAAAGCATTTTTCAGTTTATATGTGTGTGCGGTTTTAAGGATAAACATCAAAGCAATTTGACACTTTGGAATTCTAAGGATGTCACGTTTTTGTCAAAATGTTATTCACATATTCTTTTTCTGTGACAATTATTATTTATATTTTATATTCATTATATAATACAGCCACAGACAAAATTAACATTTTAATTTAATCATCATTTATAAATGTATTGTGGTCATTTCAGTCTAGTGTCTGTTTAATTTTAACAAAATCAAATCTCAGGAGTGACAAAGTCATCCAACCGCAATGTGAAATAAAAATGGTTATTACAAAAATATTTTATTTACTTTTGCCAAATACATGTACAAATATTACTGTTGTATGCTCAAAAGTGAATCTGAACTTGTTTAATTTGCAATACTTGTGGTCTTTTCTGTTATTTTGACCTGTTCCTGCAAATAGAAACAATATTTTTGTTTATTTATTTTGATTTATTTCTGTTTATTTTGAAATATTGTTAATAGTTCACAGAAGAAAACAAAAATGATAATTTTACCTAAACACACCTATAAATAAAAAATTTAGAAAAACTGAAATTGGTCGCTTAATTTTTCTGTGGCAGTATATTATACTTACAACTATTTACATTATGTGATGTTTTTTTTTATATGCTGTGTACATTTTAGAAAACAAGAAGGTTATATTTACAAAGTGAAATGGAATGCAAAAACTTTGAAGCTCCATATCTCAAAACTGCTTAGAATGTAGACAGAACCTTACAAAGCCAAGGCATCGAATTGAGTCTCAAAATATGCAAAATCCTTTATAGTGAATTTAACAATAACTATAATTGATACGTTTTGAGACTTTCAAGTAATATCTGATTATTTATGTATGCGGTTCCTATTTATTTTTAAGTAGCAAAACGGAACGTAAATAAATTCATGTACACCATGTTCCCGGCACCAGCCTGCCTCAATACAATAGAAAAGCACACTGTTTTCTGGAACACATTATTGCTTCAAATATATAAATCTTTTATTTTTTCGGCTTGGGGTTCAGGATGCTCTTGTGGAAGAAACTGAAGAGCCAGCTGTCTTCTATGTCAGAGTTCATTTCACAGCTGCCATTGAGGTGTACAATATGACACATGACAAGCAATAAGGCAAACAATGCACAATGTAAACACTGTCACAGTGACCCTCCAGGAGGAACGGCAGAGGATTTGGCTTTTCTCAAGAAAACATTCACTACCCTGCTGAAAAGGCCAGCATCAGTTCAATGCTGGTTTGTGCCGAAATACTGTTCATACTGTTCACCGAAACAGGGTACTTGTTTGATAGACTAAAAGAATAAGATTTTACCTTGCGATGTACTGTCCTGACGAAGGCAGCTCGTGTTTGTTGGGTTTATCAAAACAGTTCACCATGTTTTGGATGAGGGCCAGATCAGGCCGTACGACCGTCGCCGCTGTGACGGCTCGATTGATAAGCTGCAGAGCATCCCGAATATACAAGTGCAGTGGTTTGCGGTCGACCTCCCCATAGGCCAGCAGCCCTAAAGGCAGACCAATTGAATGAAGCGCATCCGGGCTTAAGGGATATCCCATAATCCAATGCACAGTGGGCAACGTCAACCCCAAGCCGTGCGCGCTGCGCAGAATGGACGAGATGCACTCCGGGTCGGCTCCAAAAAGCAGGACGGAGGCGGGCGGAGGATGGTCCTGATTAAAGTGCTCAGAAAGAAAGTCAGATATATTAGTCGTGTGAGGTGTACTGTTGGAGAGGTTTAGGGCCGCCCGCAGGTGCCATTGTGATCCTCCCCAGCCAGAGCGGCCCTGAAGTTCCAAGAAATCTAGAAGACCGGCATCCTCCCAGCCTTGGCAAAGCACCGCCATGCTCTCCTTCCAACCGCTGTGCTGTAAAATGGACAGAAGCAATTCTGCCAGTCCAGACGGAGGGATACGGGTGGTCATCTGCATGTGGAAGCGGTTCTGAGGAAGACAAAAAAGAGACGGTAAGAGAACATGGTCATTGATTTAGAACAGATGAATAAATGCTCTGCAAATGTTTGGATAGGTTGTGGATGTTCCACAAAGACAAGAGTTGACATGCGTGTCCACACTAAAAAGTTTACATGAATGCATTGGCCAAAGCTTTTATCCGAAATAATTTACAGTGAATTTAAAGAGATAGTTCACCCCCCAAAAAATGTATAAAATCTGAATACATTTTTTTATTCTGATGAACACAGAGAAAGATATTTGGACGAATGCTTATAACCAAACAGATCTTGGACCTCATTGACTACCATGGTAGGAAAAATTACTTTATATATTTTTGTTCTGTCAAACACAAAATGAGATTTTTTGAAGAATATAGGAAAGCAAAAAGTTCTGGGGCACTTTTGACTATCATTGTAGTTTTGTCTACTATGGTAGTCAATGGGGTCCAAGAACTGTTTGGTTACAAGCATTCGTCCATAAATATCTTTTTCTGTGTTCAACCAAACAAAGAAATGTATACAGGTTTGGAACAACTAGAGAGTGAGTAATTCATGACAGAATTGTCATTTTTGGGTGAACTACCCCTTTAAACCAGGGACCTTTCTACTGTAAGGTGACAGTGTTACACCATGAGCCACAATGCGTCCCCTCATTAAATTATCTGACATTCATTTTTATCCGTCTCTATCCTCTGTGTCAGTGTTTTCCACATTTTTACAAATGCAATTTTCAGTTCTGGGACA
Organism: Oreonectes daqikongensis; assembly: GCA_026939265.1. Taxonomy (NCBI): domain Eukaryota; kingdom Metazoa; phylum Chordata; class Actinopteri; order Cypriniformes; family Nemacheilidae; genus Oreonectes; species Oreonectes daqikongensis. The sequence continues at coordinate 1,632,998 of JAOTQM010000085.1, read as the reverse complement.
TCATCCACTACCATAGTAGGAAAAATTGTATTAAGGTCTAAAGTTTTCATTAATGGCGAGCCTCAGGCATGTAAGCCCTCCTCAAGGTCAAAACCAGAATCATATTATCAGAATGCACAGTACTTCCTAGAAATCTCGTATTCCTTCTCAGTATGCTACTCACATGAAAAAGCGCTGCACGTCATTCCATAATATGGCTAGTTGTGCTATTGATTTTATACTGTAAAACCAAGGGCCTTAATAAATTTGCTCTCTAGCATGATCTTGACAGAGACTGCTACACCAGCGGTTTTAATGCCTTACTGAATCAACTGCTCATAGCTCCTCATCCACTTACTTTATGAGATACAGTTAAAAACAGATCACAGGATTGACTCATCTCAGCATCGACAATCTGATTCAGAAAGCCAGTGTTGATTCTGCGACCCGTCTGCCAAGGAAAGTTAAGGTGGTGGCCTTTCATAGGATTTTATGAGTCATGTCGAATCTCATTTTATAAGTTTCTCAATACAACTGGCAAAAATCAAGGTTCTGATATTATTGTGATTTTATATATATATTAAGCTTACTGATATTTGAAATATTAAATATAAATGTGGGTTTCAGTAGATACAAAAATATCTTATTAAACAACAAAGATTTGAATGCTTGAATGCTTCTTAAATGTGTTTTTTTGATGCGGGACCGCAGTTAACATATATATGTGTATTTTTATATTCTTTTTTAAATATAAAATATAATGTATACTTCACTGGACAGTGTCTTTTGAAGCAAAACAATAAGTGTGTGTGAGAAAGAATATTTTGCTTATTTAGTGAAATTGAATTCAAAACAAGCCCTAAATTCAAATTGGTGACACGTCGACAACTTGTCTGTCTCATGAGATCATCCAATAAGAACCAATGAAATTTTAAGTTATCAATTTGTCGGCATATTTATAAATCGGGTATAGGTTTGGTTTCAATGTTTTGAATTTTTAGGTTCAAAATATGCTTTTTTACACCGATTGTTAAACTCACTGGATTTGGATTTCTTGTATGATGATTGTGCGTTTCAGAGCTTCAGCATTTTGGTACTTGGATATATATATATTAAGTGACATATATTTCTTATTAAAAAACTTAGTGTTAGAAAGGAAGAGGGCGACAAAATTAGCGCATTTTTTCACTTTTTGTGATCTATTCCTTTACAGCTTAAAAATCACTGTATGCTAATTCAACTAAATGACTCACAATCCTTTATCACCCACACCAACCGTATGTAATGACCATAACGTACATATACGATGGCTTTATGATTGATCCACAAAGACCGAAACACCTGTTTCTGAGGGGATGATCAGAGAAATTCACTGCTAGCGTCTCATGCAGTCTGAACTGATGGAGCCCAAATCATTTCACTCCACATCCCTGCAGCTGTTGCGTTTAGTCACCAGGGACTCAAAACTCATCAGCATTATCATCTTAAAAAAAAAAAACAGCATTCATTGAGAACATCGGCTGCCGTACTGAATGAAGATAAAGCTCAGTATAGTTGTTCAGTCTTTCAGTGAACATGGGCTTATGTGGGTGGGTTTTGCTGTTTATTAAGGGATGGTTCACCCAAAAATGAAAAATCTGTCATCATTTACCTTCTTGTCATTTCAAACCTGTATGACTTTCTTTTTTCCGCAGAACACAAAAGAAGATATTTTGAAGAATGTTGGTAACTAAAACAACGGCAATAGCCTACCCATTGGCTGTTTTTTGGTTACCACCATTCTTCAAAATATATTATTTTGTGTTCTGCAAAAAAAAGAAAATCATACAGGTTTGAAATGACAAGAAGGTGAGTAAATAGAGTATTTTTGGGTGAACTATCCCTTTAAGGCAGCTTCTGTAGCTCAGTACTTTCTGCTGTTGTTGTTGCCATGTACACCTGACAAGCATGTTTCACTAAGATACAATGCATGAATAAAGCATGTGTGTAATACAGTAGTAGCTTTCACTCCATTTGCTGCTGACTTTGGTGTTTTGTTTTTAATGTTAGTGTTAATACACTCTCGGAAAAAGGTACAAAAGCTGTCATTGTGGCAATACCCTTTAAAAAAAGTACACTTTTGCAGAGAAATAATCTTAGTACATCAAAGGTACATTTTGATACCAAATGTATACACCTCTGTTAGGGTACTGTCCTGGTTATAGCTTTGGTACCTTTTTTCTGAGAGTGTTACGGGTATCTTAAAGCTGCATTTTAAGTGGTTTGGCACATCAAAATGTACATTCAATGTCATTCAAACACTGACAAATTGTACATATTATAACAGTAATAATTATTATTAATAATTAACCAAAAATATAATTTCTATAGTGCTTTTTACAGTTTTGCATTGTTGCAAAGCAGCTTTGCATTAAATACATTTTAACAATTATATTCTAAGTGCTATTAAGCAAGTGTGTTTATGAAATTCTTATAAGATGTATTAGAGATACTTTCAAAATTAAAGAATGACAAGTTTGATTATGACAAGTATACATCAAATTTGAACCATTTCCATCTAAACTCATCCAAGCTTAATGTATTAAAAAGTATATACTTTACTGTGATTATGAGACAATCTGTTATCATGATGGATGACAAAATTATAATAAATGTAAGAATATTAATATAAATTAAATATAATATAAATGGTAAGCTTAGCCATGTATAAGGGAGAAATATACTTTGTAAACGTGTGCATTTCTTCAAAGTTTTTACTGAAATCACCATTAACTTGAGCTTGACTCACTATGATTCATCAATGAAACCTGCAATAAACACCCGAGATGGTTATATAGCAGATGACCTTAAGTGGTGCAGTGTTGATCAGAGGCGTCTGAAAGAAACTATGAATCAAAAGTACATAGAAAACCACTGACAAGAAATGGCAATTTCTTCAGTGTCACACAGGAAATGCATTATTCTCAATCCATCACCAGCTGAATGCAGCACGTAACAGCTGCGCGTAAGAGGATGTTTGTGCTTTCATCGACAAAGAAATTACAGTAAACTGCTAGGAACACATTCAAAGTGCCATTGTTTGTTTTGACGGCTATATAAAAAAGTAAACAACGTCAAGATGTTTCCTTCAAAATCATGACATGTCGTAGCCGCTCGGGGTAAACACATATTCGGTTTTTGCGCTGCACGTAATGCTGTTTTCAATAATGATCATTGATATTTTATACACAGACGGGACGTAGAATGCTATCAAACCTCATTCTGCCTTCTGCTCATTTGCTTTTAGCTCTTCTTTCGAACAGAAAAAGTGTGATATATTCAGCAAGAGGCGCTCGAGTTCCCTGAGGCTGCCGTATAAATGTTTGAAATCAGACACACTCAAATGGAGCAATGATGTGATACATCCACACCGAGACTCAAAGGGCCAAATTACGCAAGTTTTTCAAATGCCATTCGACTCGAAGAGCGCAAGCAAAAATAACACTCGAGGTTTGTATGGATTTCCTCTCATTGTGCTATGAAGATTTTGATCAATGTTCGTCCTTTGAGATTTGGTGAAGATTACGCAATTTGTCGACACAGCAAACAGATTATAGAGGTCTGCTTTTCTATTTAGCAATACGAGGATTGAACTGACACATCTTATAGAGAACACATTTGATATCATAAAGTAAATATTAAGTCATCCGTTTTAGAATTGCCAACAAAAAATATCCCACCAAAGGCATCACAAAGATCCAGAGATGTAAAAGTCGGTCCCCATTGACTTGCATTGGTTTTGTGCCATACAATAGAAGTGAATGGGGACCGACGTTTTTTGGTTACCAACATTCCTTAAAATATCTTCTTTTGTGTTCTTGAAAATGGCATGAGGGTGAGGAAATGATGACACAATTTTCATTTTCAGGTGAACTATCACTTTATATCGGCAAACCAGTCTGTACTGATATCAGTTTTTCTTAATGACATTAAATGCTGTCTTCTGCTATATCAAAACTGTCGGCTTGCTTTTCCTGTGCCGCACATTAATAACTGTTTCTATACTCAAGACACGGTAAGAGAGGAGTATATAGGCTACTGTCAAGGTCAGCCGCATGCAGAGGCTCTATTTGTTCGCCAGGACTTTTTAAGAAGTGGAAATGCAGAAAGGCTTTCATTCATCATCGTGGTAGTTTCCATTTAATTGGTTGTCAAGGTGACACCCAAAATATTCAAGTGAGATATTGCAAGTACCTCACTGCAACCACCTTATATGCGTGTTTCTAGCGAAAGCATCACATCCAGAAAACCAAAAAGAGCGCTGGATGCAAAAATCTTTTCAAAAATGATTCGGAAAATACAGAGAATACAGAATGTGCACAAAGCTTAAATAAAACATACAGCCGCCGAAAAAATTAGGAGACCCTTTCAAATTTTCATTTAATCAACATTTTTAAAAGTACAAATATTACTGTATGTACAAATATATTACAGAATGCAACAAAAAATCATTTTACCTACACACAAACCTATAAATAGTAAATTCCGAAAAACTGAAAATGGTCTTTGCAATGGTCTCTTACATTTTTCTGCGTCTGTATTTAAGATTCTTCACTATTTCTAGGTGGGTAATCAAATGTAAGCACATTTGTGAGATTGACACTGTGAATTTCAACAAAGGTCAGATTTCCTTGTCTCCAATGAAGCACACAAGACGCTCTTTGAAACATTCTCGAATCACGTTGGGAAAATATGGATCATTGGTTTTTACACACACTTGTGGAGTCCATGGCAGCTCATTGAGTGATTCATTGAAAGCAAAAGAGGAACAAATCACTTGGATTTTCTTACATTGTATTATATTTCAAAAGAATGCACAATAAAACATTTTCCTATGCACTAAATTAGAACTCTGATTCTACAAAACCAACCAGAAAAAAGTTTGTACTGCAGTCTTTGTAAAGTAAGATTACCACACGGTAAAGGACAGAGAAAGGGTAATATTTTAACACTCCAGATTGCCATCACAATGTGTGGCGCTGGCACCATACCCACATTTAATCAACATTTATGAAGCATTACGGATAATGCAGGCTCTGCATAAGAGGAACATTTCTCACTCTTTTCCCAGCGCGGTGGAAGCATAAATCGCGACAGTCCCTAAACTTCCATAAAACACTGTTTTAATATTCATAACATGGGAAATGCAACCCTGAGGACAAAATGTTTCTGTATACCGATTATCACCAGAATGATATATTGGCGATGTTTTTCTTCATAAGAGCCGTGACAGAAAGCCTCCACAGAACACTAGGAAGTTTTCTCAGATCAGTTCGTTCAGCACTTTTAAAGAAAGAGGAAAGCAGGTGAGATTCGCTGAAACATCTCTATGAATAATTTCTCCCTATCAGCACCCTGACATGTTGCGTTCATGACTGTTTAATTTGCATGTTTAATTCCCATCATCCCCTTCTGCATGAGCATCTGTCATCAAACAGGAAATTTACCATCATCAACACATCAGTTCTGGATCGCTGGGTTATCTTCTGCTGTAATGTTATTGTGCGCAGTTACTGTGCTGTTATGGACAGTGTGAATCTGGGTCTGTCTTTGTACCTGACTTGCATCCTGAGCTTTCTATCCCCTCCAAATCTCCACTTTTGATCTGAATACATCTGCCAGGAACGTAAACGTGAATGTAAATGTGAACGAGTTCCTCTCTGCCAGTTGAGACTCCATCCTTCTTCATTCATCATTGTGAAAGAGGACACAATCCCCCAGAGGGGAACAAGTTTAATCAGCAAATACACTGGGATGAAAGTTTATTTGAGTCTTCGGCTAATCAAGTATGTCATAAAAATACATTATTTGGAACGCGTTCAGGGGAACACAAGATGCTTTAGTGAAATGTAAGCATAAAAATGCTGAAAAACTGCAACTTAAGTACTCAATTAAGAGGCTGTGATGTCACCGTTAATTACTTATGTAGTACAGAAAACACACAGCCAGCTCAGCAATTCACACAACGTCCAAAAACACCATCCAGGACAACCTGATCTCACTGGACTTCGTAAGAATTTTACGAGGTGCCTAATTCGTATGATGATGTGAAAACGTTCGATTATTAGAAAAAAGCAATACTGAAGCCCCTCCCCTAACTCCACCCCTGAACCAAACATTACAAATAAGATCGAACAATAGTTACGATTTCCCGTTAAAATTGTGTTGGTCAGGAACCTGATTTGATGTTTTAACTTAAAAAATGAAATGATAAATGATAAAAATATTAGTTAAAGGCGCTGTCTGGATTGTTTAGCGGCATCTAGTGGTGAGGTTACGAATTGCAACCAACCGTTCACTCCACCCCTCCCCCTCTCGTTCTAAGCGCTACGGCGGCCATGAGAGGATTAAGATGTTGTCACATTTTCGCTTCTTTCCCAAAAGAGATAACGTATTTAAGTAATGCTCTGTAGAGCAGTTTGTCTGTGTGGCGGTGTATGTAGATAAAAATTCATAAAAATTGCATCAAATTCACGAAATAACAAATATATTTACATTGAATTAACTAAAAAAAAAACTATTTTACAGTGTGGGTGTGGTATCTGATGGTCATCTTTTCAGCCCATTTTACGAAGAAAATATACATAAGATGTACATAAAAAAACATCAGGAAGAATTTAATTAAAATTTTTGGTAACAAACTTTTCCAATATTAATTTATAATGTAACATTGTTTTTACAGCATACGATGTAGAGGCTTGAGGCAATAATTATTCATTCTCTGTTCTTTCTCTCCCATAGTAACAGTTTGCGCCTATTTACGGATTTATAGGTTTGGATATTACTATTGGTCAATAGATTTAATGCCATCACCCTGAGATCCTCATTGTTTACGTGCCAGATAAAGTCTGCTCTGAGTGTAAAAATAATTATACAATCAAATTTTTGAATTGTCTGTTTTTAAAGGGGTAGCTACACTTCAGTTTTTAAATATGTGCAGTTTTACTGTAGTTTGTGAGATTTTCAAAGTAGTACACATCTAAAGACTTGTTGTACAGTATCATCAACATAATCTGAAAACAGCTTTACATTAAAGCATCCACCTTCATGAATAGACACAACTGTAAACCCAAAGCTGAGCCGTTTTTACTGTAGATTTCATTTGAAGGTCATGACTCTTTAAGCATGCGACTTGGATTCGGGGTGACAGAAGGCCGAGGGCAGCTGATCCCAAGAGTGGTCTGATGAGATGACTGTCCTGCAAACTGATTGAATCTCTCTGATCTCTGTGCAGGTGCTCAGCTGAGTGCTGCCACAAAACAAGTGTGTGAGAGGAGACAGCAATGAAGTATTGATCACAGCGCGAGCTTCTGTCCTCTACTGACCGAAGGGCTTAAGCTTAAGTTTGTGCGAGTCACTCATTTCATTCCGAGCGCAAAATTACTGAATGGCCATGACTGACTCGACTTTGATTGGTGAGTCGCTGGCATAAAAAAAGGAAGCAGAGTCTTATTTTATGTGTTGAGCTTCTACATCAAAGAGCAAAAAACATAGACCTAGAGTTTTCAAAAAAGATTCTGCCTTCCATTTCTTGTGTGTATAAAGCCTGTCCTTGATTTTGTAACAACTACATGCACCATGTCACCAAATTTCCCTGATGCTGTAATGATTTTATTTAGCATTAGTTATTGTAAAGTCTCCCTGTAATTACATCCTTTAAAAATCTTTAAGCATCAAAATGACATATTTACACTTTTTTCAATTAAAAATAATTGTTCATGCTCTAAAACAGCGTGACTGTAACTGTGTTGTAGTACTTAAGACCGGTCTCAAGACCTTTTTTTATGTTCTTGGTCTTGTCTCGGTCTTGTCTTGGCCTCACTCTTAGTGGTCTCTGTTTTTTTTGTTACAGTAAATTGCTTGTTTCCTGCCTTGGTCTCGGCCCCTCATAGTCTTGTCTTGTCTCAGTTTAGGTGGTCTCGACTACAACAATAACTGTAACTCTACACCCAATTTTCGTTGTCCTCCACTCAACCACACCAGACTGGTCTACCTGAGCCACTAGTTCAACCGTGTGACGTGATTGGTTAAAAGATGCTCGTGTCTTTGGAAAATTGGACAACTTTTGAAAAACTCGGAAAAAAACCCCACCACATATAGACAACATTACAAATTTGGTTTTCACCACAGGGGGACTTTATAAAGTATCTTATTATATCAGAGCCATGGCACAGCAGTTCTAGTAGCTCAATAGGTAGACACTGGTTTGATCCTAGCTTCAATGCACTGTAAGTCCCTTGAGATAAAACTGTCTGCTAAATGCATAAATGTAAATGTAAGTAACACACACGCACCTGCTCTGATGCACTGTGTCATTCACGGGGCCATAGGGTCGTGGTCTGGCTGGTTAGCATTAGCAGTTAGTGCTGCTGCTAGACCATCTGTTTTCAAAAAGCATCTTTTTCCAATGATGGCCATTTCATTTAATTCTTGTATATTTTTCTCAGTCCCATGCTTTAAAAACTAGAGACTTTCGGTGTCTACTGTTTCTGAATTTAAAGCCAAAGATAGTCTAAAACGTTTGGGACTGTGCACTTCTTTGTGGTGCCAGTCAGCACAGTCGTGATGTCATTTCCCCAGATTTTCTAGAGTGATTAGTCACATGTCATTTAAGGCTCATGTGATTGGCTGAAACACTCCTGTTGATAAGAACAAGTTGCAGATTTTTGGGTGGGTCCTGGAGAATGTTCACAGATATCTCTGTATTAAAAACTCATGCAGGTGACACAGGTTATACAGGCCTGCAACATTTTCTCATCCCATTCCTTCTCTTTCTCCACAATAATTACCTGTCAATCTCCACTATATGTTAAATAAAAGAAGCAAATGGCCAATATAAAAACAGCTCTTCCACCACCTGAGCTCACGAGTAACTGTGAAGAAAAATCACAGTCTGCTGCAGAACAACCATCATGCATCTGTCCCCGAGTTTTACAGTTTTGTCCACAATTTACCACCTCGATGTGGCAGGTTTTATATATACCTGTCACCACAAAGAATTTATAGGGGAGACTGTTGGCAATTGTAATTTTATTTACATTTTCCTTCAAAACTTACAACTCTACCTGTCTACCTGTTGGTACCAAACAGATACTGTATGTAGTCTTATTGTTGTATAAACTGATCAGACAAATAACACAATTAAACATTTCATGTTATTTTTTACCTTGCACTGTCAATAAAGTGCTGCCAAAAACAAACATAACTGAACATAAGATTTAACTACAGGTACATCATATAAAATAGTTTAAATGGTCATTTTTAAATGTTTTCCGATAACACATAAACAATATTAAATGCGAGATTACAGATGGTCCATTCGTAATTCCTGTTTAAGGAGGAGTGTTTTAAATCTTAAGGACAAATATTATAATGCATTTCACTGAGCTCATCTGAAAATCCTTTTAGTCAGCCACACAATGCACAATTTCACTTTCCGTCCAAGAATCTTAAAAAGATAAGCTAGAAGATTAAAATAGCAGATGAGCTTTATGTATTTAAAAAGAAAGAATATGTTATTATGGATGCAAATCTCATAATGCTCATAGAGGTAACAGTAAGTTCAGGCTTAATGTGATCATTAGCTCAGCTTTGTAGTTCTTACAGTTACTGTGGCAAAATAACTTTTTCATTATGCTTTAAATCATTTACTGTTAGTTAGCCTGACATAATGTTTATTGCAATAGCAGTGGCTTTCATCCAGTGCTTAGTATATCTGTAATCTATAGTAAATAAAAAACAGATTAGATCAGCCGTGTTAGTATTCCTTAAAATCAACTGGACTAGAGAAATGGTGCTCGCAACACAGGTTTATTCCCAGAGAATGCATCAACGTTTATATGAAAATGAGTGTATAATAAAATGAAACTAATTTACTAATAAATCTACCTTTGTCAAATCGCAATGATTCCCTTTGAAAGTGAAAGGAAACTATAAACCAAAGCAAAAATGAAATGAGAATGGATATACAGTTGTTACGATTTTGCTAGAACAACAATTTCATGAAAAAACATCCAACCCATAATTCTAACCCTAATCATATCTTACCTCTTAAATCAGAGGACAACAACAGAACAATAAGAATGCTATACAAGGTCTAACCCTCTAACATTGAGTCTACATCTAATGCTGCAATCTGATGGGTGGATAGAAATGTTGTTCATCCAGGAACGATGTCCTTCTTGATGAATTCATGCTCACCTATACATGCCATGCTGTGCATGGTGAGACTTTACATGGACCGTAGCTGAACAGGATTGAGAGAAACCCAATTCCCGGAGGAAATAGATTACCGACACAGCGAACTCAAATCACAGTTACAAAGTTTATATAGAAAGACAGAGCGCGATGAGGGAGCGACCATCGGAGACAGATAGGAAGATGAATAGAAAGACAGAACAGAGGATTTTTTGCAGACTGCATCCAGACCCTCTCAGATTTACATTCCCCACATCATTACTGCTGTGTTTCACCATCACAGAGCAGGTCTGCTCGGAATAAACCATTTGTTCATAGAAATTGATATTTTTATTAAAGGGGACATATTATGGAAAACGGGACTTGCCCTTTAAAAATAGACCTTGATGTACAACCTTGTTAATGATAGCTTAAAGGTGCTGTGTGTAATATGAAGGAAGATCTATTGACAGAAATGCAAAATAATATAAAGGGGCAGTCGTGGCCCAGTGGTTAGAGAGTTGGACTCATGACCAGAAGGTTGCTGGTAACGGCTGAGATGCCCTTGAGCAAGGCACCTAACCCCCACTTGCTTACTATACAAAATGTACAAATGTATAGTACAATGTAATGTAAGTCGCTTTGGATAAAAGTATCTGCCAAATGCGTAAATGTATACATAACTATCTCTTTAGAGCTGTATAAAGACCTTACATAATGAATGTTATGTTCTGGCATTGTGATTGAAATTCATTAAACAGTCTCCTCCTGAACTTCCGTTAAAACCTCCATAAGTCAGAATACTCACATTAATTGAGGTGAAACTATAACAAACTGAATTTGAAAAACTCCAAACTAAACCTGGTGGTGAAATCTGCCACGTCTAGACCCCATTTTAGGAAATAAAAGCAGGATCATTAGCGGCTGCCTATCCAGTCAGTAAAGCGGATCAGTGTGTTGAATGCTATCTGGCCTGTGAGTGCTCCAGCTGCAGACTCGCGACACAGCTGAGATTAGTGAATGTGTTCTGCGCTTCTGAGAACCCATCATTCAGAGAACATTCGTCACAGGCCCACAGAGCAACGATAATGATAATGAAAATGACACTTTTCTTCTTACACAATTCATCGCAGACTCCACCAGTGAGCCAATACTAAACTTGAACCCATTCTTAATCATGAAGAGTTGTTGAAAGCTCACCTATCAACGTATCAACGTATCAACGTATCAACGTACCATATCAAAATTCATGAGATCAGGAGATGATTGAAATAATAACAATTTGTGCACTTTGTAAAACATATTTTCTTGAAAGACCATTTACTGAAATGAGGCATCAAAATGTATCATTGCAAAATCTTGGACAAATTATTCATCCTAAAGATGAATAAATCACACATAGCCAACTAAATTTGGTCATCAATAATGAACTCTCAGCGTTCAGAAACTTGGCTACTTCATTGACAATGAAGTACAGGTTCAGCATGAATTGTAACAACTAAGCTTTAAACAGCTGGTAAAGATACTGTTTTTGATTGATAAGACTAATTTAAAAAGTACATGCACCTGACAGTGTGACAGTCAATTTTCTGAAGGACAGAATTAAGGAAAAAAGCTCTCTATACAACATGAAAGATGCACATTTCACCACACAAGGCTGGTAATTTGTCACAGAATTTGCTGTCATGGTGTGATGAATGACCAATTCATATTTTATGAACTTAAATTATGTTTAAAAAATAACCTGTGGTAATGATGTACTTCACCTATCGGTCGGAAAACATGAATGAAAGTGTGACTGGACAACATATAAATGAAACATCTTCACTCATGTGTCTTCGCTTGTTAAGTGCAGAGAAGGTTCGTGATTTTGGCTTCATCAACCACATGTCATAAGTGATAAATGTTATAGTGATAAACTAATAACGGACCATTTTGAGATTATTGCCATCAGCTAGTATTAAACTGCATTATTTATATACATATACACTATCACCCGCCCTGCTCTTATATTTTCTAGGGGATATCTGCTCTGATATTAAAATTACAAAACTTATTTACAGCACCTATTTACAAAATGTATCAACCTCCAGTTTTGTTACTTTACAGTAGTGACTCAGAGTAGTGACTTTTTTTGGCTCATCAAAGAAATAAAAGTAACATGAAGAGCTCCACTGTTAAGTACACTAACATTTTTATGAAAGCTAAAACCGAAACAGAAACCGTGCATCATTCAACGTGGAGCGACTGCTTTAAAGGTGCAATTTGTAATATTAAGGAGGATCTAAAGACAGAAACGCAATATAATATACACAACTACAGTATGTCTTCAGAGGTGCATATAATGTAGTGTTATGTTTTTATTACCTTAGAATGAGTTATTTCCATCTACATACACTGCGGGTCCCTTTACATGAAATTCATCATGTTGTTTCTGCAGTAGCCAAACTGCTCTACAGAGCGCTCTTTGTAAATATGTTGTCTCATTTAACAAAGAAGTGAAAACGTGACGACATCTTTGTCCTGTGTCAGCCACTGTAGTGCTTTGAAAGGGAGGAAGTAGCGGTGGAGTGAGCCGTTGGTTGCAATTCGCAACCTCACCACTAGATGCCGCTAAAATCTCCAAAGTGCTCCACATTTAATAAAATAGTTACCACATAATGCAAATATGACACGTATATATGTATATATATATATATATATATATATATATGCAAATATGACATATGTGTGTACGTTCTTTAGTAAAATCAATAAATACCACCCTATTATTATTAAAAATCGCTTGACATAAGTTATTATTGCTTTGTTTACAGTTTTATTATTTTCATTTAGCTTTTATTTTTATATTTTAATTGACATATTAATTTGAGCTATTTTGTTATATATTTTTTCATTGTATTATTTATTTATATATAGTTTTATTTTTAGATTCTTTTTATTTTATAGTTGTATTTATTTTCAGTTAATAATTTTAACGTATTTTAGAATATGGATGATGCTACATATCAATTTTTATATTTTGTTTTTAGGTTTTTAAGTAATACTTTGACAGAAATTGTATTTCAATTTACAGAAATACTTCAATAGATTTAGATTTCTAAAAATGTATAACATTGGCAAAAACAATACTGCTCAGCTATATGTACTGTGCATTGACAATAACAGTAGCTTGAAGAGGTCATAGAAATGAATAAACCACGAATTTTGACCAAACTGCATCAAAAACCAGAACCAGTAAAACAGAACCATTTGTTTTATATGATACATCTGAATAAAAAAATAATTACCATGCAAGAAGGAGACTGGCCAAGATTGTTTTCCAGCAAAACAATGACCCTAAGCATAAAGCCAAAGTTGCATGGGAATGACTTCAAAACAACAATTTAATGTCCTGGAGCTGCCAAGTCAGAGTCAAGCTCTCAATCCAAATGAGAATTTATGAGAGGACTTGAAAACGTCTGTCCCCTCACAATCTGCCCGAGCTAAAGCAGTTCAGTACAGATGAGGAATAAATGACACAGATGGTCACACACACTGACTGAAAAGGTAAATGCTTACAAATGCATGCAAATGATTTGTTTTATCTCGACCAATTTGTCGCTTTGACATGAAAAAACAGCGAGTCATGTATTTATACATTTGGATTACATTTTTGTCAACCATGAATGATGCTTTTGCATGCACGTACGCACATATGTTCGCTTAAACCTTCCTTCTACGTTACGTTATTCATTCTTAGCAGCCCCTTTATGACCAAAGCGACTTAGCATGCTGTGCCTTCTGCATAATTACGTCAACAGTCCCTAGGGTGTATGTGAGAAGCATTACCGCAATGACAGTCTTTGCATTAGTTTCACATTCCACATTTGAACTATCAAATTCATCCATTACACACAACAGTCAGTCGATTTTGTGGCTCTTTATAAATACAGTCTAAATATAGTCCTATACATGACCATACACAAGAATCAAAGGCTGCAGTGCCTCTCAAATTAAGATGAGTCATTTGAGGTTGAAGAACTCCTCAGTCGAAACGGACTTTAAAAACCTTCCCATCATGCCTCGTGAACAGGACACACGGAAAGATTGAGAGTTCTTCTTTTTTCCCCTCTCTCTTTTCTTAAGTTTATCATTCGCCGGATTGAGCTTTCTCATCCCTCAACGCCAGCGCTGACATTCCGAGAGATAAAAGAGATTTAATGGAAGATTCCACACCTTTCTCTCCCTCTTCTTCTTTTTTTTAATCGGAAAGACTATGCTGAAGTGTAAATCCTTTGATATTCCCACAGCCGCTCGAATGCGGAGGTTCAAGGACAGGGGTGAGAAACGGGAAGGGAGATTTAAATCCCAAAACGCAAATATCGGATCCCCAGAAAGCCGTAAACACAGCGGAGAAGAATAAAGAGATTTTCGCTGGATTATAGATGTGGCGTGTGTACGTGTGAGTGTGTTTGTTGTGTGTGATGTTAGGGATTGTGATAAGTGTTTTGAAATTTTTCCTCAGGATTTTCAAGAACTGAAAAAACCCCATCAAACATCAATAGCGCACAACTGAAACGTTACTGAAACACATGAAGTCACTTCACATCAACACTCCCACTACACGGTCAATGTAGAGACCATTTTAAAAGGTTTTAGCAACATTATTCTGCCTTCACTGACAGAAGAAAAACAGCAATCCCTAAATCCCAGGACGAGTGAAAATATAGTGATAACTTGATCACGTCACTTTGCAGTCATCTAGGGATAAGGTTAATCTTAATGAATTCACTCCCTAGACAAATGATTACAGGTGAAAACAGCAGTCATGGTTTACAGACCAAACAGAGCCAATTAACAACAAACTACTATATCACCCAAGGAACTGGAAAGATAAGAGAATCCCAGAGCCAGCTTCCCAAAAACAATCTTACGCTACAATGGTCTCTGTCAGCGATGCTGGTAATTCAAGGTGAAGGTTAATGACGGCAGAAGTTTGGGGAAAACATGTCATCACTGAAGTGTGATGTTTCACTCCAGCAGAATGCAGGAGCAGACGCAATGACATCACTCTTTGCAAATGTGATTTTCATGAACGCTACGACCTGATTGGACGAGACTTGTTTTAATGAACCAACGCCGTGTATGCACAGTTGTAACTGCATGCCAGCAAAGATAATACTTAACAAGATGCACCACTGCCATTATGAATGCAACGCTCAATATGGCCTCTAGGGAAGGAAGTCCTGCCTTCCAGTTAAAAGAGCCAATCGTTGCAAACATGGCTGCCGAGTGGCACGACTTCTGTAAACTTGAATTCCAGTTAATACGCAGTTGCTACATTGCTTGTGGTCAATGCCCAAAATGTAGAGACACATGAAAAAGGCATCCCACCCTCTGCACTGTCAAAAAAAGAAAAAAGAAAGAAAGAAAAAAAACCTTTTGGTTAAGATGAACAAAAATCAGTTATTGATCAAAACATTCAAAAAAAATAAATGAAATTATTTGTGTTTTGCTCATGTTCTGCTTCCAGTTGTTACCAACATACACTTATGTGTCACCTATACACATTGCTTATTTCCTTTATTGATTTTTTCAATCAGCTTCAATATTTAGGTTATACCCTGGAATGCCTTTTTGCTCCAAATAATTTTCAAAATATATCTAAATTTGATATTTTTAAATCTAATTTTTGTTTTGTAATGGAAAAATATTTATATTATTTATAATATTTAATGGTATGATTTATTACCACCCCAATACTACATCACCAAATCTATAAGTTAAGGAGCACAAAAATAGACATATATGGTATTTTTTGAAAACTTAGAAAAGCTTTAGAAAGTTTTAAAAGCTTTCTTACTAGCCTCAAAAATTTTGCTTTAAAGTTACATAAAATAATATTATTAAGTCTGAATTTCTCTTCCCAAAACACCAACTCCCCCTGAAAATCATAAAATAAAATAAAATAAAATTACATTTCATATTTATATTACACAACCTCAAAAAAAAACATACACTGTAAAAAACTGTAATTTATGGAATTTTACATGATTGTTCACTTATTTTTGAAATATGGTCAAAAGCTGTCAAATTACAGACTGCAAATTTACAAGAAAAATATGTTATTTTACAGTATATTTCTAGCGCATCAGCTGCCGGAAACTTTCCGTTGAGTCATCAAATGAAAGCTTTCACTCTCAAGAATATCACTACCATAGCATTGTTTAAATATTTTTAACTGGGTTTTTATTAAGTTACTCTAATCTCTTTTAAATTCAGGTACAATATGCAAAACATGCACCAGAGCTTAAGAGGTTCAATATTGGTACTAATTTGAAACATTCCTACATATTCCTTCAGTTCAAATGTTCAAAGACCACAAAAACACTGCTGTCAATTGACCCTAAACTAACACCACAACAATTTGATGACACACCCTTTGAACCATGACGCTCATCTTATCTTATTCATTGTAGTGATTCCACTTTTCCTCCATCAAGTATCGAGCAGCTGATGTCACTGTACTGAAACAGTGATTGATGAGAGCAAAGATCAACTCCTGCAGCCCAGCGCTTCATTAGACAAGAGAGCGAATCCATCATGACAGACACGGACCTCGCGGAAGAGCGCAATGACAAAGAACCATGTCAAAACCTGATGTGAAGTTTGTCTTCATCATAGTTCAGTTCAAAAGGTGGAAGAATGATTCCCGCTCATGTAGAATGAAACATTCATTGATAAGTCAAGGAACCTGACAGACTCCATGAGCATCAGATATATTACATCTGCTGTCATCACACGTATGACCTCGTCTTGCGTCACGATGTGGAGAGGAAATAATAAGTGTTCCCCGGACTAGAAATATTGCTTTAAGAATTGGGAAAGAGGATGTTATACTGAGTACAACTAAGGACACTGTTGACAAAATCAACAAGCAAGTGTCAAACTGATTTTTGGATTGAATTTGTTTGTATTTCTTAATTCTTTTATGTGACAGAGCTACACAAATGTAGATAATAGTCATCTAGCTAATTTGCAGTTTGTGTCCCGGTTAGAAACCGCAATGAAATACAGTAATACAATGTACAGTATACAGTCCCAGTCAAACATGATGTCCAGCTTTGGTCAATTAAGTTGTAATGGAATGAATTAAAGCTGGATTAAAAACGTTGTATTCGTGTTGCCTAGATGTACTTGGGCTTTAATCTGAAGCGGTTTTCTCACGTCTCGGAACATGACGGAAAGTGCTGGAATCGATCAGCCTATGTGAGAGTAACTCCATCCCCCCAAACATTTATTTTAATTAAGAAGAATTAAATTACGTATTTTTTATTATGTAAGCTGACATATATGTATTACTTTTTTAAATATTCGATATGTTCCTTAAAAATAAAATATACATTTACAGTAAAAAGCTGTCATCTTAATACCATGATACCGCAAAACTGTGGTATTTTTACTTAAGGATATCATACTGTCCCATGCCTACTACACAACAGATATTAATACCAGATAAAATTGTAGTCAATGAATGCTTTATTTCCAGTCAGCTTTATGTATTGCAATGCATCTGTGTGTATAGTAAAACCCATATTCATTGATACGCTGCTGTTTGTTTTTTGCCAAATAAATGCGTTTTGTCCATTTTGTATCACACACATTATATTGGATGGCTTAATCTAACCTGAGGGAGCATTTAAAGCAAATATTGTACAAATATATGTACTTTCGGCTATGTATCTAAAAAAATCGCATAGATCCTAAAGCCTCTAAGTGCTGCCATGACATTTTCACTCTAAAAAACATATTTCAAACTGCACTAAAAAGATTTTTCATTTTTGTTTCTTTTAAAGACTTTTATAGATTTGTTGAATGTTTTATATTGAATGATTCAATTCTTTGCCTTTAAAAGACTTGAAAGAGGCACATTCAAGTGTCTGCTCTCAAGAAACTCAAAGAAGAATCATCAAGACTCAAATCTAGATGATTCAATCTGTTAAAATGTTAAGATCAATGGACAAATAAGGGTAAATGAATAAATAAAAAGAAATTATGAATGAACTAGGTTAAACAGTCTGTGAATGCTTAAATAAAAACTTTTGTTATTACTGTGTACCTACTATATCTGTCATGATTTTACTTAACATTATTTCATAAAAGACACAAAATACAGACTTTCAAGGACTGTGTTAAAACAACCATGGACAAACACTGAAGCTTTCAAGCTACAAAAACAATACAAACACATCCAATTGTTCTTTCCAACAGTCTTGTTGTTAACTAACAGTGCAAAAATATCAACTGGTTTGCTATCATGCTGGTTTATACTGTTTAGTGCTACAACTAGTCTAGATAATGACCCTTATGGCAATGTTTCTAGTTAAAGTCAATGAAAAAGTTTGCTTTGGACACCAGCATCTAAAACCCAGCACATGCTGGTGACCGGCAGGGCGAGCAGGGGGTCTGTACAGTTATGTCCCTTCATTTTTTATGAGTAGAAAACTGAGCCAACATCCAGGCAGAAATGTGTGAATCATGTGCCGTATGCAGCAGGGGGTCAGCGATAGGCGAGCTGTTGTAGTCTTAGAAAAAACTACAGATCTATTTGTAAGGAGAACCGGATTTGCTCAGCTTCAGGGTCCATGTCTGTGTGTGTTAATAATAAACCTTGTTTAAATGAGACGTGTTCAGTATCATTATCTGGACTCCTGTTATCGGGGGTCCGTTGGCTTTCATGTGCTTTCATTATCCAATGCTGTTGTGCTCTTGGGTAAGACCTTATCCTTGACTGCTCCACAGGTATTAACATATCAGTATCTGTGTTTCCCATGACCGCAACCTTGGAATTTAAAAAGATCTTAAGCTCAAATTGGACATTTCTGAAGTGCACAAACAGAAAGTAAACCAGGAACTAACTGTTCCTGTTATCGATCTGCTATCTTACATTCTGACCAGCGGTCGGCAGTGAGAAGTGGCTGATTGAAATGCTCCTCAAGCATCTGTCATCATACCGACGATCCTTCGCCACAATTGGGTCACAGTAGCCCCGCTTCAGCACCGCCTCTGTCAAGACCCCTGATGCAGAAAACAGCACTGCCCACAGCATATGCCTTCCGACGCATCAAAAACAGATGCTCTGATGCGGCGGTGATCAGAAAATGGCGGTCACGACCTAAACAGGAGAAGCACAACATGACAAAGAGTCGACTAATATCAGCCGTTTGGCAGGCTCCTCCATCCCTGCGAGACTCTGGAGGCTGATGCTTGCCAAAAGATAGTTTGCAGTCAGAGGGAAAAACAAAGGATTAGTTTTAAAGTAGAATGAAAATGCAGGGCCCATCTCATTCCTGAAGCTGCCTGAGCCTACTCAGCTGAACTCATTCATAGGGAAGAGGAATTGATGAATATGGGAGTGGATAAATAAATGAGAAAGGGAATCAATGAGACATGGAGTGGATGAACAGAGGAGAACTTTAGGATTACATCCTCGAAAAACAGAGCAACACATTTTTTTTAAATAACATTATAAAACACAAAATACTGCTTGCCTTATGGTTAAAAATTGAAGATTAAAACAAATTGGAGAGTTACAAATAAGAAAAATCCATATCCTGCTCAATCTCCTGTTGAATAAACTAGAGATCACTGTAAAATGTGCAACAAAAATGCAGTATCCGTGTTTTTTGCAGTAACAATTATCATTTGTGTTACCATAGTTTTACTTCACATACTACCATGGTTAAACTATAGTTATTATGGTGAGACCATATTCAATTTTCAAGTTATTATGGCAAATCAAATTACTAATAGTTACGTTTTTAACTTTCTGGTGAAGCTGGTTGATGCATATCCTTCAGTGGAACACAAAAGAAGATATTTTTCAAAATGTCTCAGTGGTTTTGTGTCCATACAATGGAAGTTAATGAGGGCCAATGTTGTTTGGTTATCAGCATTCTTCAAAATATCTTCTTTTTTGTTCTGCAGAAGAAAGTCATACAGGTTTGAAATGACTTGAATGTGAGTAAATGAAAGAATTTTCTATTTTGGGTGAACTATCCCTTTAACGGGATATTTTGCCATTCACTTTCATTGTGTGCAAACAAGCAGTGAACATTGTGGTAAACTTCACTTTTGTTCTAAAAAAATCAAGTCATATGGGTTTGGAAGGACATGAGGGCGAGTAAATGATGAAAGAATTTCCATTATAAAGTGAACTGCTCCTAACACCAGGTCGCTGCTTCAGCCGTGAGCTGCTTTAGAAAAGAAGTATCATCTAAAGTGAACAGTGAGTACATGAATCTCTGGCCATGAACCCTCAATTGCCAAACCATGTGTCATGGGTGAATTACTGAAATCCCACAGACACTATCAGTGACTGACCAAAACAGTCACAGAGAAAAATGAGAGACAAGCAAATGTCTCTGTTTTTCATATTTCATATAAGGGGTTATTGACAATAACCATGATATTAAAAACCCTGATTATAAACATTGTGTAAATACTGCACATATGATATCATAAATAATTCAGCAACCACTTTAAATGTTGCCTTGAGAGCCACAATGATTACAAACTCTTTCTCCACCTCTGTTTATCAGAGAAAACACAAAATAAACAAAACTAAAGATGATTTTGACAGAGCATTATTTATTTAAATGTTTATAAACATTGCAATAATATAATTGTTGTCAATTATCGTGAACAAAGCCAATTTTCCTTTTTATTAAATGTGTGTGATATTTAGCAGGATCTATTGACAGAAATACAATTATATTATATACATAACTATGTGTTCAGAGGTGTATAAAACCCTTACATAATGAAGCGTTATGTTTTTATTACATTAAAATGAGTTATTTCTATCTACATACACAGCAGGTCCCTTTCCATGAATTCGTCATGCTGTTTCTACAGTAGCCCTAAACGGAAAAACTGCTCTACAGAGCGCGTTTCATAATGAAAATGAAAGTGACCTATTTGTCAGATATGGTGACCCATACCTGAAATGTGACCTCTGCATTTAACCCAACCAGTGAATAGTGAACACACACACTTCAAGTTGTGAACACACATACACCGGGAGCAGTGGGCAGCTATCACTGCAGCACCCGGGGAGCAAACGGGGGTTAGGTGCCTTGCTCAAGGGCACGTCAGTTGTTACCTGCCAGTCCTGAGAATCGAACCGGCAACCTTCTGTTTACAAGTCCGACTCTCTAACCATTAGGCCATTAGGCTTTGAAAAGGAGAGGGAGTGGTTGGGTGAGCCAAAATCTCCACATTGCTTCTTTACTGATTAGCAAAACAAAATGCTATTTTATTTTACATTTCATTTATGTTGTACTTTCTAAATCACTATAGAAAAATTGGGACATTTATGAATATTTTTATCTTCTATTTTTTCTATTAACTTAATAAGTATACTAAGTACTTAAGTAGTTAAGTAATAAATAAGGCTAGTTAGGCTTTACGCGGTACCTCTCCTACCTGATTGCTTTTATAAAATGGTTACCACACAATACAAATATTAAACCCGAAAATATGTATCATTGCAACTTTCAATAACTTATAGTCTTCCTTCCGCTGGAAAAATAGTCCCTTACTGACTCTGAACAGCAACAGAATGTTTTGTTTATGTTGCAGGGGAATGTAGTGATATGCAGAATTGTTGTTGAAACTATAGATATATATAACTAGAACCCTCATTCGAGCGTTGGAAACACGTAGACTCGTCCGGCCTTTTGAAACGGTCCACTGACATCACTCACAGTTTACTAAAATGCCGTAACACTATGCAGCCACGGATGTGAAAACCACAGGGATTTAAATTCCCGAAAAACTCGTTGTTGTCACGTGTTGGTTTAGCAAATATAATAATTGAGGTTACACATCATCAGGGTTGCCAGATCTGTGTATCAAACTCCAAATAACAAAACTTAACTTTCTTAAGATTGACAGCTAAATAACAACATCTTTCCACTCTTAACCTGTGGAAAAATAAACCTGCAGCAACAGCTTACAAGAAGCCCAATTCCACGGGAAATCCCGACTTGGCAACATTAGATCACAGATCTTGCATTGTTTCAAATATGGCGGACGATCAACCTATGGGCCCATGGAAACAGCTGTTAATGCGGCATCTAGTTATATATTTCTATTGGTGAAATGGTCATAGTTGTGCTTTATTATGAACAAAACACAGCTATTGACCAATCAAAATCAAGGACTGGAACTAACCGCTTTCTAAAAAGGGTAAATAATGTTGTCTGTTTTGACACATCGCTGCTAAACTAGAGAGGTCTATAAACAGCTGTAATGAATGAACATTTACTCCTTCACGGCGAGACAGTTAAATTTGATTCTGGTGCTTAATCTGATCAAATTGAAACACTGTGTGGGTGATAAATGTTCCTCTCGCTCTGTGTCTTTTACGTATAGTATCAAGGCTTGGACGGTCATGGGTAAGGGGCCAAATGAAGTCGATTTTTTTTCTAGACACTTGCTCATTTAGCACACAGGTAATATGTCACGGTCATTACAGACTTCTTTAATGCCAGACGTGGAACCAATTTAAGCCCCTAGAAATGTCTAGTCAGCAGAGGAACGGCAGCAATGCAAAACACATACAAAACAGCCTGTCAAGGCAATATTGTGGCTTTTAATCCAACTTAGACTTAACTGCGATGTGAATTAGTGAATGTCATCTGCTTTTTGTTTCGCTAAGAGGCAAGGTTTTCTTTATGGATAATCCACACAATTTAGCAGCATATGTTCATACGCCCTGATGATGTGTTAGGGGAATTAAAGCAAATCATATGGGTTCTTACATAAAGCCTGTTTACAGTTATAGCGGTCCAGAACATTCCCACAGCGGCCCTGCTGTCACTTTCAAGCGTAAAAGGTGAAAATCTCCCGGACAAGCCGTGTACCCAGAAGGCACTGCTGCCTATCACTGTCTCGCACCTGTGCACTGTTATAATTTATCTCTCTCCTCCTCTACGGCTTCCCTTTTCTGGGACTCCAATTTTGAACTTATCAAGTCGCTGCTCATAAGGTCTCAACACAGCGAGCGGTCGCCACAGATGCAGACGGGGCGTCAGGTAGAGGAGAATTATGCAACCGCTGCGGTTGGGGATGTCGAAGGCTTGTAATTCACGAGCATGTCTTGTAATTCCTTGACCGTTACACCGGTCTCGACAAAACAAAGTGTCAGTTTGCTGTAAATACTTAAATTTAATGGCGCTTGAAGGACGATTAATAGAAATGTAAAATGTAAATCAGCCGGGACACAGTGCATATAATTGTAGTTTTGCTCTGATATTGTACATTTCGATTCAACTAAACCCAAGATCACCCCAGAATTTTCAGCTTGTCCAGAACTTGACCAAACAACATGCTGTTTGTCAAAAACCTGGGAAACTAAAAGACATACAATCTCTGAAGATAAACCGAAGTGCATCATTTCCCTCTGGTCCACATTAGCACTGAAGTGCCTCGCGGACTGGCCTGTGCTACAGAGATACAGTGATACAGTGAAGGGTTCAGGTCGTGAAGGTGGTGTACACAACCCATTAACAGCGAGTAAGGCAGCGTGCTCTCTCTCAACACACCGTATCCTTCTTCCAGATAACTGGCTCTCGGAATTTTGATTAAATTCCTATCGATTTTTACACCACGCTGATCTCTGTGTCATAAACGGCTACTGACTCTATTGCAACATATTGAAATTGGAAGAGTAATTTATGAGAAAAGCTGAAGATTAAAACTGTTAAAACTGAGAATAAAATTAAAGCTTTTAAGATACAGTACACTCGAAAATGATGTCAATCCAAACACCTTCCCTAACCAAATTTAAAGAGCTAGTTCACCCAAACTTGAAAATTCTGTCATTATTTATTCACCTTTGTCATTTCAAACCTGTTTGACTTTCGTTCTTCTGCAGAACACAAAAAAAGTTATTTTGAAGAATGTTGGTAACCGAACAACAATGCGACTCAATGACTTCTACTATAGACACAAAACCAATGCAAGTCTATGGGGACTGTGTTGTTTGGTTACCAGCACTCTTCAAAATATCTTCTTTTGTGTTTTGCAGAAGAAAGAAAGTCATACAAGTTTGAAATGACAAGAGGGTGAATAAATGATGACAGAATTTTCATCTCTTTTAATTTAACCTGAACCTTCGTATACTTTTGTACTGCACTCGTGTATAACACTTTGCATGGATTTAATATTAAAGTGTGCATTCGCACAGTCAAGATGTGCACATATTTATGCTAACTTTTACGTTTGATGAATCCCGATATGCACACGGAACCTTGGCACATTTCAATGGTAACGATACTAAGCTATGTGAATAAGACAAAAGAGTGCAGTTTGAAACCGCTTGACTATTCATTGTTCTACTCTATTGATATTTCTGGATCTTTTAAAATGAAACAATTGTGAATTGAACAAGATGTGTGAGACCAGCAGGAAAGTGAATCTTTAAGCTCATGAGACGGGGCACCATTGTATCCACCACGAGCTAATTGGTTACCTAAATGTTCACCTTGCAATTCTGGTATTGAAATGAGATGTGTTCCATACAGTAGCAATAAATTACCATTGAATTGAAATGCTGATCTGAATATTAAGCCGCGAATCAGCAGAAAGGTTGTGCTTACTTGCCATTCGTGACTTTAAAGATGCTGATTTTGTGTGAATTATATGTGAACTTCTGCGGTTTACTTACAGTATCTGTTCTTCCGTGAACTTTCTGCCATTTTGAAATCATATTTCCTTTAGTTATTTTAAGAGAAACCTGTATTTTACAATGTATAGTTGAAAATTCATTGAGCAGGTAATAGTCTTCGGCGCTGCCCATGGATGACCTTTAAATCTGGCATATTTTGCGTTTCACAAACTAAATGTCGGACCTTCGGTAAGGAACGGTGTGAAATATCAAAGGGGCTTTGGCTTGATAATCTGATGATGTGAAAAGTTCCCATTTAAAGGTGAACTTGAACCGAGCCGCCCATTTAGCAACGGCACATTAACAATTCATGAACTGGATGCTGATAAAAGTTATGGTATTGTGATAAACTGTGTTGAAATAAAGCGACGGTTTTATTAGTTGTGCAACAGCTGCGGTTGCTTTAGTGTCAGCGTTTGAAAGCTTTAACAATTTGTGTTTTAGAGTCGTGTTGGTTGTGTGCGGGAAGTGCATTGCTCTTCTTTATTCTGTATTTATGCGCAACATAAATCTACAGCAACATCTGTATGCCACAAGCTCTGCTGGATAACAGAGCATTGGGCTTTCCCTTTCATTTGATGGGATCCCCTTTGGCCGTTCCTTCAAATTTCTTTCAATTAGACTTGTTTTAGTTGTTTTAATAGAGATCACACAATCACAGCTGTTCCGTGATACCAGATGGACTCCAAGTTAGGTTGCAATTCTATTAATACTTTACATTTTAACACCTTCAATTCTAACATCCTCAGCAAAGAAATTTGCATCCCACAATGAGGAAAAACCAGCTTGCACTCTATAATTGCCCCGCGTGCGCTCCGCGTGGAGCTCTGTAGCTGTAACAATTGATAAACAGAACACAAAGCAAAAAGCAGACTGCTGAAGAACACACATTTCTCCTCAAACAGCCAGATTAGCAGATCAAGTGAAGCGGGATCCAAGCGGCCGGGAGCTTCAAAGTCTCCCAAAAGCACTACAGCGGCGGCCCATGTTATCACCCTGCCTTCATATTCTGCCCGGGCGACGTCGCACGTGCTCTCCGAGCTTTTAGACTGATTGGCAAATTGCGGAGAAAAAACAGAAG
Source organism: Oreonectes daqikongensis (assembly GCA_026939265.1). Lineage (NCBI taxonomy): Eukaryota > Metazoa > Chordata > Actinopteri > Cypriniformes > Nemacheilidae > Oreonectes > Oreonectes daqikongensis. The sequence goes on along the minus strand of JAOTQM010000085.1, from coordinate 1,607,007 downwards.
GTGGCTTACAGCCTTCACTGTGAGATGATATCTGTCAGTGTCTGATCTCCCGTGAGTTGTCCCATGTCAGCATGATGACTCAGACGTGTTTGAGCGCCTGTCTGTAATCATTCAACCATTGAGTGGACTGCACCATTTTTACATGGCAACATCTCCGGGAGCTTTCCTTAACCCCGAACCACTGCCTTGGTACGTTCACAATCACAAGCAGGGATCAAAGTGTCTTAATTTATTGATTTTTTTTTATTAGACCACTGAAATATTTTTACAGTTGGTCTTTGAAGTGATTTTAATGGATGGATATTAGACAAGACAAATGTATGCGTTTCCCTAGCTGGCTGTAAGATTTACAGTATTCTTTCGGCCTTTTAATTTCTTAAAGTACCTTGTGATGTAAGCACTTTTCAACCGGCGATGCATGCCAAATCCTCCAGCACGCATGAAGCTTTTTGACGCAGCCAAGACAGGTGCGCAATATATCCAATGCTGTACATTTGAATGAACTTTCTAGAAAATATTGCACTGCGTCTATTGGACTACTTAATTAAATAATATAAATACATTTATACACAAATGTATGCTGTCAAAAATGTGATTGAATGCTATTTTAACCACCTAATGTACCCTGGCCCATTAACTCCTGCATTTTACCACAACACCTCATTTGACAGTCATGAACAGAAGAGGTGGTGCACAGACCATCACAAGCGTCTGCAATACCTGACCGAGCCATGCGATGTGACACGTTTCTATACTTGAGTGAACACAAGCACGAGAAATATTCTCTCTTATGGCAGGTGCATCTCAAGAGTCCAGACACAAACTTAACACAGCTAAGAAAAAATGATCAAAATGCCACATCAGAGGCAACCTCTCAACACAAAATAAACATCAAAGAGAATGAAAGACACGAATCTGAAAAGTCATATGTTAGGTAGCCTATAAATTGAGGGCATATGGCGGTTAACTAGACGGTCTTTCGTAAAATGTTACACAAGCACCTTAAATTGATGGAAAAAAATCGGACCATTTGGAAATGTGGCTTTTGTGTACCTCGCTAACCCACTGATATGTTTTATTTTTTCAATTTGACCATTTATTTAATATCCAAAATTACGAGTAACGCATTGTGACCACATTTTATTATGAATGACGCACAACCACAAAACTTGTTTGTAAATATTACGCAGGCAAGAAGGCGCACTATTCAACACCTATTCGTTTGTACGTAATATACAATTGTACTGCCTTCATTCCAAACCGCAACAAACAAGCGCACTGTTTGTTCCACATGCATGACCGCCTCTCCATAATAACCACAGCATCGTGGAAACGAGAAAAGCGCACCTGGCAACAGTTGAACAGTGCGTAAAATGACTCGTTGAGCTCGGATTTAATCTTTAATACAAAAGTTTGCTACTCTGCATTCGTAAAGCTAAAAGAATATAATTTACGAATATTTGAAGGCAGGTAACATACGCATGTAGTGTAAGTAACGTGTAAGGTTAGCGCGTAAACGCGTCACAGGTATAAGTTACGGAGAGGTATTACGCGCTGGAAAAACTCACATAATCAACACAATCAACCAAAAAGCTGAAGAAAAAAAAGGTTTGCAGGTTCAATAAAACGCGTTACCTTGGTTTTGAGCGGTTCTCCGTGCTCTATGATGCTTATAAAAGGAATTTCCAAAAAAGAGGACATAAATTCCATTTGTACTATTTCCTCCTGCGTCTGCGGGAAGGCGAGTACAGCCGAGACCCCTTGGACCACTATATCCTGACACACACACCTGAAGAGCGACTCGGGGTCTCCGCTCGGGGCTTCCCGAGCCACCACGTCCAGGCTCAAGTTGTACGGCAGAAAGTTGTTCCCGCTTTCGGCGAGACCGTTGAGGGCGCGGTTGAGAGCCGCCCGCACCCGGACCGGTTGGCGGGGAGGCAGGAGGGCACCCAGGCGCACGGTGTGTCCTATCCGCGCTAGGATGTGACAGGGCTGCGGGTGAGAATGAGCGGACTGGATGAACAGGGTATGAAGAAGGAATATTTGCGATCCCAAATAAAAGTATGCCAAGAATCTGTGGAAGATGAAATTCATCCTGCTTCACTCTCAAAGGTGATGATGATGCATTGTCAGAAGATAGCATTGCTCGCCTTGTTTTCTGGTCTTTTCTATAATGTCCTTTATTATTTTTTTGTGCAGGATGGTGTAAGGAGTGATCTATGGAGTTACTGTGTGAATGTGATACTCTGCTCGGGAGAGGAGGGGGTTCGGGAAAGGCGGGGATGTCGTTGCGTTCACACCCAAGGAAGCGCTGGAGAGGCGGTAATGGTATCATTAAAGAACTGCGCGGGAGATGCACTAAACACGAAGTCCTCCTCGAAAAACCCTTTTTAGCAAACACAAGGACATGTTTATAATTTCTTCTTCTTCTTTTAACTTGTATTTCTCAAACATAAACACAATTTCTCCATAAAATATATTTTCACCAGGAGCCATCACAATTACACATTTCCACATTTTTACATGCTTCTCTGTTTGGTGTATAATACACACTGTTGCCAGTTGGGATTTGTTTTAATAAATGAATGTCATTCATTCATGAACGTGCATTACATGATTAAGAGTCACCTATTAAATATTCATGTGTGCCATCATTACAATAAGCTGCATGATGAGAGAGAAAGGAACATTGTGTAGAAAACCGAAGATGTGTGGCAGCAGGGGATCAAGGGGTTTGACAGGGCCGGCAATGCGATAAAATGGAATCCAATGAAGGTGGAGTGAAGCCCTGGCCAATCACACAATGAAGAACTCAAAGAATAACCTCCAGACCTGAGATTTCCCTTATTTATTCATATCAAGCAATAAAAAGGCTTAACTTAACGGAAACACATCAATTCAGGTTATATTACTGGATTAAAGGTTATAATGTTGCCAAATAACAGGCAAGTCAGCGAATATGCTGGGTTTTTATTTCTGTCAAGATGGTGTGGATTGGGTTTCTTAAACAACAAGAGCCAGTCGACAACAAGGACGGCTTAGCTTTTGACTTGCCAAACTCTGTCATCTCCGGGTAGCAAATCCGCAAGCAATATAAAAAGGATAAAAGCTAATACAGCAACAAGGACATGTTATAATGAACTCATCATAGTCATTACAACCCGTTTTTTTTTCAATACAGTTTTTTATTCCAATAAGATTCCCTGGAGTGCATAATTGGGTGGCCGAGCTTGCACAAACATTCAGGCTCATTAGAAACCCCTCAACAGCAGCCGTCACACGAAGAGTTTTCTGTGTGCCGCATCTACCCAAGCCAATTTCACAGAGACGGTATTGATCACTGTACTGTATCAACTGATCTGAGACGTGCCCCTCAGGAGCTCTGCTCATGGATAATACATGTGTCTTTGTGTCTAAAGGTGAACACCGGACCACTGGCCCTGCACCTGTGATGCCTGTCGTTTTAAAAGCAAAGGAAATCCAGGTGAGATTAACAGGAGGGTCGTGCTGTGATACGAAGGCCAACACCAATTAAACTAAGGACTTTATCTCGACAGGAATAAACAAGCAAGAGTAAATATTCAGACGTCTGTCGATGATTAAATCGCACCTGCAGCACACAGATAACTGGCTGAATGTGGAATGCTCTTCATTGTTCATTTCACAAACCTTTGATACACAGGGGGAGTATTGAAGCACTCTTACGAGTCTCGGGAGGGTGTTTTAATACCTTCAAGCAATGAGACTCACGAGTGGCCTGCAGGAAAGACATTCGCAGGTGACAGAGAGTTACTGGAGTGTGTAAATATAAAACTTGCATTATTGCGTCATAAAGGTGGGATACAGTTGACATGTTTCCTGATGACAAACTACAGGAACATTTGGAACAGCCTTGGCATTGCAGGCGACTTTGAAAATAACACAAGACTCACTAAAACCTGTACTGTTAAAAACGGTAATATGTAACGTAAAATAACATTTTCACTTTTTTCAAAAAAAGTTTTTTCACCCAACTTGTACATTTACTGTGTATTTCTGTCATTTGAAACATTTAAAAAATAAATTCTGTGTTGAAGCCTGAGGTCGTGTAGACAGTGCTCCAGACATGTAGCGCAACCGCGCTTCGGGCAACGAGTCCCAGCTCGTGGTCCTTTTCCCATCCTAATACCCTCTTTCCTCCCCATAGCTTCCTGTCTGTCTTCAATGTCTTGAAAAAAGACAGCGGTTCCTGTAGCTCAGTGGTTATTAGCATGGCACTAACAATGCCAAGGTCATGGGTTCGAGCCCAGGGATTGCACATACTTGGAAACAAATGGAAGTCGCTTTGGATAAAGGTATAAAAGCATAAATGTGATGTAAAATAAATGCCCAAAAAATTGAAATTCAAAACACATTTTTGTGCAGTTTCTAGGAATACAGTTTGTGGGTCCAAGCCGTTATTTATGTATTAATTTCACAAGATAACTGTCTGGTTATCTAAGATTGACCTTTTTTACTCTAAGTAAGAAAGTGTTAGATTTTTACTGTATTTAAGTAGTAAAGTAAAAAATCATGTAAAAATGTATGTATGAAATATAAAAATGTTCCAGAGTAAAAACACTTGAGTTAAAAAACAGAAATACTCTCCACCTCTAGGTATTAGTATTGTTTGTTCTTTGCTTTTTGGCTCATGACGTCAGACTTAAACTGATTGCCATTATTTTAAAAGATAAGACACAAATGTTGTCTGAATATCCATTCAAAGCTATACTGTATGGAACTCTTGTAATTCTCAATAATAGAGAAGATACAGCACCAACTAGTGTTTAAGGTCATTATTACTTAGCATCCTATAGAAATGTTCTGTGGTTTGATGTAAGACTCAAACTCAATGCAAATTTTGATGTTCCACCTGTAATCTAAAGGTGTCAAAGATAATCATCTTCCCCCAAAGCCCTCAGTTTTTCTTGTTGAGGCAGAACAGAACCATGTCTTCTGTGAACCTTGTGTTTTCTTTCATGGAGTCGTGAGGATGCAGTCAGCTTTTAAATGTCATGGTGCCGTATCAACATTCCTGAGCCGTGCGCGGTTCCACATGAGCATGAAATGTAGCGGGTATCAAGCAGCGCTTTGTACAGTCTTCAGGCCAGGTAACTGAAGCAAGGAGATTGACAAACCCTCAAAGCTCACAAACAGAAGATTTTCCATAAATGCCACTGTGCTTAAATGACCCGAGCCGTTCTTCAGGGATGGCAGATGTGCAGATGATGATTTTTTTTACATAAACTGACTGAAAGATGGAAAGAAAATAAACAGATGACTTCTGCGGAATCACCTATGCAGACGAGTAGCGCTTGCAGTCTATTCATTATCCTCACAGGTGACAGTGAATAATGCTTTTCTCTCTCTCTCTCTCTCTCTCTCTCTCTCTCTCTCTCTGAAAACTTTCATTGACTGTGCATCTGTCACATTCTTTCAGCCCTAATAAACAGTCTGTCAGATGATTGAACCACCTCAGGTATTTAAGAGTCTTGAGAATTCACCAAGCAGGTCATGAATATTCTAAAACGTGCAAACAGTTATTTAGCATCAGCATTTCAGCTCCTAAAATCTCCAAAAATTGATAAAAAGTGGCCCTAAAATGTTTCTGGAGACTTGACTGTATTCACCTTTATGTCATTCAAAACCTGTTTATGACTCTTTCTTCTGTGGAACACGATGATATTTTGAGAAATGTCTCAGTTGTTGTGTCCAAACAACGGAAGTTGATGGCCAATGTTTTTTGGTTAACAACATCCTTCAAAATATTTTCTTTGTGTTGTACAGGTTTGAAATGACATGAGGGTGAGAAATGATGAAAGAATTTTCATATTTGTGAACTATCACTTTAAGCTACGCAGCCTGATCTAACATTTCTTAAGATGTACAGTGCAATTATTCTCATTTATTGGGCGAATAACAAACAATATAGTTTTTATTCCCATTTTTATATCCAAATTTGAAGCAGCACATTCAGCTTCTTTCAAAAGTCAAAAACTAACCATGTGTAACATTCAACCATTAAAACTTATTTTTCTGGCATAGGAATAAAAATCATAAAGTGCTTTTATTTTGTATGAAAAAATGTATGGATAACAACAATAACTAGATTTTAGCATTAGAAATACCGCTGTGACTAAAAGAGCCTCAATAGTGGTGGATTAACCATTACAGAAACATAAAAGAAATTATTTAATATAAAAGTGCTTAAAAGGTGCAGCGTTGCCATAGAAGAACCATTTTTGGTTCCACAAAGAACCATTCAGTCAAAGGATCTTATAAGAACCATCTCTTTCTTACCTTTTTATAATCTGAAGAACCTTTTTTCACCACAAAAAACCTTTTGTGAGACAGAAAGGTTCGATTCTGTATAAAACCATTTAGACAAAAAACTTGTGAAGCACCTTTATTTTAAAGAGTGCAGCTGTGGCACATACCTTACGCTGGGTGGTGGTGGTCTAATACAATTGTTAAGCAAACTAAATCATACAAAACACAAAAGAAAGCTATACTGAAGCCCCATGCCTAAATCTAAATGCAACTGGCACAAAAGCACGCAGATTGTACTAAACCGTACGAATAACATCATACAAGAAACCAACTGGAGAGGTTGATTTTATGTTTGCTACACTTACAACAACACACTTGTTGCTGCATTAACAAAATATCAAACCGAATAGAATTTATTGGAAGTTGAAGAAGGAATCTAAAGTTTACAGAGCTTAAAAAGTTATTGTGGTGCTGCGTTTATGCAGAATCTGCTCCTGCTCCTTCAGGCTTTAAATAAAAGCAACAGTGAGGTGCAGTTCTGCTCCTCCGAGCTAACGCACCAAAACCTTTACCCCTTAAAATAAACCTCCTTTCTACCTCTCTCTTCTGTCTGCGGCCCATCGCTTTAAAAATCGAAGTTCACTTCCTAGTAAATCTGGATGTGTGCCAGAGGAGCTCAAGGCGAATCTCTCTAATGTGGACTTGTTGCCAAGTCTTTCCTTTGTAATTCTCTGCCTCATTACATGAGTGTCTAACAAGACAAAACCGTGAGACCAAAGAGATGTAGACACCCGGTCAACTATAACAGCAGCCACAGAGCCGGTGGGGAAAAAGGGGTGAATCCGAAATAATGAGACACACGGGAAACAAAGTTAGCGCATAAGAAAGGCTGACCCCTGAAATATCAATGTTGTTTTTGCAGACGTGTAGTTGCTGGATAACTCCTCAAATGTGATTTGTTTTCACAATTTTCCACATTCTTCAGAGCTGGTTTAGTCGCAGATACGCCTGCCATCATTACGATCATATTTAGCCTCGACTCGCTTTGTCTCTTCACACGCACAGAAAATTGGTGATATTCAATCATCATTTTACGGTGGGCGTCTCATTTCCGGTTTTCATTCCTATTTCCACTCGATCTCCCTCTTTATATAACACCACGACTTTTCATTTCTCGAATCCGTTCTGAACACAATATCCAAATATATGGATTCTATTGTGTGTGGAGACAGGTACCCTGTATTTCCTTAATTTCAGTCAGAAAGATTTACGCATGGATGCCCCTTCCAAGCGACAAAAAGACACGTCACACGGCCTGATGAATCTGGTTTTAATCTTCAGCAGTGTTTTCAAGCTATTGCCAAAGGTTTATTTAACGCATAGACTATGGGGTGTTCATAGGACGAATTGTTTTACTAACAGGTTCACTGATCTGTATTTAAACCACTGATTCTTTTGAATTCTTGCAGACACATTCTGTTCGTTTTCTGTGATATGGCATTAATAAATGTATGGCAACGCACCACAGTCACCGTATAGATTCATGATAACTCAGATTCCGTATTCGTCTAGCGTTCAGATCGCAGCGTGAGATAACAGTTGGATTTCTCTTGTGTTCTGGATTAACCTCTGTATTACACTTTCACATCTGACTGGTTATGCTCAACCAGCTGAATTGCACAGTTAACTCACACTGTGTTGAATGTCCTCCTGTGTATACAGACTGGGACACAGCACATGGTGCACAAATGATCTGTGATGGAGGTAAAGTCTCTCTGGGTTTCGTTTCTAATTTAATATAAATTCATCTTCCAGTTCATCTTCTGTTTAACAAGTTCTTTGACAACTGCACGGGACTTTTAAATGGGATATTTTTATACTGTTTATAGACGCAGCAACAACATAAGCGAGCATAATGGGACCCAAACGTAACTTCCGGTACACGTGCGCAAAGATTAGAGTCCCTGCAGATTATTTCTGATAACAAGCTAAAGAAAATGACATTAGCTAGCAAGTTAAAAGTATGTCTAGTCAGTATTATTTTGGGTTACTTGACTAAACTTAAATGCGAAGTTACACGACCAATTCAACCAACTGTTCATTTAATAAAATTAATATACAATACAATTCAACATATAAACTCAATAAAAATATAAATAGCCAGACTGATTTCAACTATTAGTATCACTGCACAGGATCCATACACCTAAAGATTGTATTTGTACTTTTTAATGTCATAAAAGCATTGTTTTATACAATAAAATGCACAGGCCACCATTGACCCCATTGAGAATGCAAAGGATGCTGCCCTTGTCTAAAACTCTCATGAGCTTGGGTTACTTGGAAAAACATTTGTGTGATCTCAAGCCTCCGAGAGAAAACGCTGTCTCCATGTGCTGTTTTCTTCATGAGGGAAGACAATAGTGTAGTTAAAAGAGAACGACAAGTTTTATTTGCAGTTTGATGGTGTCTGTGATTGGTTTGCACTGTGCTACGTTCCCTGTTGGGGTTAAAAAGCCTTTGGTTTAACAACAGCTGTCTTAGTGGTATCATGAGACCATTAACCGAGCCTCATGGGTAGTTGTTTGCTCTCTACACCAGTTATGCATAATCCATTTTATGGATCTTTTTTTATTTCATTTTAAGAGCCTGGAATAGAACATATGAACTACCATGATAAAACATTCCTAAAAGGCAAGAGTGCAGTGATGCATGAGGTGTTTGGACAAAACCGTTTAATCTCTTTTTTTTGCTACTCAGGAAAATGAGGTACATGAACGTACAGGGACAAGACTGTAATTCAGGGTTTTCATTTTTGGGACAAGTGTTTAAACATTGATATGCTTAAAATATTATACTTTGTTTTTATACTGTTAGACATGGACGTACAGTAGCTAATAATCAAAACAAAAATCAATATTTGTAAGTAGACTAACAGAGTAAACTGCATCCATTACTGTTTCTTGTTGAACCAGTTTCTTCATCATATTTTTATTGATTTTCAAAAAAAAATTGATACTACGCAGATCTTTAGATTACATGTTTTAAAGAACGAACACCAGACGGAATTCCACCCCACACGTGCCAGAAAATCTGCTAAATTTAAAACATTAAATAAAGTTTGTAAATAAGGACACAAGCTGGCACAGAAATAAGCGCTGCACGCAAGTCTCAAGTGGGTCTGTTTTTGCCTCAGATAGACTTCAGCCTTCAAAGCGCAGTGACAAATTCAGCCTGTATTACCACAGCAGCCTGGACGGGTCCTACCACGGCACCATTAGCGGTTTAACAGAGACCCTTTAAATTATTCACATTCTTCTTGAAAGTGTCGAGGGCTAGTTTTGCATAGGACTTCTGAAAAACATTTCGATTCGGTCAGCATGCAGAAGCCATTGGAGAGCGATGTGAATTGAAGGATGTTGCGGAGTTAATGACAAATCTGTGAAATGACAGCTGGAGGGCTTCAGCAATCAGACACATCTCACTGCTAGAAAATGTGTGTAATCTATTGTAATCAACAATTGTGTCGCCTCACACACGGCTCTTTTAGTTTGGACGCGCTCCAGTAATCACTGACTCACGTTTAGAGCCGCAAGCTGTTGAAATAGTAGACAACATGAAGTTTGACTGAGAGATCTTGTTTTAAATAACAAAAGGGCATTGTGCACTTATTTCAGCCACAACTATACAAGCAGCTTTATATTGAGTGCGGATCGCTTTGTGAAAAACAGCTACTACATAATATGTAGCCTACTCTATATGGACAAAGGTATTGGGACACCCTCTTCTAATGCATAGGTCACTACTGTGAGCACAAAGTATGCTACAGCATATAATGATATTCTAGCAATATATAGCAACAGTTTGGCCAGAATAACCTGCAATTTTGTGTTTTAAACAAAGATGGCGATAAAGGCAAAAGGTACAAATTGCAAGAACACATGTTCATTAAACAGTTAATTACATGAAGTGAGATCTGTCATGTAAGGCCGTGTTTCTACCGAAGCGTCTTCACCATGAAATTGAATTTGCGATGATCTTTTCCGTATCGTGACGTATATATCCGAGTGAAACGGATTCTGAAATTAGAAAAAAATTTAGGGCTGGACTTCATTTCACCCTCCCCTATACGATTTGATCATTGTAGGTTGGCCTGAGTATTACATCATGAAGAGATGTGGTTGAGAGTGGAGCTTAATGTTTTTTGATGACGTGCACATGAGTTAAAAATAATAATGATGTGCATGGATAAATCATTGATAATAAATACTGCAACACTGTGTAAGAAAGTATCTAGTATCTAATTGCGCAAAGAATTTGTTAAATCAAGAAATAATAATATTGTGGTAGCATGAAGATATCATCTGGTGCAGAAATGAATACTCAGATAAAAACCTCGGCATTGTTTTTAGACGTTGTACACATATCCGATTGAACAAGTAGGATGTGCCGGCTGGGTGGTGTGGTGCATTTACATTCACGCATTTGGCAGACGCTTTAATCCAAAGCGACTTACACTGCATCATACATTTTTCTGAGTATGTGCAATCGCTGGGATCGAACCCATGACCTTGGCATTTTAGTAATTTTACCCAAAGATAAACATTTTTCAACTATTGCAAACAACTGAAAAAATATGCTAGCCTCAAAAAAGTGCTGCACATTATTATACACATGAGCCAGATGAACAGGTGTTTACCTGTTACTATGTACTTGAGCACATCTGAAATGCTGTATCGACCATATAACAAGGTGCAAATGCACATTCACAAAGGCAGTAAAACAAAATAAGAGTCTCAGAACCTGCATCTTCAACAAGCCCCTTTAAAACCCCCTGCTTCAATGATCCATGCTGCTTAGGGGTACACGATGACTCTGTCAAGGTGAGGGAACGAGTTTCCACAAAAGTTTTCACTGTGTTTGTGTAGGGGGGATAGTTTCTCTCTTGTGAACAGGAAGAGCTGAAGTAGAACAATCTTCAAAGAGGAAGTGCTGAGAGGTAGTTGTTATCTGTCTCTCTCTGTCTCTTTCTTAAGATAATGACGTTCAGATGGGTCTTATCTCTATCACATGCTCTAAACGAGTAAACTTGATAAAAAAAATGCAAACTTTCTTTGCATTTGTGACAGCGTGCCATCAGAATGCTGATACATTTTCCCACATTTTATGTTAATTTCGTTTTTAAAGTCTAGCATATTTTCGCTTTAAGATTCTATGGACGTTTTCGGAATATAAATCTGGGGAGACGGCAGGGGGGTCATAGTAAGGGCAGCTTTACTCTCCTGTAACAAGGGATGGAAAATAAGCTGCTATGCAGGGGAAAGGTGTTTATAAAGTGTTGCACTGAAAAGCGGGAGGGAGGCACACACATGGAGGGAGGAGAAGGGCTATGAGATCGAAAGTGCCATTTGAACACATGGCGTGTGGCTATATGAACACGGCTAATCTGATCTTACTGACCGCCTTTAAATTACAAGGAAATAACTTCGCTGATAGCCTCCGGATGCACAGCGGGACACATTGTTCCTCCCTGAGCAAGGATGTTCAGAATGACCCCATGTTTGGCAACAGGTGCGATGGAGTGTTTTAGAAACAGGCGCTGGTGATTATCAGAGAAGAAATGCTATCACGAGACTTAAAGAAAGAGATGCAATGAGAGAACAGATCGTAAAATCATACTTAATGTAACATTCTGTGAAAATATAACCTTGGTTTCTTTAAAGGGATTGTTCACCCCAAAATGAAAATTCCCTCTTGTAATTTTAAACCTCCATGACTTTCTTTCATCTGCAGAACACAAAAGAAGATATTTTGAAGAAAGTTGGTAATCAAAAACTATCAGTCCCCATTCACTTCTATTGTATAGAGACAAAACCAATGCAAGTCAATGGGGACCAACGGTTCTCTGCTACCAACATTCTTCAAAATATCTCATTTTGTGTTCTGCAGAAAAAAGAAAGTCATACAGGTTTAAAATGACAAATGAGTGAGTAAATGATGACAGAATTTTTATTTGTGGGTGAACTATCACTTTTATATTCAGGTCATGTCCAAGATTGAAATCATAGTGAAATTATTGGTAAAGTCAGTTATTGTATGAGACTTTAGACTGGATTTCAGATTCACAAATTCTACCTAAATTCTGCTTTTATTAAACTGAAATGTATTGAATGTGCTATGTAGAATTTACCCCCTCCCAAAAAAATGATTTAAGCATTTTGTGAGAAAACTGCAAATTTGTCTTTGTACTTAATCTGTCTGTTCAAAGTTGTGGTTTTTTACCATTTTAAGCATTTAACACTTTCAAGACTTTTCAAAAGCTTTATTAAAGAGTGTGGCCAATGGTAACGCTGATGACTGATTCTTTTTCGGTGGATACTTTTAAAGAAATGTACCTCAAAGTCTTTCATAACACAAACAAGAGGAACTTCAAATTCAGATTCATTTTAAGGGCCTAAAATAATACAAAATGTAAATGTCAATTAACAAAGCAGTAAAAAATCTCGCTCTTAGGTCACCACAACCGTCCAGGAATGACCTGCGGTTGGTTTAGTCTGGTCTCATTCATCTGATACAGTTCTTCTGATGGAGATGAAAGGTCATCTAGTTGGGTTTGGTCAGAAGCTGAGTGGAGAACTCATACAGGTCTTTATTGATCTTCTTCAGGGTTCTCACCTCCTCCTCCAGCTCAGACACTCGTACTTTAGTGTTCTCTCCATCACCAAATACGCTCTGAAAAAAGCAAGAGAAAGAGACAGTTACCTCAACAGTCCTCTCTTTATTTTTGCGCTTCATTTGATAGATAGAGTAGAGACTGGCATGATTTTGAGGCTGAGCAAATACTTTAGGGTGAATCAACTTCGGCTGAACTATTCCTGGAATAACCCTTTAATCTAAAAGAGCTAAATTGCAAGCATATATAATCCAGAAGAACTGTGTAAATGAGGAGGTGAGGTTATTTCGTGTAAAACCCCACCTGGCTCTGAGAATGACTTCCGTCACATTCGCTGAGGTCATCAAATCCCGTTTTAGAACATCCCTAATCTAGCCGAGAAAATATTGACATTCCCTTTGTGCTGAATTCCCCCCTGGCAGGCAAACACCGGGTGACAGCGATGCACATTTTCTCCAGATTAAGTCGGGGGGAGGAGTGATAGTGATGGGGGGGTGAAAACTCACTTGCTCTTCGGTTATATATTTATTTACATGCATCTCCTGAACAAACACAGTGGGCACTGAGCTTGCCGGCACGATCGAGCTCCCTTTTGAGTGAGTGAAACTAATCCACTTAATGGTCCTGCCAGAGCTGGACTCGGTTTAAAAGCCGTCTGAGCTCCGCCAGGAACCGAGAACAACCTCTATAGTGACCTGAACGAGTATGGAGACAAATAATGACAACGGACCCCAAAGACCCCCTCGGTCCCTCCAGCTGGACGGAATTGTGGAACCATCTGGCAGCACTGTACTTTGACATTTTAAAGGATAAAATAATGTTTTTGGACAGTTATAAAGTATGCAGACTTTGAATCGGCCAGAGTTGGATTTTGCGTATCTCTAATTCCCTAAACAAGTGATGATCAATAGACGCAGCTCAGTATGTGGGAAACCTCGGTCATGAATGGATGGTGAAAGAGTTGTTATCTAAAACCTTCCTCAAACAGAAATGCGGTGACAGCTAAAGTGACATTCCTGAACATAAAACAAAGGCGTCAGATCTTTGATCACTTCCTGCTGCTATTGCTTTTTTACCACTGTGGAACTCGGAGAAAATAAATTTTATGTGTTAATCAGTTCAGCTTCAAGGCCAGTTGATCTGATCGTGTTCTCCTCCAGCGCCTTTCAAATACCTCTCTGGTAATTTCCTCATGCCGGGAGAATCTCAGTGTGGAGAGAGTCCTCTACAGTGCTGTGAGAGCCCAAGAGCCCAGTGGAGCTGCTCTATCAGCAGATTAAATCACCGGAGACTCTGTCTCTCTCTCTCTCTCTCTGTGTGTGTGTGTGTGTGTGCGTGCATGCGTGGCTGGTTTCCTGTAAGTAGCAGTAAATGACATGGTTAATATAGAAGATAAGCATCATATTGACCACGTCTGGACAGCACACACATTTCACACTGCTACTGGCCTTTCCCCCCCAAAAATCATTTAAATATAAATGTATACTTTCAATTGTGAATTTTGACTGCATGAAACATGTTGATACTGTAAAATGTAAATAAATGTACACATTTTAATAATACATAACTGTTATTGAACATTCGTCATTATTATTGTGCTCTTGTTGACATTTTTAAATATACTTGTTGCATGTGGCCATGTTATTGCTGGGGTGTTTATGTTATTGCTGGGGTGTTTTGGTTGGTTACTTGCCCAAGTCATTCCTAAGGGATGTTCACACTATTGACAGTAATAATAATAAAAGTAATAAAAGAATAGAGGGATGTCCACAGCATAACTAACAATAAAGATACAGATGAACAATTAATTTGTATTTCTTTTATTTAAAAACCGTACATATATGATTAAATCTTAAAGATATTCTTTTAACAATTTTATACGATTCTAAATGTTCTGGTTGTTGTATTCTGTTCAAACCTTTGTGTAGTGTTAGAAAACTGAAACCGGTAGTGTTATTGTTATTGCCAAAGTATAAACAGACTATAAATCTCTATGATATTTCTGTATCTACATATGACTTGTGTCAGAAAAAGATATTTGGAAGAATGCTTGTGACCAAACAGTTTTAGGCCACAATTGACTCCCATAGTAGGAAAAATAACAATGATAGTCAAAAGTGCCCAAAAACTGTTTGCTTTCCTTCATTCTTCAAAATATCTTCTTTTGTATTTTTCCTACTATGGTAGTCAATGGTGGCCGAGAACTGTTTGGTTGCAAGCCTTCTTCCAAATATCAGTTCATCAGAACAAAGATATTTAAAATTTGGTTATAATGATAAAAAGTAGAATAAATTAGATAAACATCTAGGTTAAACAATATTTACTCAAAAATATCTAAAAGCAGAATATGAGTTCTCTGAAATCCTGCTAATTGTCCAGGTGGACATGGTTATCAGCACATGGTTATTATAGATTATCTCTCTGGCTGAGATGGCATCTACCAGATCGCAAAATCTGACATAAGTGTCCTATTGCACTCCTATTCTCACTGATTATCACAAAAAGCAATGCCAAACAGCTACCAGCCGTCCCGCCCTTGCTAAAATTCAGCCCGTCTCTCAGTAATGATGTTTACCTTGTCTGTGATGGCGCACATCAGAGAGTAGAGCTTGTCTGCTTTTTCCAGGTACGTGCCCTCCAGATCCTGTTACATGAAAAGACATAACATCAACATAACACATTAAAATACTCATCGAGCATGCCAATAAGATGCCTGCATGCACGCATTTTCCATGACGTAAATGTCCTCGAGAGATTGTGGGGAGCGTGAGAGGGTCAATTAGAAAAAAGGTCTAATGGTGGCTGTCTTCTGCAGGCTGATCACTACTGACAGTGAGTAAGTGGCCGGGGGGTTGAGCAGGGACTGACGTTGTTCCAAGGGTCCGACGAGATTATTAAGGCTGACAATGAATATCCCAGCAAGGTCAATCTCTTTTTAACAGCTCTTCCCAGATCCTGCCATCTTACCCAACTGATTTACAGACCATCAGTGCCAGTCTGCGGAAATTGACACTTCTGCATGACGAATACAGTGAAGTTGCTGATTTGGCACAATAGTTTTACTGTACTAGTAAAAAGTACTGTGTTTTCATTTTTTATTATTATTCAAAATCTTTTTTTAAATACTAACTAAAAACTACCTGAATGTTGGTCTGCATCAAAAGAAAAGAGCATGTGTGCTCGAAATGTCACACGTTTTGTGAAAGTCGGTTTAAACTTAAACCTGTTATTAACACTGTTAAAAAAGAGCAATAGCATGCAGAATAAAGATGGCATGATACATGATGAAACAAGCAAATATTAAAGGAAATTAAACAACAGTCAACAGAAAGTGAGCTTTATAACTGCTCACCCCCACCTCCATTTTCACCCTAGTTAAAAGCAATATATTTCAAATGCATGTATTTCATACTAAGTACAGTTTAAATGCATTAATGTATAGTTTATGTATAGTTCAAATGTATAATATTTACTGACATATTGCTTAAAGGTGCTGTGTGTAATATTTAGGAGGATCTATTGACAGAAATGCAATATAATAAACTAACTATGGCTTCTGATGTGTATAAAGACCTTACATAATGAACTGTTCTGTTTTTTTACGATCTTAGAATGAGTTATTTCTATCTACGTGATGACATCTTTGTCCTGTGTCAGCCGCTGTAGTGCTTCGAAAGACGGGTGAGCGGTGGAGTGAGCAATTGGTTGCAATTCACAACCACACATTTGGAGTGCTACTTGTACACAATTTCGTAATATTAAGCCTAAAATATGTCACTTTTGATAAGGATTATATGATTGTTGAATACCATCAGTCTTTTAATGCAAGATATTTAAAGTGTGCCTGAAATATACTTGCAATAGTTTAATTTTAGTACAGTCAACTATACTTCAGTATATCTTAAGTTGGACCTCAGCACTACTTCTGCACAATTAAAGTGCATTAAGTACAAAGAAGTTGTTCATACATTTTACATTTTTCATACATTTTAGTATATTTATTTTTCTCTAGGTAACACACACGAAACTGACAGGTAAATACCCAGCTATACCCATGTGATGCATCCAGTAACCAAAAGTGACTACATTACATTTCAAATTAAAAGACCTTTTCTGCCCCTCCAGTGATGAAATGAAACGATTTTACAACAAGAATTTTACCACTGACAAATAAGGCCAAAAGCTTTGATCCTCACCAGCAAAACTGACCTGTGAAGCTCACCAAGAGCTTTTACTCCACCACAATGAGCTTCCTAATCCTCAGACAAATAATAGCTTTCCTATCTTTATGCAAAGTTATCAAGAGATGTGGTTCACTCCATTAGCAAAGAATAGTCAGAAATAGAAACATGTCGTACAGAAACCCCTGCAACATTTCTCTGACCTCCATCTGCTTCCATCGCCCGGCACTTTAATAGACTTCTCCCCGCTCGCGATTATTAAAAGGGTCACGCAGTTCAGTTCGGGCCAAGCGTCGCGGTGCGGCTCTCCCGACATGGCTGCGCGGTCCCTTCCAAGCAAATAATGGAAACAATTCTGAAAGATAAATTAATTTTCTCCGAGCAGCTTTAATTTACACGCTGTGTGGCACCCTAATCGCGCCACATGTGTGATGTTGAGCACAGCCTCCGGGTCGCGGTTGGAACGCCTTGTTTTGGCTCCCGTTATAAGTATTAATGCACTTATCAAAACATTTGTTTCTGGTTCCCCGTCGCTGAGCAGAGGAGCGAGTGCCGTGTTTTTCAGATAGCATGTGCAATCCCACGGGCTGGAAGATTAGCCACACTGTAAATAAACTGCTGGGGAGGTGCAGGGAGGAGGAAGATATGTGGAAGAGAAAATAAAAGAAAAGAGAAGTCTAGACCCACAGAGCAGGTGGTGGGCAATTTTAAGACTTTATATGAGCATTTCATTTATACGGCTATAATTGATTTAAACGTGGGAGGAATTACAGCCGGGCCACAAACAGCTGTTGCTCGACACCACTGTAAACATTCATCATTCCAACACGCTGTTGGTGGAGGATGGACATATCCATCTGTGAAATCCGCATTACGAAATCTCCGGCCCAATCATATCACCAACATGCAGCTGTTACATGCAATTAAGTCAAAACATAAAATAAAAAAATTATTTTCACCATGTAAACGACAAAAATTCTAAATAAACAAAACAGTAACGCAAATAGAAGACATACAGTATCCACCCACGATACAAAGAGTTTATTTTCTCATATTTTCAAAGCACATGTATACGCAGACTTTCCTCACTGTAGTGAAACCTTTATGTACCTGTGTGTTTGCTCCCGGTCTCACATACACCCCTCCAGCACCTGTGCCGTCTCCCTGCTCTGATGGGTTCAGGTGGCGACTGAACCGCGGCAGTGGGATTGATGGACGACTGTCAGGCAGAAACATGTTGGCAGGTGCTGGTATGATGGCAGCGTTGGTAACAGGACCTGTCGGACAGAAAAAGATGAAAGTTTCCTGTAAAATCATCAACAATGCGTCATAAAAAAAATTCTCTGGGGTTTTGTTAACCCGTAGGAACCGTGACACTGGAAAAAGATATGAAACATACCAAATAGACCACATAGAGCACGATTCTAAAATAACTTTTGAAAAATAACCCCACTGTTTTAAGGTTTACAGCCCGATGTGACATACCACAGTATTTTTTGTGTGTTTTATATCAATTTGTTCATTGTAACACAGGACATGTTAATAAAACAGTACAATTGTTAAATGGGTTGAAATTTTAAATAGAAAAACAACATTTTTTAAAACATTTTGACCTACATGACCTAAACCAGATGTTACCAAAGATAATGAATATTAACAAAATCGCCAACCTGTGCACATGCGTAGTAGCTGAAGCAACTTCGATTTTGCGCAATAAGCTTAGCAAAGTGGTACGGTCCATATCAAGTTTAATCAATTATCGGAAATATGATATTTAATTGTGATTTTTCACAGCGATTTTGCCTTCCACCATTCAAGGAAATAGGACTGTTGACTTGCAATGAAGTAAATAAATGCCCAGAGGTTTTGCAAACATGGTTGCCGAGTGGCACAACGTCTGTAAACGGAGTCAAGGATAAATCTTTAAAAGTACCTTTATACATCCTCACAAGTGTTTTTTTATCACTATGAGCTCTTAAGGGTTTCGAAAAAAACAAAATCCAGAGTAAGAATGACCCATTTTAACCCCTTTTACACAGAGATTTCATGAAGACATGTGATTTCAGGATGTGACGTTTGTTTCGAAAACAAAGAGAAGAACCACGCTTAGGTTTTTTTTTCTGATTCGATCATAACCTGCACATCACATACTGGTAAACAATCTAAGCTTCAATATGAATAGTGAAAACTCCTTGGTCTTTGCTTTACTCCAGTATGCAGAAATCTTTTCACCATAAATGTAGATCTGCAATTAAAACCCTAAAGAGATAAGTGTGATTGCTCTTCATTTGATGAAGGGCAATGACTTCTTGTAAAAGTCGATGACATTGTTTTCTTGAATTTTGGAGCTTTGGAGTTTGACTTTGTATATATTCTTCAAAAGCAACTCTCTGCCAATTTTCTGGGATTAACACTCTGTGTAAAAATGGATAGCTTGAATGCACTTTAAAGCCTAGTTCACACTAGTTTTTGTTTGGAAACGCATTTCAGTGTGAATGGGCAACACTTGGAAAACGCTTTAGAACACGTTTTAGTTTGAAAACATTACTTTGGACAAGGTCTAAGTCACTTTGAACAAAAGTGCCTGCCAAATGCATAAATGTAAATGAAACTGGAACTTTACGACTAGTGAAAGGGCTAAACTGCTCTTCAACTACTTGCCTACACTGTTAGACATTTTTATTCGCCCATTACAGTCAAAGCTGAACATACGACCATCAAATCATTGAAACAGCCATCTGTATGTTTCAACATGTCAGTATCACCATAAACTTCTGCTGTGTGTGACTGGGAGAAAAGGCTTTGTTTGTTTTTCATTGAGCTGACACAGTATATTCAGCACTCTTAGGAATAAAGCATTGTTCCCTCTGTTCACCTGAGATTAATTAACAGCATCCAGCTCCAACTGAGCTTCCGGCAACTGCTGTTTACCGTCCTCTAAAGAAGAGCTATAGACAAATCATTTGACCACTGGGACTGTGGCTGACTCTTGATCTGCATTAGTTCATGTACTAAACATCTCCTTACAGCCGATCGAAGTGTCAACTGTAAGAATCTGAACTTCTAAAAATGTGTTTGTCAGTCGACTGCTTCAGCACAAGAAACTTAACTTTTTATTATTCTTTATTATTAACAAACACTGGTCAACTATTGGATTTTAGTGTGAATACTAATATCCAAATAGACTACTTTGCAAGATGTAAACACTGGTTTAGATTTAATTTATTATTATTTGCATATATGATTAAATCTATAATTATATATATAGTGAAAAAGTGAAAGGATGGACCAGCGTTGTTTATGTCATACAAAATGGTCTATAGTCGACACACATCAATAGGAAAAACATAAGAGATAGCACATATTATATTTAAACATATATTAATTGAAATTAAAACTTTTTACAACAGACCAATGAGATTTTACTGTATGAACCTAGAAATAAAACCAAACAAAACAATTTTGTTGTGACAATATCACATATTTGCATAAGAGACTCTGTAAAACATCGGACACGGTGTAACACGACCAATATATCTTTTTTGTTTCAATGCAACAGAAACCCTTCACAGTAGGGTTACAAATTTCCACAGTAGAGCAGAAAATGCCAGTGATTTTCCATCAGATGAAACCCAATAAACAACAAAAACAATTAAGGTGAGTATTCACTTCAAAGAGATTTCTACGGCACAATTTTGTCCTGTCATCTTGACATCCTCTAAAGATTAATCATTGCATAATTTCACAGAGAAAGAGAGACAGTGAGAAGATCTATCACACAGAAGAGACTGTTGGCAGATTAGATTAGACCCATAAACTGTGTTGGCGTTTGATAGAAAAATTCAAAAATGAGCTTCATCGCTCAATGTGAGTCATTCAGACTGGGATGACATCAAAAAGTTCAATCAGGTCACATGGGGAAAATCACGCCAACACTGGAATTGTTTGTGGGAGGAGTTTGATTCTGGCGGTGAAAGTCGAAGGGCATCAGTATATATCATAATAATAAAAAACACAAGTAAAAAGGATGTTTGAGCGCCCATGTGGTCTCATTAAAACAATACCTCAGAGCTTCTGTATACGAATAAGAGATATGGAGATCAGCTTTAGTCAGTGAAAACCTTTCGTCCTGTAATTATTCAGAAGTCTTAACATTTAGAATTGTTAATTTATTGAAGCAATTCAATTTTACACAGAAAGCACTCCCGCCACCTAAGCTTCTGGTTTGGCCCGTGCTTTCCGAGGCAAAAGAAAAGAAGGTGATAAATAGGTTTTTTGTGGCACACCGGCTCAGTGAACTGTGTGTACATTAATCCCTGTTTTTGAACGATGCCAAAGCAATTATGATAAAACAGGTAAGCAGCGATGCAGCGGCAGGAGTCTAGGGGATGCACCATTCTTTCAGCTGTGTGGATTTGGCGAGAGAAGCGTGCCGCTCAAATGCATTCAATTATATGAGCCGTTTGACCAATTTAGCCTGAATCGGAATTTTCCAGAAATTATGCAGTTTACCTCTTTTATTTTACACAATTTACGGGTGTAAAATTACGCCTGCTATAAATAAACATGTTGACGTACATTGCAAAAACCTTCAGTCTGCTAATAATTAAATAACAAATTTACTAACTTACAAAAACTGAAATACATTTTAAGAAGGCGCACATACAGTGTATGCTCCTGAAATCTCTAAATCAAAAACAACAATTTCTAGACTTTAACAAAAGCAAGTAAAAATCTTGAAAGTCCATAAAAATTATTAAACGTAAAAACTAGAACAATGAATTTCACCAAGTATTACATTTTTTGGGCCTCTGAGAAACGATTGATCCCGTTCAGATTTCAATTATTCATTTAAGAATCAATAATTCAGCCCGTCTCTGTGTTTGTGTCTCTTGAGTAGTAATTTTTGTATTTCCTGCTAAATAGAAGCTTGAGAAGGCTGTAATGACCTTCAAAAACTTTACCGAATCCACTAAATGATTTCAAAAACATGATTTTTTTTACATGCCACAAAAATCACAGGTACTAACAAAAAATTGCAAAGGCTTCAGCATTTAAAACAAGAGTTGGACAATATGAGAATAAATGTAGACACATTAAATGTTCCAGAACAGAAGTTACACAAAAATGTGTGTGTATGTGACAGTTGCATACTAAAGGGCTCAGAGAAAACACTTTTGAGTTGAATAAATGTTGGTATGTTCACACTGGATTAAAATGTTTAAATAATAACAATACTACAGACATAAAACACTGAGACTTTCTGTGTTTGTTTGGCACATCACACATCTCGTGTCATGCTGAATTATGTTCAGCGTCACTCATCTGGATTAAAGCTAAAAGATACAGGAAGGAAACCAAGCAGTCACACGCACACACTGCGAGAGTGGGTTGATACTTCATTATGTTTTTGTGGAGTATGCGGGAGGCATAACATGAATGTTAATGGAGGTTTAAAGACCTCCTGTAGTAAAATTAAGAGTGCCTGCGGGTGGATTTACAACGTTCAAACATGGAAACGGTGAGGGAAACCCTTGTCATAAATTCAAACCCGCTCACTGAAATATTGCAGAATGTTTCTATTCGAACCGCACACACAGAAATGTGCTTAATGACACCCGGGCCGTGACACGACGAGCGGCATCGCAGCGGGGTTCCCAACAGGGGAGCGTCCGCACCTCCGTATATGAAGCATTTTGTCCATTATACACCCCAGTGAAGACGCCACGGCGAGGTCTGCTGATGGCTTTGTAATAATGGGCTACATTATGTTAGCAGTCATTCAGCCATGCAGTCTGTTTAGCTAAAGGCTCATCCGCCCTAATACGGTCTGAAATGCCTTTTAAGAAAAACACCTGGAAGCAGGTTGGATGAATAAAGCATGACAGGGCTACTCTTGAGTAATAACATAAACGCCTGTCGTGGGGAAAGCACCGGCTCCGAGTGACATTTCTGGGAATCTTTGAAGCTTGTCATCACATTCGGAAAAAAGCGAGAAGAGAATATCGCTGCTTCAAAAGCGTCAACGGTATTTTATCATTTTAAACCCAAACAAATGCTGCCCAGATGTCTGTAAAGTTTAATCCCGACAGACCGCGAGCACTTCCCAACCTCCGCTGTGGCTTCCTACAGTCTAGATTCGAAAAATCAAGATAAATGTGCCAATTTCTCTTTGGTTTCTTGTTGACACGGGAGTTGAATAATGCTTTCAACGTCAGGAGGAATCTTAAGTAGAACAAGTGGACGTTTTTTTGTTTGTTTGTGCGTGCGTGCGAAAGGAAAGCGCATATATGCATATTGGCGTGAATTGAGATTCGATCCGCCGGCACAAAGGTTGTTTTTGTTGTGCTAATAAACACAATCTGCCAAGGGAAAAGCGTATTTGTAGAGCTATTGGCTTATAAATAACGATGATAAACTGAGAGAAAGCTAGAGAGGGTATGTTGTACCAAAAAAACGCAATCTTGTTTTACTTTACCTGACTTGAAGATATTTGGGATGTATCCTTTGTCTCTGTCCAAATCTATTAGAGTTGAGACCCACGGGCCTGTTAGTTAACTACTTCTCTCAATGCAATAAGTGCTGGAAATCACTTAAATTAACAGCAAAGGATGTTCAGTGCAGCCAATGTGCAATCTATTAGACTCTTCCATGCCCTAAAAGCACAAATTACAGTCTAGAGGAATTAAAGAACTGAAACACACTGCAGGCTCCGTCCCAAAAAGCGGTCAGCTGCCTAAATAGGCAGCATTTTAAGGCCCCATTCACATGACGTCTAAAAACGCCTAAAAAAAGATAATTAGTTGTTTTTTGTCATATGATGTGCAGTGCGCTTGCAGCAATTTGAAAAGATGGGTTATTTTCATCTCACCGCGGTATAGTTCCCATTAAAACCAATACAATTCCTATAATGACCATTAAATCATCCATCTTCTATTGTGTTTTGGGCAGAGTTCTGTTGTTTTTCATCAATCTTTGGTGCCTTACATTTTTAAAACAATTGATACAACTTAAAATAGCTGAAATTGCTTAACATATTTTGATGTGTTGGAGTAATGTATAAAAAGGTGAAGTTAATTGTACTTAAAAAAGAAAAGAATTGCAGTGCAGTGGAATGAAAAAACTGGAGTGAGGCTTGATTTTAATATTGACTGAATCGCTGCAACTGCCTGGTCATTGGACAGTCAGTATAGTCCCACCCTCAGGCCGAGACATACACCATGCAAAGAAAAAATAGCATTCGGAGGGGGAGGGAAAGTTAAGGTTTTTTATTAAACATGATTAAAAATAATGGCATGGAAAAATCCCTTATAATAAACAATGCAACATTCCAAACAAAATAATAAATAATGGTCATGTTTAAATTTTTAAAGACAATTTCATTTGCCCAAAATATTACAGCAGCATCACATGTATCCATCACAGGGAACGCAATCCCAGAATGCAACTGCAAAAAAATCAATCTAAAATTGAGGTTAATGTGTAAATATTATTTTAAATATAATTTATTAATAACAAAAAGTATTGATACAATGCTTATGTTGAGTGATCCAAATCAGGCAGCTGCCTATCTAACTCACCAGATTTACAGCTGTTTACACGCCTGAATTAATCGTCATCTTAAAATGTAGCGCATGTGCTGTGTTACATCGGTGAATATGTTTATATTTCGTTGCTTGCAGTCGGGTCTGGCTAATTATCTGCCACTCAATCATGGCAATTGATTCAATTGAGGCAAACTGGCTCCACTCCTGGAATTACACTAATGGCACAGGCTACTCCAACACATGCTCATACATTGTGTGTGAAACCGTCCCGGGTCACACGAGTTGGAATGACAGGGAGAGGCATGAGGAGGTGGGTAACGTGCGTTCTATACCAGCCACTGCAAAGTCTCTTGGCACGATGACACCCCGGAGTCAAATTTGTAGCTGTAATTCTGCCAAACGATACGCATTTCCATTTCTATAGAGGAACAGTTTACTCTGTATGGAATACTTTAGTCAACATGAACTGAGACATTGATATCTTTTCTGCAATTCTGATGAACTGCTAAAATGATACACTTATCTTGTCTATATTTGCTTGAGCAGTGTGTTAACCCTCATTGGTGTTTGTTGGGCATGTGAGAAAATGACATGATCAAATCCCACAACCAAGAGACATGAACTCGATTTCTTTACGCTGTGCCTGATAAGATCCGAAATGCACATCCCATCGGATAATCTAGCACCAGTCAGGGGGATAGAGAGCTGGAGACAGGATTGGAATAGGGTTTTGGTCATCTGAGTGGTCTCTAAATGCTGTTTGCTTGGAGACTGCTCTTGACTTTAGGTCAGATGGGTTTAGGAGATTACATGAGGAATAGTTAATAGGCACTGCTTTGTAATTAACACAGGGGTCAATAAATTTGACCTGTGTGATGCAACAATTTCTAAACTTCCTAAGAGCTGCAACAACCCCTCAATATAACCAATTATAATCAATGGAAGCAGATGACAATCAATGTCATCATTACTGATGAGTAATGAACTGTAACATGTCAGACTTTTGCCATCAGTTTACAATAGTTAGAAATATTACTAAAACTGCATCGATAAAATGCTGGAAAGATTTAATTGAGGAAATGAACCATTTACTTAAACAGAAAAGATACATAAGTTATCTAAATAATAAGTCTTACAAAACTCAGCTGCTGGAAACTGTATCTACAGCAGTTTTGCATTAAAGTATATATTGTGATGTATTGTGGTCATTCCAGTCCAGTGTCTGTTGAATTTCATCCAACAGCAATTTGAAAGAATGACAGCATGACAAGACAATAAAAACAAATTTCATAAAATATCCTTTTTGAAACTGAACCTAAAAATATTAGTATTCTATTGTTTAAATACTTTATGAATATGAAATAGTTTTCTTTACAAGATTCAAAATCTGCAAACATTGCATCTTTTTGGTATTTTAACCAGTTTGTCCCATTTCAGTTTTCTGCAAATTGATGAAAATAAAAACATTTTATTTGGAATTTGGGAAAGACATTGATAATCATTCATATTTTGCCTAAACACGTACCTATAAATGGTCAATTCAGAAAAACTGAAAATAATTTTCAACAGCTGTATGACTAACACCATAGAACAGTGCTTTGAACTCATCACAGAGAAAATCTCCATGAATCAACCTTAGATTAAAGGCCCAAACCAAGACGATAACAATAACTATGAGATGACCAGTAAGACAAAAAAAACATTAAAAATGTGTTGTTTAGAAATCACTTTAAATCAAGTTCTAAAAATGACTATAAACTGAACAGAATAGTGACTTCCACACCACAACTATAAGGCCACGGGTCTATCAAGGAAAAAATACAGAATAGCCGACTAAGCAACATTTTGTTAGTATTTCAGATAGTTTGTTTAATCACAAATAACAATATTGTAGAGGTTGGGAAACATCATCATCATGTACAGATATGAATACTTAGAGACAGAAATATCACTTCTGGCTTTTTCTCAAAATGTGGCTCTTCCATCGATCCGGTGGACACGCACCCTTAAGTTAGAGACACGGAGGAACAATATCGTTGGGATCCGTTTCAGAGCAAGTTTGTTCCATATGATGAATGACAAAGAACTGACAGTCAATCAGTTTCTAAACAACACCTTTATGTTATTGATTGTGTTGTTGTGGATGCTAATCTAGTTATTATTCTAGTTATCTTTATCATTCTTAATATAAACAGACCTGACAGCTCACGGCTCATTACTACACAACCTCAACCACTACACATCATCACCTAAAACAAGATCGGAATCAAAATAAAATAATATTTCCATATATTATGCAAACTTTTTAGCTTCCTTTGTGAATGACATAATGACATCATTGGTGAAAGACACTGATCATATAAAATAGACTCTGAAAGGCTCTCGTGTAGTTTGGCTTTTAAAGACCTTTTCAAAAGAATCTCCATGGAAACCTTATTTTAACACGACCCACTTAAAACTAGGCTGGACAGAAAGTGGACTGAACAAATGCCCCCTTCAGCTTTTTGAATACAAAATGTCTGACAGTTCAGTTCGGCTGGTTTTGGCAGAGGCGCTTGTTTGGGTCGCACTCTTTTCACTCTGTCATTCGACAGCCCGGCTGCTGGCTTTAATGAAGACCGATAAAAAAGAAGGGCGGGGACCAGTCGTGTCTGGGGATGAGGCGTGAAACCGGGTTTAATTGCCTTCGCGATCAAGAGCCTTGAGGAGGGAGACCGTCGGCCCTCGTCCGGCCTCGTATGAGTTTACAGAAGCCTCTCTGCTCGGAGGCTCGTCTCTTTCTGAAGTTTATGTCACGCTCACACACCATACGGATCATCGATAGACCCAAGAGAGCAGGATTCTGCCATAAACTCACATAAACACAGATAGATGCATGATGGGAACAACTAGAAGAAATGTGATTTTTAAGGCCATATGAAACTTCTCTAAATCCATGCACTTGTGCATTGTAACAGCATGCGAGCTGTATATTCTGCACTTTCATAACATCAAAAAGTGAACGTTGTGTCATTCAAAATAAAAAAAGAGCAACTCTCTCTTACCAGTTGTGACTTTGTACATGTATTCAGAGGTGAAATGTAAATTCAACAACAGTGCTATACATTGTTGCCAAGTCTGTATTTTTCCAGCTAATGGCCTTTTGTCTGGTTTTAATATCCAGATCTGGCAACCCTGGCCGTGTGATTACACAGAAAATTTTTTCTAAATACATGTAAATTAATTTCGGATTGCAATGTTTAGGGTACATTGTGGCCGAAAAAATAATGCTATCTGTCAAATTCATCTAAACTTGTTTGCGTATTCTCCTTTTTAGCCAAATGAATTGGATTCAAAATATAGTCAAGTATAAAGTGTATAGAAGGAAGAAAGTTTGTTACCACTGCCTCTAAATTACTATCAACATAATGTGTAGTACTAACACGATTCTGGTATATTAAGATAGCCCTAAAGTAAACACACCTATTGAATTTAAGGATTAAGGCATAGGGCATGTTTAATGTTTACATAAACAACAAAGGTCATGAAATTTGAAAGCATGGACGTGCACTTTAACTGAGTTCTATAAATCAGCAGTTCATTTAGATTGAGATGTGATTGAGTGATTCTCTGTAAATTCATGGGCGTTGGAACCATTGTATGTAGGTGGGACAGGACCCCCCCTTTAAAGTCCAATTATATCGGACCCACGCACTTTTACAGTCTCTAATTTAGTCATTCCCTTTTCAAAGCTCTGTCAGTCAAATCCATTCCACTTGAGGAATGTCAATTAAATTAAACTATATTCCACGTTTTAGCCTTGACTTCTACACTGCTGCTTCCTGAAATCCATTTCACTGGATTATTTAGCATCCATATAAATTTAGTTTCAACACAGCAAGGTAAACAAAGACTTGTTGTATTAAACATAAATGATTAAATTTATTAAAACTATTAAATAGATGCCAACTACACTGTAAACCCGAATGTTCAAAGTAAGTAAATAGATAAAAAGTAATGTAAACCTAATTTTATATAAAAAAATTTAACTAACTTAAATATGTTGTGTTTCTGTAACTAATCCTTACTTTTGAGTTAATTTACCTTAATTTAAATAAGTTAGTTTAACATGATTTGTTGATTTTCAGTTCCCAGCATGCTTTGCGTGCGACTGCATTAGGAGAGTACATTTTGAAATTAAGTGTTATTTTATGTGTTTAAGATAAAGCTTAAGTTAACGATGGATGTTCATTTATCTTGAATATTTCGAAGAGTTTGTTGTATTTTTGAGGTTACGCATCGTTCAGAAGAGTGGTGCTCATGCTTAGGTTGTGGGAGGTGCCACAAGGCTGTTTGTTAATTGTTGATGTAGCTGAAATGCTTAGGTTCTGTTAACACCTTTAATCTAATTGTAAATAAACAAATGAGTTACCTCACTAAATGTTCAAAATCAAGAGGAATTAACATGCATGAGTACAACAAACTCAAACCTTGATAGTTTTCCCAACTTATTCGGGTTTACAGTGTAATTGGGACAATAAAGAACTCCCTACTACCCCTAACCTTACCATACACTTTGTTAGATATTTTTCAAATATTTTCAACTTTTTGTTGAAAACAAATGCCTGTACGATCTGATATGTGATGTAAAACTGTTGAAAAGCAAGTTTGGAAAAAGGCGGATTCAAACTTGCGCATAAAAACTACTTGTCATGCGTCTTTCTCACTACACCACTAAAGCTGGAAGTAATGTGGCGTCGTTTTTAAGGATCCACCCACATTTTCTGTGCTTCTGACACCCGTGGGTAAATTACTAATAATGTACTACTTAAAACAACAATTTCCACCAGTTTGATTGAGAGCGACATTTGACTAACCCTTTCTCACATTCACAACTTGCTATAAAATCTTGAACAGAAAACTGAGCTTGAGACAGTCAAATGAGACTGCTTGTCACTACATTTATCCAGCTTTAATTTTGTACTACCTTAAAAAAAAAGATATGTGTGGTGAAAAACAGAAACACACCAAACCTCTGAACTACCATCAGATTTTTCTCTCTCAAAGAAAAGCTGTTCTAAAACACAGAAAATTCCCCAAATCGGGTGGTTGGGCTGACAGGCATCACATTGGTTATTAACCTAAATCTTTAAAGCTCTCCGAGCAGTTTAATTACAGCAGGTATGTGATCAAAGACCCTCAGAAGCAAGTGTAATTCAGCCCTGCATCGATCTGAGAACACACAAAAATCCGCTTCAGCCTCACTCGCTCTGACTCTCTCTCTCTTCCTTGCTTTTCCTCCAAGCAGAACTATTAAACTGAGACGCAACATAATGAACTACAGGCTAAAGGTTATCACAATAATTCACAGCTAATTTCTTCAACTCAACCGGCCTTTAAAAAGCTGTCGACCGGTTAAACCGCTCAGAGGTCTCCGACATCTGTTGTTCTTTAGCCCTTATTGACCAGCAGGGTAACAATAGCAAGAACCAAAACCAATTCATCAGGGGGATCTTTCATGTCGCGATAGCCCTTACCCTCCACCTCTCCGCATTTGACAAATTACCAAGTTATTTAGCCATAGATTTTTTTAAAGTGATTTATTAAGGGCATAAAAAGCGTAGCCAATGAAGTAATTGTGTATAAAGACAAAATGGAAATAACAACTGTGAATGGGACTAGACGAGTAGTTCGGGAGTCTGCTGGAATGAAATTAATGGAAAAATTCTTTCATCCTCCTCCCTGTAACCCAGGACGACCAAAGCTCATCTGTATGTTGGAAGAGTGAACGGAGCTAATTAGTGATTTCACCTCACGGGAGAAAAATGAGAGAGAATTCAAGCAGTCCATCAAAACTGCCAAGGTCTACAGACGGTCT
Organism: Oreonectes daqikongensis; assembly: GCA_026939265.1. Classification (NCBI taxonomy): domain Eukaryota; kingdom Metazoa; phylum Chordata; class Actinopteri; order Cypriniformes; family Nemacheilidae; genus Oreonectes; species Oreonectes daqikongensis. The sequence goes on along the minus strand of JAOTQM010000085.1, from coordinate 1,576,461 downwards.
CATTCAAAGGCTGAAGGATATTGGAAAATATAAGGTGTGATATACAGTATCAGGGATCGATATTTACAGAACTAAAGTCAAATTTACAGCCAAAAAGAATGAATTCAATGTCAAAATGTTATGAAATTATGAAAGCCCATTTTACATATTAAGCATATTCTCACAGAAAACATGATTTAATCTATCAAACAAATGTGTTTAATAAACAACCGCCAATATTATGTTCAAGGTGCTGTGTGTAATACACAGGAGGATCTATTGACAGAAATAACTATGTCTTCAGATGTGTATAAGGACCTTACATAATGAACCATTATGTTGTTATTATCTTAGAATTAGTTATTTCTATCTACATACATCGCGGGTCTTACACGGAATTCGTCATGTTGTTTCTACAGTAGCCCTAAATGAACAAACTGCTCTACAGAGCGCGTTTCATAAATATGTTATCTTCTTCGGCAAAGAAGCGAAAATGTGATGACATCTTTGTCCTGTATCTGCCACCGTATTGCTTTGAAAGGGAAGGGTAAGTGAGTCATTGGTTGCAATTCATAACCTTACCACTAGATGCCGCTAAAATCTCCACATTGCTCATTTAAAGTGATAATTCATTTAATAATGAAAGTTCATCATTTATTCATGTTATTTTAAACATGTATGACCTTCTTACTTCTGCAGAACACAATAGATATTTTGAATAACGTTGGTAACCAAACAACATTGGCCTCCATTGACTTCCATTGTATGCATACAAAACCAGTGAGACATTTCTCAAAATATCTTCTTTTGTCTTACACAGAAAAGGTTTTGAGTGACATGAAGGTAAATAAATGTTATATTTTTGGGTGAACTATCTCTTTACCTTCATACTAGAAGTATACACAGTTAAACTGCTTTTTCTTCAGAATTCTTATTCTTGCAAATTCCCTTCACATTATTTTCATGACTAACAGAAAATGGCAGAAAGACAACACTGAGGAAAAACTCATCCCGGGAAACCCAGACAGGAAAATAAGGTTGTTCCTCCGAGGGTGAATTTCTGTCACATCCTTGCGGCACTGACAGAACGTGTTCACGAATCAGAACCACAACACTGCCTGATGTGTCACTATCGCTGCACAATCTCATCATTCACTCGTCACCGCTGGCCGGTCTCGACCGCAACACCACAGATCAGACACCTAAACTGGAAAAGACGCAGGTGTCTAATGGCACGTCAGCCACAACTGGCCGACAGGCAGACTGGTCAGCTGCCAGGGACGAGAGAAGAGTCAGCAAGCCTGGCTGAGCACTGATGGATGCCGGGACAGGAGAGGGGTTGAGTGTACGTAGGAGTAGATTTAGCCTGTACACGACGAAATCAAGCAGGGTGAGAGAAAGCGGGTGAGAGAGAGAGAGAAAGATGCTCACCTTTGTGAGTGATGGAGCGTATGCACTGCTTGCTTTGAACATCCCACATCCTGACAGTCTCGTCATTGGAACCGGACAGCAGGAGCGTGCCGTCCATTGATACAGACAGACATGTCACCAGATTTCTGTTCAGGAGGAAACAGAATGTTATAATGGTGGTGATGGCAGAGCATAATAAATTGATGCTTGAAAGTTCTCTGTTGTACAAATAAACAAGTCTGCATTTAACAGTGTTTATTAAAATATCAAACAGCTGTGGCACAGAGGTTAGCACACACTTTGAACATGCTGAGGTGGAAGATGCAGGTTCAAATCCAGCACCATCTTCTTAATTGTCTAAATTATAATGTGCCAACCGCCAACGAGGCTAAAATGTACATATCTACTCATACAAACAAGGATACTGTTACTATTTGTGTTGTTTTTATGGTTCCACAATCCACATATTTGAAAATAATACAACAAATACATGAGCATTATTATCCATACTGTGACAATATAAACACAATATTGCTGCCAGTTCTTAAAGGGATAGTTCACCCAAAAATTAAAAACCTGTCATCATTTATTCACCCTCATGTCATTCAAAACATATATATGACTATTTTTTCAGTGCAACACAAAATAATATATTTTTTTAAATGTCTTTAAATGTCTTTTGTGTTTAAACAATGGAAGTCAATGGGGTCCAATTTTATTTGGTTACCAACATTCTTTAAAATATCTTCTTTTGTGCTCTAGAGAAGAAAGAAAGTCATAGAGGTTTGGAAAGAGACAAGGGTGAATAAATGATGACAGAATTTGTTTTATTTCTGGGTGAACTATCACTTTAAGACTGCATTCAAAATCAATATGCTTAAAGGTGCTGTGTAAATTTAGGAGGATCTATTGACAGAAATGCAATATAATATACATAACTATGTCTTCAGAGGTGTATAAAGACCTTACATAATGAACCGTTGTGTTTGTATTATCTTAGAATGAGGTATTTCTATCTACATACATCGCAGGTCCCCTTACATGGAATTCGTCATGTTGTTTCTACAGTAGCCCTAAACCGACAAACTGCTCTACAGAGCACATTTCATAAATATGTTATCTCCTTTGGCAAAGAAGGGAAAACGTGGCGACATCTTTGTTCTGTGTCAGCCACTGTAGTGCTCCGAAAGCGAGAGGGTGAGCGTTGGTAATTCATACTTACCACTAAAGGCTGCTAAAATCTCCAAATTGCTCCTTTAACACTTTAAATATCTTGTGACTAGATGGTACATCAATAACTTTAAATTGATTTATAATAAATATGAATATTTTTGACTTCATACTATAATTTTGCAGTTTTTTATTTTTAATTTGTTAAATGTTCTGTAAACTTTGTAAAAAGCACCACGCAAGTTAACTTTACAAATAAAAAGATAATGGATAATAAAAAGATAATGGTCATAATTATTTGTCAACTACTAGCACAATGACAAAATTGGATTCTCATATAAGAGATGCTCTAAAGTGAACATGTGTGTCTTAAAGATAAGGAGCACGATGCCAAATTACACCCTCCTGCCACCAACAGCCACGACCAATTCCACAATCCATGCTGTGTGCCACCTGAAAACTTATAGCGCAGGTGCTCATCTTGGCAGCTTCCAACAGCACAGCAAATGGAGGCTGCGATTACACCGCCTGCCTGCACTGGCTTGAGTTTTTACACAAAGCACAGAGTAAAGGAATTTAATCCAAATGAGACCGGATGAGTTCCAGCGCAGATGCCAGAAACTTTCTCCCTTTCATCGACTGAACTTTGGGATCCAGATGCAAAGACTGCAGTAATGACCAAGGACAGACACACGGGGCACACCAAAGCGCAGACATCCTCACCTGTGTCCTTTGAACACCTGGTTGCCATCGTTGTCCGTCTGGAAGGTTTTATCCCGGCTTAAACTCTGCCAAGCAAGAAAAGAGAAATGAGAACAAAGACGAGTGAGGAAAACATTTACTACAATGCAGACTAAACATCCCTCTCGCTAAGGATTTGTTCCTCCAGAGTAATTCAGCATCCAGTCCAGGTACACACATAATCATGTTCTGTTCAGCAGCTTCCATTAGGTGACAGGGGATTCGGTTGTGTCTGTCTCTCCTAAACGATCTGATCGATTGACTTAATGGCATTAATTAAGGAAGAGGATGTGGGAGACTATGGTGGCCTGGACTGGACCACTGCTGAGTCAAATCATTACATCACCTCTTTAAAGGCTTGCAAGAGAGACCATCAATAATACATGACAAGACGACTTTATGCCGGGAGGAGATGGCTGGCTGATTTGGAATAATCTTTCTTATATGGAATCACACAATTAATACTGCCGGATGCCACACTGGAACGGAAATAAAACCCATGTGATAAGTGAGAGGGAATATAGTTTTGAAAGACCTTGATTAAAATAATAGCCCTAAAACCGAAAGGAGAATTTGCATTTTTTAACCACGGGTTCCCTCAGGAATTGGTAATGATTTTTAGAATAGAGGAAGTACAGCTAGCAAGTTAAAAGTATGTCTAGTAAGTATTATTTTGGGTTACCAGTAGAAGAACCGTTATTAGGCTAAACTTAAATGCGACAAAGTTGCACAACTCATTCAACAAATTAAAAAAAATTAAACTCAACAAATTTAGAGGTGAGCTCAACAAGCATTGTAGTCCTTGCATACTTAAAAATATATACATAATAGCAATATAATACACATAGTAATAAAAAGTCTCATGAGTAACACAAATCGCAGACCCAAAATAAAATTATTTTAAAAACCCAACCCAAAAAGACTGAAGACTGAACCTGAGATGAATTCTGGGTTGGCTTACAAATTCACATCATAACTCAACTGAACAGCGCTACATAATAGAATAGAACATGCTTCATGTCAAATAATTATTTTTTACACAAAATATCCTAACTAAACAAGGCAAGAGATAAAACATTGTGTATCCCGCTTTACTGCCAAGTCATTTTTCAAAGGAAATTGTCTCAACCAATCACAACTTGAAGATTGAGGTCGGTGTTTTGGAACAAAGTCAGGATGCAAATTCCCAACCACCTAACGCTTCCTATTCAGATTCAGCCATTAATCTAACTGTGAAATCAACTTTTAAACAGTACACCCACATTATGAAGAATGTAAAGACCAGCCTCAGAAGGCAAAGAGATGTGAATCTAGTCTTTGAACATGTTGAAAGGTTTTAGAGACGTGAAAAAATAAATAAATCAGGAAACCCTGCAGACTAATAAGGCTGAAGAGATTCCAGACGCGGAGTCAAATGAATAAACGCAACGCTTAAAATCCCCAACTTGTCATTACCAGCTCATTAATGCCATGATTAATGTTTCAGAATGATGATGAATGTTTCTGGACACAGTGGGAATGATATGCGCACCTCTGTTTAAAGAAACACACACATATTCTCATATGCATACAACATGCTTAAATACCATGAATAGGCTACTTAACACATTCTTGGAGATAGAACAGCAGAATTTACACAAATTGTCCTGTTAAAAAGTTGACATGTCAGTGACTAATTCAAGTTCCAATTGTCCTGAGAGGCAAACCTGAATCTTAACATCACTGAGCCCCTGTGGTTGAGAACCCCAGTGCAGAGCATGCTGGGAAACAAAAGAACTTACAGTTCCTAGAGGATTTTTGTTAAAAACAGTATAGGCAGCTTTACCATCAAGGACAAACAAGGGACAACTCACAAAAACCCTACAAAGTAACTGATGCTTGAGAAACTAACATATGAGGAGATAAGGGTATCTAAACAATTTTAAACATAATTTGCATTGGACATGTATAGTTATGAACAAAACCCACACTTTAATGTGTCAAATCAGGAAAAAAGTCTTGAGAATGAACAAAAACTCTCTTTCTCTGCCTGAAGTAACTTCTGTTAGATTTGTGTTTTGCAATATAAGCTGAGGAATACTTTAGCTCATAGTGCCATATGATAATTAAAGCTCTTTATTAAGTGCTGACCAATAAATGCTGCCAAGTTCCTCCAAAGGTTTCTCTGTATTACTGTTATCATTTATGAGAGTTTTTTTGTCACCCTTGGCTACTTCAATAAAAGTTTCAAAGCACAGCTCTGCAGAAAGTTTGTTTCTGTGTTTTTTGCCGCCGTTAAAGCGATAGTTCAGTCATCATTTACCCTCATGTGGTTCAAAACCTGTATATGATGCTTTTACTGTGGAACACAAAAGATGATATTTTGAGAAATGCCTCAATGGAAGCCAGTGGGGGCCAGTGTTCATTGGTTATCATCTTTTTTATTTTCCCAAAAAGTTTTTGGAAAGAGACAAGGATAAAAGGATTTTCATTTTTGAACAAACTATCGCTTGAAAGGGACAGTCCACCCATAAATAAAATTCTGTCATCATTTACTCACCTTCAGATTGTTCCAAACCTGTATACATTTCTTTGTTCTAAAGTACACAAAGGAAGATATTTGTAAAAATGTCAGTAACCAAAAAGAGATCACCCCCCATTTACTGCCATAGTAGGGAAAATAAATACTATGGTAGTCAATAGAGGATGAAATCTGTTTGGTTACTGACATTCTTCCAAATATCTTCCTTTGTGTTTAGCAGAACAAAGAAATTTATACAGATTTGGAACAATCTGAGGTTGAGTAAATGATGACAGAATTTTCATTTTTGGGTGGACTGTCCCTTTAAGTGGTTGCTAGGCTGTTGCAAGATGCTTCTCGTTGTTTCTCAGGGCATTGCTAAGTTGTTAAAGCGTACTATATTATTCGAAGGGATGTGCTAAGTGTGTTAGCTAAAGAGATTACAGTTAGAAATCTTCAGTCGATATGAATTTTGACATGGTATATTGCTGATCATTTAAAAAATATAAAATAATGAGACACTAAGCCAACAGGTTGAATGGCTGTAGTCAGTTTAGTGAGTAGTGTTGGAAAGCTGTAGGGGTTTTTGAGTCAAAACAACCAAATTTTAGAAAAATAAGTATATATTGCTGTTTATCATTTGGATCCTAAATGGTTCTTCTCGGCGAGGAGATGTTTTCTGAGCTCACCCAAGTCCTCAAGCCAAAATCACCTTCTGGGGAATAACCTACTTCCAATAATCCAGCAGAGAACGCACTGGCTTTAAGTGAGGCTGACAACAGCCATGACACCTGGATACGTTTCATCTTAGATTCCCTTTGAGGTGAGCCCTCCAGTGTTAAGGTGAATGGAAGTGAAAATCTGAGGAAACACTTACAGCCTTGCAAGACAGAGCTTCTCTAATGTGCCCTGAGCTGAGCTAAAACGGAGACCTCACCCCCAAAAAAATGTAAAACATAAAAATCACTTTTATTTCTCAGGAGTGCTGAAAAAACATCAGAAAGACCAAACTGTTGGATCACTAAAAAATGCATCTCATCGGGAATTAAAATGATCTGTTTTAGATCTGCGTGAAATTGAGATTTCAATCAAATCGCTACCAAGCAGAAGAAGTCCAGCTGTAATCTTCTCTGTCTAATGCAGGGAACAATGTGACAGGGTGTATTATTGCTTATGAAAGCACAACAGGCTGAGCGTTGATGTGCTACGAGCCAATTAAACGTCTCATAAACATCTTCACAACTGTGACAAAAACTCTATTACAAAGTGTCTCATTGGGCAGCATTCAAAATAAAGGCTACGGATCAGTACGTAGGCTGCAGTGCTTACCGTGGTGCAGAGAGACACCTGAAAAATACTGCCGTCGCTCCCTCCGCAAAACAGGAAGTACTCGCAGGGGTCAAAGGTCACAGACATGATACCAACATCGAAGATGACGGACAGCAGCATCTGCCCGGAGGAAATTTCCCATACCTGTGAGAGAAAAAGAGGAGAAATGCATTTGATTTGTTGAAGGCTCAATTTTTATATCATTTATATCAACAAGTTTATAACTTTATAAAGGAATTTCTTTTATAAAGAAGTTTATTTATAAATATATAGGCCTGTGTATAAATAAGTGTCACATCTGCTAACTTCTGTTATCTTTTTATCTTTCTCTGATCTTTGAACCGATCAATCTTGAACTGAATGGCACAAAGAGAGGCTGACAGAGAACAGAACAAAGAGACACAGATAAGAGTGGAGAACACAAAAGGAAGACCAGGACTTCTGGGTAACAGTTACTATGTCTGTAAGGACAGCAGCTTCTTCTCCCGGGGTAATAAAATCCTGTGTAAGATCTCAGGCTCTCCAATATCTGCACATTTCTGTTCCAACTTGCAGCTTAATGGCAATACATTTGCCAAAAGGTTTGATAGGAACTCATTGGTACGAGGGTAATGCGCGTCTCAAATAAAATGCTGAAGTAGACATTGGAGAGCTCAGAAGCTTAGCTTTGAAAGCTCGGGTTTTCTGCAGTGAGGACGATGAGCCAACAACACAGAACCTTTAGTCCGAGTGAAAGGTCTATACTCCAGTCAGAAGAGAATGACCACTTTCCTAAATTTACAGCTGCTTTTAAAAAAAATGCTTAAATCAATAGAAATATAAAGTTGAAGAACAAAAACATTGAGGTTGAGTGTTTGGTCAAAGAGTCACAGGTCTAGAGTGATTGATGCCCACATCCTAAAGAAGACAAACTGACCGGAAAATAATTTTGGGTCTTAGCCAAAAGATGAACAGGATCAATGCCTGTGACACTGTCATATAATGGCAAGAGCAAAAGGATACTGCCTATTATCTGTTAGTCACTCTTACTGGCTCTTGAAAACATATCCTATTATTTAAAGGGATCGTTTACCCAAATTTGACACGATTTACACTCCAAAAACTGCTAAAAATAACCCAATCTGTTCTTAACACATTTCTGTGTCTAGTTACTTTTACTCAACCTTGAGTTCACAATCAAAAAATGACACACTGATAAAATGACACATGATGTGTTAATATAAAATATGTAATAGAATAGAATAGAATCATTTCAATTAAAACAAAAATATACATTTCTTAATATTACATTTTTAACCAAAATAAATGTTTTTCTTGGTGAGACAAGGTTGCTTTAAAGACAATTCCACATTTGATTTCTGTGCAAACCCCCATTTAAAACCATGGGCATAAAATCCTGTCTCTGTCTTGTTTTCAACTAAATTAATGAACCATTTGATAAATCAAGGCTGTCCAAAGGTCATGGGTCAACTGGTCAAAGGTTATGAGCTGCATCTTGATGTGTCATTCCTGCCTGGTTTCATGTAGACGTCAGATGTCTTTAACCTAATGACTAAACACCCAACACTGATCTGTCTATAGCCAATAGGCTTGACACAGAAACACCTCTCCATTCTTCACAAGCCCAGATCTTTGTGCCGAATGACCTCCCGGATTCCCCACAAGCATCTCTGATGACTGACAGGCCGTAATCCACTGCAGCCAAATCTATTGAGCTCAGAAGACTGATGAAGAACAGCAAGACAAATGAAACTTCCGAATTATCAACCTGATTGATGCCGATCTGACAGTGAGCACTTTGTCTGAGGGGACATGGGACAAACAGGAGAGTGTAACCTGTGACTATAAAATGTGACCATATGGCAGGACAAGCCTAGTGTCTATTATGTGTTTTATTAAAAGTACTTTTCAAATGGAAAATATGTCAAATGTGTTATTAACAGAAAATATTATAATAATCCTTTTAATTCTGCAATTTAATTATTTTTTCTTTTATTTAGTTGTTTTTCTCATTACTTTATCTTAATGCTGTAATTAAAATCTTCCATTAAAACATACAGCCTGTATTTAAACAATATAATGGACTCAAACCACAATCTAAACACACTTCATTCAAGGCCAGCAGACTGGTAGGGAATCGAGTGAAATCGCTTCTCTCAACTTCATATAAAATTTGTAAACAGAAACTTGCTTAAAAGGAGAAAGTAGCTTGGGCAGTTGTCAACAGAAATCAGACATCCTGACTTGAAGACAAAACAACTCTGACATTGAACCCGACCAGCGAGCTTCACCTTGTCCCTTTCTCTCACAGACAGAAATGTGTTAATCTCAGATTGTTGAAAAAACAACAACAACAAAAACAACAGCTGTGATCCGATCAAATCCACCCAAAAACTGTTAAAGGAATCTGCAACATCAGTGTTAATAAAGCTTCCGCTTGTTTAATTAAGCTTTCATCTTGAAAATGAAAATGACTATTTACAGTCATCTTTTTCAGCAGGAGCTTGAACATTAGATAATGAAATACATTACTTTACATAAAATGATGACATCCACACTTTAATTACTAACATTGCTCTCACCAACTATTCTGCATACTGTTCTTTAATATTGAGAGTATTTTCTGTATATTTCATATCTGGTGCAGGTCTCCAATACGGCAACCCAGTTTCCCTACTATGTGCTGTACGATGTACCACTTTAACACTTGATTCTTTGAGCCAATCAGATGAAGCGTAAATGTAATGTGACGAATCACTCGGGGAACGCAGAATAAGGATGTCATGACAATGCTGATTGCCAGATGTGCACATTTTTGCGGTGGAAAATCCATTTTTCGCTTTTAAAAGAGCCCTCCAGAAAAACGTTTACCATAATGGAGAAGGATGTTTTTCTATCCATCTTTACAAATAAACTATACCATGAGTATGACAGCTAAATATTTGAAAATTAAGTGTTAATAATAGAAAATTGTATTGTTTATTATTTATATTTATAATATAAAATAGCATAAGAGAAATTTATCTAGATTGTTAGTTTTTATTCCCTACATTTTTGTGATGTCACACCATAGGACACGTGTGGTTTATTTGTCAACAACTCAGGTGCAGTAATGCATACAACTTAATTATGCTAACCAACAGCCCATAATAAGGATTAATAGCAAGGAATTTAGACCACTTTGCAAACACTAGCCCAGAAGCAATAGCGGTTAAATGTTTATGACATTTTTTCTTATTTTATATATATGATTAGCCTACATCTTAAAAAGGGACAAACAGGAGTATAACCTGTGGCAGCCTAAAAGCGTAATCATATGGCAGGACAAGCAGAATATGGTGTCGATTCATTCAAAGTGCTTTCCAAATGCAACATATGTACTTTTTGTGATATTAAAGGACCAGTTCACCCAAATATGAAAATATGGTCATTTTCTAAATCTAAGGATTTTTTTGATTTTTTAGTCTAAAGATATACACTTAACATTCTGATTCAGTTATAAATGTTAGTTCGAGCAGTGCTAAAAACTGAAACAGGAAGCTCTTCTGGACCAGCGTTGTTTTATGTCTTCTGAAGTGGTCTATACATGGCAAGAATTTTCATTTTTTCCTAAACTATTATTACCAAACATTACTTAAAATACCAATATGGAGATATCCAGTTTTTAACCTGTTAGCGACATTATCTCAGTGACAAATAAACAAAAGCAAAGCCTGTAACTAGACCAGATCAAGTGCCAACAAAACAATCCCAAAATCAAATGAAGGACTGCTGCGCTTGATCCCCTGCCAGGAAGATTTTGGCTGCTTTTCAATCTCATTTAAAAGTGAGCTTTAAAAATTTCTTTGGTTCAGCTAACAGAAAGGTTTCCCTGTCGTTCACAGGCCACTAAAGGATAGACACCAGAACGAATGCAGATTATAACAAAGTTCAGGTCGTGAGTCCCTTCAGCTCCTCTTTAAAATGCTCATCAGCGCTCAGGACCCTGATGTGAGAATACTTGGATCAGCTCTAATGCTGCTATAACACAAACCTTCATCTCAAGCGCATCAATATGCTTCTCATTGGTGTTGATGTTTAACAAAAGATAGTGCTGGTTTGTAATAACGGCAAACACATTAAACAGAAAATCTAAGTCTAACACAGTGTTTAAAATTAAATCTAACACAGTGTTTAAAATACTGTCAGAGTCAATTGCAAACATAATGGACAAGATCTGAAGAATTACAGTTATATACGTAACTAAAACTGACTGAATGAGTCACGTACAAACAGGGTTCCCGCATTCGGGTCACATACATTTCAATGTCAATAAACAGTCTTGGATTAACCCTTCGCTATCTTTGACAGATAATTGGAAACATGTGGCAGAACATCCGACTTGTGTCGATAAGGATCTTCCATGACAATATCTACAGGGACAGGCCATGACACCGTCTTTCAAAACAGCTGAGAGCAGGAGAAGTCACAGCATTAGCACAATAAAACGGAGCAGGCAGGTTTCCCACATACAACACAAACAAATTTCATCACCGGCTCTTCGGGAGGGGGCGATCGATTGTGATATAGATCAGCTCCGGGGCCCTGACAGCAGCCACCGAGCTCAAATGGCTTTTGACAGCATGAGACGGGCCTGATTAAACCAGACCGCTGGCACATTTTGTTTGGACGTTCATCTCCCATAAGAAACTTTGAGAGCTTCCGGAAAATTCTAAAACCTGCTGTTATGATGCTGTGAAGGTCACGGTCCAGAGATTATTTCCAGGCGGCCTGACAGAGAGGAGACTGAGGGACAGCATCCTAAAACTTACTCTGTTTTCCACCTGTCAACAGCCAGTGAATTTAAACTTTAAGATTATTATAGTTGACAAAAATTAACTATTACATTTATTAACTATTAAAACATTTCTGTAAATAGAAATAAAATAAAATATAAGCCTTAATATTATTTGATAAATAAAGCTAAACAAAAATTTGAAATAACAGCAATAAGTTAAAATACGTTTAAGTTGAGGCCTAAAAACCAAAAAAATAAATCTACTAACTACAAAAACAAAAGATATATATCATAATTAAAATTAACATGAAATAAAAAACTAAAATATTACATATATTTATATATAATATGCAAAGTTAAAGATATTAATAAAACGTATATAAAAAATATTTGTATTAATATAATAAAAAATATATAAAAATCGTTTTTTTTTGTTATTTATTAAATCAAAATATTAATTAAAAAAACTATAAACAAAACCATAATTTAACTCCTATTCGAAATATTATGCCACAAATAATCTTTTTATAAAAAAGGCAGTACTTTACAACAAGGTTTCAATGATAAACATTAGTTAATACATTAATTAACATAAACTAACATTGCAAAATATACTTCTGGAGCACTTATTAAACACTGGTAATGTTAGTTATTACTAATACATTTTTTTATTGTTTGTTCATTTTGTTAATTGTGCCTAAACTAATGATAACAAACAAAATAATTGATTAAAGATATGATTGAGTTAAAGTTAAAATTAACTAATAAGTTTTATGAAAGCGGTACAAGTATATTTCTCATTGTTAACCATAGACTGTATAAAACATGGAAGTAGTGTCCGTAGCATCACCCGTAGGTTTCTGAGGAGCATTTTTGAAGCTTTCCGTGTTGGATTCAAGAGAGAGACTGGAAGGTTGCTGCTTGTTTTTAAAGGGACAGCTCACTCAAAAATAAAAATTTCTGTCATTTTTTCACCCTCAAGTTGTTCTAAATAAATCTGTATTCATTTTATTGTTCTAATGAACACATAGAAAGATATTTGGAAGAATACTTGTAACCAAACACCATAGTAGGAAAAATGGTAGTCAAAAGTGCCCCAGAACTGTTTGCTTTCCTACATTAATAATTTAGCTATTTTTAGTCAATGGTGTCCAAGTTAGGTTACAAGTATCTCAAATTTCTCTCTCTGTGTTCATCAGAACAAAGAAATCACAAAATGCAAGAAAAACTTCATTAAAAAAAACTTCATTAAACACGTATCATGTATAAAATTACCGGCCACCTGACATGTAACCTGCCAAAACCCATTTCTACTCACATTTGGCACATGACTAGTGATAATTGTGTACCCTGCCGAGGTGTGATTCCCGCTGTGGTAAACTCGACGGCCCTTTATTACCGCAGTCACCCACAGCCAGCCCTCGCCATCTCCTCCTCCCATTTCTCTTCACTAGAGCTCTGCTATGACAGCAACTGGTCCTGCGAAAGCCCACGGGGATTCTGGGTAATGAGCGAGTGCACTCAGTGTGACATTGAACGCCTGGTGCTGCGGTGCCCCGGACACACCTCCAGCTTAAACAAAGACCAAGCAGCCAGTCATTTATGACAGATCCTCACAACATGTGACCCCCAGATCAGTCATGGCTATGGCTTCTTTATAATGGGCTTGATTACTTGGCGTAATCCTGTCAATGCAATGTCAATGACAAGAGGCATAGAGCCACAACCTAGTGCTGTCAGGTGAATTGAGAACTGCATCTACCTACAGTTGGGCATGACAAGCAATAAATCATGTTGATTTTCTTTCCTCTGTGGAACAAAAAAGAAGATATTTTGAGAAATGTCTCAGTGGTTTTGTGTTCATACAATGGAAGTCAATGGGGACCAACACTGTTTGGTTTCCAACTTTGTGTTCTGCAGAATAAAGTCAGTCATAGTGGTTTGGAATGACATTGGGGTGAAAAAATGATGAAAGATTTTAACTTTCCCTTTAGTGCATCATATAAAGGAACAGAAATGATTCATTACTGACAGCGTCCAGCGTCCCCTCATCCCTCCAACCCTACCCTATCCCCACACACCTTCCTGATTTAAAAGTTTTATTAAATGTATCATAGCACGGAAGCGTCTGACTATGGTACAAGCCTATAATAAGGAAATACTGACAATTTTAACCTTTTAACACTCTTAAAAATGAGAAAAAGTAATTAAGTGACACAATAGCAGAATCTAAAGCTATACTAATCTAGTCTCTAAAACCAGAATGATTGCTTTTCTAAAAAAAACTTTTTATTTAAAATCTTCCTAGGGGATAGAAATGTTCCCACATATCACTCACACACACACATATATATATATATAGGAATGGACTTAAACCTTGCTTAACACTTCATGGCTGTAAACCATTAGACGTTTGTTTTAATGTACAGATTTTTATAGAGTATCTTCTTTTGCACACTGTCCATCCCGCCCTCAGGGACATCAGTCTCTCAAGCACTGATCTTCAAACAGTCTCCTCAATCGCCCGGAGGCGTCCAGGAGAAACAGCCCTGAGTGCCAAACATCAGCACTCAGATTGCTGCCTGCCGGCTTTCCGGTTTAGACCTGCGCAACGCGTACTGACCCAGTGTCAGCGAGAAAATCTAATTCCACCAAAGTTCACAACTCGAGAAAGGGGGAAGCGCACATTATTATGCATTTAAAACAAAATTATCCTGTTTAAGTGTTTTTGCTGGAAGACAAGAGGCTTGTTAATGGCTAACAAGGACTATGAAAAGTGCCAGTCAACAAAGTACAGGCGCAAATGGGATGAAAACTTTCTTTGAATGACATTTCAAGGTCTCATCAGTGCAAACATTAATTTAAGAGCATCTTCCCCACATTAAACAAGGAAGATAAATTATCTGAAGCAAACGACCCTCTCATGACCGGATTTCTTCATGCCATTATCAGAGTTAAATAAGCAACAAACTGGATTACAAGTGAGGCAGCTTTAGGACCGTACAGCAGAAAAATATGAATTCATAAATATTTATGCTTTTCGAGAGATTTCTCAGACACTGAACAGAACAGATGAAGACATCAGCATATTAAATAAGTTATCTACAAGATAAACAACCGTATGAATCATTTGTGCCTCCAATTTAATAAAAAATAGATAATGTCAGAAAGCATTAGAAAGGTGTGAAGCTGTGTGTGGATGCACCTGCAGATTATAAACGTATCATTAAAGTGTTCTGACATTTCTACAACGATACAACAAGCCCCAAAACAATACAATTATGCATCAAATGTGTGACCCTGGATCACATAACCAAAAATACATTACTTTTATGCCAAAAATCATTAAAAGCAATACGAATCTGCATGCTTATATGTTGATCTTAGTAATGTAATGATTTATAAAAAAAATTATAAATTTAAAGCAGTTGTGAGACATACAATCCATACTAATTATCACAGAGCCTCCTTGTTGTGGAAATATGTAAATATACAAATAAATTAAAATGAATCAATCTGTAAATAAAATGTAGTTATTAAAAAGAATAACTCATTAATATAATTACTATATTAAACCAAATGTATTCCTGAAATATTTGACAAGTACTGCATTGTATGACATTGAATGTTTCTTCTGCAGAACACAAAGACAATATTTTGAGGAACGTTAGTAACCAAACAACATTGATCCCCCCCATTGACTTCCATTGTATAGACACAAAACCACTTAGACATTTCTCAAAATATCATCTTTTGTGTTCCACAGAAGAGTTACAAACAGGTCAACATGAGGGTGAATAAATAATGACAGAACTTTCATGTTTGGATGACCTCTCTTTATTTGTCTGACCAAATATTATTAACCTCATGATCATATCTGAAGACACTATATACAAGAACTCACCTTAACAGTTTGATCTAGTGATGCTGTGGCAACACGTGCTTGTGGTCCCATCAGGCCGCAGTGGATGTCTGTGATGGGGAGGGAGTGGAGCGACAGGATGTGACGTGGTTCCGGCGTGCGTGGCGAATCCAACTGAACAACGCTGAAACACAATCAGAGGTCCGGCGGGTCACAATACAAAATCTCTCATTAACATGCCATTATAAAGTCGTTATTATAAATCAGAGGCTTTGGACAACAATCGTTTATTGTGCGTGCCATCAATCTCATGGCATATTATTTGTCTGATGAGTTAATTAAAGATTCTATCTCAAATCAATCATAATATTACACTATGATGTCTGACTGGACAAAGAATCAGATTAATGAGAGAAATGGAATGAGAGAGATCCAGATGGAAACTCGGGGGCAGATAAAGCGAGATGAGACCAAACCGAACCCATTCTGTCAGCACCGCTGAATGATGCAGCACCTCTGGAAAAGCTCAGGGGCCGACCTGTCTTAAACAACATCATCTGTGACACACACACACACACAATCCCTATATATCAACAGTTCATAAAGCTGCTGTTTTGGCATTCATGAGGTCTAAGAAACAGGGTGACCTCTAACAAATGAAAGAAATGATAGAAGCAACATTCACAGACGCATTGTGTAATATGAGTTAAGTTCTTATTGTTATTCTTATGCTGGTCGCATAATCTTGGCTTTATTCTTAAACCGTGCCTTTGAGAATGATGACAAGGGGGTGCATCTCAAAATGTAGTCAATGTTCATTGGTTGCATCCGTGTGGGCAACGGTCCATTGATAAAAAATATTTTCTTTTCTGTTCTGCAGAAGAAAGTCATACAGGTTTAAATGGTGAATGAGGGTGAGTAAATGATCACCGAATATTTATTTTTGGTTAAACTATCACTTGAAGGAAACCGTAACGGCGATTCATATTAAAGCCTTGTATACGACCCAGTGTGACTGTCAGAGTAAGTGACTTCATTCGTTCACCCCGACCTGCGACATCTATAAACCGAACTCTGTTAGTGGGTAACTTTCAAGATCTCTTTGGCAGAAGGTGGGGCTACTGCAATCAGTTTAAGCCCTCCTGTACTTCTTCTCATCTGCCAGCGTGAACGTGTCCCTCTCCAATACTTTAGATTCTCCTCGTTCACTGCACGCTTCATTCTTCATGCTGTGCTGCACTCGGTGCCGTTCACTCAACGGCAAGGTCACAGCCAACGATTCTTACAGCACAAACCTGAGTGCAGAACACGGTTGCGTTTCCAGCCAAACACGATTAAGCTGGTGCAAACACGGGCTCAGGAAATCAATAACAGCCCGCTAAAAATAAACGAACATACTCAACATACAAAACAAAAACGTGATCGTAATGAGGATGTATGGTAGGACGGGTTATAATATGCATTTTATGTACTTAAAAAACTTTAAAGTTCACCCAAAAATTCTTGAATTGTTTACTCACCCTCATGGAATTTTTATAGCTATATGACTTTCTTTTTGAAAAGACAACATTGGACACCACTGACTGTTGTACGGACACAAAACCACATTTCTCAAAATATCTTCTTTTATGTTTAAGTTAGTGGTGAAACGGATCGTGCTCTGCAAATCACCCGCGGAATAACGTTTAATAATAATATGTTTACTTATGAAAGGCTCTATCATAGGCTCTCGCTCTCTCTCAGTTAGCACAATATGAAAGCGCATTCTAGCGTACATCTCAACTTCTTTTTACAGCTAGCCTTGTGCAGCGGTTTAAGTAATGTTGTGTTAAGTTAAAGCACAAAGGACGTGATCCAATGAGCCATAAGCGATCCACAAAACATGTGGCATATCAGCAATTTTGACGCACCGCTCACTCATAATTCTGTAATGCTGTGTTCACACCAAATGCACACTTTTTAATACTCGCGAGCAAATGTTTGTTATTTTCTTGTGAGTAGTGCGAAAACCATCACGTCTTCACGCGTTCGGACCCTTCAAACAGTAGGTGTCAATGAGCTCTCGAGTTGAAATGTTTTAACTTGCGCAGATGGCGCGATTGCCGCACGTTCACTGCAATCGCGCCACCAGATTCGCGTCATTCGCATCGCCTGCCGCGAGTTCACATCTATTTGCATTGACTTGTATGTAATTTACGCGCAAATCGCTTAATTCTCGTTTGGTGCGAACACAGCATAACACATTTGAGAAATTCTCTAAACTGCTTATAATAATAAAACTAAGATGAGCATTTACATTAGCTGATCCGAAAAATATGATCTGTGACCCAAAATCCGAAAGGAGTTTTGTGATTAATTGTACCAATAGTTTGTGAAGTTAATTTTACCAACATGAAGGTAAATAATTGACAGAATATTCATTTTTGAGTAAACTATACCTTTAAAAACTCAATAGACAAAGAAACAAAAATTGAAAAGAATACACTGTAAATACACAACCTATGACCAGATTTATTCATGGCATCTAACAACTGGATGGTTAACCTTTTTACCCACAGTTAAATAATGAAATCACATTATTAATAAAATACATATTTCATCAGCTGTATACTGTAGTTAAAAGAATGAAATGGATATTCTTTTCCGTCACAGCTCACGCAATAGCAGAGACTCTAATGAAGGGCCTGGGGCTGTTTATGTTTTCATGGTGCCATTGGCCAATCTGTGCTGTCTGGATGTCATTTTCATTTTGGAGGGTGAACAGTCACATGGCATTTACTGCTCCTGTGATTGGCTAAAAAATGTTTCAGGAACTGAGTGCCTATGAGTAAAGAAGGCTCGGCCAGCCAGGCGACTTCCATTGAGATGAATGGGAAAGCTAACGGGCTGGCACTGTCCAACAGTTATTGACTTATTTGGTCTACCCTGACTACGTTCCCTTAAGGAAGTGTGACAAAGAAATGCACACTTTAAAATCTAGAGAGCTCCTTACCTAGACAGTATATCTGGTTATTGTAGGCGCTATACGCCGCTCACTTGATTTCAAAACAGCCACAGGGTGCGGCGAACTCGCATGCTGTGATATCTGAAGTCGAGACCTCTCAGCTACGTGTGAGGGTCAGGGAATGTCGATTACGGCGAAGGCCGAAAGGTTATTCTGCCGAGCCATACTGATAAAGAATAATAGATACGCATCATCTCCTTTCAAAACTCAGAGACAGATGCTGAATTATTCATTGGGGTTTGATGGCAGCGCAGGGCTCTCCCGCTTCTTTCTTTCATATATTGCAGCCCGTGGGCATGGTTTACCTTACCTAATGCCATCAAACAAACACGCGCAGAACTTTCATCGAAAATTCCTGCGAGACTTTCGGTGCGAGATGTCACTGGTCTTCCCCTTCAAAACCAACAGATGTGTCAGTGCAGCTTGGCAGGAAATCTCAAACCGAGAGACTCTTCAAAAACATGGTGGAGTGACTTCTGTATCCGTGCTGAAGTTTGGGCATCCGTTATAATTGATAAAGCTCAGAGAACATTGAGGTCAATGTCTTTCTTCATCAGCCTCAATTCAAGAGCTTCAAAGCGTGTTACTTCAGATCGATAACAATAACAGCAGAGCACAATAGAGAGAGATAGACGGGCCGACTGAACGCAGGAGAGGCTCAGATGCTGAATTACTGCAACATAGCTGTGAAAATAAAACGCCGGAGGGTAGAAAAATGAGAGCTACAGTTTGAAAGTCACTTTTCACGAGCTCTATATCTTAATTACTCGGGTTGAGATGTTTTCAAAGACATCTTGAAATAAAGTGGAACTGTGTGCTTGTTTGTGTTGATTTATTTCACCATCTGTACCTGAGGGAATGTTGAAAATGCTCACGCTGCCATCTACTGGCAGTGAAATGAACACTCATCACAGCTGTTTGGGTGACAATGGTGAAGCAAACAGACTTTTTGTTTTGGGAAGATCCAAAATGCAATAAATGTAAGGCTTTTTTAGTTAGTGACTAAGATAATCTCTAAAATAACAGTTTCTGAATTAAATTTCTTTTGTTTTTGCATTCAGCTTACACACACAAAAAAAAGGAAATTATTTTTAACACAAGACATGGGCTGGTATGAGATTTTGACAGTATGATAACCTTAAGCCAAAATATCACAGTTTTAAGCAACACAATATATTTCGTACAGTAGTAAACATGTAAAGTATGTCAGGTTAAATCAGTGCTTCCCAAATTTTTTTAAAAGCATGACACTTCTTTCTAGTCATTTTTAGTAATTAAACTTACATGCATACACATGTATAAATAAATTAAATGCAGATGAGCAAACCACAAATTAAGCATAAACAAAAAATAGCACAGGACCTAATAGATTCCTGCACCTTCTGTCTTTGAGACATAAAAACTCATACCTTGGGAACGGTAGTACAGAAAATTTCTGTTTTCAAATCGCGTTATACCTTTGGAACGCCATTCGGCGTTTAACACTCAAAAAAAATCTCATTTTCTTAATGTATGTGAAAAAGGGTAATAATAAAATTGTAAAGTATTTATACAGCATGGTAGCAGATGCAGTGCCTTTAATTTATAAGCACGATAATCGTCATTGCTGTATTACAGTAATGAGAATCTAATGAGAATCATCACTGAGAATAATGAGAATCAGAAACAAACTCAAAAGTAAAACATCCAGACATATTACAGTAATTAAAGTAATGTCACAAAGCAAAAATGTATAAATGGTTCAAAAATAGCCTTCCTTATCTTGTTGCAACATATGGTTATGAATACGGTTTGGTTTGATTCAGCCATGTAGAGTATATTAATGACACAAAGTAGAGATGCACCAATATATGGGCCAAAAATCGGTATATCAAAAAAAAACAACGTGAAGGCTAAATTAATTTCTGCGCAAATGTACACTTTCTGGTTGTTGGAAAAATGTCAATGGACATTTGTGAGAGTTGATATTTTAAAAATAAACATCCTGTAATACTACTGACAAAACATATTGTCTGTTCTGATGATGACTGATCACTTATAAATCATAAAATCACACATTTCTTGATCAACACATGTCTGACCATATGACTGAGGATATGAGAGCTTGAAACAAGCACAAAATTACACTAAGATATTAGAAAATGTGATAAAAAAGAATTGTAATTCTTCCTGTAGACAGTCTCTCATCTCATGACAAAGACACTAAATCATTAATCTCACAATTACTGATCTGAACGCAGCCTTGTGTTACATTTAATATGTTTTAATATTCTAGTCTCATCTCTCAACATGCCAGAGAGATCCAGATTGAGTTCTACTATACACTTCTGGCAAGCATCGACTATGAGAAAAGGAGCAATAATTTAACAATGTCACCTTAAAAACAGAGTTTTTAGCTCAATTTTTGATGCCGCTTTAAGGGGTTGTGTCAAGAAGTGAAAGTGATACCTATAAAATGACAATTTATTGGACTTTCCCTAACTTAACAGTATTCCAACACTTTAAGCTACAGGACAAATGTTGCATGCTAAATTCTTTTCATAGAAATATTTAATAGTTTTAAACAGGTATAAAAGGGCCTGTTTTACTATACTACATCTTGATCTTACCTGCACACAACCAACCAACCAAAGCAGAAAGACAGAATGTATTGCTAAGACATCCATCATGTATAACTATGAAAACTGATGATCTGATGCCGAATTCAATCGCAAAGACAATTAAGTGCTGTTTGGTGAACACATCATGCTAAGCCATCAAAGATTACTGATTTTGGCCTATGACAAGATATTTCACAATTTCACCATGAAACTTGTCTAAGACAGCAAAACCACAGCTAAAATCAAATAATGTGTACCAGACATTAATACGCAATTGCAAGATTAGATGAACATGCGCTTCCAAACTTTTCAAAAGTCCACTCCAATATTTGAAACAATAAAAACTTGAGCCCACCTGGAGAGATTCCATATGAGAGCCAGATTGTCTTTCCCTCCCGACACAAAATGGCTGCTGTCGTCTGTGAAACAGATGCAGCTCAGATCCTGGTAGTGACGACTCAAAATGGCCAACAAATTTCCTGTTGACACCTATCAGAAAGACACCAACAAGACCAAAACAACAGTCACTATGACAGATTACAATGTTTGATGAGAAACAAATGATTATTGTACAAGGCATAAGACAAAAATACAAATGAACAAAGCAAAACAGTGCAATGTTATTTGGTGAGTGATGAACATGTCCTCACCTCCCACAGATATATAGCTTCAGCAATGCCTGCTAGTACATAGAGACCATTAGGAGATGCACACAGACAGGTAACAACCCCAGGACATACGATCTTCTGCTGTAACTGGTCCTGAAAGATAAACACAGAGCTTTAACTCAGTAAAGTAAGAGACTCAGCACTTTGGTGCAAGATACCCAAAGATGTCAAAAGTTTTACTTTTTAATGATGTGCACAAATAGGACGCTAATGGCTTTTTGGGCATTTTGAAATGTTAGTCTGATTTTTTTATTTGATAAGCAAAAATCATCATCCCAACTTCATGGGGTTTATAGATATAATGCTTGTCTGCTCAAACTAACTGCTTATTGTATGCAAACACTGCAGTAGTATTGGACAGGTAAACTGTAAGAAATTGCTGTAATTTTTACAATAAATATTTACAATAGACAACTGTAATCTGAAAATTACAGTGCTACTGTATTTTGCTATGAATTGTGGGAGCATGCTAAAAGACTGATGTAAATTTTACAGTTAAACAAGCCAATATTGTATAATTTACAGTAAAAAACTGTAAATTGATATTCCCAGAATTCGCTGCATGACACTTCACATTTCATTTTCTTTAAAAATGTAATAACTTCCTAGTCTTTGTTACTTTTTAATCAGCTATGTACATTAGGATTTTATGTTACATTTAATGCTGTTAAATGAATGTTTATTATAAAAAAAATTATGTTGTGTCTTACCATGATGGTGTTTAGTGTTTGTGCGAATGACAATGTGCACCTTCAATATATTAGTATTATCCTTCTCAACTGATGGAAAAGCTGATTACGATGAACTTTGATTCATCACGTGACTCATCACCTCAGTTTGGTGGTTGTCAGTGTATTATTAAGTTACAAATCAGATAATAGTTCTTTAATAGATTGGTAAATTAATATTATATCAGTTAATAAAATACAGTATTTTACTGTAAATTCACAGTTGCTCTTGTACAATTTTACAGTGACAACTGTAAAACAAAAATGTATATTTACAGAAATATGCTGTATTTTTACTTACATTTAAACTGTAGTTAATGATCTACAGTCCTCTTGTAAAAATTTACAGTTTTACTGGCAACCAAAATTGCCAGTAAGTTGCTGTAAAATTTACAGTATGTTTTTTACAGTGTAGGTTGGTTCAGTTTTTACCTTCACCACAACAGAGGTAATTCAAGTTTACATCCAGCTCAATTGCTCTGCCTTAAAATATCTGACTATAACAAATATTTAACCCATTTAACCCAATCACAGCACTTGCAAAGAAAAAAACAATACCTCTTTAATCTTGGGTGTTAATGGTAAAACAATACAATGTAAATGAATGCATATTTAGATTTTTAATGATATCTAATGTTAATGGGTCAGAAGGTTTAACATAAATAAGAAATTAGATCAATATTCACAAAATATATGACAGTGGTGTGTGCAGCTGAATATTTAAAATACACACAAAATATTATATTATACATTAATATGTATATTCATAAGAGAAATTGTATATTTTAGATCACCATTTCTTTTATATGTTTTGCTATTTTAACCACATGTTGAACTATTATATTACATATGTCGCTGTGGTGTGACACATGAATAAAATAATGAATATAATATAATAAATATTTAAAATCGACAACTTATAATCATACTGCTAACAATGTTTCAGATTACATATATATCAAATATTCCACATTGCAGGATGCTGTCAAGTCTGACATGTTACCTACACACTACAGGATATATGCCGCTATTTATTAATCCTTCCTTGCTTGTATGATCCATAGACATTTATGATATGATCAGTCTTGTTGTTGTTGAATGAATAGATGCGGTAACGTTAGACTCTACACACCTTTCTCTGGATCTCCCACACGTTTATAAAGTTCTTGCCGAGTTGAGCTCCTAAAATGTATTCCCCATTCAGCACTGTTAAAGACCTCGAGGAGGTGTTACCCCCTCTGTAAGACAAGAGATTTGTCCCGGAATGAGGGTCAAAAACTGCGCAGTTCCACAGCTGTCCCGAAGAATCTGCGGACAGAACCACCTCCATGGGCGCCGACATGTTGGACACACAAAGCGCGATTATTTTGGAAGGCGAGGTGGGCGGATGCGTCGGTAAAACGTAATTTCCGGGTCAGCGAGGACTTCTGGGTACTGTTGTTCGCAGTAGGCTACTTAGCAAAGACAAATGTTGCCTAACTTTTTTATTTTCATCTTAAATCATTTTTCAATATTTTTTTTTTATTAAAAATATTTACATAAAAAATAAGTATATCCACAGAAGTAAGTGTTCTCAGTCGTTTTTATTTTTTAAAACATACACTCACAAAGATGAAGACTTTAATTATTTTAGTAGCGCAATAAAAGCGTGACCAGACAAATCAGTTCACGTTTCTTAACTTTCTTAAAAGACATTACACTTAAAGACAGAGCAGAGCAGTGTTTTATTTTAACAATAACACACAATAAACTATTTATTTTGTCCCAGTTTAACCCAACACTGCTGTTTTGGTCTTTGATGCACCCAGTTATGATACAGTCTCTACTAATAAGCTGATGAATTGATTTAGATTGGGAAACAATAATACAAATATTGTGACAAACATGCTCCTCGAATAAAGTATTTCTTCATCTCCTTTAACCGGTTGATTCTGCATCCACACAAATGGCAGTGTACCTGTACAGATCTGTCATAACATAAAGCTTTGGGGCATCTTGAAGGTCTTCAAATTTTCCACAGTGAGAAAAAGTACAGTTTTCAGTCAAATAAATCTGTTATTTCTATTAGGCCTACTATAAACTTAGAAAGATGAAACCGTTTTTATAAGTGTTATTAATAAGGTCGAAGTTGTAACTTTATTTAAAACTTGTTTTAAAGTTTTTACAATGTTTTTTTAACAAAGTGGTAAAAACGTGTGATGAAATATTAATTAACATTAACTAACAATAATATTTTGTTGCTATTTTATCCAGGTTATTCCAAACAAAAATAAATAGGTCTGTCAATTCTCAAACATCTAGAATTAAAACATCCATATATTTTCCAAAAAACAAAGATGAAAAAACGTTAACACCAATGAAGTACAGCATATATAAGTGAAGCTTTCCGATTTCTTCACTTTCACCCAACTTACATTTTTTTGAAAACCTTTGCAATGAAACTATCTTGACTGACACTGAATATAATGATCAAATTGACTTCAGTGTTCCTTATTTCAAACATAGATTTAAATGTGCTTCAAGTCCAGGGTTACAAGTGCACCTTGGCGGCGTCCTCAGAACAGTGTTGCACTGAAACATGTACCCAGATACTTCTTCATCCAGTCTTCCTGTCATCTCTGAGAACAAAACGGTTTTATTAACACAGAGACCAGTTCACAGTTTCAATATCAAAACTCTATGCTGTACTGGACTAAATAAAAGCTTGAAGAGCACTTACAGGGTATCAGAAGCAGGCTAAAGCAAAGGATCATGGCCATTGTAACACTACTTGTGGTGACACTTTGGGCTCCACTGTCATCATTGATAGCATTGATAGCAAAATGGTATGGAGCTGTTTCTTCCTCATGGACATCCATGTTTTTGCACTTTGCCCTGTGATGAAACAAATATGTCAAAACTCTTAGAACAATAAAATGCCAAAACATGGTTCTTTAATCTCATCTGCAAGAATAGAGTATTTTCATATAGCATAAGCCTGTATGTTTTTTATTCAATTTTCCGTTTGACAAATGTTTTAATATAACAACATTCTCCCTAAAGCGATTATGGAATTGAATTATGCAGAGAAAAGCAATGGATGAGATATGACTTACAGTTGTTTCTGTAAAAACTGCTTGGACGTCTCGCAGGCCTTGTGCTGTTTCTCCGCAGCGTTTTGGAGCTGTACAGCAGCGATGTGTAAAGCCCCGCACGAGTCCAATTGTTGGGCATTGAGGGTCAGGTTATGCTCAAGGCCTTCAATCTGGTCTGGAATGATAATGAAAATCTCTCCTCAGTCATAACATCTCAGACTGTTTCATATTTATTTCACTTTCATTTAACTACATTGTAAATTCAGTGCCTGATGTTTAAACACTCTTAACAATCTGCCAAACATTCTTCGGAGGAAAAAAACTTTCATAACTCCATTGGCTTATAAGGTAATGTCTAGGCCGGGTAACTTATCAGTTTGTTTCTTGAAGGGCCCTCGGTGATGTAAGAGGACTATTTCAGGCGGTAGCTTATAACCGCTGCTGCAAAGTGTTATTCACTTGCTCCTTTGTCACAAATTCGACACTGGGGTTAAAATATGGTCTTGGTGTGAAATGTTTTTTCTGGACATCACACCTATATCCTGTTTTTTTAAGCCCACTAACGTTTTACCGTACAGCCGCCTTACCGAACGGTTCAATGGGGTGATTTTTAATCAGTGCTTCCAGTATAACAATCTCTTTAATACCCCCTTTATTTTCATATCTCATGCATTCAGCAGCTATTTCCGGCAGTTGTTTAGTGAGGCAGGAAACCCCCTCCGAATCACAATATTCGGGCTTGATATGGTGAACAAAAAATTGGATAAACAGGATTGCAGGGCAATGTCCAGGGGGACACGCAAAATCCTGTTCTTCTGTCAGGATTATTGAATACACATACTTTAACATTTATAGATCTGCTAAATATTAAACAATAGATTTTTCAAACATATCAATGTATTTTTTGTTTGCAAGCAGGATCCTGTTTACACAAAATCGGGTTTAAAAGGTTAAATGAGTTACGTAGTTAGTTTGTGAACGTAGCAAGCATATGAACGTCATATTTTTATAATAGCCACTGCAGAGAAATCCATGTTACTAACAAGCACTGCTTATTTGTTGTTTCCCAAGTTTCTATGGTTACATGGGAAAATGCATCTAAGAATATCGTCAGAGAGAGAGAGAGAGAGAGAGAGAGAGAGAGAGAGAGAGAGAGCTCCTTTCATGGCTTCTGGAAAGAGGAAAAACTGTGACGTGAATTTTCCTACCTTTCTGCAGGCTGTTTTCAGCACTGAGGTTTCCCACCATTACTTTGTATTCTTCAATTTTGCCCTCCAAAACTGTGATGTTACCGTTCAGAAAGATCTGCAACAAAAAAGTCAAGTTTGTTCATTAAACTGAACATCAGTCGTGGGGTGAGGCTTGGCCGTGGAGGTTAGCACTGAGATATTAAGGAGTGGTTGTCGGATCTCACGAGCGTGCGAGTGGACACCATCACCTCCAAAGGTCAAAAAAGGCATTTCACAAACATATCTACAGAAATCGGCACGTAAGCACTTAAGTAAAGGTATGAGGATGAAATGTTAACCGCTGAAACAATGTAAGCATTATCAGTGGCGTTTTTTCCAGGAAGGGGAGTGAATGAGTTCCTGCCTTCTTATGGGAGTTTGCTGCTTATACTGTTAGGATCGTCTGATTTGACAAATATTTGCATAACTGCTCAGATTTAGCTGACCTACTTGCTTCTTCTTGTTCGTTGTAAAACAAAACCGTGTTCTAGATTTCAGATTTTTTTTGAGTTTTGAGAAAATGAAACTTATTTTCACATTAATAAGAGTCAAGTTTCTTATGACATCTCTTGTCAGTTTATCTATTGCCAATGTTTAAATAAAGGGAAAATGTTGGCCATGCGCACATTCATGACTCATTTAGATGAAGAAGAAGCAACAAAACTTACATTTTCTTGCTGGCTGGCCTCCAGTGACAGGTTGAGAAATCGCAACTGCTCCTTTTGCTGGTCGACTTGCCTCTGTAAGACGCTCTGGTTTTTCCATCCCTGCCTCACCAGGTCCTCAAGAGCTCTTCTGTCTTTGCTCCACACAACTTTAGCCCCTTCGTGCTTCTCTCTGAGTTCTTGCATCTCCGTACGACACTGGCTGGCACTTTTCATGTCCGGCGATGTGGCCCATACCACAATGATGATAAGGGAGATGATGGACCAGATGGCCAGGAAGGCGATCACGATATTGCGGGTAGTCTGGGAAGACTTCGAGGCTGTCATCCTGATCCACGTACGAGAGCTAAAATACAACCAGACCTCCGTTAGATGCTGTGATGCTTACAGGTCGATGATATCCGTGGCTAGTGGGCGGGTGTGTGTCCAGCTGCTGTATGTTTGCTGGTGTGAGAAAGAAAAGGTGTTGACTGGAGGTTCCCTGTAAATGAAATGAGACTTTTAAAGCTTGGGTTTCCCCTAAACTTCAGACCCGTGGGTTCAGGAAAGGGGAGTGGCCGTGCTGCTGATGTTAGAACCTGTCCAAGCGTTGCTCAGCCCTCCGAACTGCAGGCTCACTGCTATGTGACGCATCAGCTAGAGATTTTATTATTGGGAAAACAAAAGTAACCTCCCTCCTTTTTTAACTGAAAATGCGTTTTTCAGTTTCCATTCCTCAATTCTGGGGCGAGGAGTGTCTTGGCAGGTATCCTGGCTCATGGGCGAGTTTGGAACCACCGCTATTTTAAACATTTTTAAGACCTTCAGAGCGCGAGCAACTCACTGTTTCCTGAACCTTTGCCAGGCACACTGTGTCCATGCTCCTTTCAGTCTCACACACACACACACACATACTGTACACAGACAGACAAAGGAAAGGATCGACCTTAGAAACATCTGCAGACAAACTTCACACAAAAAAATGTAGATATGAAGTTCATATCTCGTGTTTGTCAGCGCTTTATTTCATCTGTCGTTCAATTTCTCTCACAGATAAAAAAAAAGATACATAGATACTTGTGTGCCAAAGGCAGCTTGCACATGAAGGCTAAAAGCTCAAGCGCCTTCTACTGGTAAACAGCAGTACATGTGAGCTCTGTGCTGGGTTTAGTTAGAGCAGACCTTCGAAATTCTGCTGCTCACCGTTTCCTCCGTGTGATGACTCATCATTTAGGGGGTGATTACATAATGTTGTAGGGTGGTGGCGGTTTCCATGGGCCACAGGCCCTTCCCCCTGCTGGATTCCAGTGCTTGGATGATGGACTTTTGCAAGATTTTGCTGTATTTTGAAATAGATTTGACTGATTTTGGAAGAGTAATAGCATTTTTGGTGATTTGCACATGTCCTTGCAGTTAAAGATAATTATAAATACAAGTTTTCTTTAATGTCTATTTACATCACATCATCATCCGAGTGGCACTTGCAAATGCAAAACTTATCTTGGTTTGTCTTATATGAGTGGAAAGCAGGGCAATGCTATACAGTGGCTTAGATGTTTTGAAAAGTTATAGAACATTATAGTTAGTATATAAAAAGTAAATCATAAATAAAATGTTTGCAGTCTGTTAACGCTTGTCTGGTGTTTGGGTCTATAGGACCCAGTTTCAATGTTTGCTAAAAATTATGTGATTGTTTTTCATCCACACATACTTATATTGAGATTTATATTTAGATAAACATGTTTTTTTCCTCCAAATAATAGAGGTTTTTTTCGTACTTATGAGTTATTCACGTGTTCGTATTTACATTAGGATGTTTTTTTCTTTATATTGTGTGTACTCAGAATGCACATACAAGCTTATAATTCCACGGTTGAAAAAGGTAAATGGCAAATTAGTCATAAGTTGCTTTCCAAGTAAACACCTGTTAACTATTTTTATGTGAATCTTTATGGCTGTATTGATTATATAAAAATGCGAAGATTGGCTATACAAAAACGTGAATGCCATACAAGAAAAAAAGTGATAGTTCACCCAAAAATGAAATTCTGTGATCATTTACTCACCCTTTTGTCATTTTAGGCTTGTATGACATTCTTTCTGCTGCAGAACACAAAAGAAGATATTTTGAAGAATGCAACAACACTGGACCCCATTGACCACTGAGACATTTCTCAAAATATTGAAACTGAGACCAAACATGTTTTAAAATCATCAGTGAACCTAGATCTGCTGATATTAAAGCCCATCATTTCTATAAAACCATATAGCCAACTCCCAAACTCAACAAATATTGATTCTTGACAAGAACCGAACGTGCTTAAGAACCACTGAAGGTCTTTTTGAAGAACTTATGTTGTATATCTTAACCCAGCCAATAATAACAAAGCATCCTGTGACTGTGCTCTGACTCACTAACTAACCAAATGAATTTGAACTTTCTGGATTCCAGAAACAAAGAGTGAGTTTATATTCAGACAATGAAAAGTATAGCTACACTCTCTCCTGTTTACTGTGATTTACAATGTTCTGTAATTCATTAGAAACTCGACATTAAGTGTGTTTATATCTTTTGGTTTTTCCATTTCAATTAACTAAAGTGTTTCTAAAGGAATACAAATAACTATTAAATAACTATTAAAATGGCTTCTTACTGATCTGACTTGATATGTTTGACTAAAACTAATTTTTGCAAATCAATAGCTTTACATAGGGGTCACACACATTGGGGTCCAAATGAACACAATACAAATTTAGAATCTTATTTAATTCTAAATAAACAGAAACCTTTGAACAGCAAGATATAACTTAAATTAATTTCTGAAATGTCTTAAATGTAATTGTAAGGTGGTCATGATCTCGTAGGGGTTTGTTGGATATCTTTATTAAAACATGCTGCGGGCAACAGTGTTTGGTGCAGCCTTACTTAACCTAAAACATGATTCACTTTTCTATCATCACATCTTCATTATGTTTAGTCTGTACTGACTGTATCATGACTGTTTCATCTGTTCACAAAACACAAGGAAAGCTGGTGGAGACAGATAATCACATAAGAGCTGTACCTCCCTTCAGTGGGTATTATTTCTCATAAGACTCCTAAGACGACAAAAACTGACAATCCACGGAAGTTGTATCACACCAACAGAAACTTCAAGAGATCTAGCAAAGTTAAACTTCCACTGACTCTTCCAACTAGCTGCAAAATGAAGCTGTTTCCTCTTTTGTGTCTTTTGCTGCACTGTAAGTGTTTAAAACTCACATTTTCAATATTTAACATTTAATAAATCTTTGACTGTGCATAAACTGAATCTGGATCTGTTAATGAATTTATATTACTATATATGATATGTGACCCTGGATCACAACTAGTCTTAAGTAGCACAAGAACATTTCTAGTAATAGCCAAAAATATATTGCATGGGTCAAAATGATGGATTTTTCTTTTATGCCAAAAATCATTAGGATATTAAGTAAAGATCCTGTTCCATGAAAATATTTTGTACATTTCCTACCATACATATATCAAAACTTTATTTTTGTGAGTAGTATGCTATGCTAAGGACTTTATTTGGACAACTTAAATGGTGATTTTCTCAATATTTGGATTTTTTTGCACCCTCAGATTCCAGATTTTCACTAGTTATATCTCGGCCAAATATCGTCCTATCCTAACAAACCATACATCAACGGAAAGCTTATTTATTCTGCTTTTTTACATCATGTAAAAACCTCAATTTCGAATTTCGTAAAAATGTATTCTGAATAATAATAAATGAAAATAATGAAACACATAAATGATTACATTAACGTAGTTAAGAATATTTGCTTTATTTCCTTATTATCTCTAACATTTCATTCTGTTTTAGGCTTTACATGGAAGACTTCAATAGCCCTCTTTGTAAAACAGGGTCAAAATATAACTCTGACCTGTCCACTGAGGCCAAACAGAAGTGTGGGGGTTATGAGCTGGTATAAACAGACTCCTGGGCATGGACTACAGTTCATTCTCTCTTACAATTTGACCAACACTTCACATGTGCATTATGGCAGTGGACTGAACCACAGCAGATATGCCGTCTTCACCAGCGATCCATTAAAAATCCATTACCACCTGCAGATCATCACGACCTTGGAAAATGACACTGGCGTTTATTATTGTGGGTTTGCAGACAAAAATCAGACACACGATTGAATGCACGGGCTCGACAGGCACATATTTGTTTTATATTTGGTTTTGGATATATCATGTGTTCTTTTAAATAAAGCACTCTTGCTACATACAGAAATGCATTTGTTGCTATAGCAGTGCCAATTCAGAAAAAAAATAGTTTTCAACTATTTTGTGAAAGCTCCTATCAGTGTTAAAATATTTCTGGCTTACATTGTGAAACCTGAAAAACTTTGGTCTAATTGGATTAGTTATTTCCCAGGAGGTCTGTGCAGAAGCGCAGGCAGTGTTTTGATAGAAAGTGCATCTGTCTCCAAGCCAACGGCTCTTTCCTGTTATTTTGTCCCTTTTAACCGAACAACAGCCAAATGGCACATGTTGTTTTTTTTTACCACAGATTAATGCTCCACAACATATCAAAGAAAAACATTACAATGTCAGTTTTATAAAATAAATAAAACATGGATCAAATGCAGACTTGAACTATATCTGTTTCTGCACTTCAAAACATGTTGATCTTATTACAGTTGAGTAAAAGATGTGATTTATTAGAGTCTATGTAGTATCATTTCAGTGAGAAGTTGTCTTAGGAAATATCATTTATCAGAGGTCAAACCAGCATGCAGCTGGAAAATAAAAGACTTCTATGAAAAAATGTATGGCTCTGAAATATGAAAGGCATGTTTGATAGCAGAAAACAGCAGAAAATAACATAACCTGCCTTCTATAAATAACATAACATGTCTTATAAGTATTATAGTAAATCCTGTACTTGAACATATGAGAATAGTTCATTCATTCAGGCTGTGAAGAACTGAGAAGTGATGCTTCATTGCTTGTAAATGTTGCAACAGAATTAGCATCTGCACCTGTCACAAGAGCACATGGGACATTCCTAACCGCCAACTTCTGTCAACTTTATAAGAGACGACCCTTTATCAAATGAAGCTTCACTACAGGGACATTTATATTGCACCGGCATCTGCAGAAACAACATAAGACAAATGAGACACAACAGAAATGAATGATGACAGAATAAAATTGAGTGTAATGATTCTCTCTCTACTTCTGAGGTGAGATTTCAAAGTCAAAACACAACTAAATATACATATAATACAATCATATAGCTAACTTCTGATTTTTCTCTAACAGATGTGCATTCGCTGAGAATGCTCAAATGAATCAGATATTTAGCAGAGGACTTCGACTTATTGTGGAAGGTAAGAGTTTATTTAGTTATTGTATTAAGTTTCTAAATAAAAATGTGTTTATTCTTAATGAAAAGCCCAGCATCAACCAGCATTCACTTCCATGCTGCTCCACCAGTTTACACTGGTTTGGGTTTGTCACACTGCAAGCTAGTGAAGAAGATATGTTTTACATTTTTTGTCTTTTTCAGTTCCACATGTTGTTATTCATCATCTGGTGACTCCAAAGGTGCATCTTCTTCTACCCGTCCAAATTCAGAGCAAACGTCCCAGTACAGTTACACTCGCATGTGTCATCACTGGACTACAGTCTAAAGCAGTAAGGATCACATGGAAGGTGAACGGAACAACAGGCCTCAGAAAACACACCAGCACGGTTGAAATTCACAGAGAGCCCGGGGGGACGTTCTCTGCTTTGGGACTGTACTCAGTTCTCGGACATAAATGGAGTCATGAGAATACGTATGGGTGCGAGGTAACATACAAAGGAAGATTCAACTATAAGTCTTCTCTGTGTAATCCTCCTGAGGAGTTTTAATCTATTCGGGACTGTATTTTTTTAGACTGTGTACAATGGTTGTCTATTTTACTGACCACATCTGATAACACATTTTCAAATGCTTCTGTGTTATCAGATATTATGAATTATAGTTTTAGGATAAGTGTATAACAACCTGTTTTAGGTGAAAATGATATGTTTATAAAAATAAAGTTACTTTGTCAAACTAAATTGAGTGATAAATTTTTTTTGTATAACTTAAATACACATCTTTTATGATGCACATGGTTTTAATTTCTGATTAAGATTTTCTTTCTTTATTTAAGTAAAACAATTGTGAAAGTAACTTTCCAGAGATCACAAGTAAGCTGAAGTCTCATTTAGCAGCTAAAAGATTGATCTTTCACAACCAACAAAATTACAGACACAGATATTTTTACCATCTTTGACATCATTATTTATCATAATTAATTATTATATTAATATTCATAAACATTCATTGCATTTGACCTTAACTGTACACAAAAAGTGTTACATGTACTTTACTGTACTGTAACATTTCTGTTAATTGAGATTAAATGAAATATTGGCCTATTGTTATAAGATAAATAAATAAACAATAAACTGTACATAACAAAATTGATTAAAAAAAACTCAAATAACCATGAAAACTAAACATAGGCCTATAGCCTGAAAATAAACGCAAAGTTAGAATATTAATAAAACGACATTAAAACGAAATACAGTATAGACGTAATAACAAATTATTTGATAGTTTATTTATATTAATAATAATAATAATAATTTTCATATTTTATTGTATAGCAGCCCTATTAATTGTATTAAAAATAAAATCAAATTAAACTACTCAACAGTTGTTTCTTTGCGGAGGTCCAGTTGTTGTTGCCCCAGAAAGCGTCTATAAAGCCATAACCAGAATAGCGTCGTTTTTCTTTTTCTCTTCCTAACAAACGTCACCTGTAGACAACGTCCTGCTGAAGTGCAGTTCATACACAAAAACAGCCAGAAGAGGGCGCTGAAAGATTACTGTTCGACCTGTTTACTGCCAAACTCACGAAAAGGTCATGAGGAGGACACTTCATACAGATAGTCCTACACTTCTTTATCTCGGTGAGTACACCACTTTCTTACTTGCTTCTTTTCATTTGATTTTTAAACTCCTTTAGGTAAATAAAGCCTAATATATAACAAACATCATTAGCAATCACTTTGGGTTGACTTTAATGTCAATAATGTGGCCACAATAACACAACAACAGACTTTTGAGGCTTTTTGTTACAGATGGAAAACAAAACACAGCGTTTTGTGTATCTGAGTCATGGATAAATCAGCATGTCCTTGTTATTCTTGATAGATAAACATTTAAGATGACGTGTTTTGTGTTTATTTCTATATCAGTGAAACATGTGGAAGGTATTTAACATTAATGGAGTTGATGACCCCATAGACATACAGTTCGTCCAAAAATACAGTTTGTATTGTTCTCAAACCCTCATGTAATTTCAAACCTGTATGACTTTCTTTCATCCATGAAACATTTGGAAGAATCTACTTCCTCTTTCCCACACAAAACTTTCAAAAGAATGAAAATCCCCATAAAAGCATCATAAGCGTGATTTATATGACTTTTGTGATATTAAAAGTCTTCAGCCATATGAGAGTGAGCTGTTAACTTAAAAACAAAATGTGATCATAGAGTTTTGGAACCGCATGCAGGTATGCAGGTACAGTATTCTTTTTAGTAGAGGTCTCTTTCTTCTATACTTGGCCACTGGTCTTCTTAGAGCTTGGGTCCTATAGGAAGTAGTTTACTGCAGACAGCTATAGACAGTACTGCTGACTACACTAATGTTTGACCATGCACACTTTTGGCTGATGCCCAGTCTGTGCACTCATGTGCACTGTTGCCTTACGAAGACTGTACCAAAGTAAAGCATAGGGTGTCTATACATTTTTACTAAAGAACAATGTGTTTGAATACTCTGTACAATTAACTGCATTTATATAGCATGAAAACATCTTTCATTTTTTGTAATAATATCAGATAGATGCGGCTGTGTATGCGAATGTGCAAAGCCTTTCTGTACAAACTTTACAGTCCAAACTAGGACGAGGGTTAAAACATTTGCATGATGATGGGAACAATGGCCTCTTGTACTTGTTTACAGGTTAGCTGACTAATCTTCAGAACATCAATGGCGTAGCGATACAGAAATGCTGCCGGAGCGGTGAGGATTCATCACGTGTAGCAGCAGTCCTGTTTAACAGGTTCATCTCTGAGTTTTAAAGTGACAAGCTTCGACTTGCCCCACAGGTGAGGCCTAGCTAACCATACAAAATCAAATAGAGAATTACCAGCTTTAT
Source organism: Oreonectes daqikongensis (assembly GCA_026939265.1). Lineage (NCBI taxonomy): Eukaryota > Metazoa > Chordata > Actinopteri > Cypriniformes > Nemacheilidae > Oreonectes > Oreonectes daqikongensis. The sequence goes on along the minus strand of JAOTQM010000085.1, from coordinate 1,540,483 downwards.
TATGAAAACATTTCACTAATGTTTCACTACAGCATCCTGTCCAACATCCAACAACAACAAAGTTGTTTATCAGCTTGGTAATGATATTAAATTATTGTAGAATTTCTTTAAAGGGTTATTATCATTTAAATTGTTCTTTTCTATCCACCTATTAGTTAAGATTAGATTAGTTTATTAGTTTAGCCTGAAAACTTTCACAATAAATTCTAATCTAAACATCACTATCCTGTCCAGTTTATTACAAGATCAATTATGTTGAAACCAAATTGCCAAATGTCTTTTTTTTTTTAATAAAGGAACTTTAGGACTGTATTCCAAATATTCTCTAAACATTTGGGGATGGTTTCCCAGACAGGGATTATTTAAAACCTAGACTAGGCCTTAGTTTAATTGGGAAATGTAAGTAGTTTTAACAAACATATCTTACTAAAAACATTACTTGTGTGCATTATGAGACAACACAGAGGCACTGATGTATTTTGA